>JAJJWX010004870.1:137500-830465 GCA_023529315.1 Papaver bracteatum | reverse complement strand
TGGACTTTAATAAAATTTTAAACACGGTAAGCTAATTTTTCCTTTTTCAATAAACTAAGTTAAGATATTCGGTTTGGACTAAATATTGTCCACTTTAAAACTAGACTAACGACAATTAAATATTCGGTGTAAACACGGTGTAATGAAATTAATTAGATTAAAAATCTCACGGAAGTGTTTTCCACCTTCATTTTTGTTAACGGCATTACTAATGGACGGTTAAATACTTGATGTAAACAAAGTGTTACCAAAATTTTAATATCCCGACCAATAGAGTTATGCCAAGTGTCCTTACCATAACTTCTACATTAGAAAAGACCTATTTCGACCAATATGAAGCGAGGGTTTCATCACCGTTCAACGTAAGAGCTTATTTTGTCAAGGCCTTTAAGGGAGAATATTTTTGGGGTATGTTTATATGTTGACATGAAAGAGGAGTACACGCGAATACGTGCTGAAGTTTTTTTTTTTTTTTTTATACAATCAGCTGGACTAAAAAATCCCAAAACCAAAACAAAAAAACAAACAGGAGGCCTCAGGCCCAAAAAAAGAAAAAAAGAAACAAAGCCAAAGGGCAAGCAAAACTATCTCTAGTACACTTTCCTGGTTCTATCTTCATATAGAATTTTCTGGAAATCCAAGCTGAATTCACTCTGCAGAAGTCTAACAAAACCATGCTGAGGATGAATGATAGCAAGAAAGTCTGCTGCTTTTTTTTGTTTCCCTGTAGCAATGACTAAATTCAACTCTTTCAAAGTGCTGCAACAAAGTACAAACCCTTCTCCAAATGTGAATAAGACTCTAGGGAGGGTGGAGATCAGCTTTACTTAACGGAAGAAAAATAGCCATAAAATCTAGGTTAATGTGAATTCTAGGAATATGGTGCTCAATGGATAGATTTAGACCCAATTCAACTCCATGTAGTTCATGGGCATCAACAAACATGGGATAGCTCCCTCCACAAGCACAATCAATCACGCTTCCTCCTTGTTTTTAAAGAGCACCATACCTTTGTACTTAGTTTCTTTAAGAGAACCATCCTGGTGTTTATCATAATTTCATCTTCCTTAGGGCCAATCCACCAACATTGTTTCCATACTTTTTGAGTAAAGGTGCAATTAACATTCCAATTCACCATAAAAGTTCTATTTCTTAGAGGTATCCTAGAATAGTTCTAGGATGAGCACCGAGTTTAAGTTGAATGTCTTGGATAATAAGGAGACTCACTGATGAGCCGACTTTGACTTTGAATTAAAGATCATTATTATTTCTCTCACTCAGTCGATATATGAAACCAAGAAGAACTAGCTTCTTTATGGTGCTAGCAAGATCATTCCTGTGAAAAAAGTAATGCACCATTGAATCTCTACATCCTCGGAGTAGGAGTATTACCTCTACATAATCCCATCTTCAAAAGAAAAACCATTCCAAATGAGAAAGAAAATAAGGGCAGTCATGAAAGATATGAGCTTCAGTCTCAATGCCATCTTCACATAGAACACATTTATTATTATCACTAACACCCCATCTAACCAATTTTTCTCTAGTCTTCAATCTTCCATGAAGAACAACCCAAGAAATAAAAGAATGTCTTGGAATGTGAAGTTTAAACCAAACTAAGGTATGCCAAAAGACAGGGTCTCTATAGTTAGAAATAGCATGATAAGTATCCTTCATAACAAATTTTCCCTTTAAGCTATACTTCCAAATTAGCAGATCAGGTTCAGTAGAGTTAATATCCACAATGGATATCTTCTTAAAAACAACTTCAACATCAGAAGAACAGTTGGAAGGAAAGTTCCATTTTCCCTCTAAAATAAAATTTAAAACAACTGCATTAGTATTAGGAAAATATTGGCTAATGAAAGTCGGATCAATCCAATCAACTAGTTTTCCACTAGGATGCCAATTGTCATGCATAAAAAGAGCTCTATGACCATCACCCAGAACAAAACCAATTTGAGTCTTAGCTATATTCCTATGCTCTAGAATCATTCTCCAGCACCAGGAAGAATCTCGAGGGGTACTCATGGTCCAGAATTTTTTTTGCTTAATAAGATTTTCCTTCACCCATTTAGTCCACACATAACTTCTCTCAGCAATCAAGTCCCAAATGTGCCTAAGATTGGAGGCAATATTTGAGATTGCTAAATCTTTAATGCCCAGACCCCCTTCCACCTGTGGAAGGCAAATAGTTTCCCAACTAATTGGGTTATACTTCTTGCCTAAGTCAGAGCCTGACCATAAGAATCTCTTGAAGATGCTGGATAATTCATTAATATCCCTTTGGGGAAGAATAAAACAAGAAAACCATAATTGAACCATACCAGTTAGGACTGCTTTAATAAGTCTGACTCTCCCAGGATAAGCAAGATGCTTGGATTTACAAGATTTAACTCTAACTCTAACTTTAGAAATAAGAGGGACACAGTCAAAATAGGCCAATCTAGTATAAAGAAAAGGCATACCTAAGTATATGACAGGAAGTGTATCAGTGGTGCACTCTAAGCAATTAGTAATATCAGTAAGAACAGAAGGCCCCACAGCTGAAGAATAGAGTGTTGTTTTCTTCTTATTCACTTCAAGACCTGAACAACAGCTGAAATCATCCAAATACTTTTTAAGAGTTGAAGCAGCAGTAACTGAACCTTTGAAGAAGACAAGAACATCATCAGCAAAACAAAGGTGGATAAGCTTAGTGAGGGAACATCTAGGATGGAAGCCATAGTTTCCTTGTTCAACATGTTGAGTAAGAATGCTGTTGAAAATCTGCATAACAATGACAAAAAAAATAAGGAGAAAGGGGACAGCCTTGGTTCAATCCCCTAGAATCCCCAAAGAAACCATAAGGAGATCCATTAACAAGAACATACTACTTAGCTGTAGACATTACTACTAAGATCCATTGAATAAACTACATTCAGAAAGCCCATTTTTCTCATAGTCCGAGGGACTCAGTCCAACCCATGTCCATATGCCTTTTAATATCTATTTTTAAAGAGCATCTAGAAGTACCAGTGGATCTATGATAGTTTCTAACCACCTCATGAGCAACCAAAATATTATCTTAATAGCTCCGCTTAAAATAAAAGCAGATTGATTGGCACTAATGAGACCTTGCAAAACTTTTTTCATTCTAAGATAAATAATCTTAGTAATACACTTGTAGATGACATTGCAGCAAGCAATAGGTCTAAAATCAGAGACCTTAGTAGGGTTGTCACACTTAGCTACAAGAGTAATGAAAGTGTTGTTTATCTCCTTCAACATCTTAGTCTTAGAAATAAAGTTTTTAATGGCAGCAACAAAATCATCACCTACTATAGACCAACAGTATTTAAAAAATGGCTAGAGAAGCCATCAGGCCCAGGGGCTTTATTGGAACCTATAGAAGACAAAGCCAAGACAATTTCATCTCTAGTTACCTCCTTAATAAGCTCTTCATATATGTTAGCATCCACAAGTCTCTTAAATTGAAGAGAGTTGATTAGATTCTCATCACAACTGGAAGTGCCATTTTCATCAAATAAATCATAATAGAAAGCAATACATTCTTTAGCTATAGTAGAATCATCATCCAAAACCTCACCTGAGATAGAAGTAAGTGATAAAATGTTGTTTCTAGATCTTATTTCCTTCACGGAATTAAAGAAAAAAGAGGAGTTGGAATCACCAAGATCAAGCCACTGAACTTTAGACTTCTGCCTCAACATAAATTCTTCATATTTAACTAAAGTTGTATAATGTTGAACAGAGCTTCTTTCTTTTCTAGCAAGTTGAGTACATAAAGGGGAAGGTTGGACTTGAAGTTGAACTATATGCATATCCTTTTTAGCTTCCAAGACCTTGGCTGACATAAATTAAAATCTCTCTTTCTTCCATTTAATAAGAATTTGCTTCAACCTCTTCAGTTTAGTCACAAGCACATACATAGGATTACCTTGGACTTTATGCTGCCAATAATTCTTAACTAAATTCAAAAAATCAGCTTCCTCAGTGACAAAGTTATAAAATCAAAAGGGAGGAGGGGCCATGTTTTCGCTTCGTAAAAATTGTAGCTATAGTACGGAGAATGACTGAGACCCTTTGTTAAAAAATTGACTTTAGAATCCTCAAAACTAATTTATCCATTCTAGATTAACAAGAATTCTATCCAATTTAGAAGCAATTGTACCATCAACCTATTGATTGCACCGAAGTAAAAAACAAACTTAATAATGAAGATCAAAAAGACAAGTTTCATTCACACAATCTTGAAAATCATTCAATTGACTAGAGCTAACAGAGGCACCACCAGCATTTTCATGATCATACAGAATAAAGTTGAAATCCCTTATCACCATCCAAGGCCTATCATTAAAGTTTGCAAAAGCAACAAGTTCATTCCACGGAGCCACTCTCTGTTGAGCATTATTAAAAGCATAAACAAAAACTAAAACAAAATTCAAATTTGTGAAGGAAGAAACATCCAGAAAGATAGCTTGGGAGAAAGTATGCAGAACTGTAATGGTTACTTCTAAAGGATTCCAACCAACCCAAATTTTCTGCATCTCAAAGATTAGATAATTATCAAGAAAATTCCAACCGGAGTGGATGTTATTTCTAATTCTATCTTTATTAGTACTCTAAACATGAGTTTCCAGAATGCCCACAATGGACAATTTATTCTCTCTAATATGATTACCTACTTCTACTTGTTTGAGAGGGTCATTTAAACCTCTCACATTCCATCATGCTGCTTTAAACATCTTTAATAGGTGGTAAGGGAGGTTTCTTTACCCTACTGACCTTTTTAGGATCAGAAGCTCTTACCTGCAACCCTATAGAATTAGACATTGAAGTAGGAGGCTTATGCCCAAAGTGATCTCTAACTGAGATGCCATAATAACCTCCTTTAATATCAGAGGATCCAACACTATTTTCTTTACCAGGTTCATTATATTTTTGAGTGATATCTATTAAAACCCTTGAATCAGAAGTAGTATCTAAAAATTCAAACATGTTATTTATCTGGATAGATTCATTTCTCTTTAAGATTTTAACAACACTAGGAGTTACCTCTTCATTAATATCAACCATTGAGTCAGTATCACTTGAATTCTCAATAAGAACCTCCTATGTAGTTAATTCTTTCTGTCTCTTAGAATTTTAGGATTCTTCACAATCCACACTTCCTTCACCTGCTTCTTTTGGCCTCAATAAGCAAAGAACAACAACTATAGCTTTCTCCGATTTGAGTTGTACACAACTATTAAGGTGTATGGCCAAACACATGACAAAGGTACACCTTTGGAGGCTTCTAAGAGTATTCAACTTCAACAGCGTATTTCTTCTTCCTATCAAAAAAAATAGGGATAGTAGCAGGAAAATCAAAAGAGACATCAATTTCCACACAGACTCTAGCATAACTCATTCTAGTTCTATGTAAAGTTTGATTGTCCATCATAATAGGTCTCCCCAAGTAACTAGCAATTTTACTCAATCCATCAGAATCCCAGAAATGAAAAGGAACTTTTCTGAAATTCATCCAAATTGGAACCAATTTCAATTCAGCAATTTCACTCTCTATATCCAGATGCCACTTTGTACTAAGAATAATTGATTAGAAATATACATAGAGCCAAATTCTAGCGCAGTTGAACGATCTTCATTATTATCAAAATCAAAGATAAATGAGGATTCACCATGAATAGTAAGAGTAAAACTACCTTTGAGTTTCCAGGCTCGTTCAGTGACTCTTTTAACCAAATTCTATGCCAATCGCTTCCTAACAAACAACCCATAACTAGATTTTCATAACGCTTGATTTTAGGTGCAAGATCAGCCTTTGTAATAGCTACCACCCTCTCAACATCAACCAAAGCAGGAGGTACAAACTTCATAGATGCTGCCGGAGACGCATCTTTACGGATCGAGAATAATGAAGAAGACCAATTATGAGACAGCTTCACCGGAGAAGAAACTTGAGAATCAACTAGAGGATTCAGTAAACCATCACCAGTACCTTTATCATAGGGAAAACTAGTAAAACCTCTTAAAGAAGAGCCAGCTACCTCCTGAGAGGTGGAGGATAGCGGCGGAGAAGAGACTTCCATACCACCAGACGGTGGAAACCCTAAGAACCAATAAAATCGCACCACCAATATAATCGCACCACCTCATAGCTTATCTCTCCTCAACTTTTTTGTGCATATAGTCCCCCAATCAAAGTGTGGTTGGTTCAATACGTGCTGAAGTTGTTCTACGTAAACAATGACCTAAGTCTTGATGAAGTCGTTCTTCCTAATGTATGCTTCAGAAGAAGAAAAATAATGACGTAAGGCGTGAGATGTTTCCCTATATTGTATTTAGTGTTATCATTTGGTAACAATTCCTTTGTAAATTAATTCGTAACCCAATATCTATTAAACCTTTTGATCTCTAGGTTTTTAGCAGTTTTCCTTTTTACATAATGATGACTCAATGGTATACAAATCTGTTGTTTAGACACCTTTTTGTCATTTTGGATACCTTTTCCTCAGAGCATATTTTCAAAAAAATTCATAACATCCCTAAAACCGCGAGGGTAGCAAAATACTCCATCAACTTTTTCTTAAGCAACCTGTATGGACTAAACTCAAATACAAATTCCGGGAGTTAAACTTAATAAATCTAAATCAGAAATTATATGAGTAGCTTATATCTCTTTCTATAAAGATCAGAAATTCGTGAACCTGATTATTTTGTGAGATTACTTGGGTGATTCCAAAATCAATCAGGTCGTATCCAACAATTGATATGGACTTATCTACTTAAATTGATTTACGTACAACTTTTGATATTTTAATTATAAATATAAACAATATGATGCGGAAAAGGATACAACACAGACATCAGAAATTTTTTTAAAGAGGAAACCGCAAATGTAGAAAAACCCAAGGACCTAGTTCATATTTGAACACCAAACCGTATTAAGCCGCTATAGACTCTAGACTACTATCAGAACTTCAGACAAGAAAGTAGTTGAGACCGAATCTACCATCACAATGATTTAGTTATATTTGCGCTCTTTACACCTCTTGAATCCCAGTATAACTCCACGCAATTGATTCCCTTAGCTAACATCCTTTATAGCTAAGAGATGTTTCAACTCAATTGAAGACTTGAAACCAACCTGCCTCAAATAAATAAGCCTATATGTGATTTCCTTTCTGATCAAAGATCAAGATGAGGTAGGAAATCGATTGAATTAGACAAAGTCTAGCAATCCTAAAAAATCAAGTGTTATGACTCCCGAATAGCAGCCTAAATTATTATTCACATCCCAAGTATAAACTTGTGGAATCACAAAGTCTGAGATGAAGAAACTTTGTGATTTCCATCTATCTTGTTCGTTAGAGCAAGCCTCAACAATCAAAGCAAGATCAGTATACACAAACTATCAAGATAAAGATAGTTGTACCTAGATTGACGAATCCCTAGGTGAAATATTTTTGGTCACTAAACCTAAAAAGGTTTAAAGGAGAGGAAGACTCTAGTAGTATGCATACCATTAGATATTCATTTGAATATTTCCTTGTCATTTTTGGTATTTATGTAATCTAAAAGAAGCCATCTCGCTACTATTACTTTCTCTTCGAGAAATTAGATAAGATTCGCAAAGAAAACAAGACTCTCATTTCCGATTGCTTGGACGTTCGCGATAAGGCGAAAGAAGGCTTATCTTGAGTACTTCAAGAATATGGAGATTAGAAACCATGATAGAGGCTTTCCTTCGAAAGTTCATCTTTTGCGTCGGATTCTCGATCTCCCATTCTCTCCTCCTAAATCAGCTCTTCCTCCTAGAAGTTGATAGAAGAAGAAATTCGCAAAGAAAAGGATCTTGATGGCGAGCAAAATCTACCGTGAGAATGATAAATCTTCCAAGTAGAATAGCAAATTTGATTTTAGTTTGGAAACAAACAGATTTTTTCCGGTTTGCATATTGGGTATGCGTACATTCCTGGTTCACAAGTCAACAGACTTTCTAAAAACCGGGTATATGTACCAAAAAGTTGTTTCCGAACTATAGCTACGCCGGTACGTGTACTTGGTACATGTACTTCGGCTTTGGACTTATAAAAGTTCTCCCAGTATGTGAACTGGTATGCATACTGTCATGTATCCATATTTACAATAGTTCTATATCTCTCTAATGATCAATTTGAAACATTCCCGTATAACATCAATGACATATATCACTGTTCCAAGATATTTTCAAATGATTAAATCTTGAATCATAATTAAGTCATAAACAATAAATTGTTCTTAACCAAATTCATCAAGTATAAAAAAATGTTCTTAAGCTTAGCATATTTCGAGAACGATTATCAAGATAAACTTGACTCGAAATCTTTGTTATGAATATAATGTCTAATTTAGTCACGTGACAATATATAATATATAGAAAGGTGAAAACTTGATAAATAAGTGGTTTAATCCTCACTTACCTTTTGTTAAATAAGTTATCTAAAAGATTCGGTTGATCTTCGCCTGTAAACGGTAGAACATCGTGATGTCTGGTACTCAACTACACACTTATATCCTAATCTGATACTTGACTAAATGTAGACTAGAAATCAAGATATAGTTTTGATCAACTAAATTTGACAACAATCTTGAGGTAGCAACACTTGGGAGTTTGACCGAGCAATGCTCTAACAATCTCCCCCTTTGTCAATTTTAGTGACAAAACTATCAATATATATGAATTAAAATATAAAGCTTCAAAATTTCAGATACCATCATGCTTGATTTCCTTGGTTCTTCAACTTCTTGAATTCTCCGTTACTTCTTGATTCTGAACGTGTTCAACTCAGCATCGTAATTGTTGAAGATACATAGCGATAACAACTTTGAAAACAAATATTCTCAATTATCGTTATACAAAAATATAATATTATTATCTTCTCCAAAGTTCAATTGTATCACCACTTCAAAGTAGTACTACGGTGATATATTTCTCCCTCTTAGTCAATACTTACATCTTTTGCATAATTAGTGAAACCTATATATGTTGATTCACTCCTCCTTACATAATGATCCGTAAACCATATGTATGTAGTGAGAAACTACTAATTAATTCTCCACCTTTTTGTCAATAATAATTGACAAAGGTATGAAAACTATGAGATCGTAATGAATTCAAACAAAAGATATTTCAAGACTGAAAGGAAACACATACCAACTTTTATTTATATGATATCATAGATTAAAAATACTTAGTGTCTCATCTAGGAGATTTATGATACAAGCATCCCATGTAAATTCCACATCCACTTTCCCGACAAAGATATAGAAATTAAGCACAAGTTCAATTAAGAACTCTCCCCCATTTGATGTCATTCCCAAGAAAACAACATGAGTGACCTTACTTTAATGAAAAAGAAGGATATTTTCGGACATTGACAAATCACATGGATTTGTATCCTAAACATCGATATAAATTAATCTCAATGCCAGTTAGGAACAAGGAGATAATTCAATCGATATGACTCAACATAAGAAAATCTTACAGAGTGGATAATGCAGTAATTACATAAGAGTGTGACCGGTAGATCAATACGGAGAAAAATTCTCACAAAGTCTGTTCTATTTTTAGTTCATAAAATGTAATAGATTTAAATTTTGAGCATATATGATATATCGGTTCAATTCACAAAAAACAAAGGACACATATATCTCATAAGATATTTCAATACCAAGAAGATTGTGAACGTTCAAGAAATTCTTGAACTTTCCGTTTTGTAATTTTACGAAAAATAACGAGTCATCGGCGTTATTTGTTTCTTCAAACCGGAAAATTTAAGAATCTTAAACACAAATGAAGTTAGCAGGTATACATGAATGATACACAAGGTACATGGATCATTAGCCGCGTTGGTTTATCTACCTATTATAAGTACTTCACCTATGATCCGTTATCCTTTAGCTAATGGTGAATGATGTACCCATAATCAGTATAATTATCATGTCTTGAGAGTTTTAGCCAGAACCTAAGTTTAAATATCAACATTATGATTAAATACAATGTCCATTACATATCCTTCTTACCTTGTTATGCACAAATTCCATGAATCATGTTCTCGTCTCTTGTAAGAAGTCAGATAGGCATGGAGAACTCTACAAAGAGCATACGAAGTGTTGATACCCACATCAAGTCATTATAATTTGGACTCAAAAGTGACATGGTACACATAGAGTCATATAAAACCCTATTGACTTTTTTTATAGCTGCATAAAAGACAAATATGACAACCATTACGGATTTTATTATCATAAACCATTTAAAAAAAAATTTATAAACCTGGAATCATCTCTTTGGAGCGTAGGCTCAACAAGATAGAGATAAAAATTCTTGTGTTCCGAAGCATTGGGTATTGAGCTTCAAATATATATTTAAACAACCAATCATGACGATACTCAGGTTTCCACCAAGTCACTTAGCGAAAAATAAAAGTACAAATGAGAAAAACAAAGACGTTTTTGATATTAATATATCATGGCATCAACCATTTAGCAAAATAGTCATAAAGCTTGTTCAAGTTTATAGACACACCTTTTAGACAAATCCAAACTTGAATCCTACGACTTTACCAAATATTCAAAATCTTACCCAATCATAATATGTGCGCCTCAATTTTTGTGCCTTCCTCACCATCTTTCTTATAGGGAATTTCTTGGTGAGGATACACTTTTAACATAATCAAGTTGTGTTGAGGTGAGAAATATCTTGATCACCACATGCGATTAAAATATACTTTTCTGCATGTATGGATTTTTCACCATCTATAGTTTTTGGATTAGTTCGTTTCTTCTTCCACATATTCTTACGTTTCACCTTTGGATTATCATAAGAGGGATCACTTTTAGAACCCTTCAGATTTATATTCATCTTTCCCAAGAAATTCTTAACTTCCAAAATCATGAATTTTTTTCCTTTTATATAGTCACGAAATTTTCTGGGAGATCATTCCTTTTGACACTCAATGCATTATTGAATTTATTTGGTATATACTTATGAGTGTGTTTAGGAACAACTGGAACCTTCTTCCCATTATTCTTTTCAAGGTTTCTCGAAAAAGAATAAGATTGACTATTTTTTTGCAAGTTAGTCTTTCTCCAATTTGGAGCATCGGATCTTGTCTTCATATTTACAAAGTTATCCTTTTGATAATCATTACAATTGTGAAATGGCTTCAAATGAATTTCATAGGAAAATCTAGGTTTATCACAACAATGATTCCTTTGCCTAAAGGTTGAACGTTTACAACTCGTAATGTCAAGGGTGTTAGCCTTAACATATGATCTAGATTTGATTACTTCTTGTGATGCCCAAACAAAAACATCGTGAAGATTTTCATTCCCTATACGAAAATGATATCCTCTTTGCAGGTGACCTTTATTTCCGCAGTATTAGCAAACATAAGGAATGTTATTACCTAGATTCGTGTATGCTGTGTTTGGAGGTTGATATATTTTGCTCTTTCGAACATTGACTGCCGCTGAAGGTATTTTATTGTTTCCATCATTAAAAACCTTTGATAGGAAGAACCACTAGCGTTGATTTTTTTTACCTCTTTGCTAGTACTTGGAGCATCTATTCCGTTATTGTAGTTGCAGGAATTCCTACACCACACCCCTCACAAGAATTCACCATAATCAACACATATTTGAAGATTAAGAACAACACTTTTATTGATTAATTCTCAGAAATGTTACAAGAAATGGAAGAAATCAAGAATACAACCGCTCACAAGAACTTTCTCTCTCCTCAAAACTTTCTCAACACTCCAAAATTGATCTTCCTTTCTCTGAATCTATTAGTTCCCTTTATATAAGGTAGTTACATAGTGGATGACATCTAAGTTGTCCTTTAATTTCGGATCTGATTCGCATTATTCTCGCAGCAGTTGTAATGCTAAATCTTGCAGATGCTGTAATCTTCGCAGGATCTTCATGCTCTTCTCGTGTTTCTGTTAACGTAATTCGTTACGTCATTCTTTGAATCATTCTTTGAATCAGTATGCGACGCTCACAGAGTGTTGTTGCAGACCTCGCAGAAAAGTTGTTTATAAACTTCGTAGAATATATTGTGGCAATATTCTGATCCTACATCTTGCCTCTTCTCATGTCTTCTTTGCGAAGGGGAGAAGATTATGAGAATCTACTTCTCTTCAGAATGCCGCAACTCCCTATATTTTCATATTTTCTTCACGAAAAAGCCCCGTAAATTAAGTATAACTGCCTACACGTGTCGAATATTCCTCTTTTTTACCAGTATTTTTATTATTATCCAGTCACCATCCTCTTTGTCTATAAAAGGTAGAACCTGGTACAGAAATAATCTTCTTCTTCTACTTCTCTGTCTTCTTCATCTTTTCGTCTGCAACTTTCTTCCTTCTAATATTCTTCTGTTACTGCTTTCATGGAGTCATCAAGGTATGTTCTTATCATTACTAAACTCAATCTTGCTTATCTAAATCAAGTTCATCAAAATTATCTGATCTATGTTTATTTGATTTTATGTAATTCCCATATTGTGTTTTCTTTTCAGCGGAATCACTTCTAATACCAAATTTGTAGTCCAAAACCCTAGCTCTTCCGAAAATTCGCAGCAAAAGTCCGCTGAAAAGAAAAGAAAACCTGCGAATCATAAGGTAGTAAGAAACATTTGTTTTCTTAATAACATTATTGTTGCCTCTGTTTCTTATCTAGATTGTTATTCGCAGGAAGATGAGAACACTAATGCACCTCGCAAGAAATCTCGCCGGGCTAAAGTTGTTGATTTTGCTGTTCCTACTCCCCAATTAATTCCTGCCAGTTCTATCCCTATACCTTTGCAAACTGAACCTCTAACTTCTATCTGCGAGAACATCGCCATAAATATCCCCCCTCAACTAATCCTTTTATAAATGAAATTCTTGAAATTAATACGAATGAAGTTTCTTCCCCTTCTGCTGTGACAACTTCTCAAATTAATTCTACTTCAATTCCATTCATTACTTTCCCATAAACTTCACCTTTGGATGATGCGCATTCTATGAATAATTCAAATTCCCAACTTTATGTTGTCACTTTTTCGCCATTTACATCCCTCCCTTCTTCTAAAGAAACTTTAATAGGATTAGACGTTGCTTTTAAGGTTTTTTCTGACATTTTAGATGATGCTAGGAAATCTTCTGTTGATCCTGTTAGGCATAATGTCTGCGAGATTTTAAGTAAATATTTTGGTTCTGACCGAATGGGTTCGCAAGCATCTCTAAAAAGTGAAGTTGAAGCTTTAAAGGGGGCTCTCCAAGCCAAGACTTTGGAATGTGAAACTCTTCATCATAAACTTGACAATTCTACACTGAACTGCGAGAATCTTCGTAAGAAAAATGATGAATTAAAAGGTATAACTTTTTTCTATCTCTGTCTTTGATTTTCCTACATTAATTGTTTTTCTTATTTTCATACTTCCTTTTCTTAAAATCCTTTGTTCGCATATTAAGCCTTAAATCAGAATCGATTAATGGGGATATTCAAAGTTGAATCCGTTGCTGAAGAGATTCGAGTTGATAGAGATTCTTGGATGGACCAATTTAACCGATTAGATAATATTTAGACATATTCCCTTGATCAAATAGAGAATCTTACCAAAGAGAACACACAATTAGCACAGAAACAAGATCTATTAAGTAGCTAAATATCTCTTATTTGTTAACCAAGGCTAATTTAGCGATGGAAACTTTATCAGAGGAAAACCAGATTTTATCTCAAGAGAAACGGGGTCTTTCGAATAAAGTGGCGATCTCCTCGCAGCAACTAAGTATTCTTCAAAAAATATATGATAACCAAGAACAATCCCTCCATTCGCTAAAAGATGAACTTAAGGAAGTAACTGAATCATCTATTATTGAGAAAAATTCACTTATCCAAGGTAGAATAGCTTTAAGTATAAAAGTAATCCAACTCAAAGAAGAATATTCCAAATTAGAGGAGTCAAATTCCGCTCTTGCGAAGGAAAATTCTTTTCTCCTCTCCAAAGAAAAGAATTTAAAATCTCGCCTAAAAGGTTTAGTTGGAGATAAATTTGATGATGCCATGAGTCATTGGGAAAATACTTGCTTGGCACTAATTCAAAACCTAATTTCGCAAAAAGAAGGTAGTCTTTTTGACTGCCTTGATGATTTTTCTTTTGTTGACCTTCTTGCGAAATCTTTAATAGAATAATGAAGAAATCCCTCCAGAAAAAGCTGCTACCGATGATAGAACAACTGCTAGTGATAAGTCTGGCAAAGAAGAAGCTAGAATTAATCAGAATGAGGGGAATGTTGGCGAAGACAATGGGGCTGGCAAAGTTAACACTGAATGATGAATTTTATCTTTATTTTCTTGAGTTATCTCTTCCTTTTCTTGCGAATGATATACTTTACACTATTTATTGAATTCAGTCGTGCTTGCGAGAAAGATAATAATATTCTTGCGAGAAAGATAATAATGTTCTTGCGAGAAAGATAATGATGTTATGTTTATCAATTCCCATACATGCCTCTCAATATCTTTCTTGCGATGAACAAAACTTATCTGCATTTGAACAAAATAGTTAGTGCTTATGATTATTCTGTTGGTCTTATTTTGCCTTCCTAGTTAAAGGTCTTATCTTGCCAATTTTTGTTTTTGCGACAAAATCGCAGGACGTTCTTACACTTTCATGTAAAAACCCATTGATCTTGCCTTATCCGTGCTTTGTCTATTTCTCTGCGACAATATGACAGGTCTAACTTTTCTTGCGAAAACAAAGTCCCATGGCATTGCCGTCTTGCGATGAAATCGCAGGACGTCTTTACACTTTCATGTAAAAATCCATTTATCTCATCTTATCTTTTTCTCATGGATTTTTGCCTCTATATATTTATCACGCGATAATATGACAGGCCTAAATGTTCTTGCGAACGTAAATCCCCATGACATTGTCGTCTTTTTTGATACTGTCAGCTCCCTAACGAAGGGTGCCGCCGTTATCTTCCCCCTGGTTGTCCCTTTAAGGAGGCGTACATCGGCCATACAAGACTAGCTCCTCTCATCCGGTCTTAACAACAACCAGTAGCTTTTGCATCCTCTTGTCCTTTATGCCTATACGGCTTATAGTTACGAGACTGCACCCTAAGTGGGGTTTTTTTCGGGCCGAGTGCATCATAGCCAAGACTTTCCAAGAATGTCCAGGGTAGTTTCGTATGCCCCAGGCACCCTTGGCTCAACCGTGTACCTCGGCGCCTTGGTCATACTTTGCACTCCTTAGGACAGACCCTAGGTCGTCCAACCAGGGTATAACCTTATATATATAGTTGGAAATCCAAGGTACCTCTACTGGATAGCTTTCATGGGCCCTAAATCTCCATGACTCAGGTTACAGCAGTGGTATAACCTTATCCCTGAGCCATGCAAAGAGATACCCCCTTATATGATGCACTTTAGGTCTTACATTTTCCTCTTGCGAAATTTTATCCGCGAACTAGGGTGTACGCCATAAAGGTTCGTCCCATTCTTATATATCTCTTGCAAATATCTCCATTTCTTATATGTTTCTTATATATTCGCAAATAACCTCGCAACTCTGATAAAAATTTCTTTTATTCATTTCTTCTTTGTTTCATCATATATTATATCATCATCTATCTTTTCTCAGAATTTGTTATTGGTAATATCTTTTTAGATTCAATTTGTTCCATGGTCTACCAAGTCTTTGACCAACATCTCTACCCTCTGGATCCATCAGTTTATATGCCCTTGTTCCAACTATCTCTTTAATGATATACGGTCCATCCCATTTTCTCGCCAACTTTCCACCATTTTCTCGCTGATAACCTGGTGTTTCTCGCAGCACTAAATCACCTAGTTGGAATTCACATTTTTTGACACATTTGTTATACTCGCGAGCTAATCTTCGTTGATAATTTTCCATATATTGTAAAGCTCTTTCTCTCTTCTCTTTTAATTCATCAAGTTTATTGAGAATCATACCAACGCTAATATTCTTCTCCCAAGCCTCTCTTTTTGTTGTCGGAATAACAACCTCTGTTGGTAATACTGCTTCAACACCATATGTTAGGCGAAAAGGTGATATCCCAGTTGCTTCTCTTCTAGTTGTGTTGTAAGCCCGGACTGCATTATGGATCTGTTCACACCATGCTCTATGGTACCCTTCTAACTTCTTTTTTAATATGTCTGCGATTGTCTTATTTGTAGTTGCAGGAAATCCTACAACTACACCCTCAGTAGAATTTGTAAAACTTTAAGAAGTTCTTGATGAAAAATGACAATCTTGATTAATATTCTCAATTGATTACAAAGAAATATGTTAATGGAGATTAGAATAGTTACAACTTTCTCTGTTCTCTCTCCTAAGACTTGTTCTAACACTCACTTAAAGAACCTCCCGAATTTAACATTTGAACTACTATTTATAGTTAAATCTGTACAACTGTATATAGCTTGCGAAGTATCGTGACCTCTATTCGTAAGTTTATTCTATACTCGCAATCTCTTCACATTTTTCCCTTGTTTCTTATATCATCGCATTTTCTTGCGACACTTTCCTCTTGTCTTTGTTACTACATTCGTAACCTAACCTTTTACGATATTCGGTACCTACATCTTGCCTCTTCTCATGTAATTTCTGCGAAGAAGTAATGATCGTGAGAATATAACCGTTACATAATTTGAACACGTATTTTATAACCATCTTTTCCTAACTATTCCCTTATATATATTCCTTTTATTCCCTTCCTTATCTTTTTACCTTCTCTTTTTACTTCTGCAACTTCATCTTCTTCTTTCATCACTTCTTCGGTTATAACCTTCTCTTACTGTTAATTCCACCATGAGTTCTCCGAGGTAATTTTCTTTTATCTCTTGCATCTTTCACTTGTTTATCTCTTTTATTTCTGTTTAATTCATTGTTTGATTTTGATTTCTTTCAGCAAAACCATTTCTCCGATGAAACCTTCAACTAAAAACTCAAGCCCTAACTCTCGAAGAAGAATACCCGAGAATCAAAAGGTAGTTAAAATACTCTGTCTTCCTTCTGAAACAATATATTGTTGCCTCAGTTTTTAATCTACATTTTGATTCGTAGGTCGGTGAAAAATCCAATCCTACCAAGAGATCTCGTATTATCAAATCCAAGCCATCAATTTCAATCAGTGATTTCCTTCCTATGATTGATAAAGAATTTTCCTCTCCTCCTCGTGAAAGCACTTCTTCGCAAACTCCTGCCTCTACTCCATTACCCAGTTTTCAGTCTCCCACCCCTATCAATTTATCAACACTTCTTCAAGATTAACCTTCGCAAACCACTTTCTCAACCTCTTCTCTTGAAAAACCCATTTTAGCTCCTAATCCTTTGAGTGTTGTTGCTCCAAACAATTTACAACTTGCTTTGATTCCTTCGAATTCTTCTCCCATTCCTCAAGAAGTTCGAGATGGAATTTATTCAACTTTCCAGATGTTATCTGATGTTTTGAGTAATACTGCGAAGTCTTCAAATGTTCGTTCGCAGTATGAATTTTGCGAAATACTCAACAACTTCATCAATCCTGATGTTTCTATTTCACGTCAAGCCTTGGAAAAAGAAGTTGAATTGCTTCGCCAAACTCAGGAGTCTTTGAAAGCGGAGTGTGAGAATCTTCGTAAAGAGAATCATCAGCTTCAAAATGATTCTCTAGATTGTGCAATCCTTCGTAAGAGGAATGATGTATTAAAAGGTATTGCTATTATCTTTATATTTTCTCCTTTTATTTGTTTCTATTTCTCGTATGTTTGAAACACCCATTAAAACCCATTCCCCTTTATAGAATCAATCCATAAATGTAGAATGTTGGTACTTCATCATGAATCAGTCGCATAAGAATTTCGAGCCAAGCATGAAAGTATTTTGAACCAATTTTCCCACTTATCTAGTCTTCATTCATGTGCTCTTGACAATTTAGATTCTCTTTTTCAAGAAAATACCCAACTAATTTACGATCACAAATTTTTGAATGATGACATATCTCAGCTCACTTCTTCTTTAACTAAAGACGATTTAAGAATAGAAACCCTATTAGAAGAGAATAAAACCTTATCAGAAGAAAGATGTTCGTATTTGAATACAATGGCAGTTTCTTCGCACCAATTGAATATTTTTCAGAGTAAATGTTGCGATCAAGAAAATCTCCTTTATTTGTTAAAAGGTGAACTTGAGGAATTAAAGAAGTCTTCAGATGCAGAGAGAAGTTCTTTTGCTGCCGAGAAGAAATCCCTTCTTAATAAGAATATAATCTTGAACACTAAGAGGAATAAACTTAAAGAAGATTATTCCCAACTAGAAAACCTTAATGCAAAACTTGCGAAGGATAAAAAATATCTTCTTTCCAAAGATCAAAAGCTTCAATCCAGACTTGAAGGATTAGTTGGTGATGGTTTTGATGAAGCTATGGATCAGATGAAGAATTGTTGTCTATCTTTAGCTCAATTTCTTACTTCACAAAGAGAAGGTAGTCATTAAAATTTGACTTCCTCTGATATACCTTTAAATTTTGCTACATTCGCAGAATTGATTCTTTGAATTTTGTTTCACTCGCATAATCTGAGAACAATCTTCGCAATGCTAAAGATGGATTAGAGATCACCTGTTCTGAGCTTCGCAAGAAGAACGCTTTGCTTTCTACTCGTTTGATCAATTCTCGTGATCGTGCCAATCGGAGATTCAACCATCTTGCTTATGTCAAAGATATTGAAGATACTAACCACCAGAAAGCTCTACTTCGTGAAAGTCATCTGAAAGCTCAAGTCTTCGTAAACAACGTTCTCTTATCAAGATCCTTGTCTCCAGTGAAAATTGAACCTCTGGAAATATCTGATGATGAAGTTGCTCGTGATCCTGATAGTGATTTTGATTACGAAAGTGAAGATGAAGGACTTGATGGTGAAAAAGAATCTATCCCTCAAGGAGAATCTCCTATTGTAGGCTCTACAGAGGGTAATGTTTCGCAAGAATCGAACGTTGTTGATGATCCTACTCATCTTAAAGATCCAGCACAAAGTGTTGATGAAGAGCATTAAGCATAATATACTTCTTTCCCAAGTTATCGTTAATCCTCTTATTTTTCTTTCTTTTGAACTCTTTCTCTTGGTTATTGTTGGTCCTCTTTCTTACAAACAATTCTACTTACTGTTTATGTTCCTTAAGAAGTATATTTTATATTTTGCGATAATGATTTGACCTTTCTCTAATTGAATACTTTCTTGATTTGCATAAATTGAATAAATTGATCATATGAAGAGAAATAACATATCTTGAAGACTTAGCTTAGTATTCCCTTTTCCCTTATTATTGCTCTTCAGGTGATCAATTGTTGTTGTAAGTATTAAAATATCTGCCTCAGTTTAAGTTGCGAAGTTTCTGGTTGTTGCGAAGTAAATAAGAAATCTCCCCCTTGAATTATAAGAAGTATGAAACCTCCTTGAAGAATTATGAAACATCCTTGAAGAAGTATAAAAATTATGAAACATCCTTGAAGAAGTATATGAAGTAATCAATCCTTGAAGAAATATAAGAAGTATTCAATCCTTGAAGAAGTATAAGAAGTATTCAATCCTTGAAGAAACATAATAAGTATTCAATCCTTGAAGAAGTATAAGAAGTATTCAATCCTTGAAGAAGTATAAGAAGTATTCAATCCTTGAAGAAGTATAAGAAATATTCAATCCTCGTAAAATCTAATGAGTATGTAATATCCGTCTTTGATTGTAAATAAAATTGCCTTTTTTGGTATGAGTATAAGAAGTATTCTTGTTGAAAATATAAAGAATCTCCAATGATATTGACTTCATTAGTTTCTGTGGTCTTATCATGCCTTCCTAAGTAAAGGTCTTACTTTTCCACCTCTTTTGCGATAAAGTCGCAGGACGTTGATGCACTCGCATGCCTCAACCCCTTGACTTTATCTTAACAATATTTTTGTGTTTGCGATAATATGACAAGTCTGAATATACTTGCGAATATACAACCTTGTGACATTATCGTCTTGCGATGAAATCGCAGGACGTTATCACACTTTCATGTAATAACCCATTGATCTCATCTTAACTTCTTTGTATTTAATTATGTGAGTATATATATATTTTTTTATTTTTTATTTTTTATTTTTTTATATATATACTCGCAGAAATACGATTGTTGCACAAATATGACAAGCCTTAATGTTCTTGCGAACAAAAAGCCTCATGACATTTGCGTCTTATAGCACGTATCAGCTCCCTAATGGAGGGTGCTGCCCTTTATCTTCCCCTTGGTTTCCCCTTCAAGGAAGCGTACATCGACCATACAAGGTTAGCTCTTCCCATCCGGTTTTTCCAACAACCAGCTTTTGTTCGCAACCTCTTATCCTTTTTGCCTATAGGGATTATAGTTACGAGGTTGCACCCTATGGGGTATCTTTGGGCCAAGTGCATCATTTGCCAAGACTTGTCAAGAATGGCAGATGTGCTTCAAACCCATCCGGCACTCTTGACTCAACCGTGTACCTCGGCGCCTTGATCGTTTTCTGCACTTCTTGGGAAAGACAGTATGCCTTAGTCGCCCAACCTAAATCATGTTACATCGCAAGATTAGGTTGAGAATCCAAGGTGTCTTACCCGGATAGGTACCCCGCTTTTGGGTCATGTACCTCGTAATGTCCATGTACTCAGGTTCCGTGGTGGTGTTCCGTTTCCCCTGAGCCATGCTTATAGGTACCCCCTTAAATGACGCACTTTAGGACTTTGCCTCTTGCGAAATGTTGCTTCGCGAACTAGGGTGTACGCCACAAAGGTTTGCCTGTGTAAAATTGTTGCGGCTTTCTTTATTTTTTGAAAGTTGATCACAGTTTGCGGCTTTCTTCTATGAAAGCTGATCGCAAATAAACGTATGCGTCTTTCTTTAATGAAAGCTGATCGCAATAAGAATTTGTAATTTTGGGAATTTCTGTGGAAGTAAATGATATTCGCAAAATTATCATGAGTTTTATGGATAATACCTTTTTAAATACAATCTATTCCAGGGTTGACCAAGTCTTAAACCCATGTCTTTCCCTTCTGGGTCCATCAGCCGATAAGCTCCACTTCCCACAACCTCTTTAATGACATATGGTCCATCCCATTTTGGTGCTAGTTTTCCTCCATTTTCTTTCTGGTAGGGAGGTGTTTCTCGCATGACCAAATCACCTGGTTGATACTCACGTTCAATAACCCTCTTGTTATACTCTCGAGCTAATCTTTCCTGATAAATTTTCATATGTCGCAACACCTTTTCCCTTTTTTCTTCCAAATCATCCAGTTCACTTAATATCACCCCTGCACTTAAATTTCTTTCCCAAGATTCTTTCTTTGTTGTCGGAATTACAACCTCTGTTGGAAATACTGCTTCTACTCCATATGTTAAACAATAAGGAGACATTCCAGTTGCTTCCCTTCTAGTTGTATTGTATGCCCAAACTGCACTAGGCACTTGCTCGCACCACCCTCTGAGATGTCCTTCTAATTTCTTTTTGATTGTATCTGCGATTGTTTTATTTGTTGCCTCTGCCTGTCCATTATCTTGTGGATATAATGAAGTTGATTTCCCACATTTTATCCTAAAAGCACTGAGTAACATCTCTATATTCTGCCCTTCAAATTGCTTCCCATTGTCAGATACTAATTGTGCTGGAATTCCATACCTACAAATGATATTCTCGAATATGAATGTAAAAACATCCTTATCACGAATATGTTGTACTGCTTTTACTTCTGCGAGCTTCGTGAAATAATATGTTGCGACTATTAAGTATCTTCTCTTCCCAGATCCAGGTAAAAATGGACCAACAATGTCCAATCCCCATTTCCCGAAAGGCCAGCAGCTTGTTGAAGAGGTTAGTGGTGCCCCTGGTGCATGAGTTATTTTCCCATGTCGTTGACATTCTTTGCATCGTCTCACCAACAATTTTGCGTCTGTGTGCATATAAGGCTAGTAATATCCTTGTATTTTTGCTCTATATGCTAGAGATATTCCCCCACTATGATTACCAGCTTCTCCTCCATGTAACATCTTCAATATTTTTTCTCCTTCTTCACGAGTTAAACATCTAAGAGGTGGTCCGCTGAAAGATTTTCTGTATAAAATTCCTTCTCGTAACTCATAATTTGTTGCATGACTCTTTAATTTATGTGCTTCTAGCCTGTTCCTGGGTATTTCTCCTTTTGCGAGATATGCATGAATTTCCTTTCTCCAATCTGCGATGTCGTCTGATAGTTCCTTTTCTACTTCCATCGCAATTGCTTCCTCAATTTCTTCTTCTTTATTCACTGATGGATGTTGAATTGTCTGGATTTTGATATTTCTTGCATTAGGGTTTGTCATCATACTTGGAATGAATGCAAATGCATCTTCGAGTCGATTGTATTTCCTCGTTATATGCCTCCATTTTAACTTTGGTATCCTCGCAGATAATTCATCAACGAGTTTCTTGTATTTCTTCAAAGAAGACTCATTTGTGGTATATTCCCCTTTAATTTGACAAATTACCAGCTGAGAATCACTTGTTATTCTTATACTTTCGATCTTATTTTCTATTGCGATCTTCAATGCATGTACTATAGCTTCGTACTCTGTTTCATTATTCGTGGATGCAAATTCTAGTCTTAATGAGAATGCTATTCTTTCTCCTTATGGTGAAATCAACACAACTCCTACTCCATTCCCCTCACTGTTGGATGATCCGTCTACTAAAATTTCCCATCTATTTGGTTCTGTTAATAGGTCTTTTGGATTCCCAAATTCTTCTTCAATATCCATCATTTCTTCTACTACCTCATCTTCTTCCAAGGGAAATTTTGTCAAGAAATCTGCGACAACTTGTGACTTTTGCGATGATAACACTTCATACTTTATCTTGTAATGGTTTACTTGTGCATTCCACCTTTCTATTCTTCCTTATCTTTTTGTGTTCTTCATGACTGACTCAATTGGGACTTTGGTTACCACTTTTATCACATGCGCTTGAAAGTATATTCGCAACTTAAATGATGCATAAACCAATGCTAAGATTAACTTCTCCATTTTAGAATAATTTCTCTCTGATGTGTTAAAAGTTTTACTGATGTAGTAAATGGGCCTTTCTATTCTTGCATCTGTTCGCAATAGAACTGCACTTAAAGCATATTGAGTTGTTGCGAGGTATACCAATAATTCTTCATCTTTCTCTGGTTTATGTAATATGGATGTATTCGCGAGATATTCTTTGATTCCTTGAAAAGCTTTTTCACATTCATCAGTCCACTTGAATTTTGCTCCCTTCTTAAGTATATTGAAGAAATGTTTGTACTTATCTGACATTCGCGAAATAAATCTTCCAAGTGAAGCCAAGAGTCCATTTAGCTTTTGCACTTCTTTTACCGTTGCAAGTGTTGGCATGTCACAAACTGCTTGTACTTTTTTTGGATCGACTTGTATTCCCTCCTTTGATACTATGTATCCCAAAAAATTTCCTGACGCAACTCCAATTATACATTTTTCAGGATTCAATTTGATGTTGAATTTTCTCATTTGTTCAAATATTTCCTTCAAATCTTGTACATGATCTTTGGTCTCTTTACTTTTTATCAACATATCATCCACATACACCTCTAAGGTTTTATGTATCCACTTTGCGAACACCTTTTCGACCATTCGTTGATATGTAGCACCCGCATTTCGCAAACCAAATGGCATCTTCACGTAACAATATAAACCTCTTGGAGCAAAAAAGGAAGTATGTTCTTGGTCTTCTTCTGCGAGTGATATTTGATTGTACCCTTTATATCCATCGAGTGAAGTGACTCTATCATGTCCTGCAGCTGATTCCACCATTTGTGGTATGTCTGGCAATGGAAAACTGTCTTTAGGACATGCTTTGTTTAGATTAGTGAAATCTATACAAATTCTTATCCCTTTATTCTTCTTTGGAACAATGACCATATTCGCAATCCATTCTGGGTATTTTGCTTCTCTTATGATTCCTGCATCCAGCATCTTTTGTAATTCTTCTTCTATTTGTGCATGATAATTTTGCGAGATCTTTCTTATTCTTTGTTTGAATGGTCTTACGCTTTTATTTATGTTCAATCTGTGACACGCCACTGATGGATCAATTCCTGGTATTTCATCTACACTTTCTACGAATATATCTTTGTATTCTCGTAAGAGATCAATAGTTCTTTTCTCTTCTTCTTCGTCCATCTTAGTTCCAATTCGCAAGATTAAAGGCTCTTCTTCAGTTCCAACATTTATTTCTTTGGTTGGTTCTGCTGCAACGTAACTAGGACTTTTCTCTCCCATAGGTGTTGGTTCTTTGATTACTTTCATTGGTTCTCTTTCTTTTTCTGGGATCTCACTTGGTATTCCTTTTCCCTCTCTTGCTCTTATTGTATACACTCTGAACTCCTCTTCCTTTTTTGCTTCTTTCGCAAGTTTTCTACAAAATTGTTTCTTTATTGCTATCCCTCCACATTGTTTTACTTCAATTTGATAACAAAATTTTGCACTATCAAGATCCCCTTTTATTTCTTGTATTCCACTTGGTGTGGGAAACTTAATTGATTGATGTAATGTCGAAGCAACAGCTTTAATCGCATGAATCCATGGTCTTCCTATCAGCATATTATATGGAGATTCCATATCTACCACACATAAAACTATGTGTGTTTCGATTTCTCCCAGTGGTACTCGTAACATTATTTCCCCTTTGGATTTTGTTGTAGATTTTCCCAATCCATGGATAAGACATTCTGAATTTGTGATCTCTTCATCTTTAATCCCCATTCCCTTAAGTGCATGATAGAATATAATATCAACAGAACTCCCTGTATCAATCAAAACTCGGTTTAATTTCCATTTTTCTATAGATTTTGTAGCTTTCTTTTCTTCTCGCATAATCGGAATTGTGACTACTAATGGTGAAGTGTGGTTTAAGTCTTCATTTGGAATTTCTGCTACTGAAAATGAGATTTTATGCTTTTCCCATTCTTTCAAAGTCGTTATTTTCTCCACTTCCATGATTTTTCTTCCTCTACAATCTCGTTTGTGTATCCTTCCCTTCATGTTGTTATGAAATTCATCAATCATTGTCTTTGTGATCATATTACATTCTTATCTTTTGCAATCTTCATCTACTGACTCCATTTGATCTTCAAATTTCCAAAACTCCTTCAAATTTCTGCTATAACAATCTTCAATCTTTCCTCCCTGTTTCTAGCGCCAATTATGTAGTTGCAGGAAATCCTACAACTACACCCTCAGTAGAATTTGTAAAACTTTAAGAATTTCTTGATGAAAAATGACAATCTTGATTAATATTCTCAATTGATTACAAAGAAATATGTTAATGGAGATTAGAACAGTTACAACTTTCTCTGTTCTCTCTCCTAAGACTTGTTCTAACACTCACTTAAAGAACCTCCAAATTTAACATTTGAACTACTATTTATAGTGAAATCTGTACAACTGTATATAGCTTGCGAAGTATCGTGACCTCTATTCATAAGTTTATTCTATACTCACAATCTCTTTTCATTTTTCCCGTGTTTCTTATATCATCGCATTTTCTTGCGACACTTTCCTCCTGTCTTTGTTACTACATTCGTAACCCAACCTTTTACGATATTCGGTACCTATATTATTGGTTGCCTCAGCTTGTCCATAAGCTTGTGGGTATAAAAAAGTAGATTTTCCACATCTTATCTTAAACGCATTGAGTAGAAGTTCTATGTTCTGCCCCTCAAACTGCTTCCCATTATCAGACACCAACTGTGCTGGAATTCCAAATCTGCAAATAATATTTTCAAATATGAACGTAAATATGTCTTTGTCGCGGATATGTTATACCGCTTTTACTTCTGCCCATTTTGTGAAGTAATCTGTTGCGACAATTAAGTATCTCTTCCGCCCTGATCCTGGTACAAATGGTCCCATAATATCTAAGCCCCATTTTTCAAAAGGCCATACACTTGTTGAAGACGATAATGGTGCCCCTGGTGCATGTATCTTTTTTCCGTGTCGCTGACAATCTTCACAACGTCTTGATAGTTGTTTTGCATCTTCATGCATATATGGCCAGTAATAGCCTTTCATTTTTGTTCTGTATGCCAAAAATCTCCATCCGCTGTGATTACCAGCATCCCCACTATGCAACATTTTTAACATTTTTTCTCCTTCTTCCCGTGTCAAGCATCTAAATGATGGCCCAGTGAAAGATTTGCGATATAACACTCCATCTCTTAATTCATAATTTGTGGCACAAATTTTTAATTTGTGTGCTTCTAATCTATTTCTTGGTGTTGCTCCTCTCACCAGATATGCATGAAGTTCTTCTCGCTAGTCTGCAATATTGCCTCTTGGTTCTTCTTCGCCACTTTCTATTATCATCACATCTGCTTCATCTTCTTCTTCTTTATTGATTGAATGTTCTATAAGTGTCTGAATTTTTATGCATCTTTTAGGATCAGAATATCGCTTCATTATTTCTGCGAACACTCTGCGAGCATCGCATAATAGCTCAAAGAATAATCCAAAGAATGACGTAACGAATGACGAAAAAAGGAAACACGATAAGAGCGTGATTGTTCTGCGATGGTTATAACTCCTGCGAGAGTTAGCATTATAACTACCGCGAGAGCATTGCAAGCCAGATCCGAAATTAAAGGACAACTTAGCTGTCATCCACTATATAAATACCCTATATAAAGAGATCCAGTAGATTCAGAAATGGGATGATGTATTTTTGAGTGTTGAGAAAGTCTTGAGGAGAGAGAAAATTCAAGATAGTTGTTGTATTCTTGATTTCTTCCATTTCTTGTAAACATTTCTGAGAATCAAATAATAAAGTGTCATTTTTAATCTTCAAAAATGTGTTAATTAGTGTGAATTCTTATCAAGGGTGTAGTGTAGGATTTCCTGCAACTACATTTTGGCGCCCGAAATAGGGATTGAATTAGTGAAAAGCACAGAAAAAGCGAGATAGAAGATGAGAGTTATTCAAGATTAAGAAAATAATTAAGCAAATCGGTGAAAAAGTTGAAGGAAAAATAATTAGAACCAAGGAGAATTATAGGAAATTGGAATGTGGTATGGTAACAAGAACAATGATCGATAAATTCCATGAAACATTAAGGGGAAGATACATAAACGAGATTTTGAAGGAAGGAAAATTATGACGGTGGAAAAAATATCATCATTAAAGGATTGGGAAAAGCAGAAGATCACATTTACCACAGCGAAAATACCATAAGATAATTTAAATCACACATCTCCTTTGGTAATCACGTTACCCACTATACCAATGGGAAAAGGAAAATCAATGAAATTTGCAGAAGAATGGGCCGTGAATAGAACATTGGTGGACGCAGGAAGTTCTGTGGATATAATATTTTATCATGCATTTAAGAAAATGGAATACAAGGATGAATAAATGTCTTGTTCAATATATCATATTCATGGCTTTGGAAAATCTTTAACAAAACCTAAAGGCGAAATAGTGGTACGAATTCCGCTAGGAAAGATTGAAACACAGGTAACATTATGCGTGGTAGACGTGGAATCGCCATATAACATCATACTGGGAAGACCATGGATACATGTAATCAAGGATGTAGCATCAACATTGCATCAATGCATCAAATTTCCTATGCCTGATGGAATTGGATAAATTAGAGGAGATACCGATCTTGCGAAGCTGTGTTATCAAACTGAAGTGAGAAATTATGAAGAGCGTCCAAAGCTGCGAAAAGCTTGCAAAAAAATGGCGAAAGAGACAAAGAAATAAGAAGAATTTAAAGTTTACATGATAAGAGCAAAAGAAGGAAAAGGAATACCCAGCGAAATATCGCAATAAGGAAATAAACTCGCAAGAATTGTAAAAACCTCAACACCAATGGGAGAGCCTGAAGCCAGTTACACCGCAGCAGAGCCAACAAAAGAAGTAAATATTGTAAGTAAAGAAGAACCTAAGATGCTAAAAATCGGAACGAAGATGGATACAAATGAAGAAGAGCAGACCATAAACCTTTTGCGAAAATATAAAGATATCTTCGCATGGAATATGGATGAGATGCCTGAGATAGACCCATCAGTCGCATGTCATAAACTAGAAATCAACAAGGAGGTAAGACCATTTAAACAACGAATAAGAAAAATAGCAACAACTTACCATTCCCAAATTGAAGAAGAATTACAGAAGATGCTTGATGCGGGAATTATAAGGCAGGCAAAGTACCCGGAATGGATTGCAAATATGGTAGTGGTTCCAAAAAAGAATAAAGGGATAAGAATTTGTATAGATTTTACTGACTTAAATAAAGCTTGCCCTAAAGATATCTTTCCATTACCAGATATTCCTCGAATGGTGGAATCAGCAGCGGGAAATGATAGAATATCTTCATTAGATGGATATAAAGGATATAATCAGATTCCTCTCACTGAAGAAGACCAAGAGCACACCGCATTATTTGCCCCAAGCGGATTGTATTGTTATACAAAAATGCCCTTTGGTTTACGAAATGCTGGTGCAACATATCAAAGAATGGTGGAAAAAGTTTTTGCGAAATGGATCCATAAAACATTAGAGGTATATGTATATGATATGTTAGTCAAAAGCAAAGAATCTAAAAACCATGTGCAAGACTTAAAAGAGATTTTTGATCAAATGCGACATTTTAACATCAAGATGAATCCCAAAAAATGTATTTTTGGAGTAACTTCAGGAAAAAATTTGGGCTACATTATGTCAAAACAAGGAATACAAGTGGATCCAGATAAAGTACAAGCAATTCGCGAAATGCCAACACCAGCAACCGTAAAAGATGTGCAAAAGTTGAACAGGCTCTTAGCCTCGCTAAGAAGATTTATTTCGCGATCTTCAGACAAATGCAAGCATTTCTTCAACATACTCAGGAAGGGTACAAAGTTCAAATGGATAGACGAATGTGAGAAGGCTTTTCAAGGAATTAAAGAATATTTAACGAACATATCTATCTTACAGAAACCAGAACCTGGAGAAAAATTATTGATCTACCTTGCGACAGCCTCACACACATTAAGTGCAGTATTACTGCGAGTGGATGCAGGAATAGAAAAACCAATTTATTACATCAGCAAAACATTTAATACTGCATAGAAAAATTACTCAAAGATTGAGAAGTTAATTCTGGCATTGGTTTATGCAACCTTTAAACTTCGCATATATTTTCAAGCACATAAAATAAAGGTATTAACAAAGGTACCAATTGAGTCAGTAATGAAAAATTCAAAAAGATCAGGCAGGGTTGAGAGATGGAATGCACAAGTAGGGCACTTTGAAATCAAATACGAAATCCTATCCTCGCTAAAGTCACAAGATGTAGCAGATTTTTTAGCAGAATTTCCTCTAGAAGATGATGAAGCTGTAGAAGAAATGATGGACATAGAAGAAGAACATGGATACCCAAAAGATCTATTAAAAGAACCCAACATGTGGGAAATATTGGTGGATGGATCATCAAATGGGGAAGGTAATGGAATTAGAATTATCTTTATTTCACCAGAAGGAGAAAAAATGGCTTTTTCATTTCGTCTGGAATTCATATCCACTAATAATGAAATGGAGTATGAAGCGGTGGTACACGTGGTAAAATTCGCAATAGATATGAAGTTGGAAAATACCAGAATTAATAGTGACTCACAACTAGTTATTCGCCAGATAAAAGGAGAATACACAACAAATGAACCATCTTTGAAGAAATACAAGAAGCTCGTTGAAGAATTGTCTGCGAGAATTCCAAAAATAAAATGGAGACATATATCAAGAAAAGATAACAGACTCGCAGATGCATTTGCTTTCATATCTAGCATGATGATAAATCCAGCAGCGAGATGCATAAAAATTCAGACGCTTGCATCACCATCAGTTAATAAGGAAGAAGAAGATGAAGCAGATGTGATGATGATAGAAGGTGGTGAAGAAGAACCAAGAGGCAGTATTGCAAATTGGTGAACAGAACTTCACGCATATTTGGCAAGAGGGGAAACACCAAGAAATAGATTAGAATCACATAAATTAAAAATCCGAGCAACAAACTATGAATTAAAAAATAGAGTATTATATCGCAGATATTTTAGTGGACCATCGCTAAGGTATTTTACAAGGGAAGAAGGACAAAAGGTATTAAAGATGTTGCATAGTGGAGATGCTGGAAATCATAGTGGGGGAAGATCTTTGGCATACAAAACAAAAATGCAAGGTTATTATTAGTCGTATATGCATGAAGACGCGAAGCAAATATCAAGGCGTTGCGAAGATTGTCAGCGACACGGAAAGAAAATACATGCACCTGGATACATATTTGAAAATATAATTTTTAGATTCGGGATCCCTGCACAGTTGGTATCTGATAATGGAAAACAATTTGAAGGACAGAATATCGAATTGTTACTTAATGCATTTAAAATCAAATGTGGAAAATCAACACCATTATATCCACAGGCCAACGGACAGGCAGAGGCAACAAATAAGACAATTGAAGATATACTGAAGAAGAAATTAGAAGGACACCATAGGGCATGGTGTGAACAAGTACACAATACAATATGGGCTTACAATACAACTAGACGGGAAGCTACCGGAATGTAACCTTTTTATTTGACATATGGGGTTGAAGTTGTGTTACCAACAGAGGTTGCTATTCCTACAACAAAAATAGATGCTTTGGAGAAGAATCTTAGTGCTGGGATGATTCTAAATAAACTAGATGAATTGGAAGAGAAGAGAGAAAAATCTTTACAACATATGGAGAATTATCAGCGAAGATTAGCTCGCGAGTACAACAAACGTGTCAAAAAACGTGAATTCCAGCCAGGTGATCTAGTGCTGCGAGAAACACCAATTTATCAGCGAGAAAATGATGGTAAACTGGCAAGAAAATGGAACGGACCATACATCATTAAAGAGATAGTTGGAACTGGGGCATACAAATTAATGGATCCTGAAGGTAGAGATGTTAGTCAAAAACTTGATAGACCATGGAATAGATTATTTCTGAAAAGATATTATCAATGACAAATCCTGCGAGATTAGAGATGATGGTATGTTGTATGATGAAATGGGTAATAAATTTTTCTATCCTAATTACAACTGCGAGATTCTTCCGATGACAGAGCAAGTAAGAACTGCGAATATCGCAAGAAACGCGAATAAAAATTTCGCAGAGATTAATAGAATATGATGAACCTTTATGACGTGCACCCTAGTTCGCGGATACAATTTCGAAAGAGGAAAATTTAAGACCTAAAGTGCGTCATATAAGGGGGTATCTCTTTGTGTAACTTAGGGATAAGGTTATACCGCTGCTGGAACCTGAGTCATGAAGATGTTGGGGTTAAAGAAAACCTATCCGGGAGAGGTACCTTGGATTTCCAACTATATAAGGTTATACCCTGGTTGGATGACCGAGGATCTCTTCTAAGGAGCGTAGAGTATGACCAAGGCGCCGAGGTACACGGTTGAGTCAAGGGTACCCGGGGCGTACGAAACTACCCTGGCCATCCTTGGCAAGTCTTGGCTATGATGCACTCGGCCCGAAGAAAACCCCACTTAGGGTGAAGTCTTGTAACTATAATTCATATAGGCATAAAGGACAAGAGGCTGTGAAAACAACTGGTTGTTGGTAAATCCGTATGGGAGGAGCTAGTCTTGTATGGCCGATGTGCCCTCTTTGAAGGGGCAACCAGGGGGAAGATAAGGGTGGAACCCTCCATTAGGGAGCTGATAAGTGTCTAAAGACGACAATGTCATGGGGATTTATGATCGCAAGAACATTTATACTTGTCATAGTGTCGCGTGACAAATATTATACAGAGGTAACAAGCCAAGAGAGAAAGTTAAGATGAGATCAATAGGTTTTTACCTGAAAGTGTAAAAACGTCATGCGATTTCATCGCAAGACGCTAATGTCATAAAGCTTTTTTCTCGCAAGAGAACTTAGACTAGTCATATTGTCGCAGAGAAATTGACAAAATACGGATAAGGCAAGATCAATGGGTTTTTTACATGCAAATGTAAAGATAACCTGCGATTTTGTCGCAGACACAAATATTGGCACAATAAGACCTTTAACTAGGAAGGCAAAATAAGACCAACAGAATAATCCCAAACATTAACTATTTTCTTTTAAGAACGCAAGAAAGATTTGTCAGAATCCTTCGGAATTTCTCAGAAATATTATTCAGAACCACACAATAGGATTATCCATAATTTCACAAGAAATATTGCAACACAGTTCGCAAAGGAAGAATGCAGGAAACACTTGATCATTATAAGAAAGATAATGAAGGGCAAATAGGGGAGTTAATAAACAAAATATCATTATCTTTCTTGAGAATATTCAAAATAACAGAGGCAAAGTTGAACTCCAAAGTTGCAGAAAAGATACATTGCTCGCAAGAAAGACGAAGGAAAAGAAAACAAGAGAAAAATTCAAGCTTCAATATTAATCTCGCTATTAGTCTCGCCAGCTTCATTCTCCTTACTAGTATTCTTCGCGTTACGATCAGTTTGAGTTTCTTCTTTATCTAACTTTTCATCAGTAATTGCTTCACCAAGAGTAGCTTCTTCTCTTGGATGATTTTTTTCTTTTTCTGATGGGTTTTCTTGAGAGACATCTTCTTCACTACTTGCATAGTATAAATCATTATCCATGGGAAAAGGAATTTCATCATCATCTACTTCTATAGGATCAACGGATACATGATGAAGAGATTGGGAAATCAGAATGTTATTCACAAGAACTTCAGCACTAAGATGAACCTTGCGAAGGAAACCTTTATCACGATTTCTAATCTCTATATTTTTGTGGTATTCAAGGTAATCATATCTACTCTCTGCACGACCACGATATTTAACAAGATGGGTGGTGAGCCTTCCATTTTCCTTGCGAACTGAAGCTAGTTTCTCAATTAGATCAGAAATAGTAGAATGAAGGCTTTTGTCAGATTCTGCGAGAAAGATAAGTTAACAAGAAGATATTCAGATGAAAATCTCGCAAGAAATATAGCAAAGAAATTATATAGGAAAATTAACAATCAAGGCAGTCAAAACGACTACCTTCTTTTTGAGAAGATAAGTTCTGAATTAGTGTTAAGAAATAATTCTCCCATTGGTTCATGGCATCATCAAAATTATCTCCTACTATACCCTACAAGCGAGATTTTATAATTTCTTCTTTGGAGAGGAGATAAGTGTTTTCTTTTGCTAATAAGGAGTAAGATTCTTCTAATTGAGAATATTGATCTTGGAGTTTACTGGCCTTTAAACTTAGAGTTAACCTGCCTTTGATAAGTTTATCTTTCTCAGCGGCAGAAGATTCAGTTACTTCCTTGAGTTCATATTTTAGTGAACGGAGAGATTGCTCTTGGTCGTTACACATTTTCTGAAGATCATTTATTTGCTGCGAGGAGATCGCCATCTTGTTTAAAAAGCTACGTTTCTCCTGAGATAAAGTTTTATTTTCATCTGATAAAGATTCCATCGCCAAGTTAGCTCGGGTTAACAAATACGAGAGACGAGTAGCTTCGCTATTTAATAGATTTTGCTTTTGCATTAATTGATCGTTCTCATTGGTAAGATTAATTATTTGATCGATTGAGTATGTGTAGAGATTATCTAATCTATTATATTGATCCATCCAAGAATCTCTCTAAACACGGGCTTCTTCAGCAGCAGATTCTAATACAAATATCTTCATTACTCGTTTCTGATTTAAATCTAAATAGGCACACCAAATATTTAAAAGGAAATTGAGTACAGAAAAGATGAAAATCTACAGGAACAGAAAAGTTAGAGGCAGAGGCAGAAGAAATATACCTTTTAATTCCTTGTTTTTATTGCAAAGATTTTCGCAATCTAGTGAAGAATTGCGAAGCTTGTGATCAAGGATATCACATTCTGAAATTTTGGCTTGTAGACTTCTCTTTAGAGCTTCAATTTCATTTTCTAAAGACGCTTGCGAAGTAGTGCAGTCAGAACCAAGATATTTGATTAAAGTCTCGCAAACATCGTATTTGAAGGGGTCAGTAGAAGATTTTCTGGCATCATCTAAAATGTCAGACAGAACTCTAAAAGTAGCATCAACCCCTATTGATGATTCTTTAGATGAGGGAAGAGGTGTATAGGGTGAAGTGGTAATGATGGCGAGTTGGAGATTTGAATCATTTATGATAGTTGCATCATCAGAAGGAGGAGTGTCCGGAAAGGTAACGGTTGGGGGTAAAATAAGAGAGAAAGAAACTTTGTTCATAACAGTTCTGGGAGTCTCATTTATTGGAGGATTGATGGCATTGGGGGTATTGATAATAACATTCTCGCAAATAGAGGATGGAGGTTCTATCTGCGAAGTAGTAGAAACAGGTTTTGAAGATGTAAATTTGGGAATAGTAATATCAATCTCAAGAGACTTGACCTTACGATATTGCTTGCAATGTCTAGCAGTATCTTCATTACCCTACGAATAATAATATAGTTAAGAAACAGAGGCAACAATATTGTTATTAAGAAGACAAATGTTTCTTCCTACCTTATTAATCGCATACTTCCTTTTCTTCTCGACGGGTTTTTGTTGAAAATATTCCTGAAGATTAGGGTTTTGGACTACAACTCTGGTGTTGGGAACGGCTCTGCTGAAGCAAAGACACAATATGGGAGTTATATAAAATCAGATAAAAACAAATCAAATAAATAATGATGAACATAATCTAAGTAAGTAAGATCAAATTTAACAATATTAGAAGAAGAGATACCTTGATGACTCCATGGAAGCAGTAGCAGAAGAATCTTTGAGAGAAGAAAGTTGCAGATGGAAAACAGAATGAATAGACGAAGAGACGAAGAAGATAGAAAATTAAAAGAAGAAAATTAGTTTTGTAACCAGATTCTACCTTTTATAGGCAAAAGGAGATGACCTGTTGAGGAAAGACGTTCCAGTAAAAAAAAAAGGGGATTCACGACACGTGTAGGCAGTTAAACTAAATTCACGGAATGTTGTCGAAAGGAAAATACGGAAAGACAAGGAGTTGCGATATTATGAAGGGTTGGAGATCCTCATATCCTCTTCACTCCACGAAGAAAACATGAGGAGAGGCAAGATGTAGGATCATAATATCGCTACAACATTTCTGCGAGATTCTAAAATAGCACTCTGCGAGCGTCGCAGAATAGCTCAAAGAATAATCCAAAGAATGACGTAACGAATGACGAAAGCAGGAAACACGGGAAGAGTGCGATTGTTCTGTGATGGTTACAACTCCTGTGAGAGTTAGCATTACTGTAGTTGCAGGAATTCCCACATTATACCCTACTCAAGAATTTATCAATATTTATGACACAATTTGAAGATTAAGGACCTTTTTTTATTAATATGATCTTAAAATAATTACAGTAATCAAGAATACAATTCACTTAATAAGATTTTCTCTATCCTAAAAACTTTCTTAGCACTCAAAAATTCATCATCATCTCTGGAACTATTCATTTCCTTTATATAGGCATTTACATAGTGGATTACATCTCATGATAGCTCATTTACAGCTAAGATTCCCTTTAGTTTCGGATCTGGGTTCTTGCGATACATCGCAGTTTGCACCGCCTTAATCTTTCGCAGGTTTTATTGATTCATCGCAGAAATGTCACGCTTTTCTCATGTTTCTATCGTTTTCATCCGATATGTCATTCCTTACGTCACTTTGAGATTTATCGCAGAATATCATTGTTGTTTATTTTGCAGGAATATTGTTGTGGCAATATTATGATCCTACATCTTGCCTCTTCTCATATCTTTTCTGCGAAGAAGATAAAGATCATGAGAATTTAAGTTTCTTGATTTGCCGCAACTCCTTGTCTTTTACCCGACAAAATTCCCTATTTTACGTTTTTACCGTTGACACATGTCAATCCTTACTTCTTTACCGATTATCCTGGTTACCCATTCTTCATCTATAAATAGATGTCCCACTCGAGGATATGTCTTCTTTCACCTTCTCTCTTTTCTTCAACTTCTTCCTTTTTTGTCTACAACTTTTTCTTTCTTGTTATCCTTCCTGATGCTGCTCTAATGGAAACTCAAAGGTAGGTTCTTATCTTGAATCTTATTTTGTTCATGTTACATCATTTCTATCGCCCAATTTTCTTTATAATCCCCATATTTTATTATCTTTTTCAGTAACATTACTTCTCAGACTAAGATTACTATCAAAAACCCTAACCCTAAGGGTCCTCAGAAAAAGCGTGTTGGGAAGGCGAAGAGATCTGAGAATGATAAGGTAGTAAGAAACATCTATTTCTTTAAAATAACAATATTGTTGCCTCTGTTTCTTATCTACGTTATTATTCGCAGAGTGAAGAGAATATTTCTAGACCTCTTAAGCGTTCTCGTCAAGTTAAATCTCTTTCAGATGAAGTGGATATTCTTGATTTTTTGCCTGCAAACCCTGTTCCGCCGCAAGATAAATCTTCTCCTTCTCCTTGCGTGAATTCCAATATTAACACCCATACTACTTCTTCATCAATTCCAAGTGAAGTTATTGATGCTAATATTTCTATTTCTAATAATCCTAATATTTTAAAAGTTACGATAGATGAATCTATGATGGTTAGAACTATGATGAATGAATCAGCAGCAAATAAACCTGCGATGAATGAAGCCGTGGTGAATGAAACTATGGTAAATGAAGCTGTGGTGAATGATGTTGCGGTAAATGAGACTACGGTAAATGAAGCTGCGGTGAATGATGTTGCGGTAAATGAGACTGTAATTGCGACTAATCAAGTTCCTTTTTCCACTCCTACTACCACGAATGATTCTAATCAAGTTCCTGCGATGAATGATGTTTCCAAAACCTCTTCCTCTACTTCTCTTCCTTCTTCCCAAGAAATAGCAACAGGGGTTGAAGCTGCTTTTCAAATATTATCTGAAGTTTTGAACGATGCTATGAAATCTTCTACAAATCCTGCGAGACAGGATGTTTATATGATTCTAAGCAAGCATCTCGGATCTTGCGGTTCTTCATCTTCGCTAAATGCTTTAGAAAGTGAGGTTGAAACCTTGAAGAAGAACCTTCAAGCAAAAACTTTAGAATGTGAACTTCTCGATCATAAGCTTCGCAATTCTGAATTGGACTGCGAAAATCTTCGCAGCAGAAATGATGATCTGAAAGGTATAACTTTCTTGCCTCTGCTTTTACCTCAGTAAATCTTTGTTTTCTATGTACTCAATTTTTCTTTATTTATTTGTTGACGCATATTTAGCTTCAAAACATAACCAATTAATGAAGATACTTGAATGGGAAACCATCGCCGATGAAGCCCGCATTGGGAAAGAGTCTTGGAAAAATCAATTTGATAGATTGAATATTCTTCACACATATTCAATTGACGAGATAAATAATCTTAAGAATGAGAATAACCAACTAATTTGCGAACGAGATTGCCTAAGTAATGAAGCCACTCAACTTTTATATTCGCTAAATCAGACTAATTTGAAGGTGGAATCTTTATCAGATGAAAACAAAACTTTGTCTCAAGAGAAACGTAGCTTTGTGAATAAAACAATGGTTTATTCGCAGCAATTGGGCAATCTTCAAAAGTTGTGTGACAGCCAAGAGCAATCTCTTCGTGTATTGAAAGATGACATTAAAAAGATAACCGAATCATCTTCCGCTGAACAAGAGAAACTTATAAAAGGTAGATTAGCTCTAAGCGTAAAAGTCAACAATCTCAAAGATGACTATGCTCAACTGAAGAAACCCCATTCCTCCTTAAAAGAAGAAAATGCTTATCTTCTTTCTAAAGAGAAAAGTATAAAATCTCGTTTGAAAGGTAAAGTTGGTGATACTTTCGATGATACCATGAATCAATGGAAGAGTTGCTTCCTTAACATAATTCAAACTTTATCCTCGCAAAAGGAAGGTAGTCATTTTGACTGCCTCATCTATTAATTATTTCATTGTATTTTCCCATCTTATTTCTTGCGAGAATTCCATCTAATATGCAACTTTTCTTCCGCAGAATCTGAGAAGCATCTTCAAGCTTCTATCTCTGATCTGTCTACGAAGTTGGCCAAACTTCGCAAAAAGAATACCACGCTTTCTAACTCTCGCAACAGAGCATTGAGAAGATTTGACTACCTTGAATACTGCAAGGATATAGAGATCAGAAACCGGGAAAAGAATTGCCTCCGCAAGGCTCATTTAGGCGATGAGGTTCTCGTAAACAATGTTCTATTCTCTCATTATTTACCTCCTATAAAGATCAAACCCTTGGAGATAAATAATAATGAAGTTCCTCGTCTCATTGATGAAGATCTAAATTATTCAAGTGATGAAGAAGATTTTTCCGAAGATGAACAAAACCCAACTAAATAAATAGAAGAATAAGAAAACCTTCCCAATGAAGCAGAAGAACAAAATCCTCCTCAAAGGGAAATCGCTAGTGATGGAGAAATAGAAGAAGAAGAAAACCCTCATAATGAAGCAGAAGAACAAAATCCTCCTCAAAAATCAATCGCTGGTGATGGAGAAACTCAAACTGAAAAAGATATTGCTGGTGAAGATAATAGTAGCAAACAAGAATGATGAAATTAAAGAAGAATACTCTTTTGAAGTTTTAAATCTTGTTTTATCATGTCTTCCTGCGAAATATCTTGTTATTTTCCCTATTCTGCGAATGATTGTAATTTCTGAATCTTTCTTCTTCCTGCTTCTTTTGCGAAATAGTGCAATTTTTGTAACTCAATCATCTTCTTCTGATTATATATTTTTATTAACCTGAATATCCTATCGCAAATTCTTGTAACTTGATTGTCTTCTTTTTATTATCTTGATTCTTCTCAAGGAAGATAATGAAATATTGTTTTATAATCCCCATATTTGCCTCTCATAATCTTCCTTGTGAAGTACTAATATATTACCATTGTAAGAAATCCTAAACTTGCCTCTTGTTGTTAATCTGCAATATGATAAATGAAGTATCGCAAATAATTATGCGAAAAATCTGTTATATGCAGATATAACCTCTCTTGTGGTATTATTTCGCCTTCCTAGTTAAAGGTCTTATTATGCCACTTTTATGCGACAAGATCGCAGGACATTCTTACTTTCACATGTAATAATCCATTGATCTTTCCTTATCATTTATTTTGATCTCTGCGACAATATGATAAGTCTAAGCCATCTTGTGAGATTAATCTCTTTTTGCTTTTTAAGACTTATGACATTGCCATCTTTGCGATGAAATCGCAGGACGTCTTTGCGATTTATATCCTCTTATCATTGATTTCATTTATCTCATCTTTTGATCTTATCGCAAAAACCCATTGATCTCATCTTAACATTTCTTTTTAGGCTTTTTGGCCTGTCATGCGGCAATATGACGGGCCTAAATATTCTTGCGAATATAAAGTCCCATGACATTGCCATATTTTTTTATACACAGCTCCCTAATGGAGGGTATCGCCCTTATCTCCCCCCCTGGTTGCCCCTTCAAGGAGACGTACTTCTGCCATACAAGACTAGCTCCTCCCATCCGGTTCTAGAAACAACCAGTTGTTTTCGTAGCCTCTTATCCTTTATGCCTATATGGCTTATAGTTACAAGACTACACCCTAGTGGGGTTTTCTTTGGGCGGAACACATCATAAGCCAAGACTTTCCATGGATGGCCAGGGTAGGTTCATCCGTCCCGGGCACCCACAGCTCAACCGTGTACCTCGGCGCCTTGATCATACTTTGCATTCCTTAGGAGAAACTCTCGGGCGCCCAACCAGGGTATAACCTTATATAGTTGGGAATCCAAGTTATCTCTCCCGGATGGATTTTCTATAATCCCAAATCTCCATGACTAGGTTCCAAGCAAGCGTATAGCCTTTCCCATAGCCATGCAAAGAGATACCCCCCTTATGACGCACTTTAAGGATATTACCTCTTACGGAATAGAATCCGTGAACTAAGGTGTACGCCATAAAAGTTCGTCCCATTCTTATATGTTTTTAGGCGATTTGCGCCCGTCTTATGCATTTGCATTAAAATTCTTAATTATCTCGCAAATTATTGCAAAAAATTGCTTTGTATTTAGCCAACTTTATTATTGTGAAACATCTCTTTTATTCTCTCGCAATTGCTTGCGTATAATACAGTCATCCTAGTCTTTCAAACCTTTATTGATAATATTTTCTTAGATATTTTCTATTCCATGGTCTGCCAAGTCTTTGACCCATGTCTCTTCCTTATGGATCCATTAACTTATATGCTCCAGTTCCAATTATTTCTTTGATGATATATGGCCCGTACCATTTTTTCGCTAATTTTCCTCCATTTTCTCGCTGATATTCTGGTGTTTCTCGCAGAACTAGATCTCCAACTTGGAACTCACGTTTCTTTACTCGCTTATTATATTCGCAAGCTAATATGCGATGGTAGTTCTCCATATGTTGTAATGATTTTTATCTCTTCTCTTCTACTTCATCAAGTTTGTCAAGAATCATACCAGTACTAAGATTCTTTTCCCAAGCTTCTTTTTTTGTCGTAGGAATAGAAACTTCTGTTGGTAATACTGCCTCAACTCCATATGTTAAACAAAAAGGTGATACCCCAGTTGCTTCTCTTCGTGTTGTATTATAAGCCCAAACTGCATTATGGACTTGTTGACACCATGTTCTATGATGCCCTTCTAACTTCTTCTTGAGGATATCTGCGATTGTTTTGTTAGTTTCCTCAGCTTGACCATTATCTTGTGGATATAAAGGAGTCGATTTTCCGCACTTTATCTTGAATGCATTAAGTAACATCTTTATATTTTGTCCTTCAAATTGTTTTCCATTATCTGACACCAACTGCGCAGGAATTCCGAATCTGCAAATGATGTTTTCAAATATAAATGTAAAAATGTCCTTATCACGAATATGTTGTAATGCTTTAACTTCTGCCCATTTTGTGAAGTAATCTGTTGCGACAATATCTATTTTGCCATGTTCCTGGTACAAATGGTCCCACAATATCCAAACCCCACTTTCCAAATGGCCAAACATTTTTTAAGGATGTTAATGTTTTACCGGGTGCATGTATTCTTTTTGCAAATCGCTGACATTCCTCGCAACTTCTTGATAAATTCTTTGCATCTTCATGCATATATGGCCAATAATAACCTTGCATTTTAGTTAAACATGCTAAAGATCTTCCCCGCCATTGTGATTACCAAAGATCCCCACTATGTAACATTTTTAATATTTGTTTTCCTTCTTCTTGTGTCAAACATCTGAGGGAAGGTCCATTTAAAGATTTTCGATACAATATCCCATCTCTTAACTCATAATTTGTTGCTCTACTTTTTAATTTATGTGCTTCCAATCTGTTTCTTGGTACCTCTCCCCTTGCTAGATATGCGTGAATTTCCGCACGCCAATCTGCGATAATTCTACTTGATTCTTCGCCATTATTTTCTACTATCATTGCCTCGGCCTCCTCTTCCCCTTCTTTATTAATTGAAGGTGCTATGAGTGCTTGTATTTTTATATTTCTCGCAGTCGGGTCTACCATCATACTTGATATAAACGCAAAAGCATCTGCGAGCCTATTATCTCTTCTTGAAATATGCCTCCATTTGAGTTTTGGAATTTTCGCAGATAATTCTTCTACAAGTTTCTTATATTTTTTCAAAGATATATCATTAGTTGCATATTCCCCTTCAATTTGGCGAATAATCAATTTCGAATCACTGGTAATTCTTGCATTCTCCACCTTCATCTCTATCGCAAATCTTAGAGCATGTACTACAGCCTCATATTCTGTCTCATTATTAGTAGATTCAAATTCTAGTCGGAATGCAAATGCCATTTTTGCACCTTCTGGCTAAATAAAAACGACTCCCAATCCATTTCCTTCTTCGTTGGATGACCCATCTACCAATATCTCCCACCTATTTGGTTCTTTTAAAAGATCTCTAGGATCCCCATATTCTTCTTCTATATCCATCATGTCTTCTACAGCTTCATCATCCTCCAAAGGAAATTCTGCGAGAAAATCTGCGACAATTTGAGATTTTGGGGAGGATAAAATTGCATATTGGATCTCAAAATGCCCCACTTGTGCGTTCCATCTTTCAACTCTGCCTGATCTTTTTGAATTTTTCATTACTGATTTAATTGGTACTTTTGTTAGTACTTTGATTTTATGCGCTTGGAAATATATGCGAAGTTTAGATGCCACATAAACTAACGCTAGAATTAGCTTTTCAATCTTTGAATAGTTTTTCTCCGCAGCATTGAATGTTTTGCTGATGTAGTAAATTGGTTTTTCAACTCCTGCGTCATTTCGCAAAAGTACTGCGCTTAAAGCATGTTGAGTTGTCGCAAGGTACATCAACAATTCTTCTCCTGGTTCAGCCTTCTGTAAAATGGATATGTTCATCAAATATTCCTTAATTCCTTGAAAAGATTTCTCACATTCATCTGTCCATTTAAATTTTGTTCCCTTCTTTAGTATGTTGAAGAAATGTTTGCATTTATCTGATGATCGCAAAATAAATCTTCCTAGTGAGGCTAAAAGTCCATTCAATTTTTGCACATCTTTTACTGTTCTTTGAGTTGGCATATCTCGAATCGCTTGCACCTTTTCAGGATCAACTTGTATTCCTTCTTTTGATACAATATATCCCAAGAATTTCCCAGATGATACTCCAAAAGTACATTTCTCAGGATTTACTTTGATATTAAAAAGCCGCATCTGATCAAAAATTTCCCTTAAGTCCTGCACATGATTTTTAGCTTCTTTGCTTTTTACCAACATATCATCCACATATACCTTTAAAGTTTTATGTATCCATTTTGCGAACACCTTTTCCACCATTCTTTGGTAAGTTGCTCCTGCATTTCGTAACCCAAAAGGCATCTTTGTGTAGCAATATAATCCTCTGGGAGCAAAGAATGCAGTATTTCTTGATCTTCTTCCGCAAGTGGAATTTGATTATAGCCCTTGTATCCATCTAACGAAGATATTCGATCATTTCCTGCGGCAGATTCCACCAGCTGTGGGATATCTGGAAAGGGAAAACTATCTTTGGGACATGCTTTATTTAGATCAGTAAAATCGATGCAAATTCTTATCCCCTTATTTTTCTTGGGAACTACTACCATATTGGAGATCCATTTTGGATATTTTGCTTGCCTTATAATTCCCGCGTCAAGCATCTTCTGCAATTCTTCTTCTATCTTAGCATGATAAGTGGTCGCAATCTTTCTTATTCTTTGTTTGAATGGTCTCACATTTTTGTTAATCTCCAATGGCATGCAACAGATGGATCTATTCTAGGAATATCATCCATATTCCACGCAAAAATATCTCTGTATTCTCGCAGAAGGTTTACAGTTTGTTCTTCTTCCTCCACACTCATCTTAGTTCCAATTTTCAGCATTTTTGGGTCTTCTTCACTTCCAACATTTACTTCTTTTGTTGGTTCTGCTTTGCAGATAAACGGCTTCATGTTCTCCCATTGGTGTTGGTGTTTTTATTACCTCCGCTGGTTCATCACTTTCTTGCGATACATTGTCAAATATTCCTTTTCCTTCTTTTGATCTTATCATGTAAATCTTGAATTCTTCTTATTTCCTTTCATCTCTCCTCTCCTCATTTTTCTGAGCTATTTTCGCAACTGAATTTGATTTTCACAATTCCTTACTTCATTCTGGAAACACAACGCTGCATAATCTGCATCTCCTCTAATCTCGCCAATTTCGCTAGGCATAAGAAACTTTATGCACTGATGTAGAGTTGATGATACAGCCTTGATTGCATGTATCCATGGTCTTCCCAACAACATATTATATGGTGATTTCACATCCACCACGCACAAAGTTATCTGCGTCTCTATTTTCCCCAGCGGAATTCGCACTAAAATTTCACCTTTAGGTTTTTTTAAAGATTTTCCAAATCCATGGATATGATATGTTGGACTAAGCATCTCTTCATCTTTGTATCCTATTTTCTTGAATGTGTGGTAAAACATTATATCCACAGAACTTCCTGCGTCCACCAGAGTCCTATTCACAGCCCACTCTTCTGTAGATCTTACTGATTTCTCTTTTCTTGTTGGTACAACAGACATTGTGATCACCAATGGAGATGTATGACTTAAATTCTCTTTCGGAATTTCTGCTGCAGTGAATGTGATCTTCTGTTTTTCCCAATCTTTTAGCGATGATGCCTCATCTACCGTTATGATTTTATTTCCTTCAAAATCTCGCTTGTGTATCCTTCCTCTAATATCTTCATGGAACTTATCTATCATCATCTTTGTTATTACATCACACTCCAATTTCTTTTGATTATCTTTGACTTCAACCATATTTTCTTCCACCAATTTTCTTGATATTCTTCTAACTCTTGAATAATTTCTTTCTTTTACCTAACTTTTTCTATAATTTTCAACTATTCATCCCTATTTCTAGCGCAAAAATGTAGTTGCAGGAATTCCCACACTACACCCTACTCAAGAATTTATCAATATTTATGACACAATTTGAAGATTAAGGACCTTTTTTATTAATATGATCTTAAAAGAATTACAGTAATCAAGAATACAATTCACTTAATAAGATTTTCTCTCTCCTAAAAACTTTCTTAGCACTCAAAAATTCATCATCATCTCTGGAACTATTCATTTCCTTTATATAGGCATTTACATAGTGGATTACAGCTCATTTACAGCTAAGATTCCCTTTAGTTTCGGATCTGGTTTCTTGCGATACATTGCAGTTTGCACCGCCTTAATCTTTCGCAGGTTTTATTGATTCATCGCAGAAATGTCACGCTTTTCTCATGTTTCTATCGTTTTCATCCGATATGTCATTCCTTCCGTCACTTTGAGATTTATCGCAGAATATCATTGTTGTTTATTTCGCAGGAATATTGCTGTGACAATATTCTGATCCTACAATTACAACTACCGCGAGAGCATCGCAATCCAGATCCGAAATTAAAGGAAAACTTAGCTGTCATCCACTATGTAACTACCCTATATAAAGAGATCCAGTAGATTCAGAAAGGAGATGATGTATTTTTGAGTGTTGAGAAAGTCTTGAGGAGAGAGAAAATTCAAGAGAGCGGTTGTATTCTTGATTTCTTCCATTTCTTGTAAACATTTCTGAGAGTCAAATAATAAAGTGTCGTTTTTAATCTTCAAAAATGTGTTAATTAGTGTGAATTCTTATCAAGGGTGTAGTGTAGGATTTCCTGCAACTACACATCTCGCTGCTGGATTTGTCATCATGCTGGATATGAAGGCATCTGCGAGTCTGTTGTCTTTTCTTGATATATGCCTCCATTTAATTTTTGGAATTTTTGCTGACAGTTCTTCAACAAGTTTTTTGTATTTCTTCAAGGATGGTTCATTTGTTGTGTATTCTCCTTTTATCTGGCGAATAACCAATGGCGAATCACTGGTAATTCTAGCATTCTCCAACTTTATTTCTATTGCGAATTTCAGAGCATGTATCACAGCTTCATATTCTGTCTCGTTATTAGTAGATGTGAATTCCAATCTAAATGAAAAAGCTAATTTTTATCCTTCTGGCAAGATAAAGACAAATCCAACTCCATTACCTTCCCCATTTGATGATCCATCCACCAATATTTCCCATCTGTTGGGTTCTGTTGCGGTGTAGATGGCCTCAGGTTCTCCCATTGGTGTCGGTGTTTTCATAACTCTCGCAAGTTTATCTCCTTATTGCGAGATTTCGTTGGGTATTCCTTTTCCTTCTTTTGCTCTTATCATGTAAACTTTAAATTCTTCTTCTTTCTTTGTCTCTTTCGCCATTTTTCTGCGATCTTTTTGCAGCTTTGCACACCCTTCATAATTCTTCATTTTAATTTGATAACATAATTTCGCAAGATCAGTATCTCCTCTAATTTCTCCAACTCCACTAGACATAGGAAATTTAATGCATTGATGCAACGTTGATGCTATATCCTTGATTGCGTGTATCCATGGTCTCCCTAATAGCATGTTATATGGTGACTCCATATCCACCACACATAACGTTACTTGTGTTTCAATCTCTCATAGCGGAATTCGTACCACTATTTCGCCTTTAGGTTTTGTTAAATATTTTCCAAATCCATGAATATGATATGTTGAACGAGACATCTCTTCATTCTTGTATCCCATTTTCTTAAATGCATGATAAAATATTATATCTACAGAACTTCCTGCATCCACCAAAGTTCTATTCACAACCCATTCTTCTGCAGATTTTATTGACTTTTCCTTATTCAATCGTATAACGGATATCGTGATTACCAAAGGTGATGTATGATCCAAATTTTCGCTCGATATTTCTGCTGATGCGAATGTGATTTTATGCTTTTCCCAATCCTTTAGAGGTGATACTGTCTCCACCGTCATAAGTTTCTTTCCTTCAAAATCTCGTTTATGAATACTTCCTTTGATATTTTCATGGAATTGGTTGATCATTGTTTTGGTTAACGTATTATCCTCCGACTTCCTGTAATTTTCCTTGGCTTTAATCATTTTTCCTTCAACTATTTTACCAACTTATTCGATCATCTTCTTAACTTGAATACTGATCTTTTATCTTGCCTTTTATACGATTTTCAACTTTCAGTCCCTATTTCTAGCACCATTATGTAGTTGCAGGAATTCCTACACTACACCCCTCACAAGAATTCACCATAATCAACACATATTTGAAGATTAAGAACAACACTTTTATTGATTAATTCTCAGAAATGTTACAAGAAATAGAAGAAATCAAGAATACAACCGCTCACAAGAACTTTCTCTCTCCTCAAAACTTTCTCAACATTCCAAAATTGATCTCTCTCTTTTCTGAGTCTATTGGCTCTCTTTATATAGGGTAATTACATAGTGGATGACAACTAAGTTGTTCTTTAATTTTGGATCTGATTCGCGATATTCTCGCAGCAGTTGTAATGCTAAATCTCGCAGATGCTTTAATCTTCGCAGGATCTACATGCTCTTCTCGTGTTTCTGTTACCGTCATCCGTTATGTCATTCTTTGAATCATTCTTTGAGTCAGTCTGCGACGCTCGCAGAGTGTTGTTGGAGACCTCGCAGAAACGTTGTTTATAAACTTCCCAGAATATGTTGTGGCGATATTCTAATCCTACAGTTATAGCTCATTCCTCGTGTATCACGATAATTTTTACTTGCTCCTAGCATTGTGGTTAATTTGTTTTAGCTAGTATTGAACTTTTTCAAGTCCTCTTCCAACATCTTGATTTTATCAAGAACATCAGCTAAATCATTCTCAAGTAGTTTTTCTCGAGCAAGACAAGCGCTTTCTTTGTCATTAAAACATATTTGCTGGGAGTTAATCTTTTCTTCATTTGCTGCAAGTTTTTCTTCTAACTTATAGAAATCTCTACAAAGATTATCACATTCAAGTGACTTTTTACTTAGGTCATTATCACAATTTTTGAGGATCGCATAGTTAAGGGAATTCCAACCAAAAAGACCTGAGTAAATTCTTCTTAACCATGCCGGTATCATATTCCATAGAATATTCCTTGGTAGGTAAAAAGTAACTTTTGTACCGGCATGTTTTTTTTTGTTGAATATTATGCCGGTTTTGGTTTCAAAATCGGGGATATCGGGCTGCCGGCATAGTCGTAGTATGAATACTATGCTAGTATAGATGCTTCCGGCTTTGTTTTCATACTTTGTCTATACCGGTCCATAGGTTTTTCAGCTGAAAAAATGGCGGGTTCAAAGAAAAAAAATCAAAGTTTCAACCTCTCAGCAGCTTTACCTATGTGTTGTGGATGCTTGTATGCTGTGCAAGTTTACTTTCTTGTGTAGGTTCTTCAAAAAACTCTCCATGCTCGTAAAAATAATCATTCAATGGTGTTGGCTCAACAAAGAGTTGCAATTGTGAGTTGTTGTCATTAGCTGGAGATTCAAGATATGCTCCTTGTTGTAGTAGAGCTAAAGATTCAGCAGCAGCAATTCTCTCTTCACAATCATCCTCCATTTTTCCAAATAAAAGTTCCCTCTCAAATTTTTTTCCCTCCTTCAATTCTCACCTCACTCACTCAAATACAAATAAAACACACACTAATCTTTTATCAAATAATCTTATGATTTTCCTAATTATAATTAATCACTAATATTTATTAGTGAGGGGTAGATTAGGTATTAAAAATATTTAGACAAGGAGTGACCCAGAATGGATATTTGGATCCTGTTTTTGTCCTTTACCTATATCCCCCAATTGCGCGTTCTTTTTTTATTAGCACACTTTCCCCACTTAAATCTGAAAGTAAAAAGAAAATACCAAACGCATAAAAAATAAAATAAAATAAAAACAACAACAACAACCTAAAAACCAAGTCTGTGTCGGTGCCAAAAAATGATCGAGTTTTAGATAGTGGTAAATAGGATTGTTTTTCACCCAGACTTGTTGAGACTAATTTTAGACTTTAATAATAGAAAAATAAAGAAAATAGATACAAAATATGGTCACAGGATGAAAAGATGACCGGGACTTAGGATTTCACCAGACTTCAATTTCATGCAGTTCAACTATCAATTTTAAATGATAATAGCTCATTAGATAAAGTTCATTAACTCTAATTAATTGCCTAATGTAGATTTCAAAAGTAATGGATGTAAATCTTGAGCACGGGACATCAAAACATTTAAGCTAAGCATGACCTGGTCAATTGAAATCGCAACCATTCAATGATAATCATAATTCAATTAAATAATAGTGCAAATAGTCATAAAAAGAATTAATAGATATACCACATTCATGAAATTTGGTTTTCTCCGTTGTCCCAGTGATTGGGTTTAGCTCATTATGTTGGAAACACGCTCAAAATATGAATTCATTTCTAAAAAGTGCTTACAAATGATGAAAAGGAGAAAAATCAAATAAACCAGGAATTTGCAATGGGTGAAAATCGTTGCAATCCCTCTATTAAAGTGTACGATATATAACAACTGTTGTAGTCACTGGAAAGACTATTGCAAAACCGAGAAAAGACCACGGTGGTTTAACGACAGTCTTTCTCAAACTAACGTTCTTCGTGTTCTTGGTACAGCAGCAGAAAAAATTTCTGCAACTTGATTTTCTTGACTCTCTCGTCTCTTATAACTCCCCCAAACTCTATCCAACCCTTATCTGTTTCCTAACTACCTTTTTATATGCAACAACATCCAAATCTCCTCAGTTTAATACAAAATATTTCCTTTAATTCATTATTCCCCATTGCCAAGCTAACTTCCCATTTTCTTCTCTGTTTTTTTTTATTCTCACGTATCTTTTGCAGCTAAGCACACTCCAGCACATTGACAACTCGAACATAAGGAGTCAACTCACTAAGGGGCACGTGCAATCTCCCAATTACATCTCAAACTTCCCGGAAATAGACCCGAGAGTATATATCTTCTCTGTTTTGAGTCAAATATACGTGATGTTCCTTTTTAATCAATCCCAAAGACATTACCAATCATGTTTCCATAAAACAGGTCATTGCCGATCCATTTTCGCAACAATATCTCCAAGAATCTTGCCCAATATCAATCTAGCGAAATACGGTGTAAACTGAAATTTCAAAATAAGTTTGGACTTTAATAAAATTTTAAACACAGTAAGCTAATTTTTCCTTTTTCAATAAACTAAGTTAAGATATTTTGGTTTGACGGAAATATTGTCCACTTCAAACGGTGTTACTAACATACAGTTAAATAATCGGTGTAAACACGGTGTAATGAAATTAATTAGATTAAAAATCTCACAGAAGTGTTTTCCACCTTCATTTTTGTTAACGGCATTACTAATGGACGATTAAATACTTGAAGTAAACAACGTGTTACCAAATTTTTAATATCCCGACCAATAGAGTTATGCCAAGTGTCCTTACCATAACTTCTACATTAGAAAAGGCTTATTTCGACCAATATGAAGCGAGGGTTTCATCACCGTTCAACGTAAGAGCTTATTTTGTCAAGGCCTTTAAGGGAGAAGATTTTTGGGGTATGTTTATATGTTGACATGAAAGAGGGGTACACGCGAATACGTGCTGAAGTTTTTTTTTTTTTTTATACAATCAGCTGGACTAAAGAAGCCCAAAACCAAAACAAAAAAACAAACAGGAGGCCTCAGGCCCAAAAACAGAAAAAAAGAAACAAAGCCAGAAGGAAAGCAAAACTATCTCCAGTACACTTTCCTGGTTCTATCTTCATATAGAATTTTCTGGATATCCAAGCTGAATTCACTCTGCAGAATTCTGACAAAACCATGCTGAGGATGAATGATAGAAAGAAAGTCTGCTGCTTTGTTTGTTTCCCTGTAGAATTGACTAAATTCAACTCTTTCAAAGTGCTGCAACAAAGTACAAACCCTTCTCCAAATGTGAATAAGACTCTAGGGAGGGTGGAGATCAGCTTTACTTAACGGAAGAAAAATAGCCATAGAATCTAGGTTAATGTGAATTCTAGGAATATGGTGCTCAATGGCTAGATTTAGACCCAATTCAACTCCATGTAGTTCATGAACATCAACAGACATGGGATAGCTCCCTCCACAAGCACAATCAATCACAGTTCCCTCCTTGTTTCTAAGAAGAGCACCATACCCAGCACTAGTTTCTTTAAGAGAACCATATGTGTTTATCATAATTTCATCTTCCTTAGGGCCAATCCACCAACATTGTTTTCATACTTTTTGAGTAAAGGTGCAATTAACATTCCAATTCAGCATAAAAGTTCTATTCTTAGGAGTATCACAGATAGTTCTAGGATGAGCACTGAGTTTAAGTTGAATGTCTTGGATAATAAGGAGACTCACCTGATGAGATGACTTTGACTTTGCATCAAAGATCCTATTATTTCTCTCACTCCAGATCTGATATATGAAACCAGTAAGAACTAGCTTCTTTATGGTGCTAGCAAGATCATTCCCAGCAAAAAAATTAATGCACCATTGAATCTCTACATCTTAGGTAGGAGTAATACCTCTACATAATCCCATCTTCAAAAGCAAACCATTCCAAATGAGAGCAAAATAAGGGCAGTCATGAAAGATATGAGCTTCAGTCTCAATGCCATCTTCACATAGAACACATTTATTATTATCACTAACACCCCATCTAACCAACTTGTCTCTAGTCTTCAATCTTCCATGAAGAACAACCCAAGAAATAAAAGAATGTCTTGGAATGTGAAGTTTAAACCAAACTAAGGTATGCCAAAAGACAGGGCCTCTATGATTAGAAATAGCATGATAAGTATCCTTCATAACAAACTTTCCCTTTAAGCTAGACTTCCAAATCAGCAGATCAGGTTCAGTAGAGTTAATATCCACAATGGATATCTTCTTAAAAACAACTTCAACATCAGAAGAACAGTTGGAAGGAAAGTTCCATTTTCCCTCTAAAATAAAATTTTAAACAACTGCATTAGTATTAGGAAAATATTGGCTAATGAAAGTCGGATCAATCCAATCAACTAGTTTGCCACTAGGATGCCAATTGTCATGCATAAAAAGAGCTCTATGACCATCACCCAGAACAAAACCAATTTGAGTCTTAGCTATATGCATATGCTCTAGAATCATTCTCCAGCACCAGGAAGAATCTTGAGGGGTACTCATGGTCCAGAAATATTTTTGCTTAACAAGATTTTCCTTCACCCATTCAGTCCATACATAACTTCTCTCAACAATCAAGTCCCAAATGTGCCTAAGATTGGAGGCAATATTTGAGATTGCCAAATCTTTAATGCCCAGACCCCCTTCCACCTGTGGAAGGCAAATAATTTCCCAACTAATTGGGTTATACTTATTGCCTAAGTCAGAGCCTGACCATAAGAATCTCTTGAATATGCTGGATAATTCATTAATATCCCTTTGGGGAAGAATAAAACAAGAAAACCATAATTGAACCATACCAGTTAGGATTGCTTTAATAAGTATGACTCTCCCAGGATAAGCAAGATGCTTGGCTTTCCAAGATTTAACTCTAAATCTAACTTTAGAAATAAGAGGGACACAGTCAGAATAGGCCAATCTAGTAGAAAGAAAAGGCATACCTAAGTATCTGACAGGAAGTGTATCAGTGGTACACTCTAAGCAATTAGTAATATCAGTAAGAACAGAAGGCTCCACAGCTGAAGAATAGAGAGTTGTTTTCTGCTTATTCACTTCAAGACCTGAACAACAGATGAAATCATCCAAACACTTTTTAAGAGTTGAAGCAGCAGTAACTGAACCTTTGAAGAAGACAAGCACATCATCATCAAAACAAAGGTGGATAAGCTTAGTGAGGGAACATCTAGGATGGAAGCCATAGTTTCCTTGTTCAACATGTTAATTAAGAATGCTGTTGAAAATCTCCATAACAATGACAAACAAATAAGGAGAAAGGGGACAGCCTTGGCTCAATCCCCTAGAAGCCCCAAAGAAACCATAAGGAGATCCATTAACAAGAACATAATACTTAGTTGTAGACATACACAGGAAGATCCATTGAATAAACTATTCAGGAAAGCCCATTTTTCTCATAGTACTGAGGACTGCAGTCCAACCCACAATATCATAAGCCTTTTTAATATCTATTTTTAAAGAGCATCTAGAAGTACCAGTGGATCTATGATAGTTTCTAACCACCTCATGAGCAACCAAAATAGTATCTTGAATAGATCTGCCAGAAATAAAAGCAGATTGATTGGCACTAATGAGACCTTGCAAAACTTTTTTCATTCTAAGAGAAATAATCTTAGTAATACACTTGTAGATGACATTGCAGCAAGCAATATGTCTATAATCAAAGACCTTAGTAGGGTTGTCACACTTATCTACAAGAGTAATGAAAGTGATGTTTATCTCCTTCAACATCTTAGTCTTAGAAAAAAAGCTTTTAATGGCAGCAACAAAATCATCACCTACTATAGACCAACAGTATTTAAAAAATGGCTAGAGAAGCCATCAGGTACAGGGGATTTATTGGAACCTGTAGAAGACAAATCCAAGACAATTTCATCTCTAGTTACCTCCTTAATAATCTCTTAAGATATGTTAGCATCCACAAGTCTCTTAAATTGAAGAGAGTTGATTAGATTCTCATCACAGCTGGAAGTGCCATTTTCATCAAATAAATCAGAATAGAAAGCAATACATTCTTTAGATATAGTAGAATCATTATCCAAAACCTCACCTGAGATGGAAGTAAGTGAGAAAATGTTGTTTCTAGATTTTCTTTCCTTCACAAAATTAAAGAAAAAAGAGGAGTTGGAATCACCAAGATCAATCTACTGAACTTTAGACTTCTGCCTCAACATAGATTCTTCATATTTAACTAAAGTTGCATAATGTTGAACATAGATTCTTTCTTTTCTAGCAAGTTGAGGACATAAAGGGGAAGCTTGGACTTGAAGTTGAACTTTATGCATCTCCTTTTTAGCTTCCAAGACCTTGGCTGACATAAATTGAAATCTCTCTTTCTTCCATTTTAAGAATTTGCTTCAACCTCTTCAGTTTAGTCACAAGCACATACATAGGATTACCTTGGACTTTATGCTGCCAACAATTCTTAACTAAATTCAAAAAATCAGCTTCCTCAGTGACAAAGTTATAAAATCGAAAGGGAGGAGGGCCATGTTTTCGCTTCATAAAAATTGTAGCAATAGCTGGAGAATGATCAGAGACTCCTTGAGTTAAAAATTCAGCTTTAGAATCCTCAAACTAATTTATCCATTCTAGGTTAACAAGAATTCTATCTATTTTAGAAGCAATTCTACCATCACCCTGCTGCTGATTGCACCAAGTAAGAAAACAACCATAATAATGAAGATCAAAAAGAAAAGTTTCATTCACACAATCTTGAAAATCATTCAATTGACTAGAGTTAACAGAGGCACCACCAGCATTTTCATGATCATACAGAATAGAGTTGAAATCCCATATCACCATCCAAGGCCTATCATTAAAGTTTTCAAAAGCAACAAGTTCATTCCACGGAGCCACTCTCTGTTGAGCATTATTAAAAGCATAAACAAAAAATAAAAATAAAATCAAATTTGTGAAGGAAGAAACATCCAGAAAGATTGTTTGGGAGAAAGTATGCAGAACTGTAATGGTTACTTCTAAAGGATTCCAACCAACCCAAATTTTTCCAGAATCATTATTAGCATAATTATCAGTAAAATTCCAACCAGAGTGGATGTTATTTATAATCCTATCTTTATTAGTACTCTGAACATGAGTTTCCAGAATGCCCACAATGGACAATTTATTCTCTCTAATAAGATTACCTACTTCTACTTGTTTGAGAGGGTCATTTAAACCTCTCACATTCCATCATGCTTCTTTAAACATCTTTAATAGGTGGTAAGGGAGGTTTATTTAACCTACTGACCTTTTTAGGATCATAAGCTCTTACATGCAACCCTATAGAATTAGACATTGAAGTAGGAGGCTTATGCCCAAAGTGATCTCTAACTGAGATGCTAGAATAACCTCCTTTAATATCAGAGGAGCCAACACTATTTTCTTCACCAGGTTCATTAGATTTTTGAGTGATATCCATTAGAACCCTTGAATCAGAAGCAGTATCTAAAACTTCAAACATATTATTCATCTGGATAGATTCATTTCTATTTAAGATTTTAACAACACTAGGAGTTACCTCTTCATTAATATCAACCATTGAGTCAGTATCACTTGAATTCTCAATAAGAACCTCCTCTGTAGTTAATTCTCTGGTCCTCTTAGGAATTTTAGGATTCTTCACAATCCACACTACCTTCACTTGTTTCTTTTGGGCCTCAATAGCAGCAGCAACAACTATAGCTTTCTCCAATTTGAGTTGTACACAACTGTTGCAGGTATGGACAAACACATGACAGTGGGTACACCTTGGAGGCTTCCAAGAGTATTCAACTTCAACAGAGTATTTCTTCTTCCCATCAACAAAAATAGGGATAGTAGCAGGAAAATCAAAAGAGACATCAATTTCCACACAGACTCTAGCATAACTCATTCTAGTTCTATGTAAAGTTTGATTGTCCATCATAATAGGTCTCCCCAAGTAACTAGCAATTTTACTCAATCCATCAGAATCCCAGAAATGAAGAGGAACTTTTATGAAATTCATCCAAATGGGAACCAATTTCAATTCAGTATATCCGGATGCCACGGTTGTACTAAGAATAATTGATTAGAAATATACATAGAGCCAAATTCTAGCGCAGTTGAACGATCTTCATCATTATCAAAATCAAAGATAAATGAGGATTCACCACAAATAGTAAGAGTAAAACTACCTTTGAGTTTCCAGGCTCGCTCAGTGACTCTTTTAACCAGATTGTACGCCAATCGCTTCCCAACAAACAAACCCACAACTATATTTTCACAATGCTTGATTTTAGGTGCAAGATTAGCCTTTGTAACAGCTACCACCCTCTCACCATCAACCAAAGCAGGAGGTACAAACTTCATAGATGCTGCCGAAGACGCATCTTTACGGATCGAGAATAATGAAGAAGACCAATTATGAGACAGCTTCACCGGAGAAGAAACTTGAGAATCAACCAGAGGATTCAGTAAACTATCACCAATATCTTTATCAAAGGGAAAACTAGTAAAACCTCCCAAAGAAGATCCAGATGCCTCCTGAGAGGTGTAGGATAGCAGCGAAAAAAGCAGCGGAGAAGAGACTTCCATACCACCATACGGCGGCAGACGGTGGAAACCCTAAGAACCAATAAAATCGCACCACCAATATAATCTCACCACCTCACAGCTTCTCTCTCCTCAACTTTTTTGTGTATACAGTCCCCCAATCAAAGTGTGGTTGGTTCAATACGTGCTGAAGTTGTTCTACATAAACAATGACCTAAGTCTTGCTGAAGTCGTTCTTCCTAATATATGCTTCAGAAGAAGAAAAATAATGACGTAAGGCGTGAGATGTTTCCCTATATTGTATTTAGTGTTCTCATTTGGTAAAAATTCCTTTGTAAATTAATTTGTAACCCAATATCTATTAAACCTTTTGATCTCTAGGTTTTTAGCAGTTTTCCTTTTTACATAATGATGACTCAATGGTATACAAATCTGTTGTTTAGACACCTTTTTGTCATTTTGGATACCTTTTCCTCAGAGCATATTTTCAAAAAAATTCATAACATCCCTAAAACCGCGAGGGTAGCAAAATACACCATCAACTTTTTCTTAAGCAACCTGTATGGACTAAACTCAAATACAAATTCCGGGAGTTAAACTTAATAAATTTGAATCAGAAATTATATGAGTATCTTATATCTCTTTCTATAAAGATCAGAAATTCATGAACCTGATTATTTCGTGATATTACTTGGGTGATTCCAAAATTAATCAGGTCGTATCCAATAATTGATATGGACTTATCTACTTGAATTGATTTACGTACAACTTTTGATATTTTAATTATAAATATAAACAATATGATGCGGAAAAGGATACAACACAGACACCAGAAATTTTGTTAACGAGGAAACCGCAAATGTAGAAAAACCCAGGGACCTAGTTCATATTTGAATACCAAACCGTATTAAGCCGCTATAGACTCTAGACTACTATCAGAACTTCAGACAAGAAAGTAGTTGAGACCGAATCTACCGTCACAATGATTCAGTTATATTTTCTCTCCTTACACCTCTTGAATCCTAGTAGAACTCCGCGCAATTGATTCCCTTAGCTAACATCCTTTATAGCCTAAGAGATGTTTCAACTCAATTGAAGACTTGAAACCAACCTGCCTCCCATAAATAAGCTAATATGTGATTTCCTTTCTGATCAAAGATCAAGATGAGGTAGGAAATCGATTGAATTAGACAAAGTCTAGCAATCCTAAAAAAACAAGTGTTATGACTCCCGAATAGCAGCCTAAATTATTATTCACCTCCCAAGTATAAACTTGTGGAATCACAAAGTCTGAGATGAAGAAACTTTGTGATTTCCATCTATCTTGTTCGTTAGAGAAAGCCTCAACAATCAAAGAAAGATCAGGATACACAAACTATCAAGATAAAGATAGTTGTACCTAGATTGACGAATCCCTAGGTGAAATCTTTTTGGTCGCTAAACCTAAAAAGGTTTAAAGGAGAGGAAGACTCTAGTTTATAAATAGAACACACAAGAATAGTGTCAAGGATAAAAAATCCTAGTTGTTTGAGGTTCTCCTTATACATACTTTCAAGATCAAGGTTGCTTTAGATTTAAATTAAGGTAGATTTGGAACAAGCAATCAATAATCACCGTTAGATAAAAAAATTGACTTGAGACTAACATAGAAAAATATACATTCTAGTTAGGATTAACCATAACCAAACCGTGTACAATGACATGTTCATAAAGGTTATCCAAAACTAGCCAATTGAACGATAAGCTAAACCATTTTCATATAACACTTTAATACTTTGGTCTTGAGTCACAAATGTTTATCTCATGGAAATAATTTTGATGCATCTGAAAATATTTGACAAGGTAAGTACGTGTATTGTATACCTGTTCGTGAATATTTTTGTCATAGTATGTGTAACGAGTATGTATACCATTAATACAAAAACGGGTTCAGGAACTCACAGATCTTTTATGGTCTTCACACTGGGTATGCGTAGCTTTTTAGTTTGGAAACAAACAGATTTTTTCCGGTTTGCATATTGGGTATGCGTACATTCCTGGTTCACAAGTCAACAGACTTTCTAAAAACCGGGTATACGTACCAAAAAGTTGTTTCCGAACTATAGCTACGCCGGTACGTGTACTTGGTACATGTACTTTGGCTTTGGACTTATAAAAGTTCTACCAGTATGTGAACTGGTATGCATACTGTCCTGTATCCATATTTACAATAGTTCTATATCTCTCTAATGATCAATTTGAAACATTCCCGTATAACATCAATGACACATATCACTATTCCAAGCTATTTTCAAATGATTAAATCTTGAATCATAATTAAGTCATAAATAATAAATTGTTCTTAACCAAATTCATCAAGTATAAAAAAATGTTCTTAATCTTAGCATATTTCGAGAACGATTATCAAGATAAACTTGACTCGAAATCTTTGTTATGCATATAATGTCTAATTTAGTCATCCGACAATATATCATAGATAGAAAGGTGAAAACTTGAGAAATAAGTGGTTTAGTCCTCACTTACCTTTTGTTGAATAAGTTATCTAAAAGATTCGGTTGATCTTCGCATGTAAACGGTAGAACGTCATGATGTCTGGTACTCAACTACACACTTATATCCTAATCTGATACTTGACTAAATGTAAACTAGAAATCAAGATATAGTTTTGATCAACTAAATTTGACAACAATCTTGAGGTAGCAACACTTGTGAGTTTGACCGAGCAATGCTCTAACAATCTCCCCCTTTGTCAATTTTAGTGACAAAACTATCAATATATATGAATTAAAATATAAAGCTTCAAAATTTCAGAATCCATCATGCTTGATTTCCTTGGTTCTTCAACTTCTTGAATTCTCCGTTACTCCTTGATTCTAAACGTGTTCAACTCAGCATCGTAATTGTTGAAGATACATAGCGATAACAACTTTGAAAACAAATATTCTCAATTATCGTTATACAAAAATATAATATTATTATCTTCTCCAAAGTTCAATTGTATCACCACTTCAAAGTAGTACTACGGTGATATATTTCTCCCTCTTAGTCAATACTTACATCTTTTGCATAATAAGTGAAACCTATATATGTTGATTCACTCCTCCTTACATAATGATCCGTAAACCATATGTATGTAGTGCGAAACTACTAATTGATTCTCCACTTTTTTGTCAATAATAATTGACAAAGGTATGAAAACTATGAGATCGTAATGAATTCAAACAAAAGATATTTCAAGACTGAAAGGAAACACATACCAAATTTTATTTATATGATATCATAGATTAAAAATACTTAGTGTCTCATCTAGGAGATTTATGATACAAGCATCTCATGTAAATTCCACATCCACTTTCCCGACAAAGATATATAAATTAAGCACAAGTTCAATTAAGAACTCTCCCCCATTTGATGTCATTCCCAAGAAAACAACATGAGTAACCTTACTTTAATGAAAAATAAGGATATTTTCGGACATTGACAAATCACATGGATTTGTATCCTAAACATCGATATAAATTAATCTCAATGCCAGTTACAAACAAGGAGATAATTCAATAGATATGACTCAACATAAGAAAATCTTACAGAGTGGATAATGCAGTAATTACACAAGAGTGTGACCGGTAGATCAATACGGAGAAAAGTTCTCACAAATTATGTTCTATTTTTAGTTCATAAAATGTAATAGATTTAAATTTTGAGAATATATGATATATCGGTTCAATTCACAAAAAACAAAGGACACATATATCTCATAAGATATTGCAATACCAAGAAGGTTGTGAACGTTCAAGAAATTCTTGAACTTTCCTTTTTGTAATTTTACGAAAAACAACGAGTCATCGGCGTTATTTGTTTCTTCAAACCGGAAAATTTAAGAATCTTAAACATAAATCAAGTTAGCAGGCATACATGAATGATACACAAGGTACATGGATCATTATCCGCGTTGGTTTATCTACCTATTATAAGTACTTCACCTATGATCCATTATCCTTTAGCTAATGGTGAATGATGTACCCATAATCAGTATAATTATCATGTCTTGAGAGTTTTACCCAGAACCTAAGTTTAAATATCAACATTATGATTAGATACAATGTCCATTGCATATCCTTCTTACCTTGTTATGCACAAATTCCATGAATCATGTTCTCGTCTCTTGTAAGAAGTCAGATAGGCATGGAGAACTTTACAAAGAGCATAAGAAGTGTTGATACCCACATCAAGTCATTATAATTTGGACTCAAAAGTGACATGGTACACATAGAGTCGTATAAAACCATATTGACTTTTTTTATAGGTGCATAAAAGACAAATATGACAACCATTACTGATTTTATTATCATAAACCATTTAAATTTTTTTTTATAAACCTGGAATCATCTCTTTGGAGCGTAGTCTCAACAAGATAGAGATAAAAATTCTTGTGTTCCGAAGCATTGGGTATTGAGCTTCAAATATATATTTAAACAACCAATCATGACGATACTCAGGTTTCCACCAAGTCACTTAGCGAAAAATAAAAGTACAAATGAGAAAAACAAAGACGTTTTTGATATTAATATATCATGGAATCAACCATTTAGCAAAATAGTCATAAAGCTTGTTCAAGTTTATAGACACACCTTTTAGACGAATCCAAACTTGAATCCTACGACTTTACAAAATATTCAAAATCTTACCCAATCATAATATGTGCTCCTAAATTTTTGTGCCTTCCTCACCATCTTTCTTATAGGGAATTTCTTGGTGAGGATACACTTTTAACATAATCAAGTTGTGTTGAGGTGAGAAATATCTTGATCACCACAGGCGATTAAAATAGACTTTTCTGCATGTATGGATTTTTCACCATCTATAGTTTTTGGATTAGTTCGTTTCTTCTTCCACATATTCTTACATTTCACCTTTGGATTACCATAAGAGGGATCTCTTTTAGAACCCTTCAGATTTATATTCATCTTTCCCAAGAAATTCTTAACTTCCAAAATCATGGATTTTTTTCCTTTTCTATAGTCACGAAATTTTCTGGGAGATCATTCCGTTTTACACTCAATGCATTATTGACTTTATTTGGTATATACTTGTGAGTGTGTTTAAGAACAACTGGAACCTTCTTCCCATTATTCTTTTCAAGGTTTCTCGAAAAAGAATAAGATTGACTATTTTTTTGCAAGTTAGTCTTTCTCTAATCTGGAGCATCGGATCTTGTCTTCATCTTTACAAAGTTATCCTTTTGATAATCATTACAATTGTGAAATGTCTTCAAATGAATTTCATAGGAAAATCTAGGTTTATCACAACAATGATTCCTTTGCCTAAAGGTTGGACGTTTACAACTCGTAATGTCAAGGGTGTTAGCCTTAACATATGATCTAGATTTGATTACTTCTTTTGATGCCCAAACAAAAACATCGTGAAGATTTTCATTCCCTATACGAAAATGATATATCTTTGCAGGTGACCTTTACTTCCGCAGTAATAGCAAACATAAGGAATGTTATTACCTAGATTTGTGTGTGCTGTGTTTGGAGGTTGATATATTTTTCTCTTTCGAACATTGACTGCTGTTGAAGGTATTTTACTTTTTCCATCATTAAAAACCTTTGATGGGAAGAACCACTAGCGTTGAATTTTTTACCTCTTTTCTAGTACTTGGAGCATCTATTCCGTTATTGTAGTTGCAGGAATTCCTACACCACACCCCTCACAAGAATTCACCATAATCAACACATATTTGAAGATTAAGAACAACACTTTTATTGATTAATTCTCAGAATTGTTAAAAGAAATGGAAGAAATCAAGAATACAATCGCTCACAAGAACTTTCTCTCTCCTCAAAACTTTCTCAACACTCCAAAATTGATTTCCCTTTCTCTGAATCTATTAGTTCTCTTTATATAGGGTAGTTACATAGTGGATGATAGATAAGTTGTCCTTTAATTTCGGATCTGATTCGCGTTATTCTCGTAGCAGTTGTAATGCTAAATCTCGCAGATGTTGTAATCTTCGCAGGATCGTCATGCTCTTCTCGTGTTTCTGTTACCGTAATCCGTTACGTCATTCTTTGAATCATTCTTTGAATCAGTATGCGAAGCTCACAGAGTGTTGATGGAGACCTCGTAGAAATATTGTTTATAAACTTCACAGAATATACTGTGGCGATATTCTGATCCTACATCTTGCCTCTTCTCATGTCTTCTCTGCGAAGGGGAGAAGATTATGAGAATCTACTTCTCTCCAGAATGCCGCAACTCCCTATATTTCCATATTTTCTTCACGACAAAGCCCCGTAAATTAAGTATAACTGCCTACACGTGTCGAATATTCCTATTTTTTTCCGATATTTTTATTATTATCCAGTCACCATCCCCTTTGTATATAAAAGGTAGAACCTGGTACATAAATAATCTTCTTCTTCTGCTTCTCTGTCTTCTTCATCTTTTCGTCTGCAACTTTCTTCCTTCTAAGATTCTTCTGCTACTTCTTTCATGGAGTCATCAAGGTATGTTCTTATTATTACTAAACTCAATCTTGCTTATCTAAATCATGTTCATCAAAATTATCTGATCTATCTTTGTTTGATTTTATGTAATTCCCATATTGTGTTTTCTTTTCAGCGGAATCACTTCTAATACCAAATTTGTAGTCCAAAACCCTAGCTCTTCCGAAAATTCGCAGCAAAAGTCCGCTGAAAAGAAAAGAAAACCTGCGAATCATAAGGTAGTAAGAAACATTTGTTTTCTTAATAACATTATTGTTTCCTCTGTTTCTTATCTAGATTGTTATTCGCAGGAAGATGAGAACACTAATGCTCCTCGCAAGAAATCTCGCCGGGCTAAAGTTGTTGATTTTGCTGTTCCTACTCCCCAATTAATTCCTGCCAGTTCTATCCCTATACCTTTGCAAACTGAACCTCTAACTTCTATCTGCGAGAACATCGCCATAAATATCCCTGCCTCAACTAATCCTTTTATAAATGAAATTCTTGAAATTAATACGAATGAAGTTTCTTCCCCTTCTGCTGTGACAACTTCTCAAATTAATTCTACTTCAATTCCATTCATTACTTTCCCATAAACTTCACCTTTGGATGATGCGCTTTCTATGAATAATTCAAATTCCCAACTTTATGTTGTCACTTTTTCGCCATTTACATCCCTCCCTTCTTCTAAAGAAACTTTAATAGGAGTATACGTTGCTTTTAAGGTTTTGTCTGACATTTTAGATGATGCTAGGAAATCTTCTGTTGATCCTGTTAGGCATAATGTCTGCGAGATTTTAAGTAAATATTTTGGTTCTAACCGAATGGGTTCGCAAGCATCTCTAAAAAGTGAAGTTGAAGCTTTAAAGGGGGCTCTCCAAGCCAAGACTTTGGAATGTGAAACTCTTCATCATAAACTTGACAATTCTACACTGAACTGCGAGAATCTTCGCAAGAAAAATGATGAATTAAAAGGTATAACTTTTTTCTATCTCTGTCTTTGATTTTCCTACATTAATTGTTTTTCTTATTTTCATACTTCCTTTTCTTAAAATCCTTTGTTCGCATATTAAGCCTTAAATCAGAATCGATTAATGGGGATATTCAAAGTTGAATCCGTTGCTAAAGAGATTCGAGTTGATAGAGATTCTTGGATGGACCAATTTAACCGATTAGATAATCTTTAGACATATTCCCTTGATCAAATAGAGAATCTTACCAAAGAGAACACACAATTAGCACAGAAACAAGATCTATTAAGTAGCGAAATATCTCTTATTTGTTAACTAAGGCTAATTTAGCGATGGAAACTTTATCAGAGGAAAACCAGATTTTATCTCAAGAGAAACGGGGTCTTTCGAATAAAGTGGCGATCTCCTCGCAGCAACTAAGTATTCTTCAAAAAATATATGATAACCAAGAACAATCCCTCCATTCGCTAAAAGATGAACTTAAGGAAGTAACTGAATCATCTATTATTGAGAAAAATTCACTTATCCAAGGTAGAATAGCTTTAAGTATAAAAGTAATCCAACTCAAAGAAGAATATTCCAAATTAGAGGAGTCAAATTCCGCTCTTGCGAAGGAAAATTCTTTTTTCCTTTCTAAAGAAAATAATTTAAAATCTCGCCTAAAAGGTTTAGTTGGAGATAAATTTGATGATGCCATGAGTCATTGGGAAAAATACTTGCTTGGCACTAATTCGAAACCTAATTTCGCAAAAAGAAGGTAGTCTTTTTGACTGCCTTGATGATTTTTCTTTTGTTGACCTTCTTGCGAAATCTTTAATAGAATAATGAAGAAATCCCTACAGAAAAAGCTACTACTGTAGTTGCAGGATTTCCCACAACACACCCCTTGTAATATCTTGATAATAATCTTTTAATCTAAACCAATTTGATATTTAAAATTCTAAAAATTGTAAATAAACACACGAATTTTTACATGGTTCGATCAATTTGATCTACATCCATGATTCTCTACTATGATGGTAAAAATTTACATTTGATAATCTCCATTAATGGAGTCCTAAATCTAGTTTGGGGAAGAAGATGATAAAGAAAAATACATTTTCTCTCTCTAAAAGTCTCTCTGAAAAATATCTCTCTCTCCTAAAACTTTCTCTCTCCTCAAGACTCTCTCAACTCTAAAAAATATATCATCCTTTCTAGACTTACTTGAACCCTTTATATAGGAAATTACATAGTGGGTGACAGCTAAGTTTTCCCCTTCTTTCGGATCTATTTTGCAATCTCATCACGGTAATTACAATGTTAATATTCGCCAACTTTTGTAATCCTCGTGAAACAACACTCTTCTAATATGCCTCTTCAATCGTCAACTTCGTCATTCTTTGAATTATTTTGTGACGCTCGCAAAGTGTTGTTGGAGAATTCGCTGTGACGCTTACAGAAATGTTGTTAATCTCGTCAGAATGTTGTTGTGACGATATTCTGGTACTACATCTACCGATGATAGAACAACTGCTGGTGGTAAGTCTGGCGAAGAAGAAGCTAGAATTAATCAGTATGAGGGGAATGTTGGCGAAGATAATGGGGCTGGCAAAGTTAACACTGAATGATGAATTTTATCTTTATTTTCTTGAGTTATCTCTTCCTTTTCTTGCGAATGATGTACTTTACACTATTTCTTGAATTCAGTCGTGCTTGCGAGAAAGATAATAATATTCTTGCGAGAAAGATAATAATGTTCTTGCAAGAAAGATAATGATGTTCTGTTTATCAATTCCCATACATGCCTCTCAATATCTTTCTTGCAATGAACAAAACTTATCTGCATTTGAACAAAATAGTTAGTGCTTATGATTATTCTGTTGGTCTTATTTTGCCTTCCTAGTTAAAGGTCTTATCTTGCCAATTTTTGTTTTTGCGAAAAAATCGCAGGAAGTTCTTACACTTTCATGTAAAAACCCATTGATCTTGCCTTATCCGCTCTTTGTCAATTTCTCTGCGATAATATGACAGGTCTAACTTTTCTTGCGAAAACAAAGTCCCATGACATTGCCGTCTTGCGATGAAATCGCAGGACGTCTTTACACTTTCATGTAAAAACCCATTTATCTCATCTTATCTTTTTCTCATGGATTTTTGCCTCTATATATTTATCACGCGACAATATGACATGCCTAAATGTTCTTGCGAACGTAAATCCCCATGACATTGTCGTCTTTTTTGACACTGACAGCTCCCTAACAGAGGGTGCTGCCCATATCTTCCCCCTGGTTGTCCCTTCAAGGAGGCATATATTGGCCATACAAGACTAGCTCCTCACATCCGGTCTTAATAACAACCATTTGTTTTCGCAACCTCTTATCCTTTATGCCTATACGTATTATAGTTACGAGACTGCACCCTAAGTGGGGTTTTCTTCGGGCCGAGTGCATCATAGCCAAGACTTGACAAGAATTTCCAGGGTAGTTTCGTATGCCCCGGGCACCCTTGGCTCAACCGTGTACCTCGGCTCCTTGGCCATACTCTGCACTCCTTAGGACAGACCCTATGTCGTCCAACCAGGGTATAACCTTATATATATAGTTGGAAATCCAAGGTACCTCTCCTGGATAGGCTTTCATGGTCCCAAAATCTCCATGAATCGGGTTCCAGCAGTGGTATAACCTTATCCCTGATCCATGCAAAGAGATACCCCCTTATATGACGTACTTTAGGTCTTACATTTGCCTCTTGCGGAATTTTATTCGCGAACTAGGGTGTACGCCATAAAGGTTCGTCCCACTTTTATATATCTCTTGCGAATATCGCCATTTCTTATATATTCACAAATAACCTCGCAACTATGATAACAATTTCTTTTATTCATTTCTTCTTTGTTTCATCATATATTATATCATCATCTAGCTTTTCTCAGAATTTGTTATTGGTAATATCTTTTTAGATACAGTTTGTTCCATGGTCTACCAAGTCTTTGACCAACATCTCTACCCTCTGGATCCATCAGTTTATATGCCCCTGTTCCAACTATCTCTTTAATGATATACGGTTCATCCCATTTTCTCGCCAACTTTTCACCATTTTTGTAGTTGCGGGATTTCCCACACTACACCCTTGTTAAGATCTTGCTATAATCAACTCATAATTGAAGATTAAAAACGACACTTTATTATTTTGTTCTCAGAAATGTTTACAGAAATGGAAGAATTCAAGATTACAACTATTCTCTTGAAGTTTCTCTCTCCTCAAGACTTTCTTAACTCTCAAAAATACATCCTCCTTTTCTGGACACATTGGGTCTATATTTATAGGGTAGTTACATAGTAGATGACAACTAAGTTTTCCTCTTATTTCGGGTTGATTCTGCGATTGTACCGCGATAGTTACAATGTTAAATCTCGCAAGTTTTGTAACCATCGCAGAACAAATATGCTTTTCTCAAGTTTTCTTCAATCGTCAGTTATTACGTCACCCTTTTGAAGGCTTTTGTGACACTCGTGAAGTGTTGTTGAAAATCATGCGGTGATGCTCGCTGGGAAGTATTGTTAATCTCGCAGAGAATAGATGTAGCGATATTCTGATCCTACATCTTGCCTATTCTCATGTCTTTTCTACGAAGAAGAGAAGATCATGAGAACTTTTAAAATGCCGCAACTACTTATCTCTTCATTAATCTTTGTTCTGATACGTTTCTGTATCCTTCGCCAGCTATTTTCACGCATTTTCTCTTCTAATGAACTTGCGACACGTCCTCTCTAATCACTGCGATCTGACCGTTCATGTATTTTCTTAGCATTTATTACATTCATCTTCTTCGAGAAATTTCTTCATCTATAAATACTCATTTCATTCTTTTCTCTTCCTCTTTTACTTTCTTCTTCTTTCTCTCCGTAACTTCTCTGCAAGTTTACTGTTCTTCCGCAAATTGCGTGTCTGTTATCGTTGTGATTCCTTTCTTACTTTTCAACCTTTTTCTTCATTCCCATACTCCATACTTAAAAAATGGTTGTTGCTGGCGCTAAAAGTTTGGCTGCTTTTGGTGAGATGCAAGAAAAACTCCAAAGCAAAGGTTTTACTTTGTCTACAATCCCAAATCAGAGCGCTAAATCCGAACTTTCTATCAGATTATTCACTGATTATCAATGCTCTCGCGAGAAAATTATAGTATCGCTAGGTCAACTTGAAGCTGGTCTTCCCATTCCTCTCTATGATCCAGAACTTCCACTATTCTATGAAATAATTTTTGACAAGAGATTCTCGCGAGCGATATATCAATTGGGTGGAGATTGTATTCGATTGCTGCTTGAATATGCTTCTCGCGGTACTGATAAAGGATCTCGCTACCCTGAAGCTGCGAAGAATCCTTAATTTAAAGATGTTCCCATTGTCTCTGCAGATTATACTGTGGATAACTTCTTTGAAAATTATAAAATAGTCCCTATGAAGAGGGATAGCACTTGCTAGGGTGTTCTCTTGAAGAAAGAAAAGATCGTTGATGATAAAGCTCTTATGCTAGATATTGATTGGCATACATCTACTAATCAAGGCCCTCGCCATTCTAGCGATGACAAGTGGTTCATTTTTCCGTTATATCTTGAGGGTCCTTATATTTCTGGTTCTTGCGCATTACCCGCGAATCTGTCAGAATATCAACCTTGGGTTTTCAATTGGCCTGAAAGAACTAAAGAGGTATGTTCTCTCCGATCTTTGGTATGATTATTATTCACTATCTTCTCGATGTTTTTATATTTTTTCTAATTACTCCAATCTTTTCCAGATTGACAGAATGAAACTCAGCTACCAGTCTTTTAGGAAACCCAGCACTTTCTTAGCTCTTAAATCCTTCACAGATGAAGTAATAAATATCAATTGATTAGCTTTAACAATATATTGTAGCCCCTATTTCTTATCTTTATCTCTGTGTTCAAAGGAAAGCGAAAAATTAGAAAAAATAAAACCTGCGAGAACCAAAGTGAAGTCCACAGTTGATCGTAAGGGGAAATCTACTTCTCCTCCCAAAGGGAAACCTATTGTTCCACGCAGTGAGGGATCTGACGATCCTCGCTTAAAGAGAAGAAAAACCAAACTCCCTTCTTCTCCAATTCCCCAATCTATTTCAGAAAATTTTGATAAGGACAACGATGATGATAATCTCGGCGTTGGTTCAACTATCCAAAATTTTCCTTCTATAAAGGATTCTTCTTCTTTTGAGTCTGCAATGGCTCAGCTATCCAAATTTTTTGGCAAGAATATGTTTGGTATCCCAAATGAGTATGGAGATGAAGAAATTAATGAAATATCCCAGTCCCTCGCTAAAGTCTACGATGCTCCCATACTAGATGACAGTGATTCCCTTCGCGGGGTTTCAAGATCGTTGACTCCAAGTCTCTTAAATTCACTTGGCAGTCTGTTATACTTCTATTTGATTGTCTTTTTTATTTATGTATTGATATCTTTGCCACATTTTGACTTATATATTTCGATCACAGGTTGGAAGAGCTGCTTTTTTTGTTGCTTCTGATTTAGATAATAGGCGTGAATTTTCTCAACAGAAGAATGTTGTTCTTTGCCAAAAGAATGAAGAACTGAAATCTAAATTTTCTACTCTTCGCGAGAAGAATGAACAAATGGAAGCTGAAATTGCTAGTCTTAGCGAGAGGAATAAAGAACCTGAGAACAATCTTTCTCATCAATCAGCCAAAGTATCCAATCTTGATACTGTTAACAAACAACTCTTAGGTATGATAGCCTTCTTCTTTTCCTTCGTAACTTTAAGTTTAACTATTCTTTCTTACTTGATTTATCATTCTTGTAGACGTTTATGGTCTCACTGATGAGGCTTTAACCATTCGCTCTTTCCCTGAACCTATAGACAACGATACTCTTTTAGAACTTCTTAATAATTCTTTAAATAACCCTTCCAATATTAATTCCCTTTCCATAGATGAACTCAGATCTAAGTTTCGCCTCTTAGAAATTGACTACAGATCTTGCTTAGATATAACTCACAGACTCAAACAACTTTATCATAATTCCAAAGTTGAGATTAAAACTTTAAAGGCCAAAAACAAAGATCTCTCAAAAGACAAAGACCGTATATCTAGGCAAGGAGCTGAAACCTTAGCGAATTTCCATAAGACCATTCTTGAAGTTAAAATTGAAAGGGATGGGCTTATCCGCAAGAAGGAAGGTTTTATTAAAAGAGAAAACCAAATTCGTTCCCGTCTTCTTATAAATAATGACGTGGAATTTGCTTGGGTTGCGAAAGTTCTTGACAACGCCAGAACTAATTTAGGTGTAGATGCTAGTCTTCATGCTGATCAAGCGGCTTTAATTAAAGACATGATTTCTGAAAGAGAAGGTTATCACTCTTATGATTTCACTAAATTATTTCCTAAGTGAATAATCCTTATATGTATTAACTTTGTTATCATTGGCTTGCAGCATCCGAAAAGAACTATCGTAAAAGATTTGATGAGTTAGAAGAAGAGAAAATCCAACTCGCTGGAAATATATCCTCTCGCAATGAAAAGTATTCTAGATTGAAGGAAAAATTGAAAATCTCATCTTTAAATTTTAGTAACGCCCTTATCCGTGTTCGTAATATCGCTGTTAAACTAGTCTGCGATGATCATGGTATTCCTCATTCTACATATCCCGATCTTGCATAGAAATTCCAGCTGATACCCCAAATCTAGTTATCTCTGATAGCGAAGCTGGGGAATCTAGCGATGGTGAAGACGGCAATAATAGTGGTAATGAAGAAAAGTCTTGTGATGAAAAGATATCTGATGAAGATGAAGTTAATAATGATAACGACAAAGAAGAGGAATCTGGCGATGACAAGTAATTTGATGAAGAAAGTGAAGGATATAAATAATTATTTTTCTTCCTTTTATTTTCCTTGTAAATTTTGTACATTTATTTTCTGCTTCTCGTAACATTGCTGCGAGCTTCTCCAACTTGATGTGTAAACTTCTTTTGCTCTTATCTGTATGAATTAGAAAATAATTATATTTCTGCAACATAATCAATCAATCATAATTATTATCCTTTAATTATTTGTATGTATAAATGTATCATCAATGCAATTTTATCATATGATGGATGAATAATAATTTCAATATTTTATGCATTCCCATACTTTCCTCTATTATTGATCTGCAATATGAAAAAATTGAGTAGAGATTAGATATTAGTTGTGAATCAAATTAAATTTTCCTCAATATCGGCGATGTTATCGCTAGCAATAATTGCATAACTTTATGATTTATGCGTAGAGTCGCAAATCTAATAAATTCTGCGAGCATTATCGCAATAATCTTATGGTCTTATTATGCCTTCCTAATTAAAGGTCTTATTTTGCCACATTTTTTCTTTCTGCGACAAAATCGCAGGACATCTTTACATTTGCATGTATTGACCCATTGATCTTGTCTTATCAATATTTTTTCAACATCTCTGCGACAATATGATAAGTATAAACTATCTTGTAAGAATTAAACCTTATGATATTGCTGTCTTGCGATGAAATCGCAGGACGTCTTTACACTTGTTAAATGTAAAAACCCATTGATCTCATCTTAACTTTTCTCTTTCGGCTTGTTGCCTTTGTATAACTTTCGTCACGCGACAATATGACAGGCCTAAATGTTCTTGCGATCATAAAGCCCCATGACATTGCCGTCTTTAGATACTTATCAGCTCCCTAATGGAGGGTGCCGCCCTTATCTTCCCCCTGGTTGCACCTTTAAGGAGGGCACATCTGTTATACAAGACTAGCTCCTCCCATCCAAATTTGCCAACAACTAGCTGTTTTCGCAGCCTTTTGTCCTTTATACCTATATGGCTTATAGTTACAAGACTGCACCCTAAGTGGGGTTTTCTTCAGGCCAAGTGCATCATAGCCAAAACTTACCAACAATGGCCAGGGTAGTTTCGTACGCCCCGGGCACCCTTGGCTCAATCGTGTACCTCGGCGCCTTGGTCATACTTTGCACTTCTTAGAAGAGATTCTCAGTCGTCCAACCAGGGTATAACCTTATATAGTTGGAAATCTAAGATCTCTCTCCTGGATATGTTTTCTTTAACCCCAAATATCTTCATGACTCAGGTTCCAGCAGCGGTATAACCTTATCCCTGGGTCATGTAAAGAGATACCCCCTTATATGACGCACTATTAGGTCTTACATTTTCCTATTGCGAAATTGTATCCGCGAACTAAGGTGCATGCCATAAAGGTTCGTCCCATTCTATTAATCTCTGCGAAATTTTATTCGCGTTTCTCGCGAGTATTGTAACACTGATAAAATTTCATTTCTTTGATTTTCTTGTAAAATTTTGCAATTCTTTCAAACAGAGTACTCTTTTCAATTGCATTTTCTTCAAACAAATTCTACGTAAGCTTCTTTAAATTTCATCATTTTACCTTTATACTTACTATTTTCTGGTTCTGCTTTTCTATTACGTTTTGCTGTTTTTTCTTTATCTGCGAGCCGCTTGTCATCATCTTCATCTCGCTGCTCTATTGAATAAATCATCAACCTTTCACATCTTTGTCGTTGCTTGATGTTGTACTTCCAATTGGTTTTCTTTTCAGTTATTTCCTCGCAAGATTTTTTATCAATCTCATAACATTTCTTGCTTTCACCCCAATCTCCCTTAATAACTCCAACACCATTAGAATGGGGAAACTTAACACGCTGGTGGAAAGTAGATGCTACACCTAATATCCCATGTAGCCAAGGTCGACCAATCAGGGCATTGTAAGGTGATTCAATGTCAACAACACAGAACATGATCTTGGAAGTTATCCCTTTCAATGGAATCCGCATTTCAATTTCCCATTTGGGTTTATTAGCAGTACCATTAAAACCATAGATTTTATATGTTGATGGAATTACATCTTCGTCTCTTCCACCCATGGTATTATAGGTATGATAAAATAGTATGTCAACTGAGCTGCCTATGTCTATTAGAACTCTATTGATAGCCCAAGAATCTTCATTTTCATCATCATTTTCTTCATATTTTTCTTCTATTTGCTTTGGATTTATCTCTAATCTTACCACCAATGGGTTATCATGCTGCTCACCAGGTTCTGGTACTTCTTGTGCAGTGAAAGATATAATTTGTTTCTGCCATTATTCTAATGGAGAGGCTCTCGCGATATTCATTATCTCTCTTCCATCTGTATCTCTCGCGAAGACTTAGCTTAGAACATTATCATGGAAATCCTCTATAGTTCTGTGTGAATGTACAATGGAATTACAAAACAAATTCTTTGCTTTAGCCCCAACTTCTATTACGAATTATTCTGCTCCTTTTACAGTATTTGCCCTGCGAATTTCTGGTGCTGGAGGCAATCGCTGAGATTGTGGATGTCCTACTAAAAAGTGGTTTAGCTTTCCTTGGTCAATCATCCTTAAAATTATTCTCTTTACATTCCTGCAATCATTTACTGTGTGACCATGAAAGTGATGGTAAGGACAAAATTCTTGACTACGATTATTAGGATGTGGTTATTTTCCCATATTCCATGGAGATGGTATGTTTTCCATCAAAATGATAGCTTCCCAGATTTTTTCTATACTAGCATTTAGAGGCGGCATTTTAGTTTCTTCCCATACTATCTTCTGATTACTTGGGATTCTGAAATTGTTTTGCCTCTGTCCACCATAAGTTTCTTGCGGCTGATCAAGCCTTTGAATCTTATTATTCCCACCGTGATTGTAGTAATTCTTCTCCCTTTCATATTCTTCTTGATCTCGACTGCCCATAGCTACCAACTTCTCCTGGTTATCAATCTCCACTTTCTATTGTTGTGCTTGCGAGCTGCTCGCCACATTGTTAATCATTTTAGGAAGTAAACTCCCATTTGCTACTATTGAATTGGTATTCACGATTGGATATGATTCCATCTCATTTTGTTTCTCCTCCAAAGAAATATACTCTTCTTGTAGCTCTCGTAGTTCAGTCATAGTGATTGTATTCTTGACTCTGAAAATTTGTATGTACAGATTGGTCGCGAACATTACATTGATAAAAGACAAGATAAGATATCTCTCGTCTACTCTTCTTTCCATCTCACTGCACATTGTCTTCCATCTTATGGTTAAATGTTTCAGACTCTCGCCAACCCTCTATTTTAACCCAAACACATCTTCAATACCTGGCCGCGATGAATTGTTGCTTATATATGCTCCCAGAAATATAGCTTGTAAATGATCAAAATAAGTTATAGTATTTTTTGGCAATCCCTCAAACCATTTTAGCGCCTCGCAAGTTAAGATAGATGCAAAATACTTGCACAATACAACATCATGATTCTCCCATTGCAGCATACACCTAACATAAGCCTTAACATGTTGTACGGCACATGTAGTTCCATCAAAAATGCTGGTTAATGCTGGTAAATTGCACTTTGGAGGTATTCCTCTTAACTGTACTTCTTGAGTGAATGGAGTTCTCGCAGCTTCTTCAATAGCTTCATCAAGTTTCCTTCTACCTCCTTCTCTTCTATTATTTATTATTCCCCTCATCTATGCTAATTCTCTTAAAATTGCTCATTCGTCGTTCAATTTGGTTCCATCGGTCTTTTTAATGCAGCTTCTCTTCTCCTGCATTCATGTACCTCTTGTCTTGCGAGATTTTATGTGTCTTCATATACACCCACATTCCTTCTTCTGCGATCTTCTGCTTCACCTTTTTCTTGCAATCGCAGCTGTACTTCTCTGCGAACTTCTTCATTTCTCATCATTTTTCTTTGCTGTCTTTCTATTCTCCTTTGTATTCTATCATACTCTTCCTGGATATTATTATTATTATAGCGATTTTGTATACGTCTCCTTTCTCGATTTTCATGGTTATTTTTTCGTACTGCCTCTTGGAATTCTTGTTCTTCTACTTCTGCCCTTAATGTTTCTCTCTCACAATCTAGTCATGCTTGTTCATCATAATGTCTCTCAATTTCCTCCTCAATTATTCTTCGATTTCTCTGGATCTCTCGCCCATGTAATATCCTCCTACCTTCTTCTGGATTATCTTCATCATTTTGGTTGTCTCTTCCCTCTTAATTTCTGTTGTTAAGTCTATTATCCAAATTATCGCCACGCGGATCATGGCGATCTTCTATTACCTCTTCTTCTCTATGACGTTACTCTTCATTTAGATTTTTCATTTCCTCTTGGATATTTTCTCTAGCATTTCTTATTGGGGAATTTCGCCTTAATTCTTCTCTTGATGATCTTGAATTCGATCTAACAGTACTTCTTGATCTTCTATTTTGTAACCTCAAATTCTCCATCCTCAACTCGTGATTTTGTCTTGTTAAATTTGCACGCTCTTCCACCTCTAGCCTTCTTTCCTCTTGTATTCTTTGTCTTGGATCACCTGCTGTTTCATTTTCTCCTTCTTCATGAATTAATCCTTCAACCACTCCTTGATTTATTTCTTCTCTTCTTCCGTCTCTTAATTGTTGATCTTCTACATCTTCCATCGAATCCGATCTCCAAGTATGCACACTTACTCTATCATAATCCACATTTCTATTTTGTATCGGTGTTTGTTGATTCGGTTGTGGAATTTGATCTTATCCTTCAATCCTTGTTATATTTCTTCTTGTTCTTATCCTTGAAGATTCTCCTAATTCATTTGTTCTCCTGCAAGTCTTTTACTCCTCCTTACAGTTGTTGGTGGTTCTGATGTATTTCTTCTTCTTCTAGCCATTTATTCAACTCTAACAATTTCTTCAAATCTTCAAATTGTAATTAGAGATTTTTTAGCTTGATTCTCCCTGTATCGGGCGCCAAAATGTAGTTGCAGGATTTCCCACACTACACCTTGTTAAGATCTTGCTATAATCAACTCATAATTGAAGATTAAAAACGACACTTTATTATTTTGTTCTCAGAAATGTTTACAGAAATGGAAGAATTCAAGATTACAACTATTATCTTGAAGTTTATCTTTCCTCAAGACTTTCTTAACTCTCAAAAATACATCCTCCTTTTCTAGACACATTGGGTCTATATTTATAGGGTAGTTACATAGTAGATGACAGCTGAGTTTTCCTCTTATTTCAGGTTGATTCTGCGATTGTACCGCGATAGTTACAATGTTAAATCTCGCAAGTTTTGTAACCATCGCAGAACAAATATGCTTTTCTCAAATTTTCTTCAATCGTCAGTTATTACGTCACTCTTTTGAAGGCTTTTGTGACACTCGTGAAGTGTTGTTAAAAAACTTGCGGTGATGCTCGCTGGGAAGTGTTGTTTATCTCGCAGAGAATAGATGTAACGATATTCTGGTCCTACAATTTTCTCGCTGATAACCTAGTGTTTCTCGCAGCACTAAATCACCCAGTTGGAATTCACGTTTTTTGACACGTTTGTTACACTTGCGAGCTAATCTTCGCTGATAATTTTCCATATGTTGTAAATCTCTTTCTCTCTTCTCTTCTAATTCATCAAGTTTATTGAGAATCATACCAGCGCTAAGATTCTTCTCCCAAGCCTCTCTTTTTGTTGTCGGAATAGCAACCTCTGTTGGTAATACTGCTTCAATACCATATGTTAGGCAAAAAGGTGACATCCCAGTTAATTCTCTTCTAGTTGTGTTGTAAGCCCAGACTGCATTATGGATATGTTCACACCATGCTCTATGGTACCCTTCTAACTTCTTTTTTAATATGTCTGCGATTGTCTTATTGGTTGCCTCAGCTTGTCCATTAGTTTGTGGGTATAAAGGAGTAGATTTTCCACATCTTATCTTAAATGCATTGAGTAGCAGTTCTATGTTCTTCCCCTCAAACTACTTCTCATTATCAGACACCAACTGTGCTGGAATTCCAAATCTGCAAATAATATTTACAAATATGAACGTAAATATGTCTTTGTCGCGGATATGTTGTGCCGCTTTTACTTCTGCCCATTTTGTGAAGTAATCTGTTGCGAAAATTAAGTATCTCTTCCGCCTTAAACCTGGTAAAAATGGTCTTATAATATCTAAGCCCCATTTTTCAAAAGGCCATACACTTGTTGAAGACGATAATGGTTCCCCTGGTGCATGTATCTTTTTTCCGTGTCGCTGACAATCTTCGCAACGTCTTGATAGTTGTTTTGCATATTCATGCATATATGGCCAGTAATAGCCTTGCATTTTCGTTTTGTATGCCAAAGATCTCCCTCCGCTGTGATTACCAGCATCCCCACTATGCAACATTTTTAACACTTTTTCTCCTTCTTCCCGTGTCAAGCATCAAATGATGGCCCAGTGAAAGATTTGCGATATAACACTCCATCTCTTAATTCATAATTTGTTGCACGGCTTTTTAATTTGTGTGCTTCTAATCTATTTCTTGGTGTTGCTCCTCTCACCAGATATGCATGAAGTTCTGCTCGCCAGTCTGCAATATTGCCTCCTGGTTCTTCTTCGCCACTTTCTATTATCATCACGTTTGCTTCATCTTCTTTTCTTTATTGAGTGAAGGTGTTATAAGTGTCTGAATTTTTATGCATCTTGTAGGATCAGAATATCGCTACAACATTTCTGCGAGATTCTAAAACAACACTCTGCGAGCGTCGCAGAATAGCTCAAAGAATAATCCAAAGAATGACGTAACGAATGACGAAAGCAGGAAATACGGGAAGAGCGTGATTGTTCTGCGAGAGTTAGCATTATAACTACCGCGAGAGCATTACAATCCAGATCCGAAATTAAAGGATAACTTAGCTGTCATCCACTATGTAACTAACCTATATAAAGAGATCCAGTAGATTCAGAAAGGGGATGATATATTTTAGAGTGTTGAGAAAGTCTTGAGGAGAGATAGAATTCAAGAGAGCGGCTGTATTCTTGATTTCTTCCATTTCTTGTAAACATTTCTGAGAATCAAATAATAAAGTGTCATTTTTAATCTTCAAAAATGTGTTAATTAGTATGAATTCTTATCAAGGGTGTAGTGTAGGATTTCCTGCAACTACATTTTGGCTCCCGAAATAGGGATTGAATTAGTGAAAAGCACAGAAAAAGCGAGATAGAAGATGAGAGTTATTCAAGATTAAGAAGATAATTAAGCAAATCGGTAAAAAAGTTGAAGGAAAAATGATTAGAACCAAGGAGAATTATAGGAAATTGGAGTGTGGTATGGTAACAAGAACAATGATCGATAAATTCCATGAAACATTAAGGGGAAGATACATAAACGAGATTTTGAAGGAAGGAAAATTATGACGGTGGAAAAAATATCATCATTAAAGGATTGGGAAAAGCAGAAGATCACATTTACAACAGCGGAAATACCAGAAGATAATTTAAATCACACATCTCCTTTGGTAATCACGGTACCCACTATACCAATGGGAAAGGGAAAATCAATGAAATTTGCAGAAGAATGGGCCGTGAATAGAACATTGGTGGACGTAGGAAGTTATGTGGATATAATATTTTATCATGCATTTAAGAAAATTGAATACAAGGATGAATAAATGTCTTGTTCAATATATCATATTCATGGCTTTGTAAAATCTTTAACAAAACCTAAAGGCGAAATAGTGGTACGAATTCTGCTAGGAAAAATTGAAACACAGGTAACATTATGTGTGGTAGACGTGGAATCGCCATATAACATGATACTGGGAAGACCATGGATACATGAAATCAAGGATGTAGCATCAACATTGCATCAATGCATCAAATTTCCTATGCCTGATGGAATTGGAGAAATTAGAGGAGATACCGATCTTGCGAAGCTGTGTTATCAAACTGAAGTGAGAAATTATGAAGAGCGTCCAAAGCTGCGAAAAGCTCACTGAAAAATGGCGAAAGAGACAAAGAAATAAGAAGAATTAAAAGTTTACATGATAAGAGCAAAAGAAGGAAAAAGAATACCCAGTGAAATCTCGCAAGAAGGAAATGAACTCGCAAGAATTGTAAAAACCTCAACACCAATGGGAGAGCCTGAAGCCAGTTACACCGCAACAGAGCCAACACAAGAAGTAAATATTGGAAGTAAAGAAGAACCTTAGATGCTAAAAATAGGAACGAAGATGGATACAGATGAAGAAGAGCAGACTGTAAACCTTTTGCGAGAATATAAAGATATCTTCGCATGGAATATGGATGAGATTCCTAGGATAGACCCATCAGTCGCATGTCATAAACTAGAAATCAACAAGGAGGTAAGACCATTTAAACAAAGAATAAGAAAAATAGCAACAACTTAACATTCCCAAATTGAAGAAGAATTACAGAAGATGCTTGATGCGGGAATTATAAGGCAGGCAAAGTACCCGGAATGGATTGCAAATATGGTAGTGGTTCCAAAAAAGAATAAAGGGATTAGAATTTGTATAGATTTTACTGACTTAAATAAAGCTTTCCCTAAAGATAGCTTTCCATTACCAGATATTCCTCAAATGGTGGAATCAACAGCAGGAAATGATAGAATATCTTCATTAGATGGGTATAAAGGATATAATCAGATTCCTCTCGCTGAAGAAGACCAAGAGCGCACCGCATTCTTTGCCCCAAGAGGATTGTATTGTTATACAAAAATGCCCTTTGGTTTACGAAATGCTGGTGCAACATATCAAAGAATGGTGGAAAAAGTGTTTGCGAAATGGATCCATAAAACATTAGAGGTATATGTAGATGATATGTTAGTCAAAAGAAAAGAAGCTAAAAACCATGTGCAAGACTTAAAGGATATTTTTGATCAAATGCGACATTTTAACATCACGATGAATCCCGAAAAATTTATTTTTGGAGTAACTTCGGGAAAAAATTTGGGCTACATTGTGTCAAAATAAGGAATACAAGTGGATCCAGATAAAGTACAAGAAATTCGCGAAATGCCAACACCAGCAACCGTAAAAGATGTGCAAAAGTTGAACGGGCTCTTAGCCTCGGTAGGAAGATTTATTTCGCGATCTTCAGACAAATGCAAGCATTTCTTCAACATACTCAGGAAGGGTACAAAGTTCAAATGGACAGACGAATGTGAGAAGGCTTTTCAAGGAATTAAATAATATTTAATGAACATATCTATCTTACAGAAACCAGAACCTGGAAAAGAATTATTGATCTACCTTGTGACAGCCTCGCACGCATTAAGTGCATTATTACTGCGAGTGGATGCATGAATAGAAAACCCAATTTATTACATCAGCAAAACATTTAATACTGCAGAGAAAAATTACTCAAATATTGAGAAGTTAATTCTGGCATTGGTTTATGCAACCTTTAAACTTCGCATATATTTTCAAGCACATAAAATAAAGGTATTAACAAAGGTACCAATTGAGTCAGTAATGAAAAATTCAAAAAGATCAGGCAGGGTTGAGAGATGGAATGCACAAGTAGGGCACTTTGAAATCAAATACGAAATCCTATCCTCGCCAAAGTCACAAGTTGTAGCAGATTTTTTAGCAGAATTTCCTCTAGAAGATGATAAAGTTGTAGAAGAAATGATGGACATAGAAGAAGAACATGGAGACCCAAAAGATCTATTTAAAGAACCCAACATGTGGGAAATATTGGTGGATGGATCATCAAATGGGGAAGGTAATGGAATTAGAATTGTCTTTATTTCACCAGAAGGAGAAAAAATGTCTTTTTCATTTCTTCTGGAATTCATATCCACTAATAATGAAACAGAGTATGAAGCGGTGGTACACGCGTTAAAATTCGCAATAGAAATAAAGTTGGAAAATACCAGAATTACTAGTGACTCACAACTAGTTATTCGCCAGATAAAAGGAGAATACACAACAAATGAACCATCTTTGAAGAAATACAAAAAGCTCGTTGAAGAATTGTCTGCGAGAATTCCAAAAATAAAATGGATACATATATCAAGAAAAGATAACAGACTCGCAGATGCATTTGCTTTCATATCTAGCATGATGATAAATCCAGCAGCGAAATGCATAAAAATTCAGACGCTTGCATCACCCTCAGTCAATAAGGAAGAAGAAGATGAAGTAAATGTGATGATGATAAAAGGTGGTGAAGAAGAACCAAGAGGCAGTATTACAGATTAGCAAACAGAACTTCACGCATATTTGGCAAGAGGGGAAACACCAAGAAATAGATTAGAAGCACATAAATTAAAAAGCCGAGCAACAAATTATGAATTAAGAGATGAAGTATTATATCACAGATCTTTTAGTGGACCATCGCTAAGGTGTTTGACAAGGGAATAAGGACAAAAGGTATTAAAGATGTTGCATAGTGAAGATGCTGGAAATCACAGTGGGGGAAGATCTTTGGCATACAAAACAAAAATGCAAGGTTATTATTGGTCGTATATGCATGAAGACGCGAAGCAAATATCAAGGCGTTGCGAATATTGTCAGCGACATGGAAAGAAAATACATGCACCTGGAGCACCATTATCATCTTCAACAAGTGTATGGCCCTATGGAAAGTGGGGTTTAGACATTGTGGGACTGTTTGTACCAGGCTCTGGATAAAGAAGATATTTAATTGTCGCTACAGATTATTTCACAAAATGGGGAGAAGTAAAAGCAGTGCAACACATCCGCGATGAAGACATTTTTACATTCATATTTGAAAATATAATTTTTGGATTCGGGATCCCTGCACAGTTGGTATCTGATAATGGAAAATAATTTGAAGGACAAAATATCGAATTTTTACTTAATGCATTTAAAATCAAATGTGGAAAATTGACACCATTATATCCACAGGCCAACGGACAGGCAGAGGCAACAAATAAGACAATTGAAGATATACTGAAGAATAAATTAGAAGGACACCACAGGGCATGGTGTGAACAAGTACACAATGCAATATGGGCTTACAATACAACTAGACGGGAAGCTATCGGAATGTCACCTTTTTGTTTGACATATGGGGTTGAAGTTGTGTTACCAACAGAGGTTTCTATTCCTACAACAAAAAGAGAGGCTTGGGAGAAGAATCTTAGTGCTGGGATTGTAGTTGCAGGATTTCCCACACTACACCCTTGTTAAGATCTTGCTATAATCAACTCACAATTGAAGATTAAGAACGACACTTTATTATTTTGTTCTCAGAAATGTTTACAGAAATGGAAGAATTAAAGATTACAACTATTCTCTTGAAGTTTCTCTCTCCTCAAGACTTTCTTAACTCTCAAAAAATACATCATCCTTTTCTGGACACATTGGGTATATATTTATAGGGTAGTTACATAGTGGATGACAGCTAAGTTTTCCTCTTATTTTGGGTTGATTCTGCGATTGTACCGCGATAGTTACAATGTTAAATCTCGCAAGTTTTGTAACCATCGCAGAACAAACATGCTTTTCTCAAGTTTTCTTCAATCGTCAGTTATTACGTCACTCTTTTGAAGGCTTTTGTGACACTCGTGAAGTGTAGTTGAAGATCTTGCGGTGATGCTCGCTGGGAAGTGTTGTTAATCTCGCAGAGAATAGATGTAGCGATATTCTGGTCCTACATCTTGGCTCTTCTCATGTCTTTTCTGCGAAGAAGAGAAGATCATGAGAACTTTTAAAATGCCGCAACTACTTATCTCTTCATTAATCTCTGTTCTGACACGTTTCTGTATCCTTCGCCAGTTGTTTTCATGCATTCTCTCTTATAATGAATTTGAGACACGTCCTCTCTAACCGTTGTGATCTGACCATTCATGTCTTTTCTTAGCATTTATTACATTCATCTTCTTCGAGAAATTTCTTCTTCTATAAATACTCCTTTCATTATTTTATCTTCCTCTTTTACTTTCTTCTTCTTTCTCTCCGTAACTTCTTTGCAAGTTTATTGTTCTTCCATAAATTGCGTGTTTGTTATCGCTGTGATTCCTTTCTTACTTTTCAACCCTTTTCTTCATTCCCATACTCCATACTTAAAAAATAGTTGCTGCTGGTGCTAAAAATTTGGCTGCTTTTGGTGAGATGCAAGAAAAACTCCAAAGCAAAGGTTTTACTTTGTCTACAATCCCAAATCAGATCCCTAAATCCGAACTTTCTCTCAGATTATTCACTGATTATCAATGCTCTCGAGAGAAAATTATAGTATCGCTAGGTCAACTTGAAGCTGGTCTTCCCATTCCTTTTTATGATCCAGAACTTCCACTATTCTATGAAATAATTTCTGACGAGAGATTCTCGCGAGCGATATATCAATTGGGTGGAGATTGTATTCGATTGTTGCTTGAATATGCTTCTCGCGGTGCTGACAAAGGATCTCGCTACCCTGAAGCTGCGAAGAATCCTCAATTTAAAGATGTTCCCATTGTTTCTGCAGATTATACTGTGGATAATTTCTTTGATAATTACAAAATAGTCCATATGAAGAGGGATATCACTTGCTGGGGTGTTCGCTTGAAGAAAGAAAAGATCGCTGATGATAAAGCTCTTATGCTAGACATTGATTGGCATACATCTACTAACCAAGGCCCTCGCCATTCTAGCGATGATAAGTGGTTCATTTTTCCGTTATATCTTGAGGGTCCTTATATTTCTGGTTCTTGTGCATTACCCGCGAATCTTTCAGAATTTCAACCTTGGGTTTTCAACTGGCCTGAAAGAACTAAAGAGGTATGTTCTCTCCGATCTTTGGTATAATTATTATTCACTATCCTCCCCATGTTTTTATATTTTGTCTAATTACTCTAATCTTTTCCAGATTGACAGAATGAAACTCAGCTACCATACTTTTAGGAAACCCAACACTTTCTTAGCTCTTAAATCCTTCACAGATGAAGTAAGAAATATCAATTCATTAGCTTTAACAATATATTGTAGCCCCTATTTCTTATCTTTATCTGTGTTCACAGGAAATCGAAGAATTAGAACAAATAAAACCTGCGAGAACCAAAGTGAAGTCCACAATTGATCGCAAGGGGAAATCTACTGCTCCTCCCAAAGGGAAACCTACTGTTCCTCGCAGTGAGGGATCTGACGATCCTCCCTTAAAGAGAAGAAAAACCCAACTCCCTTCTTCTCTAATTCCCCAACCTATTTCAGAAAATTTTGATAAGGACAACGATGATGATAATTTCGGCATTGGCTCAACCATCCAAAATTTTCCTTCCATAAAGGATTCTTCTTCTTCTGAGTCTGCAATGGCTCAACTATCTAAATTTTTTGGCAAGAATATGTTTGGTATCCCAAATGAGTATGGAGATGAAGATATTAATGAAATATCCCAGTCCCTCGCCAAAGTCTGCGATGCTCCCATACTAGTTGACAGTGATTCTCTTCGCGGGGTTTCAAGATCGCTGACTCCAAGTCTCTTAAATTCACTTGGCAGCCTGGTATGTTTCTACTTGTTCATCCTTTTTATGTATCTATTGATATTTTTGACAGACATTGACTTATATAGTTCTATCGCAGGTTGGAAGAGCCGCTTTTGATGTTGCTTCTGATTTAGACAATAGGCGTATCATTTATGAAAAGAAAGCTGCTAATCTTCGCCAAGATAAAGAAAAACTAGAAGTTGAAGTTATTGAGCTTCGCAGGAAAAATAAGCAGCTGGAGACTGAAGCTTAAGTTGACAAGCAAAAAATATCTAATCTTGATAAAGCTAATCAACAACTCTATGGTATGATTTGTTTCTTTTCTCTTTTAATTCTTCTCACCCTATCGCAGCTTATTCAAGCAACCATTTTTGCAGATATTTATGGTCTTACTGACGAGGCTACATTCCTCCAATATTTTCCCGAATCTGTAGATGAGAGTACCCTTCTTGCTCGCCTTAATAATTCTTTAATTAGTTTCTCAGATGATCAAACTAGGTCCCTCTCTGTATATGAACTTAAATCCAAACTTAATCTTTTAAAGATTGATCACAGATTCAATTTAAGTTTAACTAATAAGTTTAAACGCCTTTATCTTGATTCAAAAGAAGAAATCAATAGATTGAGAAGTAAGATAAGTGATCTTATTGACGAGAAAGATTGTGCAATTAAGAATGGAGCTAAGGCCCTAGAAGATTTCCATGAAACCCTTCTTAGCATTCAAATGGAATGAGATAGACTTATCTGCGAGAATAAAGATCTTCTTGCGAGGGAAACTCAGGTTCGCTCTCGTCTTCTTATTAATAGCGATGATGAATTTTCTTGGGCTGCGATGGTTCTTGATAATGCCAGAAATAATTTAGGTGTAGTTTCTAGTCTTCATGCTGAACAAGCGGCTTTAATTAAAGATATGATTTCTGAAAGAGAAGGTTATCACTCTTATGATTTCACTAAATTATTTCTTAATTGAATCATCCTTATATGTATTAATTTTGTTATCATTTGCTCGCAGCATCCGAAGAGAACTATCGTAAAAGGTTTGATGAGTTAGAAGAAGAAAAAAGCCAACTCTCTGGAAATCTATCTTCTCGTAATGAAAAATATTCTAGATTGAAGGAAAATTTGAAAATCCCATCTTCGAATTTTAGTAACGCCCTTATCCGTGTTCGTAATAATGCTGTTAAACTAGTCTGTGATGATCATGGTATTCCTCATTCTACATATCCCGATCTCTCAAAGGAAATTCCAGCTGATACCCAAAATCTAGTTATCTCTGATAGCGAAGTTGAGGAATCTAGCGAAGATGGAGACGACAATAATAGTGGTAATGAAGAAAAGTCTTACAACGAAAAGAAATGTGATGAAGATGAAGTTAATAATGATAACGATGAAGAAGAGGAATCTGGTGATGACAAGTAATTTGATGAAGAAAGTGAAGGATCCAAATAATTCTTTTTTTTTTTCCTTTTTTTTTCCTTGTAAATTTTGTACATTTATTTTCTGCTTCTCGTAACATTGCTGCGAGCTTCTCCAACTTGATGTGTAAATATCTTTTGCTCTTATCTGTAAGAATTAGAAAATAATTCTTTTTCTGCAACATAACCAATTATTATCCTTTAATTATTTATATAAATGTATCATCTATGCAATTTTATCATATGATGGATGAATAATAATTTCATCATTCTATGCATTCCCATACTTGCCTCTATTATTCATCTGCAATATGAAAAAATTGAGTAGAGATTAGATATTAGTTGTGAATCAAATTAAATTTGCCTCAATATCGACGATGTTATCGCTAGCAATAATTGCATAACTTTATGATTTATGCGTAGAATCGCATATCTCATAAATTCTGCGAGCATTATTGCAATAATCTTATGGTCTTATTATGCCTTCCTAATTAAAGGTCTTATTTTGCCATATTTTTTCTTTCTGCAACAAAATCGCAGGACGTCTTTACATTTGCATGTATTAACCCATTAATCTTGTCTTATCAATATTTTTTCAATATCTCTACGACAATATGATAAGTATAAACTCTCTTGCAAGAATTAAACCTTATGACATTGCCGTCTTGCGATGAAATCGCAGGACATCTTTACACTTTCATGTAAAAAGCCATTGATCTCATCTTAACTTTTCTATTTTGGCTTGTTGCCTTTGTATAACTTTCTTCATGCGACAATATGACATGCCTAAATGTTCTTGCGATCATAAAGCCCCATGAAATTTCCGTCTTTAGACACTTATCATCTCCCTAATGGAGGGCGCCGCCCTTATCTTCCCCCTGGTTTCCCCTTCAAGGAGGGAACATCGGCCATACAAGACTAGCTCCTCTCATCCAGATTTGCCAAAAACCAGCTGTTTTCGCAGCCTCTTGTCCTTTATGCCTATATGGCTTATAGTTACAAGACTGCACCCTAAGTGGGGTTTTCTTCAGGCCAAGTGCATCATAGCCAAGACTTACCAAGAATGGCCAGGGTAGTTTCGTACGCCCCGGTCACCCTTGGCTCAACCGTGTACCTCGGCGCCTTGGTCATACTTTGCACTTCTTTGAAGAGATTCTCAGTCGTCCAACCAGGGTATAACCTTATATAGTTGGAAATCCAAGATCTCTCTCCTGGATAGGTTTTATTTAACCCCAACATCTTCATGACTCAGGTTCCAGTAGCGGTATAACCTTATCCATGAGTCATGTAAAGAGATACCCCCTTATATGACGCACTATTAGGTCTTACATTTGCCTCTTGCGAAATTGTATTCGCGAACTAAGGTGCACGCCATAAAGGTTCGTCCCATTCTATTAATCTCTGCGAAATTTTATTCGCGTTTTCTCGCGAGTATTGTAACTCTGATAAAATTTCATTTCTTTGATTTTCTTGTAAAATTTTGCAATTCTTTCAAACAGAGTACTCTTTTCAATTGCATTTTCTTCAAACAAATTCTGCGTAAGCTTCTTTAAATTTCATCATTTTACCTTTCTACTTACTATTTTCTGGGTCTGCATTTCTGTTACGTTTTGCTATTTTTTCTTTATCTGCGAGCTGCTCGTCATCATCTTCCTTTCGCTGCTCTATTGAATCAATCATCAATCTTTCACATCTATGTCGTTTCTTGATGTTGTACTTCCAATTGGTCTTCTTCTCAGCTCTTTCCTCACAAGATTTTATATCAATCTCATAACATTTCTTGCTTTCTCCCCAATCTCCCTTAATAACTCCAACACCATTAGGATGGGGAAATTTAACACACTGGTGGAAATTAGATGCTACACCTAATATCCCATGTATCCAAGGTCGACCAATCAGGGCATTGTAAGATGATTCAATGTCAACAACACAGAACAAGATCTTGGAAGTTATCCCTTTCAATGGAATACGCATTTCAATTTCCCCTTTGGGTTTATTGGAAGTACCATTAAAACCATAGATTTTATATGTTGATGGAATTAGATCTTCGTCTCTTCCACCCATGGTCTTATAGGTATGATAAAATAGTATGTCAACTGAGATGCCTGTGTCTATTAAAACTCTAATGATAGCCCAAGAATCTTCATTTTCATCATCATTTTCTTCATCTTCTTCTTATTCTATTTGCTTTGGATTTATCTCTAATCTTACCACCAATGGGTTATCATGATGCTCGCCAGGTTCTGGTACTTCTTGTGCAGTGAAAGATATAATTTGTTTCTGCCATTCTTATAATGGCGAGGCTCTCGCGATATTCATTATCTCTCTTCCATCTGTGTCTCTCGCGAAGACTCTGCTTAGAACATTATCATGGAAATCCTCTATAGTTCTGTGTGAATGTATAATGGAATTACAAAAAAAATTCTTTGCTTAAGCCCCAACTTCTATTACGAATGATTCTGCTCCTTTTATACAAAGATTTACCTGCGAATATCTGTCTTTGGAGGAAATCGCTGAGATTGTGGATGTCCTACTAAAAAGTGGTTTAGCTTTCCTTGGTCGATCATCCTTAAAATTATTCTCTTGACATTCCTGCAATCATTTACTGTGTGACCATGAAAGTGACGGTAAGGACAAAATTCTTGACTACAATTATTAGGATGTGGTTCTTTTCCCATATTCCATGGTGATGGTATATTTTCCATCAAAATGATAGCTTCCCATATTTTTTCTATACTAGCATTTAGAGGTGGCATTTTAATTTCTTCCCATATTATCTTCTGATTACCTTGGCTCCTGAAATTGTTTTGCCTCTGTCCACCATAAGTTTCTTGCGGTTGATCAAGCCTTTGAATCTTATTATTCCCACCGCGATTGTAATAATTATTCTCCTTTTCATATTCTTCTTGATCTCGACTGCCCATAGCTACCAACTTCTGCTGGTTATCAATATCCACTTTCTCTTGTTGTGCTTGCGAGCTTCTCGCCACATTGTTAATCATTTTAGGAAGTAAAATCCCATTTGCTGCTACTAAATTGGTATTCGCGATTGGATATGATTCCATCTCATTTTTTTTGTCCTCCAAAGAAATGTACTATTCTTGTAGTTCTCGTAGTTCAGTTATAGTGATTGTATTCTTGACTCTGAAAATTTGTATGTACAACAAATTGGTCGCGAACATTGTATTGATAAAAGACAAGATAAGATATCTCTCGTCTACTCTTCCTGCCATCTCACTGCACATTGTCTTCCATCTTATGGTTAAATGTTTCAGACTCTCGCCAACCCTCTGTTTTAACCCAAACACATCTTCAATACCTAGCCGCGATGAATTGTTGCTTATATATGCTCCCAGAAATGTAGCTTGTAAATGATCAAAATAAGTTATAGTATTTTTTGGCAATCCCTCAAACCATTTTAGCGCCTCGCCAGTTAAGATAGATGCAAAATACTTGCACAATACAGCATCATGATTCTCCCATTGCAGCATACACCTAACATAAGCCTTAACATGTTGTGTACACACATGTAGTTCCATCAAAAATGCTGGTTAATGCTGGTAAATTGCACTTTAGAGGTATTCCTCTTAACTGTACTTCTTGAGTAAATGGAGTTCTCGCAGCTTCTTCAATAGCTTCATCAAGTTGCCTTCTACCTCCTTCTCTTCTGTTATTTATTATTCCCCTCATCTATGCTAATTCTCTTAAAATTTGCTCATTCGCCGTTGAATTTGGTTCCATCGGTATTTTTAATGCAGCTTCCCTTCTCCTGCGTTCATGTACCTCTTGTCTTGAGAGATTTTGTGTGTCTTCATCTACACCCAAATTCCTTCTTCTGCGATCTTCTGCTTCACCTTCTTCTTGCAATCGCAGCTGTACTTCTCTGCGAATTTCTTTATTTCTCATCATTTCTCTTCGCTGTCTTTATATTCTCCTTTGTATTCTATCATACTCTTCATGGATATTATTATTATAGCAATTTTGTGTACGTCTCCTTTCTCAATTTTCATGGTTATTCTGTCGTACTGCCTCTTGGAATTCTTGTTCTTCTACTTCTGCCCTTAATCTTTCTCTCTCGCAAGCTAGCCGTGCTTGTTCAGCATAATGTCTCTCAATTTCCTCCTCAATTATTCTTCGATTTCTCTGGATCTCTCGCCCATGTAATATCCTCCTACCTTCTTCTGGATTATCTTCATCATTTTGGTTGTCTCTTCCCTCTTGATTTCTGTTGTTAAGTCTATCCAAATTCTCGCCACGCGGATCATGGCGATCTTCTATTACCTCTTCTTCTCTATGACGTTGCTCTTCATTTAGATTTTGCATTTCCGCTTGGATATTTCCTCTAGAATTTCTTATTGGGGAATTTTGCCTTAATTCTTCTCTTGATGATCTTGAATTCGATCTAATAGTACTTCTTGATCTTCTATTTTGTAACCTCAAATTCTCCATTCTCAACTCGTGATTTTGTCTTGTTAAATTTGCACGCTCTTCCACCTATAGTCTTCTTTCCTCTTGTATTCTTTGTCTTGGATCACATGCTGTTTCATTTTCGCCTTCTTCATGAATTAATCCTTCAACCACTCCTTGATTTCTTTCTTCTCTTATTCCGTCTCTTAATTGTTGATCTTCTACATCTTCCATCAAATCTGATCTCCAAGTATGCACACTTACTCTATCATAATCCACATTTCTATTTTGTATCGGTGTTTGTTAATTCGGTTATGGAATTTGATATTTTCCTTCAATCCTTGTTCTATTTCTTCTTGTTCTTATCCTTGAAGATTCTCCTAATTTATTTGTTTCTCCTGCAAATCTTTTACTCCTCCTTACAGTTGTTGGTGGTTCTGATGTATTTCTTCTTCTTCTAGCCATTTCTTCAATTCTAACAATTTCTTCAAATCTTCAAATTGTAATTAGAGATTTTTTATCTTGATTGACCCTATTTCGGGCGCCAAAATGTAGTTGCAGGATTTCCCACACTACACCCTTGTTAAGATCTTGCTATAATCAACTCACAATTGAAGATTAAAAACGACACTTTATTATTTTGTTCTCAGAAATGTTTACAGAAATGGAAGAATTCAATATTACAACTATTCTCTTGAAGTTTCTCTCTCCTCAAGACTTTCTTAACTCTCAAAAAATACATCATCCTTTTCTGGACACATTGGGTCTATATTTATAAGGTAGTTACATAGTGGATGACAGCTAAGTTTTCCTCTTTCAGGTTGATTTTGCGATTGTACCGCGATAGTTACAATGTTAAATCTCGCAAGTTTTGTAACCATCGCAGAACAAACATGCTTTTCTCAAGTTTTCTTCAATCGTCAGTTATTACGTCACTCTTTTGAAGGCTTTTGTGAAACTCGTGAAGTGTAGTTGAAGATCTTGCGGTGATGCTCGCTGGGAAGTGTTGTTAATCTCGCAGAAAATAGATGTAGTGATATTCTGGTCCTACATGGATGATTCTAAATAAACTGGATGAATTGGAAGAGAAGAGAGAAAAAGCTTTACAACATATGGAGAATTATCAGCGAAGATTAGCTCGCGAGTACAACAAACGTGTCAAAAAATGTGAATTCCATCCAGGTGATCTAATACTTTGAGTAACACCAATTTATCAGCGAGAAAATGGTGGTAAACTGGCGAGAAAATGGGAAGGACCATACATCATTAAAGAGATAGTTTGAACTTGGGCATACAAATTAATGGATCCTGAAGGTAGAGATGTTAGTCAAAGATTTGATAGACCATGGAATAGATTATTTCTGAAAAGATATTATCAATGACAAATCCTGTGAGATTAGAGATGATGGTATGTTGTATGATGAAATGGGTAATAAATTTTTCTATCCTAATTACAACTGCGAGATTCTTCCGATGACAAAGCAAGTAAGAACTGCGAAAATATCGCAAGAAACGCGAATAAAAATTTCGCAGAGATTAATAGAATGGGACGAACCTTTATGGCGTGCACCCTAGTTCGCGGATACAATTTCGCAGGAGGAAAATGTAAGACCTAAAGTGCGTCATATAAGGGGGTATCTTTTTGTATGACTTAGGGATAAGGTTATACCGCTGCTGGAAACTGAGTCATGAAGATGTTGGGGGTTAAAGAAAACCTATCCGGAGAGGTACCTTGGATTTACAACTATATAAGGTTATACCCTGGTTGGATGACCGAGGATCTCTTCTAAGGAGCGAAATGTATGACCAAGGTGCCGAGGTACACGGTTGAGTCAAGGGTGCCCGGGGCATACGAAACTACCCTGGACATCCTTGGAAAGTCTTGGCTATGATGCACTCGGCCCGAAGAAAACCCCACTTAGGGTGCAGTCTTGTAACTATAAGCCATATAGTCATAAAGGACAAGAGGCTGCGAAAATAACTAGGTGTTGGTAAATACGTATGGGAGGACCTAGTCTTGTATGGCCGATGTGCCCTCTTTGAAGGGGAATCCAGGGGGAAGATAAGGGCGGCACCCTCCATTTGGGAGCTGATAAGTGTCTAAAGACGACAATGTCATGGGGCTTTATGATCACAAGAACATTTAGGCTTGTCATATTGTCGCGTGACAAATATTATACAGAGGTAACAAGCCAAGAGAAAAAGTTAAGATGAGATCAATAGGTTTTTACATGAAAGTGTAAAAACGTCATGCGATTTCATCGCAAGACGGCAATGTCATAAAGATTTTATCTCGCAAGAGAACTTAGACTTGTCATATTATCGCAGAGAAATTGACATAATACGGATAAGGAAATATCAATGGGTTTTTTACATGCAAATGTAAAGATAACCTGCGATTTTGTCGCAGACACAAATATTGGCACAAATAAGACCTTTAACTAGGAAGGAAAAATTAGACCAACAGAATAATCCCAAACATTAACTATTTTCTTTTAAGAACGCATGAAAGATTTCTCAGAATCCTTCGGAATTTCTCAGAAATATTATTCAGAACCACACAATAGGATTATCCATAATTTCACAAGAAATATCGTAATACAGTTCGCAATGGAAGAATGCAGGAAACACTTGATCATTATAAGAAAGATAATGAAGGGCAAATAGGGGAGTTAATAAACAAAATATCATTATCTTTCTTCAGAATATTCAAAATAACAGAGGCAAAGTTGAACTCCAAAGTTGCAGAAAAGATACATTGCTCGCAAGAAAGAGGAAGGAAAATAAAACAAGAGGAAAATTTAAGCTTCAATATTAATCTCGCTATTAGTATCGCCAGCTTCATTCTCCTTACTGGTATTCTTCGTGTTACGATCAGTTTGAGTTTCTTCTTCATCTAACTTTTCATCAGCAATTGCTTCACCACCAGTAGCTACTTCTCTTGGAGGACTTTCTTATTTTTCTGATGGGTCTTCTTGAGAGACATCTTCTTCACTACTTGCATAGTATAAATCATTATCCATGGGAAGAGGAATTTCATCATCATCTACTTCTAGAGGTTCAACGGATACAGGAGGGAGAGATTAGGAAATCAGAATGTCATTCACAAGAACTTCATCACTAAGATGAACCTTGCGAAGGAAACCTTTATCACGATTTCTAATCTCTATATTTTTTTAGTATTCAAGGTAATCATATCTCCTCTCTGCACGATCACGAGATTTATCAAGATGGGTGGTGAGCCTTCCATTTTCCTTGCGAACTGAAGCTAGTTTCTCAGTTAGATCAGAAATAGTAGAATGAAGGCTTTTTTCAGATTCTATGAGAAAGATAAGTTAACAAGAAGATATTCAGATGAAAATCTCGCAAGAAATATAGCAGAGAAATTAAATAGGAAAATTAACAATCAAGGCAGTCAAAACGACTACCTTCTTTTTGAGAATTTAAGTTCTGAATTAGTGTTAAGAAACAATTCTCCCATTGGTTCATGGCATCATCAAAATTATATCCTACTATACCCTTCAGGCGAGATTTTATAATTTCTTCTTTGGAGATGAGATAAGTGTTTTTTCTTTTGCTAATAAGGAGTAAGATTCTTCTAATTGAGAATATTGATCTTGGAGTTTACTGGCCTTTAAACTTAGAGTTAACCTGCCTTTGATAAGTTTATCTTTCTCAGCGGCAGAAGATTCAGTTACTTCCTTGAGTTCATCTTTTAGTGAACGGAGAGATTGCTCTTGGTCGTTACATATTTTCTGAAGATCATTTATTTGCAGCGAGGAGATCGCCATCTTGTTTAAAAAGCTACGTTTCTCCTGAGATAAAGTTTTATTTTCATCTGATAAAGATTCCATCGCCAAGTTAGCTCGGGTTAACAAATATGAGAGACGAGTAGCTTCGCTATTTAATAGATTTTGCTTTTGCATTAATTGATCGTTCTTATTGGTAAGATTATTTATTTGATCGATTGAGTATGTGTAGAGATTATCTAATCTATTATATTGATCCATCCAAGAATCTCTCTCAACACGGGCTTCTTCAGAAGCAGATTCTAATACAAATATCTTCATTACTCGTTTCTGATTTAAAGATAAATAGGCACACCAAATATTTAAAATAAAATTGAGTACATAAAAGATAAAAATCTACAGGAACAGAAAAGTTAGAGGCAGAGGCAGAAGAAATATACCTTTTAATTCCTTGTTTTTATTGCAAAGATTTTCGCAATCTAGTGAAGAATTGCGAAGCTTGTGATCAAGGAAATCACATTATGAAATTTTGGCTTGTAGACTTATATTTAGAGCTTCAATTTCATTTTCTAAAGACGCTTGCGAAGCAGTGCAGTCAGAACCAAAATATTTGATTAAAGTCTCGAAAACATCGTATTTGAAGGGGTCAGTAGAATATTTTCTTGAATCATCTAAAATGTCAGACAGAACTCTAAAAGCAGCATCAACCCCTATTGATGATTCTTTAGATGAGGGAAGAGGTGTAGAGGGTGAAGTGGTAATGATGGCGAGTTGGAGATTTGAATCATTTATGATAGTTGCATCATCAGAAGGAGGAGTGTTCGGAAAGGTAACGGTTGGGGGTAAAATAAGAGAGGAAGAAACTTTGTTCATAACAGTTCTGGGAGTCTCATTTATTGGAGGATTGATGGCATTAGGGGTATTGATAATAACATTCTCGCAAATAGAGGATGGAGGTTCTATATGCAAAGTAGTAGAAACAGGTTTTTAAGATGTAAATTTGGGAATAGTAATATCAATCTCAAGATACTTGACCTTGCGATATTGCTTGCAATGTCTAGCAGCATCTTCATTACCCTGCGAATAATAATATAGTTAAGAAACAGAGGAAACAATATTGTTATTAAGAAGACAAATGTTTCTTCCTACCTTATTACTCGCAAACTTCCTTTTCTTCTCGACGGGTTTTTGTTGGAAATCTTCCTGAAGATTAGGGTTTTGGACTACAACTCTGGTGTTGGGAACGGCTCTGCTGAAGCAAAGACACAATATGGGAGTTATATAAAATCAGATAAAAACAGATCAAATAAATAATGATGAACATAATCTAAGTAAGTAAGATCAAATTTAACAATATTAGAAGAATAGATACCTTGATGACTCCATGGAAGCAGTAGCAGAAGAATCTTTGAGAGAAGAAAGTTGCAGACGGAAAACAGAATGAATAGACGAAGAGACGAAGAAGATAGAAAATTAAAAGAAGAAAATTAGTTTTGTAACCAGATTCTACCTTTTATAGGCAAAAGGAGATGACCTGTTGAGGAAAGATGTGCCAGTAAAAAAAAAGGGGGGGATTCACGACACGTGTAGGTAGTTAAACTAAATTCACGGAATGTTGTCTAAAGGAAAATACGGAAAGACAAGGAGTTGCGATATTATGAAGGGTTGGAGATCCTCATATCCTCTTCACTCCACGAAGAAGACATGAGGAGAGGCAAGATGTAGGATCATAATATCGCTACAACATTTCTGCGAGATTCTAAAACAGCAATCTGTGAGCGTCGCAGAATAGCTCAAAGAATAATCCAAAGAATGACGTAACGAATGACGAAAGCTGGAAACACGGGAAGAGTGTGATTGTTCTGTGATGGTTACAACTCCTGCGAGAGTTAGCATTACAACTACCGCGAGAGAATCGCAAGCCAGATCCGAAATTAAAGGACAACTTAGCTGTCATCCACTATGTAACTACCCTATATAAAGAGATCCAGTAGATTTAGAAAGGGGATGATGTATTTTTGAGTGTTGAGAAAGTCTTGAGGAGAGAGAAAATTCAAGAGAGCGGTTGTATTCTTGATTTCTTCAATTTCTTGTAAACATTTCTGAGAATCAAATAATAAAGTGTCGTTTTTAATCTTCAAAAATGTGTTAATTAGTGTGAATTCTTATCAAGGGTGTAGTGTAGGATTTCCTGCAACTACACATCTCGCTGCTGGATTTGTCATCATGCTGGATATGAAGGAAAAAGCATCTGCGAGTCTGTTGTATTTTCTTGATATATGCCTCCATTTAATTTTTGGAATTTTTGCTGACAGTTCTTCAACAAGTTTTTTGTATTTCTTCAAGGATGGTTCATTTGTTGTGTATTCTCCTTTTATCTGGCGAATAACCAATGGAGAATCACTGGTAATTCTAACATTCTCCAACTTTATTTCTATTGCGAATTTCAGAGCATGTATCACAGCTTCATATTTTGTCTCGTTATTAGTAGATGTGAATTCCAATCTAAATGAAAAAGCTAATTTTTCTCCTTCTGGCGAGATAAAGACAACTCCAACTCCATTACCTTCCCCGTTTGATGATTCATCCACCAATATTTCTCATATGTTGGGTTCTGTTGCGGTGTAGATGGCCTCAGGTTCTCCCATTGGTGTTGGTGTTTTCATAACTCTCGCAGGTTTATCTCCTTCTTGCGAGATTTTGCTGGGTATTCCTTTTCCTTCTTTTACTCTTATCATGTAAACTTTAAATTCTTCTTCTTTCTTTGTCTCTTTCGCCATTTTTCTGCGATCTTTTTGCAGCTTTGCATGCCCTTCATAATTCTTCACTTTAATTTGATAACATAATTTCGCAAGATTAGTATCTCCTCTAATTTCTCCAACTCCACTAGACATAGGAAATTTAATGCATTGATGCAATGTTGATGCTATAGCCTTGATTGCGTGTATCCATGGTCTCCCCAACAACATGTTATATGGTAACTCCATATCCACCACACATAACGTACTTGTGTTTCATTCTCTCCTAGCGGAATTCATACCACTATTTCGCCTTTAGGTTTTGTTAAATATTTTCCAAAGCCATGAATATGATATGTTGAACGAGACATCTCTTCATTCTTGTATCCCATTTTCTTAAATGCATGATAAAATATTATATCTACAAAACTTCCTGCATCCACCAAAGTTCTATTCACAGACCATTCTTCCACAGATTTTATTGACTTTTCCTTATTCAATCGTATAACGGATATCGTGATTACCAAAGGTGATGTATGATCCAAATTTTCGCTCGATATTTCTGCTGCTGCGAATGTGACTTTTTGCTTTTCCCAATCCTTCAGAGGTGATACTTTCTCCACCGTTATAAGTTTCTTTCCTTTAAAATCTCGTTTATGAATCCTTCCTTTGATATATTCATGGAATTGGTTGATCATTGTTTTTGTTAACGTATTATCCTCCGACGTCCTGTAATTCTTCTTGGCTTTAATCATTTTTCCTTCAACTATTTTACCAACTTATTCGATCATCTTCTTAACTTGAATACTGATCTTTTATCTTGCCTTTTCTACGATTTTCAACTTTCAATCCCTGTTTCTAGCACCATTATGTAGTTGCAGGAATTCCTACACTACACCCCTCACAAGAATTCACCATAATCAACACATATTTGAAGATTAAGAACAACACTTTTATTGATTAATTCTCAGAAATGTTACAAGAAATGGAACAAATCAAGAATACAACCGCTCACAAGAACTTTCTCTCTCCTCAAAACTTTATCAACATTCCAAAATTGATCTCTCTCTTTTCTGAGTCTATTCTCTCTCTTTATATATGGTAATTACATAGTGGATGACAGCTAAGTTGTCCTTTAATTTCGGATCTGATTCGCGATATTCTCGTAGCAGTTGTAATGCTAAATCTCGCAGATGCTGTAATCTTCGCAAAATCGTCATGCTCTTATCGTGTTTCTGTTACCGTCATCCATTACGTCATTCTTTGAGTCAGTCTGCGACGCTCGCAGAGTGTTGTTGGATACCTCGCAGAAAAGTTGTTTATAAACTTCGCAGAATATGCTGTGGCGATATTATGATCCTACAGTTATAGCTCATTCCTCGTGTATCACGATAATTTTTACTTGCTCCTAGCATTGTGGTTAATTTGTTTCAGCTAGTATTGAACTTTTTCAAGTCCTCTTCCAACATCTTGATTTTATCAAGAGCAGTAGCTAAATCATTCTCAAGTAGTTTTTCTCGAGCAAGACAAGCGCTTTCTTTGTCATTGAAACATATTTGTTGGGAGTTAATATTTTCTTCAGTTGCTGCAAGTTTTTCTTCTAACTTATAGAAATCTCTACAAAGATTATCACATTCAAGTGATTTTTTACTTAGGTCATTATCACAATTTTTGAGGATCGAATAGTTAAGGGAATTCCAACCAAAAATACCTGAGTAAATTCTTCTTAATTTATTATTTTCTCGATGGAGATGAGTCATAAAAGAGTGACACAAGAAGCCAACTTTTTAACCGGTTTCAACAACTTAACATACTCTGAGATTTCCACTTCCACGTCTTTATCAGTATCTGAGTTACTGTAGTTGCAGGAAATCCTACAACACACCCCTTATCATATCTTGATATTAATTTCTAGATCTATCTACATATAAAATGGTAGTAAAATTGCTAAAATTATAAACGGACACCAAGATTTTTTACATGGTTCGATCAATATGATCTACATCCATGATTCTTCACTATAATCGTTTAAGTTTACATTTGATTTACATTGATAATCTCCATTAATGGAGTTCTAAATCTAGTTTTGGAAAAATACATTCTCTCTCCTAATATTTCTCTGCAAAATATCTCTCTCTTCTAAAATTGTCTCTCTCCCTTTCTCTATCCTGCTCTTTTCTTTATATAGGTATCTTCATAGTGGGTGACAGCTCACATTCAGCTCATCTTTCCCATTTTTTAGGATTTCTTCTATGCTCCTTGTAGGCTCTGCTATCGTGCTCGCGAGACTCTTTTGTCGTGCTCGCAAGACTCTTTTGTCGTGCTCGCGAGACTCTTTTGTCATGCTCGCGAGACTCTTTTGTCATGCTCGCGAGACTCTTTTGTCGTGCTCGCGAGATCTACTATCGTGCTCACGAGACTCTTTTATAACCACAAAATCTTCATTTCCTGCCTTGCTCTCGCGAGCTCCCGCCTTGTGCTCGCGAGCATTCTCTCTAACTACAAAATCGTCACATCTTTCTCATGTTTTATGCTGTCGTTGTCAATTACGTCATTCTTTGTATTATTCTCTGACTCTCGCAAAGTGTTGTTGGAGAGCTTGCGATGATACTCGCAGAAGTGTTGTTAATCCCGCGTGAACATAGTTGTAGCGATATTCTGGTCCTACATCTTGCCTCTTTTTTCTTTAATATTGCTTGAAAAGTAAGCTTTAAGAAAAAATCTGTTGTTGTAGTAGTCTTTGATCTTTGTTGATGAAGGAACGAGCGTAAAAATATTAGACTCGAAAAGTACGTACTTGCCTCTATTCTTTTGTGAAGTTCCATATCTTTGCTAAGTAAATAAGAAGTATTAACTCTTGAAGTATTCGAAGTATGAAGTATCCTTGAAGAAATATAAGAAGTACTCAATCCTAAAAATATAAGAAGTATCCGTCTTTGAATGAAAATCATAAGTATTGCCTCTGTTCATGCGAAATATTTACTTCATTTTTGGTGAAAATCCCTGTCCATTTTGGAAATGATTCTTGCCGAGAAGATAAAGAACATAAAATGTTTTCTTGGTAATCCATAGTTGCCTTTGTTCTTTATCTATGGAGGTAGAATCCTTGAGAAAATGTTAAATGAACGAATTGTTTCTTTATTCTTATCTTGCCTCTGCCTCGTGCGATAAAATAATCATATTCTGCGAAATAATCACATTTCCTGTGAAATTCTGGAATAGTTTGCGAGGTGCTGAATGAGTTTGCAAGTTTCTGAATATGTCTGCAAGATTATAAATGTATCTGCGAGTTTCTGAATAACCCTGCGAAATTATGAATAGTGCTCCTGAAATAGTGTTGTGAGATTATGAATAGTGCTGCGAGATTGTAGATAATCCTTTTGAGAAACTCTGAATAATACTTCTGAGAAATTCTGAATAGTATTTCTGAAAGATTCTGAATAGTACTTTCTTTCTCTCTTGCGATGAACAAATCTGTCATGCATTCTTAAAAGAAAATAATTAATGTTTGAGATTATTCTATTGGTCTTATTTTGCCTTCCTAGTTAAAGGTCTTATTTTGCCAATTTTTCTTTTTGCGAAAAAATCGCATGACGTCTTTACATTTGCATGTATTGACCCATTGATATAGCCTTATCTTTATTCTTTGATTGTATTGCGACAATATGACAAGTCTAAGTTCCCCCGCGAGATCAAATCCTCATGATATTGCCGTCTTGCGATGAAATCGCATGACGTCTTTACATTTTCATGTAAAAACCCATTGATCTCATCTTAACTTTTTCTATTATGGCTTGTTGCCTCTGTATAATTTTTGTCACGCGATAATATGACAGGCCTAAATGTTCTTGCGATCATAAAGCCCCATGACATTGCCGTCTTTAGACACTTATCAGCTCCCTAATGGAGGGTGCCGCCCTTATATTTCCCCTGGTTTTCCCTTCAAGGAGGGCACATCAGCCATACAAGACTAGCTCCTCCCATCCGTATTTACCAACAACCAGTTGTTTTCGAAGCCTCTTGTCCTTTATGCCTATATGGATTATAGTTACAAGACTGCACCCTAAGTGGGGTTTTCTTCGGGCCAAGTGCATCGTAGCCAAGACTTACCAAGAATGGCCAGGGTAGGTTCGTCCGTCCCAGGCACTCTTAGATCAACCGTGTACCTCGGCGCCTAGGTCATACTCTGCACTTCTTAGAAGAGACCCTCGGTCGTCCAACCAGGGTATAACCTTATATAGTTGGAAATCCAAGGTACCTCTCCTGGATAGGTTTTCTTTAACCCCAACATCTTCATGATTCAGGTTCCAGCAGCGGTATAACCTTATCCCTGAGTCACGCAAAGAGATACCCCCTTATATGACGCACTATTAGGTCTTACATTTGCCTCTTGCGAAATTTTATCTGCGAACTAAGGTGCACTCCATAAAGGTTCGTCCCGTTCTTATATCTCTGCGAAATTGTATTCGCGTTTCTCGCGATAGCTTCACGTTTCTTTATTCTTTCATTTCTGTCAATTCTTTCATTTCTATCATTTCTTCTTTCATTCTCATAACATCATATTTGAGGTAAATATTCTTTAAAATCTTTTGAAATCTTAGAAATATTCTTTGAAATCTTGCGATTGTATTGCATTTGTTAAATCAAAAATATCTTTATGTAAAAGAAGTATTCTAGAGAAATCTTTGAAATCTTGCGATTGTATCGTGTTTTTAAATCAAAAATCTTTTGAATAAAATTTTTTCTAGAGAAATATATAAATTGAATGTTCTCGGTTTTTTGTAATTTTGAAGTCTTTGTAATCTTGCGAGGGTATCGCTTTTTTGGAAATTAAATCAATTTTTTTGAAATCTTAGAAGTCTTTGCGATAATTTCATTTTCTGTAATCTTTGAAACCTTCAAAAAATTTAGAGATCTTTAAATTTTTGCGATAATTTTTGGTAAGTCAAATAAAAAATCTTCGAAATCTTAGAAATATTCTTTGAAATATTGCGATAGTATCGCTTTTTGTAAAATAAATCAAAAATCTTTGAAATGTTTTGAAATCTTAGAAATTTTTGCGATAATTTCGCTTTTTGAAATGTTTTGAAATTTTTTGAGATATAAATTTTTTGCGATGATTTCACCTTTTGTAATCTTTTAAAATCTTTGAAATCTTGCGATTGTGTCATTTTTTGTAATTTAAATCAAAAATCTTTATTTGCGGTAAGTAAAATGTTCTAGGAAAGGGTACTTATCTCATACGTGAGTTGTTTGAACGTCTCGCAGCAAAAAGAAGAGTGAGAGATGAGACTTGAACCCTTGACCTGCCTCTTGCATTTTCTCCCAAAAAACCAACTGTGCTAGCACTCTCTTGCAAATTAATCAAAGATCTTGTGATGTAATCAAAGTTTAACTGTTCGAGAGACAATTATGTATAAATTTCGCATATTAAAAATAAACTTGCGAGAAGCAAAAATTGATCCCGCGATCTGCTGCGTGCATTCATGCCTCCCAACCAACTGTGCTTGTTCTCTTTCTTGCGAAATTTATCTACGAAATAATCAAAGGTTGACTTGCGAATTTCACATAACAAAAATAAACTTGTGAGAAGCAAGAATTGATCCTGCGATCTACTGCTTTCATTCAAGCCTCTCAACCAACTGTGCTAGTTCTCTTGCTTGCGAGATTTCTCTGCGAAATTATCATGAACTCTCTTCTGTGTGAAATATACCTGCGAAATTATCAAGGATTTCGCGAAAAAATATGCATGTGTTGGGACTTGAACTCGTGACCATGAACTCATTAATCTTTGCAGATCACCAATTGTGCTGCCTCTTGCTTGCGAAATAATGAAACAATGCTGAGAGATTATCTATTTTTTCACCCTCTGTAAAAAGAAGAAAATTATGCTTGCAGGCAAATTCGAACCTGTGACTACAATCTCCCATACTGTTCTCTGGACCATCTGTTCAAGAACCTCTTTGCGAGATTATCGCAGAACTTTTTTCCTTATTCTTTTACTCGCCAATAAAAATGAGAAGAAAATGAAAAATATGAATCTCTGCGAATTCGAACCCGTGACCTCTTTTTTGTTCTTTGAACCTTGAACCAGCTGTTCTAATATTTCTTTGCAATATCTTCGCATAACACTTATCACTTGTTCTTTTATTTGTCCTTAGTATTTCATCAAAAATATGCGAAAATATCGCAGTTAGGAAGAATCGATCCCGCGACCTTAAACTTGTACGCTTCTGGTTTGACCAACTGTACTGTCTTCAACTTGTGAAAGAGTGGCGAGATTCACATGACTTATTCTTTTTAGTTGTCCTTTGTATAAGCTTTTTCCTTGTCCCTTTCTATTTTCTTTTCTAGTCATGCAATTTTATCTTTCTTTCTTGCGAGAGTTCATTCCCTGCGAGCAATCACCATGAGTAATGCAAGTTTTATATCAACTTCATAAAATTGAAAACAAGGATAATCATCAATTTTATTTTTAAAATCACATAACCTAAAAAGAACGAAATTTTTTGATGCTCTGAAATTCGAGAAATTCGCATGGCCAAATTTTTTTCATACGTTTTCTGTAATTTTTAATTTTTTTTATACGATCATATAGGTTGGAAAATTAAATTTGGATGATGCAAATCTTTGAACAGAACTCGTTTTGATGTAAGATTACAATTGAGAATCAAATTTTTATGAAAAACAAAGCTTATTTCTGACGTTTGTTTCGTGAAGAGCAAAACTTAATAATCAAATTAATTTTTCCCAAAATTCCGGATATAAACAATCAAGCATAAAACAAGATAGAATAGTAAGGGATTTGTCCTTTTTAAACTCATAGTTGATGTAGACTCTGTTGATGAAGAAATTCATCCTTTTGACGTAGCTTTGCATCTTCGTCTTTTTCTTTAACTTTCTCTCACTATGTTGTTGGTGTTTGCTTGAAGACACAATTTCTCCATTGAAATTTCCACTTTTCCTCTCAAAACTTTTATATCCCACGAATTATAACTCTCCCGGTAGCTAATTTCTTTGAGCTTCTTCAATCTATCAAGTAGCAGGTAGTGTTTCTAGCGCCAAAATGTAGTTGCAGGAAATCCTACAACACACCCCTTATCATATATTAATATTAATTTCTAGATCTACATATAAAAATGGTAGTAAAATTGCTAAAATTATAAACGGACACCAAGATTTTTTACATGGTTCGATCAATATGACCTACATCCATGTTTCTTCACTATAATCGTTTATGTTTACATTTGATTTACATTGATAATCTCCATTAATGGAGTTCTAAATCTAGTTTTGGGGAAGAAGATGATAAAGAAAAATACATTCTCTCTCCTAATATTTATCTGAAAAATATCTCTTTCTCTTCTAAAATTGTCTCTCTCCCTTTCTCTCTCCTGCTCTTTTCTTTATATAGGTATCTTCATAGTGGGTGACAGCTCACATTCAACTCATCTTTCCCATTTTTTAGGATTTCTGCTATGCTCCTTACAGGCTCTGCTATCATGCTTGCGAGACTCTTTTGTCATGCTCGCGAGATCTGCTATCGTGTTCGTGAGACTCTTTTGTCGTGCTCGCGAGACTCTTTTGTCATGCTCGCGAGACTCTTTTGTCGTGATCGCGAGACTCTTTTATAACCACAAAATCTTCATTTCCTACCTTTCTCTCACGATCTCCCGCCTTGTGCTCGCGAGCATTTTCTCTAACTACAAAATCTTCATATCTTTCTCATGTTTTATGCCGTCGTTGTCATTCTTTGTATTATTCTCTGACTCTCGCAAAGTGTTGTTGGAGAGCTTGCGATGATGCTCGCAGAAGTGTTGTTAATCCCACGTGAACATAGTTGTAGCGATATTCTGGTCCTACAGTTACCTTCATCTGAAATATCATCCAACTATTCTTCTAGGCGTGTTTCCCAGTTATTAACAGTTTCTACATCAACATCATGTTTAGATATGTAAAATTAAAACAAAATTGGTTTGATTCGATTGAATCAATTCATGAACAATGTATCCACGGTTTGCAAAGATTGCATTCCTTATAATTTATTGTTTTAAGTTCATGAACTACCGATTTGAGAAAAGTTAGTTTGATTCGCGTATGGGTATGCATACCTTAGCTATCGGATTTTGAGTTGGTTTTAGTTCCCAAACTCAACAGGACTTTTCGGGTATAAAAGTTTCGCAGTACTCATACGGGTACATGTACCTAAGGTGACTGGTTTATGAGTTCGTAAACTCTAAACTCAGCAGAATTTTCCGGGAGGAAAGTTCTGCCAGTACGCATACCCAACCTATCTCCTTCACCAATACTGCATGCACACATATGCATGCAATTGGTTTCCGGTACATGGATTTATACACTAATGTGCGAACCCACTATATATGCTTATATCCATAGGTGGCAATCTCAACTCTACATTTCAATCATTGAAACATTCTTCTATAACTTTATAACAATCATTATTCATGACTATCATCATCAAAGCTATTTTCAAGATTGAAACGTCATCATGACTTTCGTCACGGGTAAAGATGAAAATGGTTAAAGCGAAAGCTTACCAACAAATATTTTGAGAAAAAGATAGGCGAGTAAACTCCGCTCGAAATAACAAATGTGTATGTATGAAAACTATCATACTTATATGACTTTTGTCTCAAGAGTAGGAGATAGAGTTTACTTTTGAATGATAGATGAGTTCAAATCTCCACATACCTTTTAATCGGATGAAGTTTCATTGGTTCCTTGAGTAGTTCTTCATCTTTGTAAGATAATTGCCATGAAGTCTAGATCTCAACTATACTTAACTGTCCTGGACCGAGACTAATCTATAAGTAGACTAGAAATCAAGACATTAGTTTTGATCACTAACATTGACAAACATGCTTGAGATAGAAATGCATGAGAGTTCGACCGAGAAATGCTTTAACAATCTCCCCCTTTGTCAATTTTAGTGACAAAACTATCAATACATATGGATTACAAAATAGATAAAACTTTGTAGCTTCTCGTCCACATGCTTGATCTCCTTGGTGCTTCAACATTACTTGAAAACTTCATCTTTTCCAAGTACTCCCATGATTCCATAGAGATTCAGTCCAGCATCGTAGTTGTTGAAGTTTCATAGCCATAACAGTGATAAAATGAAAGATCTCAATCATTGTTATACATTGTCATAGTATTATTACACAACATCAAAGTTCAATTGCATCACAACTTTGATAACAATACTATGGTGATATTTATCACTCCCCCTTAGTCAATACTTTCGTCTCAATACGAAAACCACTCCCCCTTACATAATGATCTGAAAACTGTTAGAGCACTGCTCGGTTGAACCCACTAGCGTTGGTATGTCAATTTAGTTGTCAATTTTAGTTTCCAAAATGCATTCTTGATTTAGCATACTAAAGATAGTTTCGGACTAGATTAGGTCTAAGAAGTTGAATCGAAGTTATCCTTAAAGGATGAAGATTGAAGACTACAAGAAGACATCAACAAGTTCTTCATTAACAAAGGTATGTGATTGATTTCATTTGGATTTTTGTTCAATTCTACCTTTCTAATCTATCAAGATAAATGCTCACTCTATGGAACATTTCCAATGACAGTAAATATACATTTGTGTATATATACTTGAGGTTATTTGATTCATGACCTTGGATACAATAACCTTTATTCCTATAAAGGATCTCATGTTATAGTGAATGAGCTTATGAATTCAACGAGCCAAGAATCACTCAATTCCGAGTTATAACGATGAAGTTATGGGTGATTTAAGTTCGTAGGAAACAATCCATGGGCTGTTTGTAACGGTTCGCGAACTTGGGCCCAATACGTGACTAAAAGGCATTTTTGGTCAAGTTTGTGGTGTTTTCCTTATCTAGGCAAGTTGGCTATTAATCCAAACATATTTGATTACCATATTAAATTGTTTGTGATTCCTTCCTAAGTTAATATGTGATTTATTCACATAAATACAATATTTGCTAATTAATTAATTAATTATTTTGGCAAGAGTTGTAACTTAGGAAAGACTCCCATATTTAGGAGAGTCTTAAAAAAGGAAAATAGCTTTACTTAGTTTTCAAGCTATGTTTCACTATAAATAAGGGTTCATGAGTGCTACACATTTTCATCCCCTTCTGGAAAATTGGTGTTAGCTTCGTAAGGTTGTTTTCCATATCTTCTGTTCTTCGTGAACAAGAGTGAGATAAAAGTCTTTGTATTGGGGATCACAAAGCCAAGTTGAATCTAATCTTCGTGATTGATTATACAACTTGTAATCTAGGTTTTTCACCTCTTGTCTATTCTAAGGTTTTCTCTTCTGATATAAAACCATTCAAGAGTTGTTGATCATAAACCCTAGGTTTTGATAGATTTCAATTTACGACCGTATACCAACACTTGTTAGTCGAAATCGGAGACTAGAAATAAAAACTTCTATTGAGGCATCTCGTAAAAATCCTTAAGAAGTTTTAAACAAGATATCTCTAGATTTATCTAGTTGTTCTTGTTGTAGAATTATTAGGGTTTCTTAACTTGGAAATTGATCTTTGGAATCACCCAAGTTCACTTACGAAAATCAGGTTCACGGACTTCTTGTGAGTACGCATACTGATTGTAAGTTAAAACCCTAATCTACAAGATTTCCAAAAACTTGATTTATATCTAAAGGGAAATCGAACCGGTGTTTTGTGCAAACAAAATATCGAATCGTATCAACCGTGTTGTTATATCTTTTAAAGAGAACCTTGGGTTCTGCTAGAAGATTTGTGTGAAGAACTCCTAAAGAGAATCGATGTTCTGCTAGGAGTTCTATAAGAATACAGTTGAAGAAGGTATTATATCTAGTCCGATTGGTAGTAGGAAATTGGTGTAACAGCTTATAATCAGTGTGTGTTTATTCTGGACTAGGTCCCGGGGTTTTTCTGCATTTACGGTTTCTGTGGATACCGTCGAAATCGGTGAGGATCTCTCAAATATCCTAAATGGGAATCATGCAAGGAAATAATTATTAGGGAGTCGCCACCCAACTTAGGGAGTTGGGACCCAAAATAGCACTGGTCCAAAACAGAGAAAAAAATCCGGGAATCAAGATACGGGCTAGGAAGGTGTGAGGCACCTAGCCCGTCCAATCCGAAAATTGGCCTCTACTTTATAATCGGGATTTTAGGGTTCTAACTTGCATTAACAAATAATGAAATAAATACATCAAATTATGAATGCTAATTGAATTATTAAACAACGCACCAAATCCTGTAAAATGAAACATAACCCAGTCAAATCAAAAGAATTATTATTATCACCAAAATTACCCAAAATTATTATTATTATTTTCACCAAAATTATTATTATTATTATTATTATTATTATTATTGTGACTCCATGATAGAACCAAACAAGACGAACCAATTACTCAATACAATTATTATTATTATCCAAAGATTATTATTATTATTATTTCCAATTTTACTCATCAATCATCATTATCATCGAACACAGAGGAGATTATCATGATTTGCATCAAACGGTGCCTAGAACTAGCTATTCCACAAACTAGATGGATGTCATTCAATCACTATGCATATGTTGATGCGTAACAGAACTTAGGAAACATGGACAACTAATGCAATCTACTAATTAACGACAACCACAGATGAATAACAAATGCTCATTAATGATGTTTGTCATGGGATGCAATACTAGATACGTATGTTGACATGAACATAATGATGATGAGATGCCTTCCTTGAACTATTAACTATAGATTTTGATATGATCAATATTAATTAATTGCTAGTGCAAAGAAAAGCAAAAGCCTGATCACTAAAGAATGATAACAAAAACTATATGATTACTTGAACCCGTAGCACTACTAACTCAAAGGATGAAACATGTGATTAGACAAACCCACTTATATCATGAAAGAATGATAACGAACTATATTAGCATGTGATTAGGATGGAACAGACCAAGATATATTCAAACACATGAACATAACATCCAACTTGCACAAGCATACTTCAAAAAAATGAAAGGAAACAAACGACTTTATTATTATTTATGCATAATCATCATCTCTTACATATAGTCTCACAACGTGTTTAAAGATCTCAGTATTACCTGCTTTCGCAAAGGATTGTTGCAATGTTACTTAGACCGGGATTGATCAACAGGGGCTGGCACTTCCGCGTACTTGATCGTAACCAACACCAACCTCTAAACTTCTATATCTCCTAATATAAAAAATTCCCAAAGTTTTCTTTTCCATCTCCCTAGTATCCCAGAATTTTTTTTTCCTATTCTCAAGAATTTTTCCTCCCCTTTTCCTCCAAAAACACACCCTATTTATAGCTTTCTTCCATCAACAATTACCTTAGGATTAAAATGACCTAAATCCGATGGCTCTTATTAAAAACCTAGATTTTCTAACCAAATGAATCATTATTATTTCTAATTATTAAAAATTCTCCAAAATCATTTTAATCACCTTTACTAAAAATAGCCAAATATCATTTAATCTCAAGATTTTTCTTAAAACGAAATGTCTTGTGGACAAAGCCAAGCTAAAGTGTCGACATTCATTACTCATTTTGCTAATTGGGGAACGTCCAACCTTGGGCCTATGACTTTGGTGTGCTAACCATAGTCATGAATTTGGGGACATAGTTAGACTTGATTAATTGCACGTCCAGTTCAAACTAATGGGTTCTTAATGGATTTTGGATCACTTTGGTGTACGTCCACTAATGGGCACTAGTTTAGCTTAAGTCTAACACCTAGTGGACATACTCTTGGTCTTTGGTAAATATTAATCCTTGGATCATTACCGGTAGGCCTAGGAACGGTATTTGCCTGGACTTTAATTCGCGGAAGTACGACTCCAAAATATGTACGAAATTAGAGTGTCTATAGTTTCCTCATTAACAAAATTCCGGTGTCTGTGTTATTTCACTTTCCGTATTATATTGCTTACCTTTATAATTGAAATAATACAGGTTATACGTTAATCAATCATAGTTATTAAATCCGACCTTGTTTGTTGGATAAGACTTGATTTATCTTGAACAATTGATTTTTTTATTTTCACATTGTTAGACCAGTCTGGACTAATCCTATTTCAAGTGGACACTGTTTTGAAATATTCCTTTAGTGATTGTTGCTTAAACAGGTTTATACACGATGGATATTGAATAGGTTGTGATTAAAACAAAAGACTTTGTTTCAAGAGTTTCACACTAAAATCAAGTTTACGGACTTATTTCTGTTTAACTTTGATTGTGTTGAAATAGAGATATTAAACTATTTGATATACTTTACTCTAAATTGAGTCTGACTGTCTAGTTGATTCTATAGAAAGTGTATTAGAGTAAGACCTCTCAGATTACCAAACGAATTATTGGGTGTGGTTATTAGCCCCCACTTTTTCAATTGGTATCAGAGCAGGCAAACACGCTAAGACCTCATAAGTCTGTGTTTGAAGCAATCTGATCATTATGGACAGAGGTGTTATCTCTATAAACGTACCACCAGTCATAGATGGAACAAACTATTTATGGCGAAAAATTTCTATGCGTTCCTTTATTCAATCGCGAGATTTTCAATCATGGGTTCACATTGTTAATGGCTATGATTTTCCATTAGTTACAGTAGATGGTGTAACTGTTGCAAAGGATATTTGTGAATATAGTTATCTTGAGATTCTAGCTGCAAATAAAAATTCTGAAGGATTAAATGCTATCATCCATGCCATTACCCCAGATCCTCAGCACCACATTATCATGTGTAATAAGTGTTAGAGCACTGCTCGGTCAAACTCGCATGCATTGCTACCTCAAGTATGTTTGTCAATCTTAGTGATCAAAACTATATAGTCTTGATTTCTAGTCTATTATAGCTAAGGTCTCGGACTAGGATAGATAGTGTAGTTGAGCTCAAGAACTCCATGGCGATCATCATACAAGACAAAGGACTACTCAAGGAACTAGTGGATCTTCATCGACTAAAAGGTATGTGGAGACTTGAACTTATCTATCACTCAAAAGTCTATCTACTTTATCTCCTATATTGAGACAAAAGTCGGTTTACTATATAGACTAAGAATATGCACATGTGACATTTCGAGCTGAGTATATCTCGCTTATCTATTTCTCAAAATATGTGTTGGTAAAGATTTCGCTTTAGCCAAGTTCATCTTTTCCTAGTGACGAAAGTCATGTTATGTTTCAATCACTTTGGAAATCGCTCTAACGAAAACTAGTTCATGAAAACAACTATATGACATCCTCTGAGAATATTTCAATGATTGAAATGAGAGTTTAGATTATATAACCATTATGGTATATAAACATCATTGTGGCAACACATATATGTATAAGTCCTTAACACTTGAACCGAAGTTTGCGAATTTTGTTGATCAAGTGGAACCGGAACGTGAGCAGCAACGCAGTCCGCGAACTGACGGAAGTTTTCATCCCGAGAAATTATGCAGGAGTTTATTAACTTTAACCGGTTAGCTTGAGTCCGCGAACTCAGTACGTGAACTCAAGAGATTATGTCTGAAAACGTTGTTCGTGAACTTATCTTAAATTACTAAGGAATGCTTTTGCAAACCGTGGCTTTATAGTTCATGATTAATGATTCGAGTGTATCACATCATTTTTGATTCAATTGTGTCTCTTGTAGTACTTGAGATCTCATAGCAATTGAACAACTCTTTAACTAGTTCATTTGAGTCATTTGGACTAGTTATGGTGAAGAAGAATATGGTTGATATGAAAGTTATCATTTGGCTAACCATTTGGTTGACTAATATTGAACCAACCATTGTAACGTTTGGGTACGGTTACACGAACTCAAAACGTCAAGTACATGTGTATATGACAAGCTAAGTTTTTTATCTAACGGTTGAGAGATATTAGCTTGTATCTAATCAGGTTTTCATCTAACGGTGAATATTGAATGCTATGTTACTAAGCTAACATTGATTGCAAACCCTGATTTGAAAGACTATATAAGGGAGAACTCTAGCCATTGGAAAAACTAATCCCTACACACTTTTCTTGTGTGATACTAGTTTTCTCAAAGCTAAAGTCGATCTCCATTAACCCTTGAGTTTTCTCGCTAAATTCGGGTTAACGACTTAAAGACTTCATTGGGATTGTGAAGCCAGACCGATACTACTTTTCTTGTAGTTGTGTGATCTGATCTTACTATTTCTATCGTACGAGTACAATTTTAATAATTAGCTTGAAATTTCTATCTCCGATAGGCAAGATAAAAGTAGTCACCAACATCCTCGTCTCATTGTTTGTGATTCCTCAATAATCTTCTTCGCTGCGTCGATTAAGTTTATTGTGAGGTGATTGATAAAAATGAGATGTTCTTCGGGAATATAAGTATGGTTTTATCGATTGGTTCCTATTCACCTTGATTTATCAAAAGGAGGAACAAAACTCATAGGTTTATTCATGGGAGATGAATTTATCTATTACCTGTAGACTTTTCTGTGTGAGACATATTTGTTTGCTAAAGTCTTCGACTTTGGGTCGTAGCAAATCTTGGTTGTGGGTGAGATCAGCTAAAGGAATAAAGTGCACAGTATCCTGCTGGGATCAGAGGCGTAGGAGCATAACTGTACCTTGGATCAGAGCGAGATTGGTTGGGGTTCAACTACAGTCCAGACCGAAGTTAATTTGGAGTAGGCTAGTGTCTGTAGCGGCTTAATACAGTGTATGTTTAATCTGGACTAGGTCCCGGGGTTTTTCTGCATTTGCGGTTTCCTCGTTAACAAAATTCTGGTGTCTATGTTATTTCTTTTCCTCATTATATTTTTACATAATTGAAATAATACAGGTTGTGCGTTGTTCAATCGATTAGAATTGTAGTTGCAGGAAATCCTACACTACACCCCTCACAAGAATTCATAAGAATCAACACATATTTGAAGATTAAGAACAACACTTTTATTGATTAATTCTCAGAAATATTACAAGAAATGGAAGAAATCAAGAATACAACCGCTCTCTTAAACTTTCTATCTCCTCAAAACTTTCTCAACACTCTCCAAATTGATCTCCCTTTTTCTGAATCTATTAGTTCTCTTAATATAGGGTAGTTACATAGTGGATGGCAGTTAAGCTATCCTTTAATTTCAGATCTGACTCGCGATATTCTCGCAGTAGTTGTAATGTCTATTTTTGCAGATGCTATAATCTTCACAGGATCGTCATTCTTTTATCGTGTTTCTGCTATCATCATATGTTACGTCATTCTTTGAGTCATTCTGCGACGCTCGCAGTTTGTTGTTGAAGAATTCGCAAAAAGGTTGTTTATAAACTTCGCAAGAGTATTGTTGTGGCGATATTCAGATCCTACATCTTGCCTCTTCTCATGTCTTCTTTGTGAAGGGGAGATGATTATGAGAATCTCATTCTCTTCAGAATGCCGCAGCTTCCTATATTTCCATATTCTCTTCACGACAAAGCCCCGTAAATTAAGTATAACCGCCTAAACGTGTTGAATATTCCTCTTTTTTATCGGTATTTTTATTATTATCCAGTCACCATCCCTTTTGTCTATAAAAGATAGAATCTGGTACAGAAATAATCTTCTTCTTCTGCTTCTCCGCCTTCTTCATATTTTCGTATTTTTTTCCGTCTGCAACTTTCTTCTTTTAAAGGTTCTTCTACTACTGCTTTCATGGAGTCATCAAGGTATATATTCTTCTATCATTACTATACTCAATTTCGTTTATCTAAATCATGTTCATCAAAATTATCTGATCTGTCTTTGTTTGATTTTATGTAATTCCCATACTATGTTTTTTTCTAGCGGAATCGCTTCTAATACCAAATTTGTAGTCCAAAACCCTAACTCTTTGATAGGTGTAGAATACACCGTATTTTCTATGTAGATTTTATGCTTTCTTTGCTATTTTTCGTGTGAATTATGTATCTTATGTGTGTATTTGAGTTAATAGGTGTTTTGGAGTCATGCGACGTGGAACAAAGAAAATTTGAGCTTAAATCATTGCTTGGCGATTATGAAAACCTACGGACTCGGAGCTAGGAAGAATGAAAGTCTTCAAGAGTGTCAATAGAGTGGATTCACTGAAGTCAGACTTCCTGTTTCTACAGATTACTACGGGGAAACCAAGTTTACAAAGGAATTGAGAAATTACTCGGGGGAAGCCCACTGTTCCATGAAGCATTTCTCTGGGCAGTCAACCGTTGAAGGCAGACAAGCATTTCTCTTAGGGATACCTCTCCTCTTCCTTAACAGCCAGGCCGGGTTCAATACAGTCCACAATTCCGTCAATTTTTATCGAACCAAGACCCTGCAAGAAGCTCAAGTCTTGCAGCTGTTCATAGTTCACTGCCATGTTACCATCGATTACCCATTGCTCTGATGGGTCTTTACAATGGGTCAGGAGCTGGTTTTGAAGACAAGCAAGGACAGTAAATCAATGTCACGAGTTAGGGGTTATTTGGATCTATTTCGGAAATACAAGGATATAACAGCTGTTGTAATTGTGGAGGAATTAAGAGTTTTATCTGAAGCCAAGGAGGAGGAAGATTGAAGTGTATATTTTGAGTTCTGAATGTTATGAATGAATGGGTGTGTATGAATTCGCAGGGAAGGAGATATAGTGGTATTAAAAATCACCAACAGTTACATGTATAAAGCAGCAGCAGGAACGCACATTGAGTGCTCGATAAAAGTCCTGAACTAAAAGCTCCAGTCTTGTAACTAACAGTGAGTAAGAGGAGGAGGAAATATGGATCGAGATATTGATGGGGTTCTTAAACGCATATTGGAGCTGAAACAGTGATTTAAGGGAATTGAATTGGAGTATGAGCTACTGTGATTTGGGATTTGAAGAGGGGTTGAACAGTAAATGAGAAAAGAGGAATTGATGGTGGTTACAGGTGGGAATTGGTGCTGGTAGTTGCAAGAACAACACAGGGAGCAAGGGAAGTTTGGTAGCAAGGCAGCTGTAGTTGATTGCGCCTGGAGCACATGGAGTGCAGTGAGATGCCGCCACTATGAATGTAGTGATGTTGCAAGCAGTTATTTCAGAATTTGCATTGGTGATGAATCTGAAGGTTGAATTGGTGACTCTGGTAGTGTGCTAGATGAATTGGGTTTTGTAAATTGCAGGTTATGGATGAGTGAGCTGTAAAGGGAAATGTTGGCCACTCCTGATGCTTCTAATGCTTGAGTTACAACTACAGATGTGTGCAGAGATGGATTAGAGGAGAAGTAGGAGGAGCTAATTTCTTGACTGATATAGCAGGCTATGTTGCTGTGAGATCAAGAAAGGGGCAGAGGCAAAATTGCAAGGAAGCCTGGAGTTGGTGAATCTATGAGCTACATCTCTAATGATAAATGGGTTATTATAGGGAGTGTGTTTGCTAGGAAGTAAGTGATTGCGACTGGGCTGTGTTGTGTGCCATGGAATGTGTAGATGAGTTGCAAAGGAAGGTGGTATGTGGTACTGCAGTGAACCAGTGGTCTGTGTTAGTGTGTGGAGCTGTGAATGAATCAATGGTGGTGCTGTAAAGATTGGAGAGAACCAGAATATGAGATGTACAAGGGTGATGCTGGTGGTAACAGATTCCCAGGGAAGATGGTCAAGAAGCTCGGAATTGCGGTTGAGGCTGAGATGAATTGAAGTTGTAGTTAGTGTTGTTGCAGGTAGGAAGAGTTGGATATGCTGGTGCAGCTACAGATGCAGGACAAGGAAGAAATGCTGGTGTTTGACCTATGAATTGGGGTTGAAAGGGCTAGGTCTTGTCCCAGAAATGAGAAGCAGAGTTTTGGTGCAGCTGAATTTGCAGGTGGATTGCGAAGAAGCTGTAGAATGCAGCAGCGAAGGCAAATGGCTAGGCAAGATGGAGCAAGATATGGAGTATGCTTGAAGCAGCTAGACTCAAAGCAAGAGCAATATGTAGTTAGCAGGGTTCAGTGCCTGAGAAACTAAGGTGAATGGTAACTGAGCAAGAAAGGAGGATATTCAGTGGAGATGCTGCAGAAATTGTGCGAAAAGTGAGCAAGAATGGTGAGCCGGTGAGCATAGTTCCAGTAGTCGGATTTCTGAACCGGAAGTTGGGATCGTAATGTTTTATTGAATCGTGAAGGGGGTATGAGTCGAACGAAAGAGTTGGAGGCCGGACATAGGAACTACGCGTCACGCTTTTGGGTACGTTTTCGCAAGAATAAAAATTGGATTTAGATGGGTTTTGCAAATGTTTGAAATACAGGAAAGCAAAGTTGAGCTACTGGAAGTGCAGAATTACTTGGTGATAGTTTCAGATGGCAAAAGTGATTGGAGAAAGTTTTTCGGCGACCGGATTCCGGCGTTGACGTCAGCACTCCGGCGACCCGTTTTGGACCCGAAATTTCCAGAGACATATTTCTCACACCTGGGCTTGGTGGACTGGTAGATGGACGTGGACTTGAATATTTTGAAGACTTTGACCTATTTTTGGAAGGAGAAAAAGCTATAAAAAGGAAGTTTTTCTACACAATTATATACAACGATTTATTCTATTCTTGGAGCTTTTACAGAGAACTACTTCTAGGGTTTGCTTTCTTTTATGTTTCATCTTATTCCCTTGAATATTTTGATGATGAACTCCATGAATATGAGTAGCTAAATACATTAATTGGTTATGGGATAAAAGTTGATTTCTTCAAGCATGTGATTTGATTCTATGATTTAGTTTTGTCTCAATTTTATCGTTTATGATTCATCGTTTATATTATCATATGATTTGAATGCTAGTTTGGTTGAGTCCGGAATCAATTGGATTTGTTTTCATACCTAAATCTATATTAGGGTTTTCAATACGTAAAAGTTGTTATCTTTGATTTTTAGTAGCATCTTGTGGTTAATACTTGTAGTGATACATCTTGTTAATCGCATATGAATCATAACCTTTGTTAAAACGAATTAGTGCTTTTACACGTTTGTTTGCATCGATTAGTCTTATTTCATAGAACTTATTGCTCTTAGGGAGTTAAATCTAATTGTTCTTTTACACTTTAGGTTTCTTTTTAAGAAGATTTCACGATAGCATCTTTTAATGTTGTTTGTGATAAAATCAGGAAATAAACGGGATACTCTTGCGATCAAGATATCCTAGGACTTTTGATAATTGAGAGATTAAATACCAATTATAATCGTAGATGAAAAATACATGTTTATGAATGATACTATCCCTTAACCAATATCTCCTTCTTATTGATTATTCTTATTATTTACTTTGCTTTATTTAGTATTATTACTTTGATAAAAACAAAAACACACCTTGGGTTATTTGGTTACATAAGAATCTGAAAATTGCATAACAACAATCGCCTCTCTGTGGATACGAACTATTTCTTATCGAATACTATATTCATATTAGTAAAGTGAGGAAGTGAAATTATATTTGTGTCGTCTGACAAGCGATCAAATTTTTGCGCCGTTGCTGGGGAGGCATTCGGCTTGTTATCTAGTTTTTAGTTTCTTTTTAATATTTCTGTTCGCATACTATTTTTTGTTTCTTGTCTTGTTTCTTTTCTTGTTTCTTACTTGTTTGTGAGAAGTGTGTTTCAGGTACCTTACCGAAATACAAACAAGAAGAAGCAATGGGTGACGTTGCAAATCGTACACTCAAGGACTTGGCTTCTCACAAGCTGGATACACAGCAGGGTTGCATTCAAACCAACTCTACTTTTGAGATAAAACCGGGACTGCTTAGGGAATTACCAAAGTTCCATGGCATGGTGAATGAAGATCCAAACAAGCATCTTATGGATTTCCACACCATTGTCATGGCCGTGCTTCCAGCGGGTACTAATGCGGATGGTGCAATGTTGAAAGTTTTTCGATTCTCTTTGGTGGATAGCGCTAAGGATTGGTTATATTATTTGCCTCCCGAAAGTGTCACAACATGGAATGGGATGAAGAAACTCTTTCTAGAGAGATATTTTCCAGCATCAAAGGCTACTCAAATTCGCAAGGAGATTTTCGGAATGAAGCAACATATGGGAGAATCTTTATATGATTGTTGGGAACGATACAAGAGATTGGTGGCAAGCTGTCCTCATCACCAATTCAGTGACGCGCTGATTATTCAATACTTCTATGAAGGACTACAATCGAGTGATAGGAATCTTATTGACGCTGCAAGTGGTGGTGCACTTATGAACAAGACGGTGACACAAGCTCGAGAGTTGATTGAGAGTATGACATCAAATTCTCAACAATTTTCAATTCGTGGGTCGGAACCATCTATCAAGGAAGTTAGTCAAGTTGGCGAGATTATTGAGTTACGTCAACAAATGAATAATATGATGGCAATGATGCAACAAATTACAGCAGTGGTTGTAAAACCATCACGCCCAACTTATGAGAACGTCGAGCATGTCAATGTTATATTCTCAACCCAGCCGAATGGTATTTACTCCAACACTTACGAGCAAGTTGCAAGTGCAAATTCTGTTTCCATCCATCCGAGTGAGTTCCAACAACAAGTGCAACAACCACAACAAGGGCATAATCCAGAATTGGAGAAGATGGTTACTTTGGTGGAGGCTCTAATATCCGTGGTACAGCAAAATCAACAACTAGCGATCTTAAATCAGCAGAAAACGGATAATGCAATTAAGGAGTTGCAATCACAAGTTGTTCTACCGCAACAACAACAATTCCAACAACAACAACCACCTGAAAATCAAGGGTCAAATATGGAAGAGTTGCTGAAATCTTTTATGCAAAGAACGGAGGGTGTGGTCCAGGACTTGCAAACACAAGTAGGTTCAATGGCCAAGGAGATTAATCAGTTGCATGCACAAAATGGTGAGAAACTCCCTTCCCAACCTCTTAACTCAAGTGAGGGTGTCAATGCTATTAAGTTGGGAAGTGGTACACAATTTGTGCAACCCGAAGTTACAAATTCGGGTGAAGAAGAAGCGCCAAAGGAACCAATTTTGGAGGAAAAGAACGCAAATTTTCCCAAAACTCCCGAGGTAACTAAATCAAACTCTAAACCTCTTGTTTCTACTTATGTTCCTCCTCTACCTTTTCCTGGCAGGTTCGCTAAAGCTAATGCGAAGGTGGAACAAGATAGGGATATTTGGGATGTTTTTAAGAAGGTCCAAGTGAATATTCCACTCATTGAAGTAATTAGGCAATCTCCTCGCTATGCAAAGTGTGTCAAGGAATTGTGCACTAACAAGTACAAGCTAACCGGTAATGAAGTAATGAGTGTGGGGGAGAACGCTTCGGCGTATCTTAAAAAGAAACTCCCACCTAAATTGAAAGATCCCGGTAGTTTCACTATTCCATGCACAATTGGTAAAACACGGTTTACAAAAGCTATGCTAGATTTAGGAGCTTCCATTAATGTTATGCCTACTTCCATTTATGATGCTTTAAATCTTGGTCCTCTAAAGGAAACCGGCATAGTTATTCAACTTGCCGATAGATCTAACGTTTACCCAAAAGGGATTGTTGAGGATGTTTTGGTGCAGGTAAAAGGACTAATATTTCCAGTGGATTTCTATGTTCTAGACATGGGTAATGTGAATTCATCCTCATCTACACCGTTACTATTGGGTAGACCATTTTTGAGTACCGCTAGAACGAAGATTGATGTCTATAATGGCACCTTGACTATGGAGTTTGATGAAGAAGTCATTCACTTCAACATCTTTGAGGCGAGGAAACACTCAAGTAACATACAATCAGATTTCCATAATGTGTTGGACGCCGGATAAGGCGTAACAAACAAGGAGAACGTCGGGCTGACGACTTTAAACCAAGCGCTAAGTGGGAGGCAACCCACCGGTTTTGTATCTTTACCCTTATCTTTTTTTTTTTATGCATTTGCTTTTATCTTTATTTTCTTTGTTTTTGCATATCATTTGCGGAATTTCCCACCTTGAACTTTCTTTGGATGATTCAATTTTACATTGAGGACAATGTAAAGTTTAAGTGTGGGGGAGCATTTATATGTTTGTATAGTTTGTTTTTAGTGTATTTTATGCTTTTAAAAAAAAACAGAAAAATAGAAAAATCAAAAAAAAAAATTGTGCTTTTTGAACTCCGAAATCTAGAAACTTGTGCCTTTAGGATGACACCATTAGTGGATGGAACCATTTTGAATGCAGGAGTTGAGAAACCGATTAACTAAAGGGGATGAACATAGCTCATAATCACAATTAACATGATAGTTGTTACCATATCTCGGAATATCACCATATCACATTCTATTTTTATTTTTTCATATTTATCTATTGTTCTTTAAGTGCTTTGGTGGGTCACTAAACATCGACGTGTTATTGCTGCTAGGATGAAATAGAGTGATTGAGTTACTAGAAAAAGAAAAAAAAAAGAATAAAAAAAAGAAAAGAAAAGAGACCGACCAATTAGACCAAACGGAATAAAAAGACACTTGGGAATAGCAGTATGTGTGAAACGTAGTCCCTGTCTCCGTCGCCTAAACAAGCGTGGAATGCAGGATCCAAGGCAACTATCATGTACTTGCTGACAAGAATCATGCGCTTAGGTCCAGTTTGATCCAATCATGTTGTCTAAAAAAACAAAAAACAAAAAAAAAAGGAAAGTATTATATTGGTTGAATAAAGTCACTCCTGGTTCCCTTGTATATGCTAGTGAGTTGATGTAGAATTCATACCAAGTAGCTCAATCCAATAGGAATAGGTTCATCTTGGCAGTGACCTTCAAACAGATATGGGAAACATCGAACACTTGTGAACATTCGCCAAAATTTATTTCTATATCCATCTTCTTAATCTTTTCATTGTGATTGTGGTTTGTTAGTTTCCGAGTATTGTGGCTTGTTCGACTATCTAATTAAAGCTTTACTAATGTATGAATTGAATTTGTGCAAGGTACCTCCTCCTCCTGTAGTCATTGTGGATTCATTCATTGATTTGTCACAAATAGATGGAGTTTGAATTATAGGTTTTGTAGGTAGACCTCTTGTAAACCTTCACGAGACTAAAACTCGTCCACTAGGGACACCTAGGGGTTCAAAGGCTTGTTATTTATGCTAAAAGTGACCGTAGCCTCAACGAGACGGAGTTGTATGTATGTGTTATAATTGTTTTGTTTTATTTTCTCGAGGACTAGCAAAGTCTAAGTGTGGGGGAATTTGATAGGTGTAGAATACACCGTATTTTCTATGTAGAGTTTATGCTTTCTTTGCTATTTTTCGTGTGAATTATGTATCTTATGTGTGTATTTGAGTTAATAGGTGTTTTGGAGTCATGCGACGTGGAACAAAGAAAATTTGAGCTTAAATCATTGCTTAGCGATTATGAAAACCGACGGACTCGGAGCTAGCAAGAATGAAAGTCTTCAAGAGTGTCAATAGAGTGGATTCACTGAATTCAGACTTCCTGTTTCTGCAGATTACTACGGGGAAACCAAGTTTACAAAGGAATTGAGAAATTACTCGGGGGAAGCCCACTGTTCCATGAAGCATTTCTATGGGAAGTCAACCGTTGAAGGAAGACAAGAATTTCTCTTAGGGCTACCTCTCCTCTTCCTTAACAGCCAGTCCGGGTTCAATACAGTCCACAATTCCATCAATTTTTATCGAACCAAGACCCTGCAAGAAGCTCAAGTCTTGCAGCTGTTCATAGTTCACTGCCATGTTACCGTCGCTTACCCATTGCTCTGATGGGTCTTTACAATGGGTCAGGAGATGGTTTTGAAGACAAGCAAGGACAGTAAATCAATGTCACGAGTTAGGGGTTATTTGGATCTATTTCGGAAATACAAGGATATAACAGCTGTTGTAATTGTGGAGGAATTAAGATTTTTATCTGAAGCCAAGGAGGAGGAAGATTGAAGTGTATATTTTGAGTTCTGAATGTTATGAATGAATGGGTGTGTATGAATTCGCAGGGAAGGAGATATAGTGGTATTAAAAATCACCAACAGTTACATGTATAAAGCAGCAGCAGGAACGCACATTGAGTGCTCGATAAAAGTCCTAAACTAAAAGCTCCAGTCTTGTAACCAACAGTGAGTAAGAGGAGGAGGAAATATGGATCGAGATATTGATGGGGTTCTTAAACGCATATTGGAGATGAGACAGTGATTTAAGGGAATTGAATTGGAGTATGAGCTGCTGTGATTTGGGATTTGAAGAGGGGTTGAACAGTAAATGAGAAAAGAGGAATTGATGGTGGTTACAGGTGGGAATTGGTGCTGGTAGTTGCAAGAACAACACAGGGAGCAAGGGAAGTTTGGTAGCAAGGCAGCTGTAGTTGATTGCGCCTGGAGCACATGGAGTGCAGTGAGATGCCGCCACTATGAATGTAGTGATGTTTCAAGCAGTTATTTCAGAATTTGCATTGGTGATGAATCTGAAGGTTGAATTGGTGACTCTGGTAGTGTGCTAGATGAATTGGGTTTTGTAAATTGCAGGTTATGGATGAGTGCGCTGTAAAGGGAAATGTTGGCCACTCCTGATGTTTCTAATGCTTGAGTTACAACTACAGATGTGTGCAGAGATGGATTAGAGGAGAAGTAGGAGGAGCTGAGTTCTTGACTGATATAGCAGGCTATGTTGCTGTGAGATCAAGAAAGGGGCAGATGCAAAATTGCAAGGAAGCCTGGAGTTGGTGAATCTATGAGCTACATCTCTAATGATAAATGGGTTATTACAGGGAGTGTGTTTGCTAGGCAGTAAGTGATTGCGACTGGGCTGTGTTGTGTGCCATGGAATGTGTAGATGAGTTGCAAAGGAAGGTGGTATGTGGTACTGCAGTGAACCAGTGGTCTGTGTTGGTGTGTGGAGCTGTGAATGAATCAATGGTGGTGCTGTAAAGATTGGAGAGAACCAGAATATGAGATGTACAAGGGTGATGCTGGTGGTAACAGATTCCCAGGGAAGATGTTCAAGAAGCTCGGAATTGCGGTTGAGGCTGAGATGAATTGAAGTTGTAGTTAGTGCTATTGCAGGTAGGAAGAGTTGGATATGCTGGTGCAGCTATAGATGCAGGACAAGGAAGAAATGCTGGTGTTTGTCCTATGCATTGGGGGTGAAAGGGCTAGGTCTTTTCCCAGAAATGAGAAGCAGATGGTAGGTTTGGTGCAGCTGAATTTGCAGGTGGATTGCGAAGAAGCTGTAGAATGCAGCAGCGAAGGCAAATGGCTAGGCAAGATGGAGCAAGATATGGAGTATGCTTGAAGCAACTAGACTCAAAGCAAGAGCAATATGTAGTTAGCAGGGTTCAGTGCCTGAGAAACTAAGGTGAATGGTAACTGAGCAAGAAAGGAGGATATTCAGTGGAGATGCTGCAGAAATTGTGCGAAAAGTGAGCAAGAATGGTGAGCCGGTGAGCATAGTTCCAGTAGTCGGATTTCTGAACCGGAAGTTGGGATCGTAATGTTTCAGTGAATCGTGAAGGGGGTATGAGTTGAACGAAAGAGTTGGCGGCCGGACATAGGAGCTACGTGTCACTCTTTTGGGTACGTTTTCGCAAGAATAAAAATTGGATTTAGATGTGTTTTGCAAATGTTTGAAATACAGGAAAGCAAAGTTGAGCTACTGGAAGTGCAGAATTACTTGGTGATAGTTTCAGATGGCAAAAGTGATCGGAGAAAGTTTTCCGGCGACCGGATTCCGGTGATGACATCAGCACTCCGGCGACCCGTTTTGGACCCGAAATTTCCAAAGACATATTTCTCACACCTGGGCTTGGTGGACTGGTAGATGGACGTGGACTTGAAGATTTTGAAGACTTTGACCTATTTTTGGAAGGAGAAAAACTATAAAAAGGAAGTTTTTCTACACAATTATTTACAACATTTTTTTCTATTCTTGGAGCTTTTGCAGAGAACTACTTATAGGGTTTGCTTTCTTTTATGTTTCATCTTATTCCCTTGAATATTTTGAGGATGAACTCCATGAATATGAGTAGCTAAATACATTAATTGGTTATGGGATAAAAGTTGATTTCTTCAAGCATGTGATTTGATTCTATGATTTAGTTTTGTCTCAATTTTATCGTTTATGATTCATCGTTTATATTATCATATGATTTGAATGCTAGTTTGGTTGATTCCGGAATCAATTGGATTTGTTTTCATACCTAAAGCTATATTAGGGTTTTCAATACGTAAAAGTTGTTATCTATGATTTTTAGTAGCATCTTGTGGTTAATACTTGTAGTGATACATCTTGTTAATCGCATATGAATCATAACCTTTGTTAAAACGAATTAGTGCTTTTACACATTTGTTTGCATCGATTAGTCTTATTTCATAGAACTTATTGCTCTTAGGGAGTTAAATCTAATTGTGCTTTTACACTTTAGGTTGCTTTTTAAGAAGATTTCACGATAGCATCTTTTAATGTTGTTTGTGATAAAATCAGGAAATAAACGGGATACTCTTGCGATCAAGATATCCTAGGACTTTTGATAATTGAGAGATTAAATACCAATTCTAATCGTAGATGAAAAATACATGTTTATGAATGATACTATCCCTTAACCAATATCTCCTCCTTATTGATTATTCTTATTATTTACTTTGCTTTATTTAGTATTATTACTTTGATGAAAACAAAAACACACCTTGGGTTATTTGGTTACATAAGAATCTGAAAATTGCATAACAACAATCGCCTCTCTGTGGATACGAACTCTTTCTTATCGAATACTATATTCATATTAGTAAAGTGAGGAAGTGAAATTATATTTGTGTCGTCTGACAAGCGATCACTCTTCCGGAAATTCGCAGCAAAAGTTCGCTGAAAAGAAAAGGAAGCCTGCGAATCATAAGGTAATAAGAAACATTTGTTTTCTTAATAACAATATTGTTGCCTCTGTTTCTTATCTAGATTGTTATTCGCAGGGTGATGATAAAACTAATTCTCCTCGCAAGAAATCTCGCCGAGCTAAAGTTGTTGATTTTGATGTTCCTATTCCCCTATTAATTCCTGCCAGTTCTATTTCTACACATTCGCAAACCGAACCTCTAATTTATGTCTGCGAGAACATCGCCATAAATATCTCTGCCTCAACTGATCCTTTTATAAATGTGATAGGTGTAGAATACACCTAATTTACTATCTAGTAGTTTATGCTTTCTTTGCTATTTTTCTTGTAAATTATGTATTTTACGTGTGTTTTTGAGCTATTAGGTACTCTGGAGTGGAACGGAAGAAAAGGAGAAGAAATCACCAAAATTGGGCAAAAAGGGCAAAATTGTCATTTCATAGGGCGAACACTATCTGGAGTCCGGTAATGGTTAAGGGGCAACTCTTCTTGGAAGTTTTAAAAACAGACTAGCTAAGGTTAAGGGGCTTCCATCTGGCTAGCCCTTATCAGAACTCAACATTTATTAAAGGCACCCATCTGGGGTGGATCTTATATTGGGTGTCTCAATCACACCCACCTCATAAACCTAAAACGCGAGACCATATCTCTTTGTTATTCTGAATCAAGAAGAGAGAAATACAGCAGCTGCTGTTTTGAAATCGAACTGAAGCAGATCGAAGGTGGAAGAAATCAGGGTTTGTTATGAATTCGAAATCAAGAACAAAGAAAGCTATAGAAGCTAGGGTTTCAGAACCATTAATGGCAGAGATCGAGAAATATAGAAATACGGGGAAGATGAAGTCTCATATCGAAGTTGAAGACGGTGATGAATCGTGAATTTCATGGGATTCTGGTTATGAAATTGAGATGGGTTTTCCTCAATTTAGAGTTACAGTAAAGAATTGAAGTTATTGTTGTTATCTGATTCGAATTTGATAAAGATGGTACTAGACTCAGTGGAGTTTGATAACTGAAATTGAAGAACAAAGGAGAATGGGTTTTTTGATTTGATGGTGGATTTTGAATTCGACTGAGCAGAGAGAGGAGCTGAAATTGGAAGATTACTTTCTGCAAAGTAATACTGTTGTCAATTGAGAGAGACTGGTGGTTGGGTTGAATTGTATGCAGATTGAAGCTGTGAAGTGTGGTTGCCGCTTTGGTGCTGAGGAGTTAGAATGCGATGCTTCTAAGGTTGGAGCTTGGAAGAGATGACAGTGGTGTTCAATGTCTAGGAGCTGGTAATGAGTTTATGTTGCTGCTGATTCAAGACTGAGTTGCTGTTAAATATGGATGCTAATGCTGCTGCTGTAAAAGACACAATGGAATGAATAAATTAGATGTATGTTTAGGATTGTATATAGGGTTTGAAGCTGAAAGAACGGCCTGGAATCGGCCTGAGGAAAGTCCTGTAATTAAACAGAATTCTGTCAAAATCACACCTCCGAAGAGTTGACTCAGTGATCTATACGAGTCCGACCGATCCAACTCAGTTTTTCAGCCGACTCAGCCACGAATAAGAAAACTAACTCGACTGACTCATGTTTGACTTGACATTTTGATTAACGGTTTGACCGTTATCCATAACTGTTGACTGACGGAATATACCTTACCAGGGGAGGATTTTCAGGTGGCCGGCAGCGACGGATTCCGGCCAAAAACCCAGTTTTCCGGCGAGCCAAAGTTGCAGAATTTTGTGTGGATTTCTCTCATGGGATGTGAAGAGTTGGACTTGGAATTGAATGAAGAATTCGGCTTGGATTTGGAAAGAGGAGATGGAAGATTTGTGAAAGGCTTGGATTTGGAAATTTATCTACAAAAGGAAAGGGATTATATTCCTTGGAAGATATGGAGAACATTGAAGCCTATAAATAGAGAAGTTCTCTACTACACTTCCACACTTCTACACTTCCATACACATTGATACACTTTTACACACACACACAACACTTTTCTTTTATTTATTATTATTGTGTGAACTCCTTAGCATGAGTAACTAAATTGATTGAGGATGAATTCCTAGTTCTTAACATATGGTTTGAGTTTTGTTTCAATTCTACTTTGAAGTTTTTCACATGATTATCGTTTGTTTTTACTAATATTAATGTTCATGATTGATTGATAGGTTGTTTAGAGTGCACGCTAAATTGATTTGTTAATTGATCTAAAGCTAGTGAAATTTAGGGGATAAGTAATCTTTTCTTGACTATTTACACAAGTAGTAAACACAAGACCTTGCGGAGGGATTCCGTGGAGCAATTGTGTGTAAAAACAACGTTAGCAAGTGGACCTTGATCTAAGAGTCTAACTACTAATATCAACCTAATAAATTCATAAATCTTAATGCGTTTAACTAAATTACATCTTGGGTGATCTACTACTAGGTGGTTTGGTGAATAGAATCTGGTAGGCGGGAACTTCCGTATCCGGTGAAACAAGGGATTTTGGGGTTAGCACTGATCTAGCTGTTATACCTACGGTTGGTGATAATCTATGACTAATAAGAAGTGGAAAAGGACATAAATTTAATCATTGTTTTGCAGCGAAGAAGGATTCCTTGATCTAATCTCTCTTATTGATTTCCTTTTAATTGCTTTGTTTATTTTATTTACTTTCTCAAATTCTTAATCAATACCCCCCTTTATGTGACAAATTTACAACTAGAATCTCATGCTCCTCGTGGGATCGACCTTGACTACCCTATATTACTTGTTAATTAGGTAGTAAAGTATTAATTAATTTGTTATGGTTACGACACACATACAAAATGAAATTCCTGAAATTAATACGAACGAAGGTTTTTTCCCTTCTGTTGTAATTAACTCTACTTCAATTCCATTTATTAATTTCCCGGAAACTTCACCTTTGGATGATGCATTTGTTGCGAATAATTCAAATTCCAAACTTTATGTTATCACTTTTTCGCCATCCACATCCCTCCCTTCTTCTAAAGAAACTTCAGTAGGAGTAGATGTTGCTTTCAAGGTTTTGTCTGATATTTTAGATGATGCTAGGAAGTCTTCTGTTGATCCTGTTAGGCATAGTGTCTGCAAGATTTTAAGTAAATATTTTGGTTATGACCGAATGGGTTCGCTAGCATATCTAAAAAGTGAAGTTGAAGCTTTAAAGGGGGCTCTCCAAGCCAAGACTTTAGAATGTGACACTCTTCATCATAAACTTAACAATTCTTCACTGAATTGTGAGAATCTTCGCAAGAAAAATGATGAATTAAAAGGTATAACTTTTTCCATCTCTGTCTTTGATTTTCATGCATTGATGGTTTTTCTTCTTTTAATACTCCCTTTTCTTAAGATCCTTTGTTCGCATATTAAGCCTTAAATCAGAATCGATTAATGGGGATATTCAAAGTTGAATCCGTTGCTGAAGAGATTCATGTTGATAGAGATTCTTGGATGGACCAATATAACTGATTAGATAATATTTATACATATTCCCTTGATCAAATAGAGAACCTTACCAAAGAGAATACACAATTAGCACAGAAACAAGATCTATTAAGTAGTGAAATATCCCGCATCTCTTATTTTTTAACCAAGGATAATTTAGCGATGGAAACTTTATCAGAGGAAAACCAGATTTTATCTCAAGAGAAACGGCATCTTTCAAATAAGGTGGCGATCTCCTCGCAACAACTAAGTACTCTTAAAAAAATGTACGATAACCAAGAACAATCCATTCATTCACTAAAAGGTGAACTTAAGGAAGTAACTGAATCATCTATCATTGAGAAGAATACACTTATCCAAGGTAGAATAACTTTAAGTATAAAGGTAAGCCAACTCAAAGAAGAATACTCCAAATTAGAGGAATTCAACTCTTCTCTTGCGAAGGAAAATTCTTTTCTCCTCTCTAAAGAAAAGAATTTAAAATCTCGCCTAAAAGGTTTAGTTGGAGATAAATTTGATGATGCTATGAGTCACTGGGAAAATACTTGCTTGGCACTAATTCAAAACCTAATTTCGCAAAAGGAAGGTAGTCTTTTTGACTGCCTTGATTATTTTTATTTTGTTCAATTTCTTGCCAAATCTTTAACAAGATAATCTTTAATTTTATTGTTGTTGTTCGCAACATCTGAGGAAAAGCGTCATTCTACTATTTTTACTATGAGTGCTGATCTGGCTAAGGTTCACAAAGAGAATGGTGTTCTTACTACTTATCTTGCTTATTCTCGCGATCTAGCAGAAAGGAAATATGACTACCTTGAATATTTTAAAGATATGGAGATTATAAACTGTGATAAAGCTTTTCTTCGTCAAGTTCATCTTTCTACAAAAGTTCCAGTGAATGATATCTTGCTGTCCAACTCTCTTCCTCCTGTGTCAATCAAACCTATAGAAGTAGGTGATGATGAAGTTCCTCGTCCTGTTGACAGTGATTTTGATTGTGAAAGTGGAGAAGAAAATCATTCTCAAGAAGACCAGGTGGATAAGTAAGATATCCCTCCAGAAAAAACTGCTACTGATGATAGAACAACTGTTGGTGACAAGTCTGATGAAGAAGAAGCTAGAATTAATCAGAATGAAGGGAATGTTGGCGAAGATAGTAACTCAGGTAAAGAAAATGGAGCTGGCGAAGTTAATACTGAACTATGAATTTTATTTTTATTTTCTTGAGTTATCTCTTCTGTAAGAACTTTAACATTTTCTTGAATTATCTCTTCCTTTTCTTGCGAATGATATACTTTACATTATTTCTTGAATTTAGTTGTGCTTGCGAGAAAGATAATAATGTTCTTATGAGAAAGATATTGATGCTCTGTTTATCGATTCCCATACTTTCCCCTCAGTATCTTTCTTGCGATGAACAAAGTTTATCTACATTTGAACAAAATAGTTAATGTTTATGATTATTCTTTTGGTCTTATTTTGCCTTCCTAATTAAAGGTCTTATTTTGCCAAAAAAAAAAAAAATTGCGACAAAATCGAGGACATTCTCACACTTTCATGTAAAAACCCATTGATCTTGCCTTATCCGCGCTTGGTCAATTTCTCTGCGACAATATGACGGGCCTAAGTTTTCTTGCAAAAACAAAACCCCATGACATTGTCGTCTTGCGATGAAATCGCAAGACGTTTATACACTTTCATATAAAAACCCAATGATCTCATCATATATTTTTCTCATGGCTTTTTGCCTCTATATAATTGTTGCACAAATATGACAAGTCTTGATACTCCCGTGAGTAAAAAGCCTCATGACATTTGCGTCTTAAGACACTTATCAGCTCCCTAATGGAGGGTTCCGCCCTTATCTTCCCTCGGGTTGCCCCTTCAAGGAGGCATACATCGGCCATACAAGACTAGCTCCTCCCATCCGGTCTTAACAACAACCAGTTATTTTCGCAGCCTCTTATCCCTTTTGCCTATGTGGATCATGGTTACGAGACTGCCCCCTAAGTGGGGTTTTCTTCGGGCCAAGTGCATCATAGTCAAGACTTGCCAAGAATGACCATGGTAGTTTCATACGCCCCAGGCACTCTTGGCTCAACCGTGTACCTCGGCACCTTGATCATATCTGCACTCCTTGGAAGAGATCCTCAGTCGTCCAACCTAAATCAGAAGTTCAGGTTGAAAATCCAAGGTACCTCCCCCGGATGGGCTTCATTGACCCCAAATCTCCATGACTCAGGTTTCAGCAGCGGTATAACCTTATCCCTGATCCATGCAAAGAGATACCCCCTTATATGACGTACTTTAGGTCTTACATTTGCCTTTTGCAAAATTTTATCCGCGAACTAGGGTGTACGCCATAAAGGTTCGTCCCATTCTAATATTTATCTTGCGAATATCGCTACTTCTTATTTGTGTTTTTCTGTAATCTTGAATAATCTCGCAGCTATGATAAAAATTTCTTTTATTCATTTCTTCTTTGCTTCATCATATATGATATCATCATCTAACCTTTCTCAGAATTTGTTACTGGTATTATCTTTTTAGATATATTTTGTTCCATGGTCTACCAAGTTTTTGACCAACGTCTCTACCCTCCGGATCCATCAGTTTATATGCCCCTGTTCCAACTATCTCTTTTATAACATATGGTCTATCCCACTTTCTCTCCAACTTTCCACCATTTTATCGCTGGTAACCTGGTGTTTCTCGCAGCACTAAATCACCAGGTTGGAACTCACGTGTTTTGACACATTTGTTATACTCGCAAGACAATCTTCGCTGATAATTTTCCATATGTTGTAAAGCTTTTTCTATCTTCTCTTATAATTTATAAAGTTTACTTAGAATCATACCAGCAAAAAGATTCTTTTCCCAAGCCTCTCTTTTTTTTGTAAGGATATCAACTTCTGTTGGCAGTACTGCTTCAACACCATATGTTAGACAAAAACGTGACATCCCAGTTGCTTCTCTCCTAGTTGTATTGTCGGACCATATGGAATTATGCACTTGCTCACACCATGCCCTGTGGTGTCCCTCTAATTTCTTTTTCAGTATATCTGCAATTGTCTTATTGGTTGCTTCTGCCTGCCCATTGGCATGTGGATAAAGAGGTGTTTATTTTGCACATTTGATCTTAAATGCATTAAATAACATTTCTATGTTTTGTCCTTCAAACTTCTTTCCATTATCGGATACCAACTGTGCAGGAATTCCAAATCTGCAAATTATGTTTTCAAATATGAATGTAAAAATATCTTTATCACGAATGTGTTGTACGACCTTTACTTCTCCTCACTTTGTGAAATAATCTGTAGCGACAATCAAATATCTTCTTTATCCAGAACCGGGTACAAATGGTCCTACAATGTCCAACCCCGTTTTCCAAAAGGCTATACACTTGTTGAAGATGACAATGGTGCCCCTGGTATGTGTATTTTCTTTCCGTGTCGCTGACAATCTTCGCATATTCATGCATATATGGCCAGTAATAGCCTTGCATTTTTGTTCTGTATGCCAAAGATCTCCCTCCGATGTGATTTGTAGGTACTGAATATCGCAAGATAATAGTTCACGAGTATCGTAATAAATAAAGGAGGAAAGAGTTATAAAATGATACGATGATAGAAGTAACGCGGAGAAATATGAAGTTTTGCGAGGATGAAATAATTTTGCGAGGATGAATTGCGATACTTCGCAATTCATATACAGCTGCATAAGTTTTACTATAAATAGGAGTTCAAATGTAAAATTCGAGAGGTTCTTTTAATGAGTGTAAGAAATTATTTTAGGAAAGAGAATAGAAAAAGTTGTAACTATTCTAGTTCCATTTTGATAATTCTATGTAATCAACTAAGAGAATTAATAAGAAAGTTATCATTCACCATCAAGAACTTCTTGAGTTTTTACTAATTCTATTGAGGGTGTAGTTGTAGATTATTCTGCAACTACATAATTGGCGCTAGAAACAGGGATTTGAAGAATTCCTGTACCAGAAAAATGACAAGAAGAAGAAACACATCAGAACCATTAACTAAAGTAAGAAGAAGTGTAAGACTCGCAGGAGGAGAATCAAATATAACAGGAGAACCTAGTAGGAGAAGGAGTAATCGAAGAAATCAAGCTCAACAAATAATAGATCATGATCGAGCGAGTATACACACTTGGAGAACTGATACACCAGAAGAAGAAGATAGAGAACCACAAATCAGAGAAAATGGGAGGTTGATGGGAGGAACAATTCTTGAAAGAGAAAGGGAGATGTTAGAAACATTGAGACAAAGAATCCAAGAAGAACAAATGATCGAAGCTAAAGAACGTGCCAATTTAACAAGACAAAATCAAGAATTGAGGATGGAAAATGAGATGTTACAAAGAAGGAAATCTCAAAGTGTTGCAAGATCAAATGTTAGAACCGAAAGAGAAGGACAAAATTCACCGATAATCAATAATGAAAATAATATGCAAGAACAAGCGCAGAATCAAGGTGAAAGAAATCAAGAGAATCGTTTCATTTTAATACCAAACCACGAACAAAACATGGAGAATTTACGAACAAGGCCAAATCCTAGAGAAAACAATCAGAATCGAGAGGAAGAACAGTAACTTATGGAAGAAACTGAGAGACAACGAGCAGTACATCAAAACAATCACGAGAATGGAGTAAGAAGATATGAAGAGGCTCGTAACAAACAAAATGTTGAGTATGAAAGAATTAAGAGTAGAATTGTAAATCAATGAACAGAAGTGGAGAGGAATGAACCAAACTCTCGAATCAGAGTACAAGCAAATCAAGAAGAAATAAATCACAGAAGGAGGAGAAATGAAGAAGAAGAAATTCCTGATATTCGCATGAGAAGAATGAGAAGAATAGAAAGGGAAGAACAAGAATTCCAAGATGCTCTGCGACTGAACAATTATGATAATTTAGAAAGAAGATATTTGCAAAATTATGCAAATGAAAACATTAATGAAGAATATAATAGAATGCGAAGGATCGCAAGGGAGGAAGCGCAAGAACGTAGAAGAAGAGAAGTGCATTAAAAAGACCAATGGATGAGAATTAAAGGCAAATGCACGGATCTTTCGAGAATTAGCAGAAATGAGAGGGATGATAAACAATAGAAGAGGAGGAGATAGAAGGCAATTAGATGAAGCAATAGAAGAAGCTGCGAGGAATCCATTTGCTAGAGAAGTACAATTGGGAGGAATTCCACCAAAATGAAATTTGCCCACACTTACCAGTATCTTTGATGGGACTTCATGTGCTATTCAGCACATTAAAGCATACATAATATGCATGTTACAATGGGAGAATCATGATGCTATGTTATGAAAGTACTTCGCATCGAGTTTAACAGGGGAAGCTTTAAAGTGGTTCGAAGGACTCCCTAAGAACACTATTACGTCATTCAGTCATTTGCAAGCAACTTTCCTTGGAGCATATATCACAAATCACTCTTCACGGCTTGGTATTGAAGATGTATTTGGTTTAAAACAAAGAGTGGGTGAAAGTTTGAAGCATTTGGTAAGACGATGGAAGACTATGTGCAGTGATATGGCAGGGCGCGTGGATGAGAGATACTTGATTCTGTCCTTCATAAATGCGATGTTCGCAACTGAACAATTATATGCTCAAATATTCAGAAGAAAGAATTCCATAATGATGACAGAGTTACGAGAATTGCAAGAAGAATACATTACACTAGAGGAAAAGCAAAACAGTATGGAGTCATATCCAGTAGCAAACACTAGCAATCAAGATGGAGGAGCAAATTTACTTCCCAAAATTATCAATGTAGTAGCAGGTACTTCGCAAACATCCTCACAAACTTCTTCGCAAATTTCAGAAGAGAAGAAAATCAATGATAGCCAGCCAAAAATGGTAGCAATGGGTAGTAGAGATCAAGAAGAGTATGATAGAGAGAGGAATTTCTATAATCGAATAGGAAATAACCAAATTCCAAGATTAGATCAACAACAAGAAAATTATGGGGGACAAAGGAAAAATTATTTTGGACAAGGGAACCAGAGACAAAATTATAACAACGGTCAAGGAGGTCAAAGAATGGTAAGGGAAGAGATAAAGTTGCCACCTTTGAATACAAGTGTAGAAAAGATATGGCAAGCAATTATCCTGGTAGAGCATGTACCAACTCCATGGAACACGGGAAAGGAACCACCAATGGGTCCAAGAAGTCATGAATTTTGTTCATATCATCATTTTCATGGACATTATACAAATAATTGCCATAATATCAAGAGGATAATCTTGCGAATGATTGATCAAGGAAAACTAAATCAATTTTTACTTAAGCAGACACAGTCGCAACAATTACCACAGGCTCCAGCCATAACTCGCAGGGAGAACACATCACAAGAAAAGGGAGAAGAAATCCTACATATAGAAGTGGGATCAAAAGCAAGGAATGTTTTCTGTAATTCCATTATTCATTCATATAAAACCATAGAGGATTTTCATGATAATGTGTTAAGTAGGGTATATGCGAGGGATGGTGAAGGAAAGGAAGTAATGAACATCGCAAAAATTTCACGACTTGAAGATTGGCAGAAACGTGAAATTTCTTTTGAAGCCACTGAAATTCCAGAAGGTTGTGAAGCACATGATAATCCATTGGTAGTAAGATTAGCAATCTACATGAATATGGAAGAAAACGAAGATGATATGGAGGAAGAATCAATTGGTCTTAATAGGATTTTGATTGATACGGGAAGTTCTGTCAATATCCTCTTCTATTCTGCTTACCAAACTATGGGGGGAAAAGATGCAGATTTAATACCTTCTACTTACAGAATTTATGGTTTTAATGGAACTGCTAACAAGCCCAAAGGAGAAGTGAGCATGCGAATTCCATTAAGTGGAATGCGAACTTAAATTTTGTTCTGCATTGTTGATGTCGAATCACCATATAATGCTTTGATAGGAAGACCATGGCTTCATGGAATTCTAGGCGTAGATTCCACTCTACATCAGTGCATAAAGTTTCCTCATATGAAGGGTATTGGAATTATCAAGGGTGATTGGGCTGAGGGAAATAAATGTTACGATACAGAAGTAGAAGTTTGCGAAGGAAAAACTACTAAGAAGGAAAATTTGAGAAAAAGAGCAAAGGCTGTGAAAAGAAGTGAAAATTTAATGGCGGAGGATTAAGGAAAAAGAGAATAAAATTACGATGATAATCATACAATAAAATTACGATGATAATAAGGGGTTGTGATTTGCGAAGAAAGAAGAAGGAAAATAATAAAACAAGAAGGTAATCAGTATGTTTGCTCGTGGAAATGAGGTATGTTGCAAAACAATTTTTTTTTAATTTCGTGATAAAATTTATGAATATTGTTTGCTCGCAGGAAATTGGGAAAAGTTACGAATTTCAAAATTTATATTGCGATTAAACTTTCATTAATTTGCGAATAAAAGACCGCAATCTGTGATCAGCCTCCAAAAAATAAAGAGAGCCGCATAAAATTTTATACAGGCAAACCTTTGTGGCGTACACCCTAGTTCGCGAAGCTATATTTCGTAAGAGGCAAAGTCCTAAAGTACGTCATTTAAGGGGTACCTATAAACGTGGCTAAGGGTAACCGGAACACCACCAAGGGCCCTTAGTACATGGTAAAATTTTAGGGGTACAACCCAATAATGGGGTACCTATCCGGTTAGACACCTTGGATTCTCACCTAATCTAGCGACATTACGCAATATAAAATGCGGTGTAAGAGGATTTAGGTTGGGCGACTAAGGCATACTGTCTTTCCCAAGAAGTGCAGAAAACGATCAAGGCGCCGAGGTACACGGTTGAGTCAAGAGTGCCGGGTGAGGTTGAACCACATCTGCCATTTTTGACAAGTCTTGGCAAATGATGCACTTGGCCCAAAGATACCCCATAGGGTGCAACCTCGTAACTATAAGCCCTATAGGCAAAAAGGATAAGAGGTTGCGATCAAAAGATGGTTGTTGGAAGAACCGGATGGGAAGAGCTAACCTTGTATGGTCGATGTACGCTTCCTTGAAGGGGCAACCAGGGGGAAGATAAACGGTAGCACCCTCCATTAGGGAGCTGATACGTGCTATAAGACGCAAATGTCACGAGGCTTCTTGTTTGCGAAAACATAAAGGATTGTCATATTTGTGCAACAAATGAAGTTCTGCGAGCATTCTAAAAAAAAAAAAAAAAAAAAGAGAAGAAGGAAAACATACAAAAAGAACTCGCAGAATGAAACAAAGAAGTTAAGATGAGATCAATGGGTTATTACATGAAAGTGTAAAAACGTCCTGCGATTTCATCGCAAGACGATAATGTCACGAGGTTGTATGTTCGCAAGAATGTTCAGACTTGTCATATTATCGCAAATACAAAAATTTACTACAAAAGAGGTGGCAAAATATGACCTTTACTTAGGAAGGCATGATAAGACCACAGAAATTAATGAAATTCATTACATTGAAGAAATTATACAAGAATATACATTATGAAGATCTGAAAAGAAGACAACTTCGTCGATATCATTGAAGAAATTTTACAAGAATATACATCATGAAGTTTTGAAGAGAAGACATCTTCGTCAATATCATTGAAGAATTTTTACAAGAAGTCCTATCAAAGAAGATAACATCATTGAAGAATTTTCACGAAGACTTAACAAAAGATGCGATTTTGATAGCAATCAAATACAGATAAGTTCATACTCGTAAAATTTTACGAGAATTACATACTTCTTATACTTCTCCATATATTGAATATTTCTCCACAAATTCAATACTATTTATAATTCTTCAAGAATATATCATATTTATTATACTTCTTCAACGGATATTTAATTTTGCGAAGGTTAAGTACTTATTATACTTCTTCATACAGTGAGTAATAATTCTTATACTTCTTCATATATTGGGCAATTCTTCATGAATTGAATACTGCTAATACTTCTTCAAATATATTTTATACTTCTTATACTTCTTAAGGATATTTCATATTTCGTATACTTCATACTTCCTATACTTCAAGGGGAGATTTATTATTTACTTCGCAACATTCCGCAAAAGACAAAAGGCTTATATTTCTTATACTTCAAAGGGAGGAATTTTTATTCACAATAAGACGAAATTTCGTAAGATAAATTGAGAAGGATATTCTAATACTTCCAGCGATAGTTGATCATTTGAAGAGCAATAATAAGGGGAAGGGGAATACTAAGCTAAGTCTTTGAGATATATTATTTCTCTCCACATGATCAAGTTATGCGAATAAGGGAAACAATCAATCAAAGAAAGATTAATTCAAATTAAGCTTTGAAAAAGAAATTGTTGGATTGATTAAAAGTGCAATCAAGAAGAAAGTGTTGTATTGAAAAGAAACAGAACAAAACAGATATACAAAAAAGAGTGAAGTTATTTTTTAGGCGATCTATTCCCATCAAAATGATCTTCTTCTTCAACTTCACTATCATCTTCAACTTCACTATCAGAGATTTCCAGATATGGAGTATCTTCAGGAATTTCTTCGGAAAGGAGCGTATGGTACTTCTTGAGAGGAATTTCATTATTTTCGCAAATCTTGCGAGTCATCTTAGATCGAAAACGCTTGACATATAAACTATGATTATGCTGGGAAATTAGAAGATGAGATCTCAAATGAGAAATTTTCTTATTACGGTTAGCAAGGATAGTTTCCAGATCGTCATTCATCTTCGCATAATTTTCTGCAGCAAGGAGAGAAATTAAGGAATTGGTTAGCAAATTACGAAGGAAAAGTAATCAAAATAATTACCATCGCAAAGAATTTACCTTCTAATTGCTTCTTATCATTATGAAGAGAAGAATTTTCAAGCTTTAATTGATTATTCTCCTCAAGAAGAGAAGAATTATCAATTGCGATGCTCGCAGATTGTGAATTATCTTCGTGACGGGATGTTAATTCTGCGTTATCAATACTTAAATCCTCTATTTTCTGACGGAGATTTGAATTTTCAACCTCTAACTTCTTACAACGATTCAAAGTTTTCTTCTCAGCAATAGAATGACGTCTTTCCCAATCAGAAGCAGCTGCACAACTAACTCTTCCAACCTAAACAAGAAAAAAGGGGTTAGAAATCAACAAAATAAGGGAAATAAACAAGGAATAGAGAAGAAACTTACCATGCTACCTAAAGCATATAATGAAGCAGGAGAGACAAATCTTGAAATGCCTTTGAGGGAGTTATTATCAATTACAGTAGGAACTTTACAAGCCTTCGCAATAAGTTTGCGAGCATTCGCTGTAGGAGAATTTCCTAATCCACGAGAAGAATGGAGGAAAGCCTCGAGATATGCTAACCATTGCTGAGGCAAAAGTTTCTGGGATACTCTTGCAATCTTCATTTCCACCTTCATCAACATCATTATCATCATCTCCTTCGTCAGAAAGGGTATCGGAATTAGAACTAAAGTCCTTCTCAGGAAATTTATCATCTTCATCACCAAGATCTTCCTCAATATTCTCATTAGAAGAGATTACATTGGAATGAGACTTGGTTGAGAGTTTCTTCTTTTTCCTCCTCTCGTAAACAACATCTTGAAGTTTCCTTTTCCCTTTGCGAAGAGCATCATCTTGAATACTAGAAGCTTGGGTAACCTTCGCAGAACGAAGAGTTTGTTGTCTTGCAGTAAACCTTTTAGAAGAAGTAGAACTCTTATTTTCACTCGCAGCAATCTCAGGAAGAAGTGGAACCTGCAAATTCAAATAAGGATAAGAAACAGAGGCAACAATATATTGTTTAGAAAAATACAAGAGTGTTTCTTACCTCATTTGAAATTAAAGGGTAACAAAAAGATAAGGAGATGGAAGTACATACATTTCTATAAACCCAAGGTTGATAATGGCGGTTAAGAAGGTTCGCAGGAAGTTCTATTATCCCAGAAATATAAGAACCCGATAATATTAAAGGGTACTTATACCAATCTTCATCATTAGAACGACGAGGTGTCTTATTATTTCCTGAGGCATAATCAATATCGTGCATGAGAAGATCATCTGCTGCGATATTAGATTTACGATGAAGACAAACACCCCAACGATTATCTTCTTTCCTCGCAGGAATTAGTGTGTAATTTTTGAAGAAACCCTCAACTGTATAATTCGCAGCAACAATTTCCATATTTTCAAATCTAGGTTTCCTAAGATCAACTGAATACAAAGATTTCCCAAAAGCGGCACGATTTGCGAATTCAACTAAGAGGTGAATACAATCACCAGTCAATTGGTAAATGGCACAAGAAAAATTGGGGTGGGAAATAATTTCATAGAATAGAGGAAAGTTAACATCATAAAGAGGAAGAGGAAGACCTGCGAGGATTTGACCTCGTGAGATTAAAATTTTCTGATCATCCCAAACATAGTTGGTAAAGAGCTTCACACAGAGAGAAGATTTATTATCATAACCTTCAATCTCAGAGAGAATGAGGTCCCTATCAGCAAGTTCCGCATTAAGATGTTCAATAGTTTTCTTCTTTGGTGCAATTGAATATAAGATGGAAAATAGAAAGGAAAAAAAAAAGAGATTGCAGAGGCAGAAGTGGTGAAGAAGATGAATAAGATAAGAAAATAAAAAGCAAAAACAAAGGATAATATTTATAAATAGAGAGAGTTTGATGAAGATAGAAACTCATTAATACGAGTAAGCGTGAACGGTTGAAAAGAACGGTTACGAAGAAACGTGTCAAAAAGATAAGGGAAAAGTAAAAAGACGTGTTGCAAACTTGATGGGTGGTAATAACTACACTAAATTTACGAGAATAGGGATTCTCATGACATTTCTTCTTCGAAGAATTGACATGATAAGAGGCAAGATTTAGGTACTGAATATCGCAAGATAATAGTTCACGAGTATTGTAATAAATAAAGGAGGAAAGAGTTATAAAATGATACGATGATAGAAGTAGCGCGGAGAAATATGAAGTTTTGCGAGGATGAAATAATTTTGCGAGGATGAATTGCGATACTTCGAAATTCATATACAACTGCATAAGTTTTACTATAAATAGGAGTTCAAATGTAAAATTCGAGAGGTTCTTTTAATGAGTGTAAGAAATTATTTTAGGAAAGAGAATAGAAAAAGTTGTAACTATTCTAGTTCCATTTTGATAATTCTATGTAATCAACTAAGAGAATTAATAAGAAAGTTATCATTCACCATCAAGAACTTCTTGAGTTTTTACTAATTCTATTGAGGGTATAGTTGTAGATTATTCTGCAACTACATGATTACCAGCGTCCCCACTATGCAACATTTTTAACACCTTTTCTCCTTCTTCCTGTGTCAAGCATCTAAGTGATGGCCCATTAAAAGATTTGCGATATAATACTCCATCTCTTAATTCATATTTTGTTGCACGAATTTTCAACTTGGGTGCTTCTAATCTATTTCTTGGTGTTTCTCCTCTCGTCATATATGCATGGAATTCTGCTCGCCAATCTGCAATAGTACGCCTTGGTTCTTCTTCGCCACTTTCTATTATCATTACATCTGCTTCTTCTTCTTTTTCTTTATTGATTGAAGGTGATATAAGTGTCTGAATTTTTATGCATCTCGCAGCTGGATTTGTTATCATGCTGGATATGAAAGCAAAAGCATCTGCGATTTTTTTATCTTTTCTTGATATATGTCTCCATTTTATTTTTGGAATTTTTGCTGACAGTTCTTCAATAAGTTTCTTGTATTTCTTCAAAGATGGTTCATTTGTTGTGTATTCTCCCTTTATCTGTCGAATAACCAATTACGAATCACTGGTAATTCTAGCATTCTCCAATTTCATTTCTATTGCGAATTTTAGAGCATGTATCACAGCTTCATATTCCGTCTCATTATTAGTGGACGCGAATTCCAATCTAAATGAAAATGCCATTTTTTCTCCTTCTGGCGATATAAAGATAACTCCAACTCCATTACCTTTCCCGTTTTATGATCCATCCACCAATATTTCCCACCTATTGGGTTCTGTTAATAGATCTCTTGGGTTTCCATGTTCTTCTTCTACATCCATCATCTCGTCCACATCTTCATCATCTTCTAGGGGAAACTCTGCTACAACTTGTGATTTTGGTGAAGATATATAGAATATCATATTTGATTTCGAAGTGTCCTACTTGTGCATTCCATCTCTCAACTCTACCTGATATTTTTGAATTCTTCATTACTGACTCAATTGGCACCTTTGTTAATACTTTTACTTTAATAGATGTGAAGTTTAAAGGTTGCATAAACCAATGCCAGAATTAGCTTCTCAATCTTTGAGTAATTTTTCTCTGCGGTATTAAATGTTTTGTTAATGTAATAAATTGGTTTTTCTATTCCTGCATCCAATCGTAGTAACACTGCACTTAATGCGTGCGAAGTTGTCGCAAGGTAGATCAATAATTCTTCTCCTGGTTCCGCTTTCTGTAAGATAGATATGTTCATCAAATATTCTTTTATTCCTTGAAGAGCCTTCTCACATTCATCTGTCCACTTAAATTTTGTTCCCTTCTTGAGTATATTGAAGAAATGCTTGCATTTGTCTGATGATCGCGAGATGAATCTTCCTAGCGAAGCCAAGAGCCCATTCAACTTCTGCACATCTTTTACTATTACTGGCGTTGGCATGTCGCGAATTTCTTTTACTTTCTCTGGATCAACTTGTATTCCTCCTTTCGACACAATATATCCTAAAATTTTTCCTGAAGCCACTCCAAAAATACACTTGATGTTAAAGTGTCGCATTTGATCAAAAATCTCCTTCAAGTCATGCACATGATTTTTAGCTTCTTTACTCTTGATTAACATATCATCTACATACACTTCTAATGTTTTGTGGATCCACCTAGCAAACACTTTCTCCACCTTCCTTTGGTATGTTGCACCAGCATATCGCAAACCGAAGGGCATCTTTGTGTAACAATATAATCCTCTTGGAGTGAAGAATGCGGTGTGCTCTTGATCTTCTTCAGCGAGAGGAATCTGATTATAACCTTTATACCCATCTAATGAAGATATTCTGTCATTTCCCGCTGCTGATTCGACCATTTGAGGAATATCTGGTAATGGAAAACTATCTTTAGAACAAGCTTTGCTTAAGTTAGTAAAGTCTATGCAAATTCTTATCCCTTTATTTTTCTTTGGAACCACCACCATATTTGCAATCCATTCCAGATATTTTGCTTGCCTTATAATTCCTGCGTCAAGCATTTTCTGTAATTCTTCTTCTATTTGGGAACGGTATGTTTTTGCGATTTTTCTTATTCTTTGTTTAAATGGTCTTACATCCTTGTTAATTTCTAACTTATGACATGCAATTGATGGATCTATTCCAGGAATCTCATCCATACTCCAAGCGAAGATGTCCTTATATTCTCGCAAGAGGTTTACGGTTCGCTCTTCCTCATCTGCATCCATTTTAGTTCCAATTTTCAGCATCTTAGGCTCTTCTTCACTTCCAATATTTACTTCCTTTGTTGGTTCTGCTGCGGTTTAGCTGGCCTCAGGTTCTCCCATTGGTGTTGATGTTTTCATAACTTTCGCAGGTTTATCTCCTTCTTGCGAAATTTCTCTGGGTATTCCTTTTCCTTCTTTTGCTCTTATCATATAAACTTTAAATTCTTCCTCTTTCCTTGCATCTTTCACCATTTTTCTACGAGCTTTTCGCAGCTTTGCACACCCTTCATAATTCTTTACTTCAATTTGATAACACATCTTCACATGATTAGTATCTCCCCTAATTTCTCTAATTCCACTGGGCATAGGAAATTTGATGCATTGATGCAATGATGTTTCTACAGCCTTGATTGCGTGTATCCTTGGTCTCCCCAATATCATGTTGTACGGTGATTCCACATCTACCACACATTATGTTACTTGTGTTTCAATCTCTCCTAGCGGAATTCGTACCACAATTTCTCCTTTAGGTTTTGTTATAGATTTTCCGAAGCCATGAACATGATAAGTTGAACAAGACATCTCTTCATCTTTGTATCCCATTTTCTTAAATGCATGGTAAAATATTATATCTACAAAATTCATGTATCCACCAAAGTTCTATTCACATCCCATTCTTCCACAGATCTTGCTGATTTTTCCTTTTTCATTCGTATAGTAGATACCGTGATTACCAAAGGAGATGTATGATTCAAATTTTCTCATGGGATTTCTGTTGCTGTGAATGTGATTTTCTGCTTTTCCCAATCCTTCAGAGGTGATACTTTCTCCACCGTCATAATTTTCTTTCCTTCAAAATCTCTTTTATGAATCATTCCTTTAATATTTTCATAAAATTGGTTGATCATCGTTTTTGTTATCGTATTACACTCCAATTTCCTGTAATTCTCCTTGGCTTTAATCATTTTTTGTTCAACTACTTCACCAACTTGTTCGATCATCTTCTTAACTTGAATACTGATCTTTAATCTTGCATTTTCTACGATTTTCAACCTTCAGTCCCTGTTTCTAGCGCCATTATGTAGTTGCAGGAAATCCCACACTACACCCCTCACAAGAATTCATAAGAATCAACATATATTTGAATATTAAGAACAACACTTTTATTGATTAATTCTCATAAATATTACAAGAAATTGAAGAAATCAAGAATACAACCGCTCTCTTATACTTTCTCTCTCCTAAAAACTTTCTCAACACTCTCCAAATTGATCTCCCTTTCTATAAATCTATTAGTTCTCTTTATATAGGGTAGTTACATAGTGGATGACATCTAAGCTATCCTTTAATTTCGGATCTGACTCACGATATTCTCGCAGTAGTTGTAATGTCTATTTTCGCAGATGCTATAATCTTCGCAGGATCGTCATTATTTTATCGTGTTTCATCTATCATCATCTTTTACGTCATTCTTTGAGTCATTCTGCGACGCTCGTAGGGTGTTGTTGAAGAATTCGCATAAAAGTTGTTTATAAACTTCGCAAGAGTATTGCTGTGGCGATATTCTGATCCTACAAGAATATCCGACCTTATTGGTTGTTGATTTGAATCAATTGATACTTGGATATTGGTCTTTAGTACCATCCAAGTTATCTCTATTTGATTAGGCTCGCGAATTATATTTGCTTGAGTAAATCAAATCGATAGATTGAGATAATAACTCCTTGAGTATTTTCTATTGATTGAGTCTTGTTGATTCTCTAGAAAACAACTCCGAGTTGTCCATACAGATTGCTAATCAAAATGTTGGGTGTGGTTGTTAGACCCCCGCATTTTCAATTGGTATCAGAGCAGGAAAACACGTTAAATACCTTACAAGTTTGTGTTTGTGGCAATCTGAGTCTGTGGACGGAATCTCTGTTGTGCATACCAAAATGTCTCCTAAAGATTTTGACCATGTCAAGTGTCTTGGAAACACCTCAAAGGATTATTCCTTAGTTGATTCTTCTGAATCCCGAGGTAGAAATAATGTTCAATGTGATAATAACATTTCTTCCTATGATGAGGCATGTGATACTGTGGCAGAAGCTGAAAAGGAACTCACCGGAATTTCAAAACATATAGCTGAAGATATTGATTTTAATGATCATGATCAGCTCATTGATGAATTTGAAAAGTCTCTTAATCGAGAACGTGATCTCTATCATATCATAAATTCCCTCTCTAAGAACATTGAGAAACTTCTACAGGAAACTACTCTACAACAGGAAAAGATTAGTACTCTTGAGGAAGCTGTTAAAGAGGAATCAATTAGAGAAAAACGTTTGCTTAAGACTCATTTATCAGATCTCAACAGAATTCATGCTGAAAAAGAGAAACTTTGTGCATCTCTTACTCTAGCTCATGAACAATGTAAATCCTTGGAAAAGGAAAACTTCATCTTAAGGAGAAAATCCTATGTACAAACTAACTCACGTGATGTTTTGTACAAGACAAATTATTCTTTAGAAGAAGATTGCGTCGAGAAAAGTTTACATAACTTGCTAACTTCTCGTAAGGCTATGGAGGATAAACAGGTGCCAGGTATTGCTTCTCCTCCACGAACCTGTACTTTTTGTGGAAAACAAAATCACTATGCTATCCATTGTTTTGCAAGAAGAAAACAAATTTCTAAGCTTCGTAATTTTATTTTCTTCACTGTCAATGGAACAGATAGTTAGTCGACTAAAGCAGTGAATCATATTCCCACAAGAAATCAGAAACCTTATGAGAATGATCTCTACTCTAGATATCATCACAGGGATAAAGTTCTTTCTGGCAGTTCCTTTTGTGGTATTAATAAGAACATTCCATGTGCTTATAAGAATGTTTCTAGTAAATCTAAATCTAGAAAATGGATTCCTATCTATTCTGATCCTCTTGAACCTATTGCTAGAGGTCCTAGATTTAGCTCTCAGAAAAAGTCATCTGACGAATATGTGAAAATCGCCATGCCTCATTCTTCAGGGATACAGGTCAATCGAAGAAAGGAGAAAAGCATAAAAATCAAACTGTCTGATGATATGTACAACTCCTTTCTCAATGATCACAGTGGAACTTGTTTCCACCCAATCACCTGATTCCAGGTAATTGTTTCCTTGTTTCTAACTTGAGAGGTGCAAGGAAAATAATTGAGAAATACTAAAGTATGTTGTATATTATTTCAGTTTGATTTTTTTTTTTGGGCAGTCCGCAAACGCTCGTGACCTTCTTCCGCGAACTCTTAGGGTTTAGATTCACTCTTGGTCATGAACACATATATATTCTATATTGTGTGTTATTGATCCCTAACTGTTATGAAGAGCTCTGCAAGATCTCAAGAAATTGTGTGTCTTGAAATGGAGGAAGAAAATTGGGATCATGAGTCAATTCAAGAGCTGGTTCTGAAGAAGATGCTTGAAAGAAATGATCATAATTCCTGGATTGATGATTCTATCAAGGATTTAACTCGTTCTCAGAATGATTCAAAGGTCGAGTTTGTAAATCTTCAATTGCAAATAAACCAACTTCTAGATGGTCAGGCCAGAATTCTTTCAAATCAGAATATTCTGATACGGAATCAAAAGAAGCTCATCATGGACTGTGCCAAAGATAGGCAGCTTGCTCGGGTAGTTGATCGCAAAGTTGGTGTTCTAACTCACGAACATGGTGTGTCTACAGTCAAAAGAATAAAGGAGATCAACGATACATTCTTTGATGGTTTCATTGAAAGATATGAAGTTCTTAATGAACTCTGATTTCCATATGCTTTGTAAATATTCTATGTTTTCTGTTTTATTTAGAAGAATAACTAGTGTTTTGGAATATCAATGATTGTGATTACACATAGCTATATCCAATGATTTCATCTTCTTGTTTTTAGATTTATTGGTTTAATTCTAAACTGGTTTGGAAGATGATGGTTGCAGTATTAATCATTTTGATTTTATATATTGCAATATTTTGATGGGATTTGTATGTTTACGTCCGTGAACTTGATTATCCCATTTTTTGTCAAAAGTAAAGTCGTTCACGTATTGGTATGCAAATATTGATAAAGGAATGAATGGACTTTTGGCAAAACACAAAAGTTAAGCCTATATTGTCAATTTTTGATGTAAGATAGGTAAAAATCTTTTGTGATTCAAGGATAAAGTCTATTATGTCACCTTGTGATGTAAAAAAATAGAATAGGTCCTTGTTTTTGTTATCCACGGTATAGAGATTACTTGTTCCATATTATTATGTATTACCGTGAAGGTTCCATTGTGTATCTCATGTTGAGCACGATACAACTAAGTCAATTTCTTATTGGCATGGTTGGTTGTTCCATGAGATGCTATGTGTTGAGCATTAAGAACTAAATTAATCAACTTGTGTGGTTATTTAGTTTGTATTCCATGAGCTCTCTCATGTTGAGTACATGTACGGTTAAGGTTGTCATTTCTATGATAATCTTAGACGGGGTTCCATAATCTCTTATGTTGAGCCCAAATGAACTAAATCAATCATCTTGTGTGATTATTTAGTTAGCACTCCATAGATTTTTCTAATGACGAGTGTGGAAAATTGAATTGATTACTTTGTGATTAGTTTAATTGTGTAATCCGGTTAGAATATTTATGGGTTTTCTTGTGAATAATCTAATCGATGAATTAAGACTCCATAAGTTTACTTGTGTTGAGCATATTTAGTCAAATTAATCATGGTTCGCTTTGGTTAATATGATTGAATATTTTGGATTCCAAATTCATACTTTTATGCAATTTGTGGAGTCTAAAGAAATCCTTCTTTTCTCTTGAAATTAAGGTCGCTCTTGTTGTTCCTTTGGGAATGACATCTTATGGGGGAGAGTTCTTTTGAACTTGCGCTTAATTTCCAAATCTTTGTGGGGAGTGCGGCTGTGGAATTTTTAGGGGTTATCTTGTATCTTTATAAACTCCTTGATGAACGCATTTAGCCTCGGCTTTATGATTGCATCTAAACAAAATGATAGAACATTTACCTTTGTTCATGATATGTCTCTTACGGAAATTTCATTAGGATCCCGTTCCAGTACCTTTGCCAATTTTATTGACAAAAAGGGGGAGAATTAATTGTAGTTCACACTACAAATACATATGGTTTTCGGATTATTATGTAAGGGGGAGTGGTTTCCATGTGAGATGGAGCATTGACTAAGGGGGAGTGAAGTATCACCATAGTATTGTTGTTGAAGTTGTGATGCAATTGGACTTTGACGGTGTGTAATAATACTATGACACTGTATAACAATGATTGAGAACCAATGCTTTTCTCATTGTTATAGCTACGGATTTTCAACAACGATGATACTAAACTTATAACCTTTGGGATCATTGGACTACTTGGAAGTGATGAAGATTTCGAGTATTGTTGAAGAATAGGCATGTGGAATAGGAGTTACAAAGTTTATTTATATAATTTTTGTATTCTATATGTATTAATAGTTTTGCCACTAAAATTGACAAGGGGGAGATTTTTAGAGCACTACTCGGTCAAACTCGCATGCGTTGCTATCTCAAGCATGTTTGTCAATCTTAGTGATCAAAACTATATAGTCTTGATTTCTAGTCTATTATAGCTAACGTCTCGGACTAGGATAGAAAGTGTAGATGAGCTCAAGAACTCCATGGCGATCATCATACAAGATGAAGGACTACTCAAGGAACCAGTGGATCTTCATCGACTAAAAGGTATGTGGAGACTTGAACTTATCTATCACTCAAAAGTCTATCTACTCTGTCTCCTATCTTGAGACAAAATTCGGTTTACTATATAGACTAAGAATATGCAAATGTGACATTTCGAGCTGAGTATATCTCTCTTATCTATTTCTATAAATGTGTGTTGGTAAAGCTTTCACTTTAGCCAAGTTCATTTTTTCCTAGTGACGAAAGTCATGTTATGTTTCAATCACTTTGGAAATCGCTCTGACGAAAACTAGTTCATGAAAACAACTATATGACGTCCTCTGAGAATGTTTCAATGATTAAAATGAGAGTTTAGACTATATAACCATTGTGGGATATAAACATTGTTGTGGCAACACATATATGTATAAGTCCTTAACACTTGAACCGAAGTTTGCGAACTTTGTTGATCAAGTGGAACAGGAACGTGAGCATCAACTCAGTCCACAAACCCAGTCCGCGAGCTGGCGTAAGTTCTAAAACCCGAGAATATTTGCTGAAGTTAAAGCTCAGGTGCAGTCCGCGAACCTAGTCCGCGAACTGACGGAAGTTCTTATCCCGATAAATTCTGCTGGAGTTTATGAACTTCAACCGGTTAGCTTGAGTCCGCGAACTCAAGAGGTTATGTCTGAAAATGTTATTCGTGAACTTATCTTAAATTACTAAGGAATTCTTTTGCAAATCGTGGATTTATAGTTCAAGATTAATGATTCGAGTGAATCACATCGTTTTTGATTCAATTATGTCTCTTGTAGTACTTGAGATCTCATAGCAATTGAAAAACTCTCTAACTAGTTCATTTGAGTCATTTGGACTAGTTATGGTGAAGAAGAATATGGTTGATATGAAAGTTATCATTTGGCTAACCATTTGGTTGACTAATATTGAACCAACCATTGTACATGTTTGGGTACGGTTACACGAACTCAAAATGTCAAGTACATGTGTGTATGACAAGCTAAGTTTTCGATCTAACAGTTGAGAGATATTAGCTTGTATCTAATCAGTTTTTCATCTAACGGTGAATATTGAATGCTTTGTTACTAAGCTAACATTGATTGAAAACCCTAATTTGAAAGACTATATAAGGGAGAACTCTAGCCATTTGAAAACTAATCCCCACACACTTTTCTTGTGTGATACTAGTTTTCTCTAAGCTATAGTCGATCTCCATTAACCATTGAGTTTTCTCTCTAAATTCGAGTTAACGACTTAAAGACTTCATTGGGATTGTGAATCCATACCGATACTACTTTTCTTGTAGTTGTATGATCTGATCTTGCTATTTCTATCGTACAAGTACAATTGTAATAATTGGCTTGAGATTTCTATCTCCGATAGGCAAGATAAAAGTAGTCACAAACATCTTCGTCTCATTGTTTGTGATTCCTCAATAATCTTCTTCGTTGCGTCGATTATGTTTATTATGAGGTGATTGATGAAACTGAGCTTTTCTTCGGGAATATAAGTCTGGTTTTATCGATTGGTTCCTATTTACCTTTATTTTTCAAAAGACGGAACAAAACTCATAGGTTTATTTGTGGGAGACGAATTTATCTATTACATGTTGACTTTTCTGTGTGAGACAGATTTGTTTGCTAAAGTCTCCGACTTTGGGTCGTAGCAACTCTTGGTTGTGGGTGAGATCAGCTAAGGTAATAAAGTGTGCAGTATCCTGCTGGGATCAGAGGCGTAGGAGCATAACTGTACCTTGGATCAGTGTGAGATTGGTTGGGGTTTAACTACATCCCAGACCAAAGTTAATTTGGAGTAGGCTAGTGTCTGTAGCGGCTTAATACAGTGTATGTTTAATCTGGACTAGGTCCCGGGGTTTTTCTGCATTTGTAGTTTCCTCGTTAACAAAATTCTGGTGTCTGTGTTTTTTTTTTCCGCATTATATTTTTATATAATTGAAATAATACAAGTTATCCGTTGTTCAATCGATTAGAATATCCGACCTTATTGGTTGTTGATTTGAATCGATTGACACTTGGATATTGGTATTTGGTACCATCCAAATTATCTCTCTTTGATTAGGTTCGCGAATTATATTTGCTTGAGTAAATCAAATCGAGAGATTGAGATAATAACTCATTGAGTATTTTATATTGATTGAGCCTTGTTGATTCTCTAGAAAACAACTCGGAGTTGTCCATACAGATTGTTAATCAAAATATTTGGTGGTGTTATTGGACCCCCGCAATTTCAATAAATCTAAAGATGCTTTGGATATCTTAGAAACCATACTCTAAGGGAATGCCACAGAGAAAGAAGCAAGGCTTCAATACCTAGCATCTGACTGGGAAAACCTTCGCATGTCTAATGATGAAACATTTGATGAATTTAATCACAAAGTGTCTGAAATTGTTAATGCATCTTTTGCATTGGGTAAGACTATTCCTGAAAAGGATATTGTGATGAAAATTCTCAGATCATTTCCATCTAGATACGACTCTAAGAAACATGCCATTGAAGAAGCAAACGATCTTTCTATACTCTCCAGAAATACTCTTGTTGGAAAGTTAAAGATATTTGATAATGAACACACATCTAGAAAAGAGGTGATTTCTCTTAAAGATGCAAACAATTCTGAATCCTCTAAGGATAAATTTGGTTCTCCTGATACTAAGGATGCCACTCCACGATAATTTAGAAAACTCTTGAGAGACAGGAAAAAGAGATTTTCTAAAGGTGCAACATCTCCTAATGATGATGTACAATGCTATAACTGTCGTGGTTTCGGGACTTGTCTTCAGTATGTCCTAGATGGATCTGTAGAAAATCAGAATATGAAGCAGTATCCATTCTTGATGATGGACCTAAATTTTATAATTCCCAAGAGTTGGCAGGCGAGGTTACGTTGGCTTCTGGAAAAATTCTTTCGGATACTGACTATGATTCTGACGAAAAAGTGTTCCATGATGATCCAGTTGCTAATAATCTTCTTAAGGAATGTCATAAAAAACTCTCGGAAGCTGAATGCACCATTTTCAGTGAGGGAGTTAAATATGATAGACTTCATAGTCGGAATAAAGACTTGCAAGACCTACTTGATTCTTTGGTGCAAGAGATTATCTCAACGAAATACGAAACCTTAAAGAAGAAATCGCCAAAGGTCGTGATCGGGAAATTATTCTTCAAGCAAAGCTAGATAACTTGGAAAACATTGAGATGAACTTGTTATTTGATTCAGAATGAGAAGATCTCAAAGTTCAATGTGAATCATCCAAGAATGATCTAGTTATTGCGCTTGAGAAGGTCAAAAGTTTGGAAGAAGAAAACTCGAGCTTAAAAGAGAGTTTGTCTAGTAACAACTCAGATAAATTAACCTCGATATTGGGAGCATGTAGAATTCATCGTGATACACGAGGATTGGGCTATGAAGGAATAGATGCTCCTAGTATTTGCAAAGAGGTAAAATTTGTCAAAGCTAAAGATTCTTCCCAACCAAAACCTTCCACGGTTGACAAAAATATAGTATCTCTATCAACTGCTGATAATGAAAACAGGAAATCTTGTCAAGTTCCAAAGCAAGCACATACACATTCAGGTAACATTAAACATAACTTTTTCCATTCTACTAAACGTTATTTTATTGTGGAAAACCAGGTCGCTTGCAAAGGAATTGCAGATTTCTTAAACAAGATAAATCCAGATCTGATATTCCAAACTGGAGAAAAACTGAGTCTCATAATAAAAGTTCTTCTAGTATTCCCCCGAAGAAGTTTCATAACTATATTGGGGAGAAAAGAAATACGTTGCTCCAAAAGTTACTCAGAAATGGGTACCAAAGAAGATAAATAAAGCAACAAGTACTATTAAGAAGGATCTCCCAGACAAGAGTTCTACAAGCGATAACATCTTAAAAAGGTATGAAACACTTATTGAAAGTTTCAAGGGAGTTGTTAAATTCCTAGAGTCCTTGCATGATTTTTTTTCGAATACCTGTGGTGAGTAAGATTTTGTTCACCTTAACACAACCTAATTGTGTTAAAATTTCATCCTCACAAAGAAGCCCTTGTAAATACGGTGAGGATTGTAAAAGAATTGGGACTCACAAATTATGTTGGTAAGATGTCGCTTTAGCCAAGTTCATCTTTACCTAGTGACGAAAGTTATGTTATGTTTCAATCATTTTGGAAATCGCTCTGACGAAAATTAGTTTTTGAATAACAACTATATAACGCCCTCTGAGAATGTTTCAATGATTGAAATGAAAGTTTAGACAATATAACCATTGGAGGATATAAGCATTGTTGTGGAAACACATATATGTATAAATCCTTATTCATTGAACCAAAGTTTGCGAACTTTGTTGATCAAGTGAAACCAGAGCAGCACGTGAACTTCATTCCGCTAAATCCGCTAACTAGCGTAGTTCTCGAACCCGAGAATTTATGCTAGAGTTTGTGAACTCCGTCCGGGAAATTAAGTCCGCGAACTTGAGTAGGTTATGTTTAAAAGCGATGTTTGTGAACTTATCTTAATAAACTAAGGAATGCAATTGAAAACCGTGACTTTATAGTTCATGAATCGATTCGAGTGAATCACATTGTTTTTGCTTCAATTGTGTCTTATGTAGTACATAAAGATCTAAGTAATTGAACAACTCTCTAACTAGTTCATTTGAGTCATTTGGACTAGTTATGGTGAAGAAGAATAAGGTTGATATGAAAGTGCTCATACCACGCGTATGATTCTTAATTACCTAACTTGATTTGTGATTGAAATTATTAAGGTTAGAATCAATTATCAAAGTCATGGATGATGGTTTTTATTGTAAAAGAAATATTTTCATACTCATATGGCAACCATTCTTGGTGTAAATCCTTGTGGAAAAGGTTATTCTTCCTTCTAAGCATATCATTTCTTGTTTATACAAGTTTGTATCTTAGAAAAATGATCACAATACTTGATCTTTATTATTACCATGAGATAGTTCTAATTTTTTAGTAACATAATCTCATGAGAGACTTTCAATGATTGGTTCTTAAATCCTATCTCCTTGTAGGATTTCTAAAATCCAATATATAAATCCTTCTCCCTGGAGACAAGTCACTCTTGTTGTTCTTTCGGGAATAACATTCTATGTGGGAGAGTTCCTAAATGAACTTGTGCTTATTTGTTATATCTTTGAGGAGAGAAGCGGTTGTGGAACATGTAGGAGTTAACTTGTATCTTAATAAACTCCTTGATGAAGTCACTAAGTTTTGACTCTGTGATATCGTCTAAACAAAGTTGATATGTTTTTCTTTTGGTCATGAAGTATCTCTGTGAAAATTTCATGAGGATCCCACTAGTTTTTGTACCTTTGCCAATTTATATTGACAAAAAGGGGGAGAATTAATGTGTAGTTCATACTACATATACATATGGTTTATGGATCATTATGTAAGGGGGAGTGGTTTTCATGTTGAGATGGAGTATTGACTAAGGGGGAGTGATACATATCACCGTAGTATTATTGTCAAAGTTGTGATACAATGAAACTTTGATGATGTGTAATAATAATATGATGGATCTTCAATAAGTACAGGATGAACACATACAGAGTTGAAGAACCAAGGAAATCAAGTTTGTCGATTTTTACTTTTAACAAGTACAAGCCATATGTAAAATGGTTTTGTCACTAAAATTGACAAAGGGGGAGATTGTTAGAGCACTGCTCGGTTGAACCCACTAGTGTTAGTATGTTAAGTTAGTTATCAATTTTAGTTGCCAAAATGCATTCTTGATTTAGCATACTAAAGATAGTTTCGGACTAGATTAGGTCTAAGAAGTTGAATCGAAGCTATCCTTAAATGATGAAGATTGAAGAATACAAGAAGACATCAACAAGTACTTCATCAACAAAGGTATGTGATTGATTTCATTTGGATTATTGTTCAATTCTACCTTTCTAATCTATCGAGATAAACGCTCACTCTATGGAACATTTCCAATGACAGTAAATGTACATTTGTGTATATATACTTGAGGTTATTTGATTCATGACCTTGGATACAATAACCTTTAATCCTATAAAGGATCTCATGTTATAGTGAATGAACTTACGAATTCAATGAGCCAAGAATCACTCAATTCCGAGTTATAACGATGAAGTTCTGAGTGATTTAAGTTCGTAGGAAACAATCCATGGGATGTTTGTAACAGTCCGCGAACTTGGGCCCAATACGTGACTAAAAGGCATTTTTGGTCAAGTTTGTGGTGTTTCCTTATCTAGGAAAGTTGGCTATTAATCCAAACATATTTGATTACCATATTAAATTGTTTGTGATTCCATCCTAAGTTAAAATGTGGTTTATTCACATAAATACAATATTTGCTAATTAATTATTTATTTAATTATTTTGGCAAGAGTTGTAACTTAGGAAAGACTCCCATATTTAGGAGAGTCTTGAAAAAGGAAAATAGGTTTGCTTAGTTTTCAAGCTATGTTTCACTATAAATAAGGGTTCATGAGTGTTACACGTTTTCATCCCCTTTTGGAAAATTGGTGTTAGCTTCATAAGGTTGTTTTCTATGTCTTCTGTTCTTCGTGAACAAGAGTGAGATAAAAGTCTTTGTATTGGGGATCACAAAGCCAAGTTGAATCTAATCTTCATGATTGATTATACAACTTGTAATCTAAGTTTTTCACCTCTTGTCTATTCTAAGGTTTTCTCTTCTGATATAAAACCATTCAAGAGTTACTGATCATAAACCCTAGGTTTTGATAGATTTCAGTTTCCGATCGTATACCAACACTTGTTAGTCAAAATTGGAGACTAGAAAGAAAAACTTCTATTGAGGCATCTCGTAAAGATCCTTAATAAGTTTTAAACAAGATATCTCTAGATTTATCTAGTTGTTCTTGTTGTAGAATTATTAGGGTTTTCTTAACTTGGAAATTGATCTTTGGAATCACCCAAGTTCACTTAAGAAAATCAGGTTCACGGACTTCTTGTGAGTACGTATACTGATTGTAAGTTAAAACCCTAATCTACAAGATTTCCAAAAACTTGATTTATATCTAAAGGGAAATCGAACCGGTGTTTTGTGCAAACAAAATATCGAATCATATCAATCGTGTTGTTGTATCTTCTAAAGAGAACCTTGGGTTCTGCTAGAAGATTTGTGTGAAGAATTCCTAAAGAGAATCGTTGTTCTTCTAGGAGTTCTATAAGAATACAGTTGAAGAAGGTATTATATCTAGTCTGATAGGTAGTAGGAAATTGGTGGAACAACTTATAATCAGTGTGTGTTTATTCTGGACTAGGTCCCGGGGTTTTTCTGTATTTGCGGTTTCCTCGTTAACAAAATTCTGGTGTCCTGTTATTTCATTTTCCGTATTATATTGTGTATCTTTATAATTGAAATAATACAGGTTGTACGTTAATCAATCATAGTTATTATATCCGACCTTGTTTGTTGGATAAGACTTTATTGATCTTGAACAATTAATTTTGTTATTTTCACATTGTTAGACCAGTCTGGACTAACCCTATTTCAAGTGGACACTGTGTTGAAATATTCCTTTAGTGATTGTTGCTTAAAGAGGTTTATACACGGTGGATATTGAATACGTTGTGATTAAAAGAAAAGACTCTGTTTCAAGAGTTTCACACTAAAATCAAGTTTACGGACTTGTTTCTGTTTAACTTTGATTGTGTTGAAATAGAGATAATAAACTCTTTGATATACTTTACTCTAGATTGAGTCTGACTGTCTAGTTGATTCTCTAGAAAGTGTATTGGAGTAAGTCCTCTCAGATTTCTAAACGAATTGTTGGGTGTGGTTGTTAGACCCCCGCTTTTTTCAAAAACCATATGTATTTGTAGTATGAACTACATATTAATTCTCCCCCTTTTTGTCCATAAAATTGCAAAGGTACGAAAACGGGATCCTAATGAAATTTTCACGGAACGCTTCAACACCAAAAGAAAGAAACATATCAACTTTGTTTAGATGTAATCATAAAGCCGAAGCTAAAAGCATTCATCAAGGAGTTTATAAAGATACAAGATAACCCCTAAAAAAATTCCACAGCCACAAAAAATTCCACTCCCCACAAATATATGGAAATTAAGCGCAAGTTCAAAAGAACTCTCCCCCATTTGATGTCATTCCCGAAATAACAACAAGAGCGACCTTACTTTTACAAGAAAAGAAGGATTTCTTGGGACACCAAAAACCACAAAAATGATTTTGTATCCAAATTTAATTTAATTTACTTTAATTGAAATACACAACCAAAATAACCACAAATGAATCTATGATTAGTTTAGTTGGAAATGCTCTCACTAGAAGACTTATGGAGCCACACAGTATATACATAAAATATGGATCATGGAAGATCAATACTACGGCATAGACAAGGATTCATTTTATTTTCCATCACTATTTGCACAATGACATACAATAAACATAATCCTCGTAAACAAAAGATATTAACCTATCTTCCATCAATAAATGACATAATAGGTTTAACTTTTGTTTGTCAAAGTTCATCGATCTTGTATCAATACTTGCATATCGACATATAAAAGAGATAACTTTTGACATCGTATGGGACAATAATAGTTAACGGACGCAAACACACATATCCCATAACATATTGCAATATATGAAACCATAAAGATTAATACTCCAATCATCATCTTCCAAATCAATTTTAGAATTTAAATAAATAAATCTAAAAACATCGCAAGATGAAAACGTTGGATATAGCTATGTGTACTCACAATAATGGCTATTCCAAACCCTAGTAATACTTATTAAACAAAAACAAGAATAAAAATTCTTTTAAGAAGTTTCCTAGATAAAACAGTTTTCTTTGATTATTTCATACCTTTGAAAAGGTCCATCAAAATAGGAGTCACTTATATCCTTGATTTTATTGACCATGGAGACACCATGTTCATGAGTTAGAACTTTAATTTTTAGGTCAACGATGCGAGCAACATACCTGGCTTTGATGAAATCAAGGATGACCTTCTTCTGGTTTCTTATCAAGATGTTTTGATTATCAAGGATTCTTGCTTTTCCATCAAAGAGTTGGTTTATCTGCAATTGAAGGTTAAAAAGCTCGTTTTTAACTTCATTCTGAACAAAAATTAAATCCTTGACAGATTATCCTATCCAAGAGTTAAACTCTTTTCTTCCAAACATTTTTTTCAGGAGTAGATCTTGAACAAAATCATATCCTTTAGAGTCTTCTTCTATCTCAGTTTTTACTTCTTTTTGAGATTCAACTGGGTTTCCCATAAATAACCTTTTTTTGGGAAAAAGGTAAACACATACAAATAATATATATGTTACTAACTAAGGGAAAGACACCCTAGAAAGAAACCCAAGAAGGTTTGGACGTTCGTGGACTAGGAGAAGATACCAAAAACAAGAAGGACTCAAGTGGAAATACAAACTGTTTCTCAAAATGTCTCATTTAAACAGGGCTCAATATCTGAAGATAGATAGAGTAAAAGTGCTACATTAGATACAGGAAGAGAAATAGACAACTCAATATGTAAAACATACATAAAACCAACAGAACAGATGGTGATCGACCTAAGACTTGAGCATCTCATAAAAAAACATCCTTTCAACTCTCAAGTTAGATACAAGGATGAGAATACCTGCAGTTAGGGATGATTTAGGGATACCATCCGACAGTCTGATTTTTGTATTTTTTTTTCTCTTTGACTATTTTCAACTACATAGAGATTTCTTACAGCCCTTTGAGAGAATCCATTAAATGGAACCTTTTGATAACTAAGTCTAGGACCTCTAGAGATTGGTTCTATAGGATTAACTGAGATGGGTTTCCACCTTCTAGACTTAGACCTACTAGTTTTATTCTCATACACACTGGGAATCTGTATTTTTGTGGTGTAGTTTGCACCATGAGTATAAACACGATCCCTGTAAATATTTTGAAATGAGTGGTCATTAAAAATCTTTTTACGAGAATTCTGGTTTTCTGTGGGAGTGAGATCCATTGTTGATGCCGCTAGATGATTAACTCGGTTGACAGTAAATAGAAGAAGATTTTGAAGATCAGAGATCTTTTTTTTCCTAGCAAAACAATGTTTAGCACTATGATTTCTTTTCCCACAGAAGGAACAAGTTCGTGGAAGAGAATTGTTGAAAGATATCTGTTTCAAACCCATGTCCCGTTTGAAAGTCTGCCATTTATATTTTGCAGGAACTTTTTTTTTTGAGTTTTTCTTCATGTCGGGTACCTTACATTGAGAATCAGCACATGACATAGAAGAATTTCTCATTATAGTGTTTTCCTTTGTCAAGGAGATAGACTGTGAAAAGACGAGGGTACCCAAATATACCTCAAGCTATTACTTTTCCTTCCTATAAGTCCTTTTTCCGAAAGTGATTGTCTATGGACTGATTCGAGACAATACAACTAATCGGTTCACACTTCGTGTGATCATCTATGGATACAAGATCGAGACAATACAACAATGAAGTATGTTTACTTGATACAAAGGTTCAGACTTAACCAAACTCAGTAGGATTCACGTATCAAGTAAATAGGAATTAATATTTGTGCAATTTACTTTAATTATAATAAAAATAATTATAATGCGGAAATATAAAGTAAATGACACAACAAGATTTTGTTAAAGAGGAAACCGCAAATGCAGAAAAACCACGGGACCTTGTCCAGAATTGAATACTCTCAGGATTAAGCCGCTATACAAAATAAACCAACTTTGTATAGTTGAGACCAAGCAACTAAACCTATAGTTCACCTAGTTCTGTCTGTATTCCCACGCTTCCAACTCGTAAACAAGTCACGTACTTGGACCAATTCCTTCGGTTCGTATTCCAAACATTAAAGGAACAACTGGTATCAACTCTCTTCAACCAAGTAATATGAGTTGCACAAAGGTTCCCTTGTTTATCTTAACATAAACTCATTTGCCAGGTTCCAAGATCTATCTTATGTTCAATCACCCAAAGGGAAATCGGTAAGATTAAGCCAACAACACTCTTAATCCAAAGAATTGTGTTGATGCCGATCTTCTCAATTTTTCTATCAAAATACCCAAAGGATAAATCAATTATAGTTCGATCCTCTTTTACCAAAACAAGTATTGTGCACACCAAAGATTATAAAACCAAGTCAGAAATCTTCTATCTCTTCTTTGTCTTCAAATATTCTTAGATCTTCAATAAACACCTGCATACAACTACTTGAATCTCTTGTGATCAATCACACACAGAACGGAGTCTGTTAACAATGGATTATCAAAAGATCGTCTTTAGATCTAACAACAGTCTAAAGATCCCTGTCGAAACCTTGAACTAGTTTGAGTGAATCTTATATCAGAAGAGAAGATTATCAAACATAAACAAATTTGGTGCAATCAAAGTTCAACCACCGTTAGTCAATCAAATCAATACGAAAACTAAAGATAAACTGTAATATCTAGTTTCCCACCAACGGGTGGCGCTGGAGCTTCTCAATCCCAATGAAGACTTTAAATTGAGCGACCGTAAGAGATTTCACCTAATTAGATTACTCTCCTCTCCGATAGGTGGCTTCACCAGTAACAAAGATAAAAGAGGAATTCTATTGTTATGAAGGATTAGTTTGCTAGAAATGCAAACTCAAAGTATTTATAGACAAGGAAGTTTGGACACCAAGGAATTTCCAAAACCGAAAATATTCTCAAGATATTCTTCATTACTACACCAAATTCGGTTTCCATAATTCATGTGAATGCATTGTACAAAAATATGATCGAAATCTCCTTGAAAAATCTTTGATTAGAAAATGCACATTACTAATTCTTATTTTCCATATATAATTAAAAACCCTTAATTAAAAAGATTCTTAACTTATTTAAATTCGATCTTGGGATTTACTTCCTTCTTAGCCTTTAAGGAATATCTTTGAACAAAAATAATAAGCATTAATGCACCGTGTTCAAAGTGTGTCGACATCTTACTCTTGCAAGTCCTTTTTCATACTTACTCACTTGAAACTGATTTATCACACTTCCAAACAAGTTTAGAATTGGTTCATCTGAATTTCAAGAACTATGTGATTTGTAACACCCAAAATTTCGGGCCTGGATTCCAACCCAAATCCAAACCCAAAACCCGAAATGCTACATTTAATATTTATCCCGGACTTGCACTTTTGGCCCAAGCCCAAACACTCATTTATTTGCCTAGTCTTTATTTATGTTCAATTCAGAAATTCTGTCGCAGCGGTTACATAAAAATTCTTTTAGGAACATCCAACCGTTACATTGACGTGGTTTTTTATCCACATTAACCCTAAAGAACTATAGTTTACTATAAAAATTAATATCACCGTTAAACATTCCCGATTTAATTCAAAAGAGTCGCGCTTTTAAGGAACAAACGTAAAATAGAAACAGACATCAGTTTACTCCAAGAATTTTTCAGAACAAATTTCAATTCCAAAAATTATTATAGTTATACGTTATAAACCCTAACTTAGTGTAATTTCATTCAAAAATTGTTCTATGATTTTTGTTTTACCTTAATGAATTATTGACCATAGTCAAACGCATAGTTGACCAGTACTGCAGAAATGTAAAACAGTGGCAGTCCAATTTATAAAAAAACATATAAAATCACTAAAATCTCTAAATTAAACATAGTTTACCATTTTAAAGAGGAAAAAGAGATATCTTAAAGTTTACCTAAGACATCAAAGCCTAAAAGTTCCATAGAATATTTTTAGAAAAGGAAACTCTCTATATAGTTGAATCTGTCAGGAAATTTATGAATTTAGTACATTAATAAACAATTATTTTAAAAATAATTATGGGGCTCAGAAAATTCTGAAATACCTACATCTAAAAAGAGTTTTGCATATACCACGAAATAATTGCCCAAAACCGTATTATAGAATAATTATAATAAATGGTCAAACTGATATGACTCAGAAATTTTTATTATTTAATCAAATAGAATTTTCTAAACAAAGCCTTATTTTCATTGGTTATACATTAACCCAATAATCACTAAAGTATTAATAATCAATAAAATACTAATTAAATCATCTAAAAGAGTTTGATGATATTTTATTACAATTTCCAAACAAAAATTCTATGCAAACTACTATAATAGCACCAAAACCGATCTCTACGCTTTTCCGCCATTAGCTCCTTGTGGTGCCATAAAATCTGGAATTTTTTTGTCATTAAATGACGTGAGTTGTGACACCCAGTAGGAAAAGAAGCAACAAAACATTTTATCAAACATTTTTAAATCTCTTTAAAGACCACTAGCATGATTAATAGCATCACAAGCACATGGAAATACCACATCCATAAAAACAATTAAATCAATCAAATCCGCTCGCCCCAGGGAGCCCCACGTGGGTTTAGGGAAACAAAACCGTTCCCAAGGATATCTCGTATCCATCAAAGATAATTTTAAGGATCACAACCTATGGACCGCAGCCCGATAATCATCATGCTCACATCATCATCAATAGCATCATAAAAATATGTAAACATGAATTTAATTAACAAAACTATAAATAAAAAGAGTTTTAGATTGTGTTGCGCCTACCTCAAATGCTAGCAAATAATCCTAAAGAAATTGACGCCAGACACCGATCAAAAGAAACCTAAGCTTTTCACGTCAACTAACACCTTTTCTTTTCGTTGTGTTTTTTTTTCTATGATCACAGATTCGCGTGACAATAAGGATATCTAGACGGAACTTCTCTCCGCCGCAAGCAAAGCTTAATTTATTTGTTGAAAAAAAAAACCTCTTCTTTATTGTTATCTCTTCCTTTATATATATGAGAAAAGAATCACCGACTATTAACCCTACGGGTTCAATAAAATATCTTCTAGTCAACCTACCCTTCCAAAGTGTCCCCATGTGACAATTCAATTTAGACAAGACCTAATGAAAACTTGACACGCAGCAGGGTGATTAAATTCAGCCAATCACAACTTACGATGTGGCAATGATAAGTGAAAACCACACAAGAAATTTTCAAAAGAAATTGCAGCTTAATAGTTATTCTATCGATGGAACCTTCCACTAATGTTTAGCCAAGACCCACCTATATAATTCACGTATATATATCCATTAACTTCACTAGTCAACACTAGCCTAACCAATACTAAGGCACTAATCAATACTAGTCATTAAAATAATATTAAAAAGTGATAACCTATTTGTATTCTTTTTGTTTTATGTTGTCTACTACTTTTCTAATCCAACCTACACGAACAGAAATTCATTTCCAAACAAAAGTACTAAATTACTATAATACCCTTTTGAATGTAAAATGACCAATTTACCCCAATTAGTAAAAAAAAAGACACAAAAGCCCCTTAAAATTGGGACGGGCTTACAACCCCAAACTGTAACACCCCAAATTTCGGGCCTGGATTCCAACCCAAATCCAAACCCGAAATGCTACATTTAATATTTATCCCGAACTTGCACTTTTGGCCCAAGCCCAAATACCCATTTATTTGCCTAGTCTTTATTTATGTTCAGTTCAGAAATTCTGTCGCAGCGGTTACATAAAAATTCTTTTAGGAACATCCAACCGTTACGTTGACGTGGTCTTTAATCCACATTAACCCTAAAGAACTATAGTTTACTATAAAAATTAATATCACCGTTAAACATTCCCTATTTAATTCAAAAGAGTCGCGTTTTTAAGGAACAAACGTAAAATAGAAACAAACATCAGTTTACTCCAAGAATGTTTCAGAACAAATTTCAATTCCAAAAATTATTATGGTTATACGATATAAACCCTAACTTAGTGTAATTTCAGTCAAAAATTGTTCTATGATTTTTTTTTTATGTTAATGAATTATTGACCATAGTCAAACGCATAGTTGACCTGTACTGCAGAAATGTAAAACAGTGGCAGTCCAATTTATAAAAAAACATATCAAATCACTAAAATCTCTAAATTAAACATAGTTTACCATTTTAAATAGGAAAAAAAGAGATCTTAAAGTTTACCTAAGACATAAAAGCCTAAAAGTTCCATATAATAGTTTTAGAAAAGGAAACTCTCTATATAGTTGAATCTGTCAGGAAATTTATGAATTTAGTACATTAATAAACAATTATTTTAAAAATAATTATGGGGCTCAGAAAATTCTGAAATTTTTATACGTACATCTAAAAATAGTTTTGCATATACCACGAAATAATTGCCCAAAACCGTATTATATAATAATTATAATAAATGGTCAAACTGATATGACTCAGAAATTTTTATTATTTAATCAAATAGAATTTTCTAAACAAAGCCTTATTATCATTGGTTATACATTAACCCAATAATCACTAAAGTATTAATAATCAATAAAATACTAATTAAATCATCTAAAAGAGTTTGATGATATTTTATTACAATTTCCAAACAAAAATTCTATGCAAACTACTATAATAGCACCAAAACCGATCTCTACGCTTTTCCGCCATTAGCTCCTTGTGGTGCCATAAAATATGGAATTTTTTTGTCATTAAATGACATGAGTTGTGACACCCAGTAGGAAAAGAAGCAACAAAACATTTTATCAAACATTTTTAAATCTCTTTAAAGACCACTAGCATGATTAATAGCATCACAAGCACATGGAAACACCACATCCATAAAAACAATTAAATCAATCAAATCCGCTCGCCCCAGGGAGACCCACGTGGGTTTAGGGAAACAAAACCGTTCCCAAGGATATCTCGTATCCCATCAAAGATAATTTTAAGGATCACAACCTATGGACCGCAGCCCGATAATCATCATGCTCACATCATCATCAATAGCATCATAAAAATATGTAAACATGAATTTAATTAACAAAACTATAAATAAAAAGAGTTTTAGATTGTGTTGCGCCTACCTCAAACGCTAGAAAATAATCCTAAAGAAATTGACGCCATACACCGATCAAAAGAAACCCAAGCTTTTCACGTCAACTAACACCTTTTCTTTTCGTTGTGTTTTTTTTTCAATGATCACAGATTCGCGTGACAATACGGATATCTAGACGGAACTTCTCTCCGCCGCAAGCAAAGCTTAATTTCTTTGTTGAAAAAAAAAACCTATTCTTTATTGTTATCTCTTCCTTTATATATATGAGAAAAGAATCACCGACTATTAACCCTACGGGTCCAATAAAATATCTTCTAGTCAACCTACCCTTCCAAAGTGTCCCCATGTGACAATTCAATTTAGACAAGACCTAATGAAAACTTGACACGCAACAGGGTGATTAAATTTAGACATTCACAACTTACGATGTGGTAATGATAAGTGAAAACCACACAAGAAATTTTCAAAAGAAATTGCTGCTTAATAGTTATTCCATCGATGGAACCTTCCACTAATGTTTAGCCAAGACCCACCTATATAATTCACGTATATATATCCATTAACTTCACTAGTCAACACTAGCCTAACCAATACTAAGGCACTAATCAATACTAGTCATTAAAATAATATTAAAAAGTGATAACCTATTTGTATTCTTTTTGTTTTATGTTGTCTACTACTTTTCTAATCCAACCTACACGAACATAAATTCATTTCCAAACAAAAGTACTAAATTACTATAATACCCTTTTGAATGTAAAATGACCAATTTACCCCAATTAGTAAAAAAAAAAGACACAAAAGCCCCTTAAAATTGGGACGGGCCTTACAACCCTATCCCCCTTAAATGAAATTTCGTCACGAAATTTAGAGGTTACCTGAGAAAAGATCAGGGTATTTGGTCCGTATCTCTGACTCTAATTCCCACGTCGCTTCCTCGACCTGGCGACGCTGCCACTGCACCTTAACCATGGGGATGGTCTTAGTGCGGAGTACATGCTCCTTAAAGTCCAAAATTTGAAAAGGTCGCTCCACGTATGTAGCATCCTCTTGGATCTCCAAATCCTCCCAAGCAATAACTTGTGTAGGGTCGATAGCATAAGATGGATCTCTCTCGTACTTCCGCAACATTGACACGTGGAAAGTTTCATGAACGTGCCCAATTCGCTGAGGTAACTCCAACTGATAAGCTGCTGCACAAACACGCCGAATAATTTGGAAAGGCCCAATATAACGTGGTGATAACTTTCCTTTCTTTCCAAAACGCTTAACACCTATCTTCGGGCTCACTTTGAGTAACACCAAGTCACCCTCAGTAAACTCTAAAGGTCGGCGTCTCTTGTCTGCATAACTTTTCTGACGACTCTGAGGTGTCATTAACCTATGCCTAATTAACTGAACCTTCTCAGTCGTCTCTCGTACCAAATCAGGTCCAAAAATGCTACGTTCGCCGATCTCGGTCCAACACACTGGAGATCTACAAGGTCGTCCATACAATGCTTCAAAAGGTGCCATACCGATACTAGCCTGATGGATATTGTTATAAGCAAACTCTACTAATGGTAAGTGCTCACTCCAACTTCCATTGAAATCCAAAGCACAAGCTCGTAGCATATCCTCCACAATCTGAATTACCCGTTCAGACTGCCCATCGGTCTAGGGATGAAAGGCAGTACTAAGCGAAACACGTGTACCTAATGCCTTATGTAAACTCTTCCAGAACTGAGAAGTAAAACGAGGATCTCTGTCAGATACAATCGACACTGGCGTACCGTGCAACCTTATTATCTCATGGATATACATCTGACTTAACGTGGCTAACGTATCCGTCTTCTTGATTGCTAAGAAGTGTGCCGACTTGGTAAGTCTATCAACGATAACCCATATAGTATCCTTACCGTGTTCAGTTCTAGGTAATCCCATGACAAAATCCATAGTGATGTGTTCCCATTTCCATTCAGAGATGGGCAATGGTTGAAGTAACCCTCCTAGTTTCCGATGATCAATCTTCACTTGCTGGCAAGTGAGACATCTCGACACATACAAGGCAACATCTTTCTTCATCCCTTTCCACCAATATTTCCTTTTCATGTCATGGTACATTTTTGATCCTCCTGGATGAACGGTAAACTTAGAATTATGAGCCTGTTCTAGTACCTCCATCCTCAATTTTACTGGCACAAAAAGTTTCCCCATAAAGTGAAGTCCACTATCAGATTGATTCCAACCCTCTGGTGTTTGACCTTTCACTATCTGAGCATAAATTGAAATTATCTCTCTATCAGTCTGTTGAGCTTCTACAATCCGATGTTGTAATTCTGGAACAACTACAGTATTATAAATCATCTCGTTAGGGACCAAGTCACATTCCTCCATAAGTCTTCATAAATCCCAAGCATGAAGAGTCATACTTGCTATGCCGACCCTCGATTTTCGGCTAAGAGCATCTAATACAACATTTGCCTTTCCTGGATGGTAGTGAAAAGTGTACGTGTAATCCTTAAGAAATTCCACCCAATGCCTTTGTCTCAGGTTCAAATCTCATTGGGTAAAAATATATTGCAAGATCTTATGGTCACAAAATATGTCTATCTTCTCACCATACAGATAGTGTCTCCACAACTTCAGAGCGAACACAATAGCTACCAACTCGAGGTCATGAGTTGCGTAATTCAATTCGTGTTCCTTTAATTGTTTTGAGGCATAAGCTACCACTCTTCCTTCTTGCATAAGAACACATCCTAAAACCTTCAACGATGCATCATAAAAGATCACATAACCAATTCCACTTACTGGTGTTGTCAAAACTGGTGCGGTAGTTAGTTTCTCCTTAAGAATGGAGAAAGCCTCCTCACAATCATTATTCCACTCGAACTTGGAATTTTTTCGAGTCAATTTCGTCAATGGTGAAGCAAGCCTTGAGAAATCTTGAATGAATCGTCTATAATAACCTGCTAAGCCCAAAAATCTACGAATCTCAAACATGTTCTTTGGTCTTTCCCAGTTGGTAACTGCTTCAACCTTAGATGGGTCTACTTTGATTCCTTCTCTACAAACCACGTGTCCCAAAAACTGAATTTCAGAAAGCCAGAAGTCACATTTACTCAACTTAGCATAAAACTGATGAGATCTCAACAACTGCAGTGCTAATCTCAGGTGTTCCTCATGCTCTTCTCGTGACCGTGAATAAATAAGAATGTCATCTACAAATACCAATACAAATTTATCTAAGTACGGTCGGAAAATTCGATGCATAAGATCCATGAATGCTGCTGGAGCATTTGTGAGTCCAAATGGCATCACCACAAACTCGAAGTGTCCAAATCGAGTTCTAAAAGCGGTTTTTGGAATATCCTCTTCCTTGATTCGGAGTTGATGATAAGCTGATCGCATATCAATCTTCGAGAAAAAACTGAGAATCCTTTAACTGATCAAACAAATCCTCGATCCTCGGTAAGGGATACTTATTTTTCACTGTAACTTCATTGAGTTTCCTATAGTCGATGCACAATCTCAGCGAGTTATCCTTCTTCTTCACAAAAAGGACTGGTGCACCCCAAGGTGATGTACTACCTCGAATAAAACCCTTAGCTTCCAACTCGAGTAATTGTTTGTCTAATTATTTCAACTCCATTTGTGCCATTCGATAAGGGGCCATCGAAATTGGCGACGTACCAGGTTGAACTTCAATAGTGAAGTACATTTCTCTTCTAGGGGGAAAACCTGGTAATTCTTCAGGGAAAACATCTTCAAACTCTTCTACCACAGGGATACCCATAATAGATACGGAATTTTGTGGCTCGTCTTCTAACATTCCTAAATGATAAAGAAACCTATAGAATGGGTCTGTCGAAAATGTCTTTCCGATAAGATAAGGGGAGCTGTAAGACTATGAGTTCCGGTAAAGTGGACAACTGGACCTCCATCCGAGTGTAGAGTCACACGTTTTTAAAAACAATCAAAAACAGCACGATGAGCAGATAACCAATCCATACCCAGGATTACATCATAACCAGACATATTCATCACAAAAAGGTCAATCAAAAACTCATGCTTAGATATACGTACCACACACATTCGTTCCACGCAATCAACATGTGTACTACCTCCTACAACACTAGCTACGCCTAGGTACCCATCAAGAAATTCAGTTTTCAAACCCAAGGACAAAACAAACGAAGATGAAATAAACGAATGAGTAGCACCAGTATCAAACAATATCTTAGCCCAAGAATTGTAAACTAAGAATGTACCTTCAACAACTGAGTTATCCAGATCCTGTCCAACATGAGCAATATTGAAGGCCTTAGGTTGTTGAGGGGGTTGTTGAGCTTGGTATTGTGGTGGATTGTTCTGAGGACGGTTCTGTTGATACCCTTGACGCTGGTTCTGAGGTGTAAATGGTTGTTGGTTCCTCTGAGAAATAAGTACAGGACAGTTCCTCTTAAAATGTCCAGGTTTTTTGCAGTGATAACACGAAGGTGCAGGAAGCTCCATATTCGGTCCATTTCCTTTCTTCTGGTATGGATGGTTGTTGTTGTTGTTGTTGTTTTTGTTCTTGTTCTTATCCCAAGTATGACGTTCTCGAATTCTATTTGCCTCCTCAATGTCTCTCTCAGCAATCATTGCTCTTTCCACTATCTCATTATAATAAGTAATCTTCAGAATAGACAACCTACTCTTAATTGAAGGCCTAAGTCCCTCCTGAAACTTAAAAGCCTTCATCTCTTCATTTTCAACCAGGTGAGTAGCAAAACGAGAGAGTTCTTCAAACTTGGCTTGGTATTGTGCTACTGTCATGTTTCTCTGGGTCAACTGCATAAACTCGATCATGCGCTGGTTTCGTGCAGTTTTTGGAAAATACTTACTTAGAAAAGCGAGTCGAAATTCCACCCAGGTAAATATACCATCATTCCTAGAACGACGAGTCAAGTCCCACCAGCGAGTGGCCTCACCTTCAAGCTTATAAACAGCAAAATCCAGCTTATTCTCGTCATTCAATCCTAATAGGGTAAATATTTTCTCAATCTTATCTATCCAATCTTCAGCAACTAGTGGATCAGGACTACCCTTGAAGGAATCAGGCTTTTGTTCAATAAACCTTCTAACTAACAAAGCCCGTTGATTAGGTTGTGGAGGGGGAGGAGGTGCATTCAGATTAAGATTCACTTGTTGTTGCATCGCCTGAGCAACATCATTCAAGGAACGGACAACATCACCAAAACCCTCATCTTGTGGGCCGGTTGAACCATTAATACGACGAGACATGTCCTGAATGAAGGACATTAAATCATAAGTATCACAGAGAGAATTCTCTATGAAAAAGAAGTGAAACCTATTACGCATTAACAACAATCAACAAATACACAAACAATTTCACATTCAAGCATATACACGCACTGACTTATTCAGAAACTAGCCTTCCCAAAGGATCATACTAGCTCTGATACCAAACTGTAACACCCCAAATTTCGGGCCTGGATTCCAACCCAAATCCAAACCCAAAACCCGAAATGCTACATTTAATATTTATCCCGGACTTGCACTTTTGGCCCAAGCCCAAACACCCATTTATTTGCCTAGTCTTTATTTATGTTCAATTCAGAAATTCTGTCGCAGCGGTTACATAAAAATTCTTTTAGGAACATCCAAACGTTAAGTAGACGTGGTTTTTAATCCACATTAACCCTAAAGAACTATAGTTTACTATAAAAATTAATATCACCGTTAAACATTCCCGATTTAATTCAAAAGAGTCGCGTTTTTAAGGAACAAACGTAAAATAGAAACAGACATCAGTTTACTCCAAGAAGTTTTCAGAACAAATTTCAATTCCAAAAATTATTATGGTTATATGTTATAAACCCTAACTTAGTGTAATCTCAGTAAAAAATTGTTCTATGATTTGTTTTTTATCTTAATGAATTATTGACCATAGTCAAACTCATAGTTGACCAGTACTGCATAAATGTAAAACAGTGGCAGTCCAATTTATAAAAAAACATATCAAATCACTAAAATCTCTAAATTAGACTTAGTTTACCATTTTAAAGAGGAAAAATAGAGATCTTAAAGTTTACCTAAGATATCAAAGCCTAAAAGTTCCATAGAATAGTTTTAGAAAAGGAAACTCTATATATAGTTGAATCTGTCAGGAAATTTATGCATTTAGTACAGTAATAAACAATTATTTTAAAATTACTTATGGGGCTCAGAAAATTCTGAAATTTTTATACCTACATATAAAAAGAGTTTTACATATACCAAGAAAGAATTGCACAAAAACCTATTATAGAATAATTATAATAAATGGTCAAACTGATATGACTCAGAAATTTTTATTATTTAATCAAATAGAATTTTCTAAACAAAGCCTTATTTTCATTGGTTATACATTAACCCAATAATCACTAAAGTATTAATAATCAATAAAATACTAATTAAATCATCTAAAAGAGTTTGATGATATTTTATTATAATTTCCAAACAAAAATTCTATGCAAACTACTATAATAGCACCAAAACCGATCTCTACGCTTTTCCGCCATTAGCTCCTTGTGGTGCCATAAAATCTGGAAATTTTTTGTCATTAAACGACGTGAGTTGTGACACCCAGTAGGAAAAGAAGCAACAAAACATTTTATCAAACATTTTTAAATCTCTTTAAATACCACTAGCATGATTAATAGCATCACAAGCACATGGAAACACCACATCCATAAAAACAATTAAATCAATCAAATCCGCTCGCCCCAGGGAGACCCACGTGGGTTTAGGGAAACAAAACCGTTCCCAAGGATATCTCGTATCCCATCAAAGATAATTTTAAGGATCACAACCTATGGACCGCAGCCCGATAATCATCATGCTCACATCATCATCAATAGCATCATAAAAATATGTAAACATGAATTTAATTAACATAACTATAAATAAAAAGAGTTTTAGATTGTGTTGTACCTACCTCAAACGCTAGCAAATAATCCTAAAGAAATTGACGCCAGACACCGATCAAAAGAAACCCAAGCTTTTCACGTCAACTAACACCTTTTCTTTTCGTTGTTTTTTTTCTTCTATGATCACATATTCGCGTGACAATAAGGATATCTAGACGGAAATTCTCTCCGCCGCAGGCAAAGCTTAATTTCTTTGTTGAAAAAAAAAACCTCTTCTTTATTGTTATCTCTTCCTTTATATATATGAGAAAAGAATCACCGACTAGTAACCCTACGGGTCCAATAAAATATCTTCTAGTCAACCTACCCTTCCAAAGTGTCCCCATGTGACAATTCAATTTAGACAAGACCTAATGAAAACTTGACACGCAGAAGGGTGATTAAATTCAGCCAATCACAACTTACGATGTGGCAATGATAAGTGAAAACCACACAAGAAATTTTCAAAAGAAATCGCAGCTTAATAGTTATTCCATCGATGGAACCTTCCACTAATGTTTAGCCAAGACCCACCTATATAATTCACGTATATATATCTATTAACTTCACTAGTCAACACTAGCCTAACCAATACTAAGGCACTAATCAATACTAGTCATTAAAATAATATTAAAAAGTGATAACCTATTTGTATTCTTTTTGTTTTATGTTGTCTACTACTTTTCTAATCCAACCTACACGAACATAAATTCATTTCCAAACAAAAGTACTAAATTACTATAATACCCTTTTGAATGTAAAATGACCAATTTACCCCAATTAGTAAAAAAAAAGACACAAAAGCCCCTTAAAATTGGGACGGGCCTTACATGATTGATCAAGTAACACTCAATCACAAACCATGGGTTTAACGGTTCTACCAAAACAAGTTTCAGTTCTACCTCCATGTGAGTATTGTGCATAGTTACACTAGCTTGCCAAAAATTCGGCTGACTAGGTACTAGGATCGATTCCCCACATATATTTGGTATCTAACTTGTATGCACTACACATGTCCATAGGATCGGTTCCCCTTTCCCAAAAACGTGTTGCACATGTTCATAGGATCGGTTCCCCTTTCTTCTATAAACCTTGCTGCACCTCATACATGGATCGGTTCCCCTTGTGATGTACTGCACCTCTTACTAGGATTGGTTCCCCTTTCCCAATATTTGCTAGACACTCACAAACCCGATCATACCCCAGGTGATTACTTAAGATCGGTTTCACTAATAAAAGCCATATCAATACATAAGTCAGGCCTCATGTGAATAGTTTTACCAAGAACACAAACAAGTCATGAGCGGTTATACTAATCACACATATTGGTCGTTCATAAGATTTGTAATGAAGAACATCCCAAATAACGCCTAGCGATTTACTTTTCGGTTCACAACACATATCATGAACTTACTTCCTTAGAACACATGTAAATATTGTTCCCTAGGATGAAATCCTCACCTCATACCCATACACAATCACAATAGTATTCATACAATTATGTCGATGTCTTATATACAAAGTTTAATGGTTAAGCAAGAAACTTCATATTATATTCCTTAATACTATGTCTATATAGAGTGTTCATGCTTCACAGTTTTATGTTTTCAATATGCACGACTTGAAAGATACGTTAGGGAATGAAATAGTTCAAGTCAAATATCGCTAACCTCAAGTGGAAGGATGATGTTGTGGTTGTAGCTCCGTACTTCTTCACTTCTTCAAGTCTTCGCAATACTTGTAATGTCTCACCCTAATACTTTCAAGCTAACCTATACGAAGTTGACTCTAGTACATTTAAATCAAGCGACTCTTAAATGATTTTTGGTTCACTAAAATATGACAAACAAACTTGACATATCAACACTTGGTGGGTTTTACCGAGCAATGCTCTGACAATCTCCCCCTTTGTCAATTTTAGTGACAAAACTCTTACAATCACATGGATAAACAAATTACAAGAATTCATTACACATACGCTTGATTCCCGAATCCACAACACATAACCTGCATACATTCAATCCTCAAAAAACAGCAGCTGCACTATAATAACAAAGCTTATACTTCCCCTAAAGGTGAGATAGGTAGATTTTCAATCAGAACGTCTTTGTTATCCCAATCATATGATATGTTACTCCCCCTTAGTCTGTGCTTTTCCTCATTCGTTAGATAAAAGTTCAAGCACCATTGTCCTCTTCCCTAGTGACACCAATCAACATAAAATTGATACCAGCATCACCTGTTTACTCCATATATTTCTCCCCCTTTTTGTCACAAAAATGACAAAGAAACGGAAAAATAAAGGACAACACGAAAAGGATCTTACAAATCTCAAAATAGACTTACAACCTGTTGAGTCAAGCACGAGGGTTCCACATACCATATTTGATAACCAATATCAAAACCGAAACTACAAGTAATTATGTCTTGATATGTTATCATGGAAATAATTGCCCGAAGAAATTTTCCCAACTAGTTTAGCAAACCAAAAAATCAACTAAGCAACTTAGTTCCTTTGCTAAACCGATTGTATAAATATAACCGCTTCATTTGATAAGACCAAAACAAAGATAAACTCCATTTTTCTCATCAGGTTCTAATTATCCATATAAATTAGACATTTAGATTTTAAACAAGACAAATACTAGGTTAGTTAACTAGCATTTCCTTGTTTAGGCATTCGGCTAGACTTGAATAACTGAAACCTCCACTTTGTTAAGTCTAACTAAGATCAGAATTAACTTAGTTTAGCTTATCCGGAATCGAATTGGACAAAAAAACTCATCCCATCAATCATTCGTTAAGCTATATATAATTCATACAAACCAATAAATCAACTTGCATAATTATTTACCTCAACCAGAAGCAAATGAAACAATATATATCATTAAAGTTACACTATTGCACCAAAATTTTGTAAGCTTAAACAATTGATACCATGCAATTAAGCAAAATAACAATTGTTTTACTTAACTGGAAGCAATTGAAATAACATAAACATTAAAGCACCGCAATTGCACCAAACTTTCGTAAGCCTAAACGATTGATATCACACAACAAAGCAAGATAACAATAGTTTTACTTAACCGGAACCAATTGAATCACACAAACATCCACACATACATAATGGAATAAACACATTAGTTTTACCGACAATTTCGTTTAAGCAAAAGCAATATATATATATATATATATATATCAAATAAAAATTGGTTTTTCTTAAAACATGAAAACAATTAACTAACAAGATTGTTACCTCAATTTCGCATCCAACTTCTCCAATATGATAAAATCTTCTTCTTCCAGGGAGAATTGATATTGAAATACCATTATGTTGTCATCCTTATGCCAAAAAGCAAAATAATAACAACAACCAACATTTACCAGAGAAAGGTTGAAAATTGGTTTTAACAATTGCAAGCAAAAGTTGAAAACCGTCGAAACACATATGCTTTTATGCTAAACCAAAATCGATTGAACATATTGTGACTTTTTCACATATTGTTTCTACAGGAACCCCTCATGATCCTTTGATAAAGCCTACCAACATGGGCTAGAACTTAATCCCGCTAAATCAAAAAGTCACCCAAACCACAAGGGTTCACAACATATTATGAGATTGAATATCAAGGTAATAAAACCGAAATCAAACATCCTATAAACATACATAGCAAATAAATAAAGCAATGAAGCACCGGCTATGTAAATCAAAAACTATCACACGAAAAATTATAAATAAAATAACTTTATTCATAATAGTTTTTATTCAATAGAATTATACAATCAATGAAAGAGATAAAAAATTGATGTCTATTTTTCTAGATTAAGTAGTTTAAACTTATTCATCCTTGTTATCTTCTGTCTCCATGATTTCATCAAGTTTATCTTCATACACTTCAAGAATGGTAGAAAGAGTACTAATCTTCTGAAAATCATGAAAGTCTCTAAACGCCCAGCAAACAACATGAAAGTCTCTAAACGCCTAGCAAACAACATGAAAGATAATTTCTTTTCGAGTAAAATACGATAATTTCTTTAGAAGTTCCTTTCTTTCTATTAGTTAAAGAACTCCTTCACATAGGCTTGTAGCTTTTATCTCAAATAGAGATGGCATGATTTGATATGAACATAAATCAGAGCAGATCTGAAATCTTCCTTTATTAGAGGAATCCAAAACACTTTCCACTTCCTGGATACAGTATTCTCCTACAAATTCACTGCATGATCTTTTATTTTCAGTAAAACGGATTACATGAATCTTCCTTGTTAAAAGATCATGAAATCTACAAGAGTATAACAAGTTTGATATAACAATTTTTAGGTCCTTCATTGTAGGCACACATGAAGAATTCAAATAAGAATTCGATTTTTATAAGATTTTAACCACTTATAAAAGGAAACCTTTTATACAGAGAATTTTTGGAATCTTTTTCAAAAAGAAATAACAGAATATTCCCAATTTATAAACAAATTTCTGTAACACAAGAGTGCTTGGGAACATAGAAACTTCTTCTGTTGTGACAGTGTATTATTTTCTATTTTTTTTTGGTTCCACATCTTGAAAAATGATATATCATCATAATCAAAGAGTGGTTCAGAGATTTTTCCTTTTAAAGGATGAGCAACAAAATTTGTCTGCTTAAAATTATTTTTCTTACACCCCTTATTAAATGTTTTTGGTGCAAACTGTGTAGACCAAGAATTAGCAAAATAGTATTTTACTTTGCCTGTAAAGGCATACGGAACAAAGGTCATTTTTCTTAATTCCTTTGTAACAAAATGGAGATACTTTTGCATTTTATTGATCTTGCACCCCTTCTATGTATGTTTTTTACTGCCACAGAAATAACAACATCTGATTTTATAAGGATTATAATATGGAATTTTACCTGTTTGTGCAAGATTGTTGAATGCTCCTTCCTTTTCCTATACTCTTTGAGGTTTCGACTTCTTTCTTTCTTTATGATCTTTCCTCTTCAGCCCTGAATGATCATCCCTTGTTTGTTTGTCCTTAGAATTTACTCTATTATGTTGAGTATCTTCTTTTAGAGAATCCTGTGTTAGAGTACATTCATATTTGACAAACTTTATTTCATTGTTAGGAACTACAACATTATTACCTTCGTATCCTAAACCACGTGTGTCTCCGTGACTTCTTTCTATCTCCAATAAGGAAGATAAGTTGTTTGAACTTTCATCAAGTTTTCTTAACATGGATACTTCTTCTTTTATAGGTATCATAAACACCTTCATTTATATCTATAATTTATGCTTTCTTTGCTATGTTTTCGTGTAAATTATGTATCTTATGATTGATTTTGAGTTTATAGGTACTTCAGAATCATTATAATCAAAAGAAAATAAATAAGAACTTAATTGATCGCTTAGCAGCATTGGAAGTTGATGGCCAAGAACATATAAGGATGCAAGTCTACAACTGCGAGGGAAACCATCAAATACTAAGCGCACTCCAACTGTTTCTGAAGATTACTAGGAGGCAGCCACGTTTATAAAGGAATTGAGAGATTACTAGTGGGAAGCCTACTATTCTAGCAAGCGTTGCTATGGGGAGTCACTAAGGTTTGTTAAAGACAAACAACAGTTTACTAGGGGCACCTCAATCCCAGTTTATAGTATAACCTAACAGCTATCAAGAAATCAGTTCATATGTCTCAAGCCTTTTTTGCTCAAAGGGTTTGTTGTTGTTCCATCCCACTGACGGTCAAGTGGTTCGAGAATAGTCGAGAGTTGTTGTCGGTGACTAAGAGGAAGGAACAAATGGGTTTGTATGTTGGAAAATTTGGGTAAAAACGGAGGATGAAATAAACACAAAAAGAAATTTTTTTATTCCAAACTTTCAAGGCTCATAAGATTTCTTCTAGACAATTATTTCTAACCTCCCAATATCAATTGACGATTGCAACAGGTATGCAAAATAATTCCTTCAGGATACAATGAAAGCCTTACAACAGAAAAATTGGATTCAAGGTTTGCACCCCTTGTACCAATTAAGAACACACTAGAAATAATTCTGATGATGCTTTAGAAAGATAGAAAACAGGTTGAATTAATTATCAAGAATGGGAGAATACCTTCACTACTTATAGGGATACTCATGCCTATTGGAGATGCCACTTCACTTCCAAAATACACATAAGGTATCTATTGGGAATGGTTGTGTCCTTTATGAAACATCACACCTGTTAGATGTATCTCTTCATCTCCAACTAACATCCATTGTGTTTATTCAACACAGAACGCTCCCCCGTCGTAGCGACAAACCAAAAATGAAAACCGATTTATTTTCTATGTTATTGAAAATATCCAACAATCTCCCCTATTTTCAAAAACCATAAAACAAAGTTAAAAACTTTTAAATCAGAGTGGCTGCATCACCGAAGTGACTGCCTACGTACCCGAGTGGGATCAAACCAACGTATTTCAAGCACAATTGAGACTAAGCATCATCGTTGAAATCAACACATAAATGATAGGTATCTTTTGGATTTGAACCTTCACTTAGTGTAAGAAACTCAAAGACTTATCGAGATTCTATGGTGAAACCATTCTTGAACCAAGTATCCCTTATGATAAAACCGGAGTCTCCACACATATTGATTTCATAAATCATGTGTTCTGTAGCCAAGCACGTTAATGGACATGTGCTTATATCCTTGATTCATGAGTCTTCTTTAGAGAACGGTCTTCTTCTCTTAGAAAATGGCCTGATTTCCATACTCATATAGGTAAGTCTCGAAGGTGTTTCTGCGATACACCTTTTACTAATCACAGACTCATTAAGGATTTACATCCATCCTATTTTCTTGAAGAACCCAACACTAATTAGAAATGGGAAGTTTTATATTAGTGATCCATAATCTACATCCATAACTTGTTGGTACCACATTGAACCTTGTTTATCTTTTTCAAAACATAGGTTGGGTTTCTGCTATGGGAGATCAACCTTCCTTCACAGACCTTAGTCCCATTTCTTTATACTTCATTGAAAACATTTCCTTTGGGAGACTCTTCATAAATAGGTCTTCCAAGTTTTTCTCCGTTTCAATGGCTAACTGCAATTACTCCTTTCTTGAGTAATTGACTTACCGTTCAATATACAAGACTTGTATGTCTTGACCTTTCATTATAAGTCTTTGTTAGAGACGTTATAGATCATAGCCTGATTCACAACTAATCAAGACCGCTTGAGATGGCTTCTTCCAAAAATGGGATCTCTACAAGTTAGGTTCTAAGCCATTCCTCCTCATTAATTGCATCTACTCATGCAACCAATTATGAAAACATTATTTAAAATGTTCCTATTTGATTTTACAAAATAATTGTAACTTATCTAGTGATCCTAATTAACATTTACGGTTAATTCACAAGAAGTCATTACAGACTTGCATACACTAGAGGCATAGAAAATTTGTAGGAAATTTACTTGCTATTTCAACAAGCACATTAGTACGATGAGTAACTCCTCTACTCATGCCCAATCTTCTACAAATTTATACCCAAAAACATAGACAATGTCTATTTAACATTTTACATTATGTAATGCAAATGTTCACAATTTATGCATCGGTAATATTGTAACACCTCATTGTTAGATATTTGGTCGGCCGTCCAATCTTCCAATATGTTACATATTAACCGGATTTCCACTTTTCTTCGATGTCATTTAAGACATGCCAATTTCTTAATGCAAGAATTATGTTCACATCTAAACATTTATTGATAATTTTAGACTTCTAAATTTATAATTCCTACCGCAAGAATTATACCCATACCTAAAATTGTAGTCTCAACAATCATTGGTGATCTCTATTGGATCTCTAATCTTAGAGCATTCATGACAATACTCCTATAATGTTATGCGACCAATATTATGTCAGATATATCACTTGTTTGATCAGTATTAAACATGCACAACGGTAATATCTAAAGAAATCTTCAAATCCGGTCTTTTGGACTTGGCTCTATTTTGTCAGTACGTACATTTGGATTACATTACAAAGCTATTTGTAATTCATCAGACATATTACGAAATATACTTTTGTATATTCACAGTTGGAAATAAAAACGTACTTTCGTACCCAAAACCATCAGTACATTAAAGAGATGACACGATTTAGTTTGTTTACAGTGGATTGTTCATGTCCCTGTATTCACTACATTGGTTGAAAAAAGGGATATTTAGACTTTGGGTCCCAACTTTGTGACCAGAGTTGCATTTGGGTCTTCAAAAGTTTGAAATTAGAGTTTGGGTCTCATGACCGTGGTTGACCGTTTTGACTGTCAGAAAAACTGGTTAAGTAGTGAAAAGACTAACTAAAATTAGGTTTTCGTTTTATTTACTAACATTGCCATTTTTGTTTCTGTTAGACACGTGTGTGGTTCAAAATACCCTATCAAAGAACGGCTGAGATTCATACACGAGAGATAAAATCACTTCACTTCAATATCATTTTTAGGGTTTCTGGCTGCACAAAAATATTGCGATTTTGGTCTGAAAAAAGGCGATTCACTAAAGTTGATCATATAAGTATGAGAGAATGATTGATTTAAGTTAGTTCTGGTGTTATTACTGTCGATATAGGATTCTGAAGCTAAGTTGCAGTTTGATTTGTTCAATTTCGTCAGTAAGGTGAGTAAGTTAAAATTAGTTTGTTTAGATTTAGGGGTTTTCATTGATTTGTTGTTTATGAGTTCTTTTATAGTAGAAACTGTGGACCCAGAGGTTAATTTTGTTTTTCTCTTTGTTTTGTTCCATAAATTAGGGTTTTGTTTTTGTTCCTTAAAGCTTTTATGCTTCTTTTTTATTTTCTACCTTTGATGTTGTCGAGTTTGTGATACTTTAATCATAGAATATGCATAACATATTGTCAATTTTGATATTGTAGTTATGGTCCTGTAAATGGGTTTAATGTTTGTCCTGTAAATGGAAAGTATTAAAGTGTTATGTATTTGTATTAAAATACAGGTACATGGATCAGTTATTGAGATACTATCCCACTAATGGTGGACTGGTTGTTGGAAAAAGTAGCAGAGCTGAGCATCACAACCTGAAGAAAATGCATGAATTTAGGCCTGAAGAAGAGTTGGATTTCCTGCCTATTTTGTTCCCCAAGGAAACTGCAAAACAAGGCAGTCAAGTTGAGTCTGGCAGTCAAGCTGTGTCTGGCAATGAGTCTGAAAGTCAATTTGGCCCATTAGAAAATAATGAAGTAATTTCAATGTTGGATGATGATGAAATTTTTGCAAGTACCTACAAGACAAGTGAGATTTCAAATGAGGCAATCAATATGGATGGTATTCCTGATGAAGAACAAGATAGTGATGAGGAGAATCAATATCTCATACACTCACCAGAGATTGATGAAGACCAAGAGATCAACATCACTGGTTAGATTCAAGCTACCTTAGCTTCGACTGTTGAATTTAAGGAATTTGTAGAAGTTACACAGAAAATAGATGGAGGGCATAGATTATCTGAAAATCAAGAATTTGTGGAGAAGTTATTTGTTGGCCAACAATGGTTGAGTAAAGAACATTGCAGAACTTATTTGAAGGAGTTGGCTCTTGACATGAACTACTGCATGGTTCAAAAGAAGAACAAGGAGAAGATGCAATCTTATAAATGCAAGGATGAGACTTGTGAATGGAAGATTTACTGCTCTATACTCCCTAACAGGCAAACATTTGAATGTAAATCAGGTGAGTTTTTCCCTTTATAATTCTCTATGTTCCTTGAGAATACCATTAATTGATTCTTAATAAAAAAATTCGACTAATTTTTCAAATTTGTAATAACTAATTGCTTCGTTCTTCTTGTTTTATGTCACTTCATTCATACATGTGAGTCTTATAATGGGATCAAACATCCATTAGCCAATGCAAGATGGGTATCCAAAGTGATGCTTGAAAGCTATAAAGCTCACCCTAATTACAAGCCAAGAGACTTCAAAACTGAGGTAAAGTTGAACCACAAAGTTGACATTTCCTATTTTACTGCCTGACATGCTTATCATATGTGTAATGAGAAGATTATGGGTAGTTATGAAGAGGGATATGCATTATTGCCTGCTTTATGTGACCAAATCATGAAGGAGAATAGCAGAAATATTGTCAAGTTAAAAACAGACCCTACAAATGATAGATTTGTTTCATTGTGTATTGCATATAGAGTATCATTAGATGGGTTTGTACAATCAGGAAGACCTATACTAGGACTAGATGGATGCCACTTGAAAGGTAAATATGGTGGTACATTGTTGGCAATTACAGCTCTTGATGCCAACAATGGTTTATTTCCCATTGCTATTTACATATGTCAGACAGAATGTAAAGAATCTTGGATAGATTTTCTAAGTATAGTGGTAGATGAGTTGAAACAACATAAACATGCATTAACTTTCATAAGTGATAGGCAAAAGGGTCTGATCGAAGGAGTTGCTAGCAATTTCAGTGCTGTTAATCATTTTCAGAGGTACTGTTTTAGACATCTTTATAAAAATTTCAAGAAATCACATCCCGGTAAGAATTTGGAGTTCATTGTATGGAGAGCAGCAAGATCTTTTAGTGTGGTGGGTCACAAAATTTGGATGGAAAGACTTAAAGAGGCGAAGCCTTCTGCACCAGAGTGGTTTGACAGAGAACCAGTTGAGACATGGGCGAGAGCTTACTTTGATAGATCATCCAAGTGTGAGCATGTTACATCAAACTTTTGTGAAGCTTCAATTCATGGATTGTAGATTTAAGGAAGATGCCAATGTGTAAGCTAGTGAAGAAATTTCATTTGCTTATGATGAGAATATTCTATGATAGAGAACAATTTGGTAAACAAATGCCCGATGGTGGTGTTGTCCCTAGAGTGACATATATCATTAAAAAGCATTTATACTTCAGCCATGAGTTCAACATACAACCTTCATCTGCTTCAGTTTGGTCAGTTTCTCACACAAAGAAGGAAATATCATGGGTGGTGAACCTGGAGGAGCATACTTGCACTTGCAATGAGTGGAAAGTAAGTGGAATACCTTGTGTTCATGCTATCTGTTGCAGTCTGCATTTCAGAACAAAGGGAAACCATGAAAAGTAAGTGACTTTCTTTAAACAATTTTATGATCTTTTACTAAAGGTATTTGGTCACTTACTATTTGTATGATTATTAAATGTAGATATGTGCATTCTTACATGTCTGTTGACAAATACAAAGCTGTATATGTTCCTTCCATTCAACCTCTGTTTGACAAAGCTTTATGGGAAGTGAATCCAAGGAAGGTGAATCCTCTAAAATGCACTAGACCACCAGGTAGACCTCGATCTCAAAGAAGAAGAGACAGGGATGAGGGTGGGAGTAGTAAGAAATATATGTGTGGGAAATGCTATGTCTATGGTCATAACAGGAGTACTTGTAAAGGAGCAGCCGCTGAAAATCAACATCAAGGTAAATTGCAGCTATAACTAACTACATTTGGGATATTAGGCATTGATAGCTACTATATCTGAATGCATGTTCTTTTTGTACTTTTCTTTGCAGCTACATCTACCTTTACAGGGCCTCATATAAGGCCTAATCCAGTATTTAGGCTACCTCCAGCAGAACCAGTTAAGACTGCAACAAAAACATCACCAACTACAGCTTGCACAAGAGGTGGTACTAAAAGAAAAAGAGGAGTTATTTCTTCAAAGACGCACCAACCCACATCTGCGACTGCGACTGCTGATGCAACACCGGGTCCAGCTACTACAAGAGGTGGTAGAGGCAGAGGTGGTAAACGCAGAGGTGGTAGAGGCAGAAGTGCCACGACAACATCAACATCACCACCAGGTCCATCTTCAACATCAACATCACTACCAGCTCCAGTGTCAACATCAACTGCATCACCTACTCCAGCTTAAACATCAATTGCATCATCAGCTCAAGCTTCAACAAGTAGTGGTAGAGGTAGCAGAGGTGGTAAAGGGAGTAGAGGATGGAGTGGAGCTAGGGATTTAGCTAGGGGGAAAACTGTGCATAGAAGAAGGGGTGAGATTATAGGTATGGGAATTATGCAAATAGAGGATCCGAGATTTCCAAGACCACCTACTTGGAGAGGGGGTCGAGTTGTGATGAGAGGAAGAAGCGTATATTCTTCAACAGCTGGAAGGGGAACCAATAGAAGATTCATGGACTGGTTTGGCACACCTGAGCAGTGGGCATCTGATTCTGCTCAATAGAAGATTCTGCAACTGGTTTGGCACACTTGAATATCAATTGAATATTTTTTGTGACTCTAACCAAATGATGGTTAATGATACTCTTTACATCAATTGAATATTAGCTGAATACTTCTTTTATTGAATCTAATTGCAATATATAACTTCTTTGTTCTCCATATATATTTTGTTTTGTTGAATTTGGGTTGCATACTATCTCCACAGGTTTGTAATATGGTTGTCTGAAAATGAGGCTTAAAATTCCTGTGATTCTGTATTTACAGGGGTTTGAAGATGCGACCAAATGGACAAAGAAGCCATACCTTTGGATTTCATCTAATGTGGACCGTTAGATTTGTTTATGACAAATTTATGTTATACGTGAACAACACGTGTTGGCAGACTCTAACGGCGTTACTGACGCCGTCAAGTAAATATAATTACTAAAAATTAATATTATTTTTCTGACAGTCAACCACGGTCCTGAGACCCAAACTCTAATTTCAAACTTTTGAAGACCCAAATGCAACTCTAGTCACAAAGTTTGGACCCAAAGTCTAAATATCCCTTGAAAAAATTCAACAAGATCATCAGAGAGGTCATCATCTCAACAACCCATGTACAGATTAATTCCTATAAGAAGGAACTCTTCAAATCCAATAAACTGGAACAATACCATTTTCTTGGATTTGGTTCTCTTCAATCGTTAATTTTAACAATCTAGCAATGTAAATCACATACTTATTTTAGCCCTTTAATAACCAAAAGTACGCATCACATACTGTTGTTGCTACCAACTGTTCATGTGTTTGGGGTCTGTAATTACCATCTTTTAAAAATTGTACAAAGCACCAAGTAAAGTTTCTAGCATGTCTATGTACATTAAAGTTCCAAACAACAAATCGTTTCATGAAAGGACACATAAACATCGTTTTATGCAATCAAAGCAATATCAATTTCATATGCAAAAAAAAAACTTCCAATAAGGCATTTTCTATTCCAAACCCTCGATACAGTAATGGTGGATAATAGAAAATTTGAAGGGACGCTTCAATCATCTTTCCCGTGGTCAACCATTATTAATTTAGTCATAACCCCACAACAAGGAAAGGATAGCTGTGATCTCAAACAATCACACATGTATAAACTTAAATATCTTCTTTCATTTTTTCCGTTAGGTTTCCTCTAGCAAGCTATAAAACAGAAAATCAAAGAGAGATAGGTACTTATTTGATTCCATGGAAGTTTCCCTTGACCACAACCCTTGAGAATTTGTGCGCCGATCATCGAAATAACTTCCCATAAATAGCATCATGTTCCCGAAACCCCGATTTCCACTACATATTGGAATCTTGTTTTTCCAACTTCCCCTCTTCTCGTTTCCTGTCTTGTTTCATCGTTTTGCAAAGAATGCCCAAATTTTAATTAGGTAATGTCTATGCGCCTGACTGTACATAAAAGACCAACTTCTTTCTTTGTCGTCGGAATTGATATGATATTCCACTCGTTCATACCAGATGATTCAAATTCCTTTCTCGGCAGAAAACAAATATCCAATTTGTCCTTTCTCCCTTTCTTGTCCTTTTAAAATTGATAAAACTAACCGCTCACAGTGTTTGTTGCGAAGAAGTAACAACCAAATTTCATCCTCTGTCATCGAAAAACTAATTTTCTAAAATTGTTGGAAAATTTGGGTAAAAACGGAGGATGAAATAAACACAAAAAAAAATTGTTGTATTCCAAACTTTCAAGGCTCATAAGATTTCTTTTAGACAATTATTTCTACCCTCCCAATATCAATTGGCGATTGCAACAGGTATGCGAAATAATGCCTTCAGGATACAATGAAAGCCCTGCAACAGAAAAATTGGATTCAAGGTTTGCACCACTTGTCCCAATCAAGAACACACTAGAAATAAATATGATGATGCTTTAGAAAGAGAGAAAACAGGTTGAATTAATTATCAAGAATGGGAGAATACCTTCACTACTTATAGGGATACTCATGCCTATTGGAGATGCCACTTCACTTACAAAAGACACATAAGGTGTCTATTGGGAATGGTTGTGTCCTTTATGAACCATCACACCTGTTAGAGGTGTCTCTTCATCTCCAACTAATATCCATTGTGTTTATTCAACACAGAACGCTCCCCCGTCGTAGCGACAAACCAAAAATGAAAACCGATTTATTTTCTATGTTATTGAACATATCCAACATTGTAGTGGTTCAGTTACTGTTGTCTGAGATGGGGATATGAATTGAAGAAAAGAACAAAATACTTGATGATGCTGATGTGAACTAGAGAATAAAGGGGATCTGAGTTGCTTCTGGTGGAGAAATTGGAGAAGAAAGTCATGGGAATGGTGATTATGGTGAAGATTCAGGTTGTATTTGAGTCAAATTTCAGAGATGGAGGTTCTAATGGCTATGGTGTTGAAATAGAAAAGTTAGGGTTTGAATTGTTCTGAAAAGAATTGGGGTGTGATGAATCTTGCAAAGATGAAGTGTTACTTTGAATGGGTTTTGCTTGAGAATGAAGGGAATGATGATATTCAAGGGTATTTGAGTTCACATAAGAAATGGGTATGTTTGGTTTTGAAATCAAGACAAGAAGATGATGTTGGTGTTGTTATTATTTGATGGGTGTGATTATGATTTAGAGTTTAAGAATAGTATGTTGCAATGGGTCTGTGGTGATGGATGGTTGAAACAGGGTTGTGCTACTGCAGGGGAACTGGACTTGCAGGAATGGATGCATGGTGCAGGCTTGAGATGGTTTCTTTGGTTGTAACTGTGGCAGTAGGCTGTGTTGCAGTTGGAAATGAAGTTGAACTTATGAGACTGAAGCTTAAATGGAAGAATGAGCTAGTTTAGTGAGTTATTGGTGTTTGAACTCAGGTGAAATAAGTTTTTTCCGTGGATTCATTGAGGTGGTGGTATGAACTATAACATAAAGAGATGGAGCAACAAGGCACATTTGCACCTGAACTAAAGCTCAACCAAGATATAAGTAATGGGGCTATGTAAAGGGTTATTGCAGAATACAGGAAATGGATATTGTAGGAAAAGGAGCTGAAATGAAGTTACTGGTTTAGGCGGAATGAATTGCAAGTGATGGTCTGTAATGCAGTGGTGGTGTTGTGTTTGCTTCCAGGGATTTAGTGGATGTTGTAGAGGTGATTGAGCCGAGAGAAATTATACATGAATGAGTCTGTGTTGCTACTGTTGGCGCGATTGATATTTTCTATCGAGTTGAGAACTGAGATTGATAATGGTGGTGATCGTGGCTGTAGTGAAGTTCATGGTCGATGTCATTGAGAGATGGAAGGTAGAGCTCGAGTTTGCTAGCATTAATGGAGATGTTATCATGTGATGGGAGTGATCGAGGAGAACCTAAGCATGGCACTGATGGGGAAAAGAGAGGGACAATGATAAATTTATTTTGGTTTCTGCCATTGACAGTCGATGAAGATGGCAATGATGGTAAATAGGTTGATGCAGTTCAAATGGTTCAGCTAGATGTTGTTTGCCATTAAAGTGAAATGATTGTGTTTGGGCGAAGGAAATGGAAATCTGGGTCTGGGAGATATGCAGTTGCATTTCATGATTAGTGTGCAGGGGATGAGCAATGGAGATGAGAGCTGGTTCACAACTGAAGCTGGTGGTGTGCAGAATGGTTGAAGCGACGCAGATGCAGTTGATTTGTGATGAAAAGGGATTGCTTACTTAACTGGTGAAATTAGGAGTTGAGCTACTAGGTTCGAGGCATTCGAGATTATGCTCAGTCTTGCTCCTGCAATGGATTGAGGCAATGGCGAGTTGTGCGATAATTGGCTAGCCGCAGTGGTAAACATAAGATACAGTAATATGGAACTACAGGTGGGTGATGCTTGAGGTTAATAAGATTATGAAGCTAATGCTTTACAGGTGGTTCCCTGGGTCGTGGCTACAGAGTTATGGCTCAATTTAGAAGCTGCAGATAAGCAATGGACAATAACAATTACTGAATCTGCAGATGATAGAAGTGATATAGAGCTGTCTTGGCTGGACTGAAGCAGTGAAGCACAATGATTTTGTAACGCACTGTCACAGCCTGTGCACTGGCCTAGGCCTTGGAAAATAGACCAGTCATCTAACCAGTTAGACCCCTGACTTACCAGTTAGACTGAATCGGTCTGTTTGACCCGATCGATTGACCAACTTTGACCAGTCACCCAAGATGATCTTCCCCGACCTACTTCCGGCGATGACGTCAGCAATTCCGACTGCCAATTTTACAGAAATTCTCAAATGGGTATTTTTCATACATGGGCTTGGTGAACCACTTGGAGATGGGTTTTGAGATGACCTAATATTGGAAAGAGTATCCTTTATGGAAATTGAGAAACATATAAAAAGGGAGGACTTATCCTATCTTAAAATCTTTTGCTTCTACTTTTGTTCTAGGGTTTAGAAACATGAAGTCTTTTCTCTTTATTCTTGTTATGAACTCCATGAACATGAGCTAGATTATTTTTATTGGTTATGGAATAATTGGATTTCACATAATATGTTTTTTTGATATGATAAATTAGTTTTTTCTCCATATAATCGATTATGATTCACTATTTATATTGTTACATGATTTGAATGCTTGTTTGATCGAGTCGCGAATCGGTTGAGTTTGTTTTCATCTCTATTGCTAGATTAGGATTTGTTATATGCAAAAGTGATAGATTCCTGATTACAAGTAGCATAAATATGATTATAGTTTGTAGTGATATATTCTTATGATCATATGTGAACCATAACCGGATTAGTGCTTTTACACGATCGATTGCTTTGATTGGCCTGATTTCATAGAACTTAATGCATCTAGGGAATTAAACTTGATTAGTGCTTTTACATGTTAGGTTTTTCTCTAAGATAGAATTCATACTCGCATTTTTTTAATGTGTTTGTTGATGACAAGAGGAGATTAGCGGGATATTCTTGCGATCAAGGTATCCTAGGGCTTTTGATTAAGTTGAGAGATTAAATATCAATTCTAATTATTGTTTTGAAAGCATGTTTGTGAATGAAGATGAATCCTTAACCAATATCTCTTCTACTTGATTTGATTTGTTTACTTTTCTTTATTTGCTTTTATATTTGTCTAGTTTATAAAAATCAGAAAACCCCTCTCTTGTTACTTACCGGAAACCGAAACATATTGAAAACCTAGTCCTCTCTGTGGGAACGATCCTTTCTTTCCCTTGCTTTATTATATATTTTGATTAGTAAGAAAGTGTAATTTATTTTTTGACGCCTATGACAGCGATCATGATTCACTATTTATATTGTTACATGATTTGAATGCTTGTTTGATCGAGTCGCGAATCGGTTGAGTTTGTTTTCATCTCTATTGCTAGATTAGGATTTGTTATACGCAAAAGTGATAGATTCCTGATTAAAAGTATCATAAATATGATTATAGATTGTAGTGATATATTCTTATGATCATATGTGAACCATAACCTTTGTTAAATCGGATTATTGCTTTTACACATTCAATTGATTTGATTGGCCTGATTTCATAGAACTTAATGCATCTAGGGAATTAAACTTGATTAGTGCTTTTACACGTTAGGTTGTTCTCTAAGATAGAATTCATACTCGCATCTTTTAATGTGTTTGTTGATGACAAGAGGAGATTAACGGGATATTCTTGCGATCAAGGTATCCTAGGGCCTTTGATTAAGTTGAGAGATTAAATATTAATTCTAATTATTGTTTTGAAAGCATGTTTGTTAATGAAGATGAATCCTTAACCAATATCTCTTCTACTTGATTTGATTTGTTTACTTTTATTTATTTTCTTTTATATTTGTCTAGTTTATAAAAATCAGAAAACCCCTCCTTGTTACTTATAGGAAACCGAAACATATTGACAACCTAGTCCTATCTGTGGGAACGATCTTTTCTTTCCCTTGCTTCATTATATATTTTGAGTAGTAAGAAAGTGTAATTTATTTTTTGACGCCTACGACAGCGATCAAATTTTGGCGCCGTTGCCGGGGAGGCAGCGGTTGTCATTTGTTTTTGGTTTCTTTTTTTTGTTTTGTTTTATTTTCTGGATTTTAACCTTGGTTTAAGAATCTTATTTCAGGTACTTGTTTCTCATGGACGGAGCATATTGGAGCAATCAATATGGCTTTCAACCGCAACAACATGACAACTATCACCCTTATGGGGAGTACAATCAAAACCAATATTTTGGTTATAGTCAATACTCCACGTACCCTTTTAGTTGTTCTCATACATTCCAACCTTCTTATGGTGGTTATGTAAGTGAGCAACCACAAAGAGGGGATGATACTTGTGCTCCTATTCATATTTCCTCTAATTTGGTAGATGAAATGCAACAATTTATGGTTAGCATAGAGTCGGTTTGTAGACAACCAAGGATGGGACCAGTTTCATCGACCGAATATGCTCATAGTATGTTTGGCCCAATTTCTGATCGTAGTTATGATCATTCACCCATTGAAAGGGAAGATAATTGGCCTAGCAATATTGAAGTAAGTGATTCTATTTTATTCTTGTCGAACAAGCTTTACCAACAAATGGAACACTATTTTCAAAATTTGGATGGATCACTCCAAGAGCTTCAAAAAGGTGTTTCCAATTTAAGACAGGGCATTGAAGAATACAAAGAGGACATGCAAAATTCTGCGAAAGACCAATCTTGGGGAGGTGGTATCCAATCTTATGTTAACTATGATAGTGACGATGACTCATCGCTAGAACCAATTTATGGTGACATCCCCGAGGAGTGTACAATGGAGTCTTTTTGCGATCAATGTGAAGTTGAAAAGGAATATGATGACACTAGTGTAGCTTACTCAAGCATTGATCTTTATAACGATCAAGAACCTATTCAAAAGGTAGAGCTTGAGGATAATGCAATGAGTGTTCTAAAAAAGTTCCTTATGGTGAGACTTGAATCTGATGTGGAGTATGTGCCTTACAACAAAGAGGAGTATGTTGAGAATGAAACCGGTATGACCAATATTTTGGAAGACCCAATTGAGTTTGCATATGATTGTAATGATGATGTTGATGCCGAGATTTTGGTTAAGGCAGAAACGGACGAAGAATGGTTGCAAGGTTTAATAGAGGACCGTGATATACAAGAGGTGAATAATTCACTTGATTTTCTCAAGGATGAAGAGGATTTTGTGCTTAAAGAGATTGTGCAAGGTTTGTCTAACCCTTTGCATATTGATTCTTCTCCTTTACCTCTTATTGGTTTGAATGTATGTGCTTCGATAACATTGTTAGATGACTTTGATTCTCGATATCCTCCATTAGAGATACTTGATTCTCATATTATGAAGGTTTTGGAACAAGAAACCGTGGAAGTACCCGACTCCTATATTCTTTATGCACTTCCAAGTGTGGACCAGAATAAGTGTGGGGGGAACTTTTATCAGTTAATAGCTTCGTTTTTGTTTTATATTACTAATATTTGTGCGAAGCTAGTGTTTGCAAAACAGGTGCTTTAGGTGGATCCCCAACTTTTCCGATTATTGGTGTATGGAGAATTTTTCTTGCAAGTCGGGCTGACGAATTTAAACCAAGCGCTAAATGGGAGGAAACCCACTGGTTTTGTGTATCTATCTCTATCTTTTTATTTCTCAAGTCTTTTATCTTTATTTTCTTATTTTGGATATTTTGCATATCAAAACTCCAACTTTTAGATATTTTTGAACAATTTAGAATAAAGACTAGCCTTTCTAAGTAAATGGAATTTTTTCTTGACGATGAGGTATATATATTGACTGAGTTGGGATTAGATGCCAACTAAATAGCTTGTTTAGTGTTTATCCTCTATTGTTCAGAAATAACTATGAGTTGGAGTATCCGTTTTTTATTATGCATTTTATTTTCATATTGTGTATATATATCATGTTATGAATTTCCCATCTTGAACTTTACTTTGAATGACTAGATTTTACATTGAGGACAATGTAAAGTTTGTGGGGGAGTGTTCTCATATAGAGTTTTTAGCCTTGTTAGTTTTCCCTTGGGTTCATTAAAAAAATAGAAAAACAGAAAAAAATAATTATATTGCTTTATACACTCCGAAACCTAGAAACATGTGCCTTTAGGATGACACTATCAATCCAAATGGATGAAACCATATTGGCTGTAGGAGTTGAGGAACCCATTAACTAAAAGGACAGAATTATTAAAATGTTAGAAATAATATGATAATTGTTATCATATCTCGGAATGTCACCATATCACCTTCAGTTTTTACTTTTGCAAACTTTTTTGTTTCTCTAAGTGATTTGGTGGGTCACTAACATCAAATTGTTATTACTGCTGGGATGAAATAGAGTGATTGAGTTACTAAAAAAAAATACCAGACCAATTAGACCAACCGGAATAAAAATATGACACTTGGATAGCAATATGTGTGTGTTCTCCCTGTCTCTGTCGCCTAAACTAGCGTGGAACGCAGGATCCATGGGAACTATCATGTAATCTGCTGATAAGAAGCATGCACTTGGATCCGAAAGATCTAATCATGTTTTCAAGTAAATAAATAAAAAAAAATCAAAATTGTTATTACTGTTCAATAAAATCGATTCCTGGTTCCCTTGTATATGCCAGTTGAGTTGATCTAGAATTAAGATTGTCGAACGCTGGTTCCCTTGTATATGCCAGTTGCGTTGACACTAGAATTCAGACCAGTATATCAATCCAATAGGATGCATAGGTTCATCTTAGCGGTGACCTTCAGACAGATATGGGAAACACCACTCACTTAGTCAACATTCACAAACATCTATCTCTATATCCATTTTCTTAATCTATTCATGTGTGATTGTGGTTAGTCAGATTCCGAGTATTGTGGTTTGTTCAACTTTCTAAGTAGAGCTTAATTTACATATATATTAATTTTGGATTCGCATCAGGGTACCTCCTCCAATAGCCATTTTGGATTCGTTCATAGATTTGTCACAGGTAGCTGGAGTTGGAAATATATGTTTTGTAGGTATACCTCTTGTAAACATTCATGAGACTAAAACTCGTCCGCTAGGGACACATAGGGGTTGAAAGGCTTGTTATTCATGCTAAGAGTAACCGTAGCCTCGACGACACGAAGTTGTATGTATGTTTTAGAATTATTTTGTTTGATTTGCTCGAGGATTAGCAAACTCTAAGTGTGGGGGAATTTGATAGGTATCATAAACGCCTTCATTTATATCTATAGTTTATGCTTTCTTTGCTATGTTTTCGTGTAAATTATGTATCTTATGATTGATTTTGAGTTTGTAGGTACTTCAGAATCATTATAAGTAAAAGAAGAGAAATAAGAACTTAATTGATCGCTTAGCAGCATTGGAAGGCGATGGCCAGGAACATATAAGGATGCCTACAACTGCGAGGGAAACCATCAAACACTAAGCGCACTCCAATTGTTTCTGAAGATTACTAGGAGGCATCCACGTTTATAAAGGAATTGAGAGATTACTAGGGGGAAGCATACTGTTCTAGCAAGCATTGATATGGGGATTCACTAAGGTTTGTTAAAGACAAACAACGGTTTACTAGGGGAAACTCAATCCCAGTTTATAGTATAACCTAACAACTATCAAGAAATCAGTTCATATGTCTCAAGCCTTTTCTGATCAAAGGGTTTGTTGTTGTTCCATCCCACTGACGGTCAAGTGGTTCGATAATAGTCGAGAGTTGTTGTCGGTGACTAAGAGGAATGTAGGATCAGAATATCTTCACAATAATACTCCTGCAATATTTACATCGACAGTTCTGCAAGCTCTTCAACAACACATTGCGAGTGTCGCAGAATGGTTGAAAGAATGATGTAGCGGATGACGATAGCAGAAACATGATAAAAGCGTGATGATGCTGCGAAGCTTACAAACATCTACGAGGGTTAACATTACAACTACTGCGAGAGTATCGCGAGTCAGATCCGAAAATAAGGGATAGCTTAGCTGTCATCCACTATATAACTACCCTATATAAAGAGAAATAATAGACTCAGAAGAGGATAGATCATTTTTGGAGTATGGAGAAAGTTTTGAGGAGAGAGAAAGTTCTTATGAGCGATTATATTCTTGATTTATTTCATTTCTTGTAATATTACTGAGAATTAATCAATAAAGTGTTGTTCTTAATCTTCAAATATGTGTTAATAATTGTGAATTTTTGTGAGGGGTGTAGTATAGGAATTCCTGCAACTACATAATGGCGCTAGAAGGAGGGGATGAAAGTTGAAAGTTGTAGAAAAAACAAGATTAAAGATTAGTATTCAAGTTAAGAAGAGGATCGATCAAGTCAGTAAAATAATTGAAGGTAAAATGATTAAAGCCAAGAAGAATTACAAGAAATTGGAGTGCAATACGATAACAAAAACGATGATCAACCAATTCCATGAAGATATTAAAGAAAGAATTCATAAACAGGATTTTGAAGGAAATAAAATTATGACGGTGGAGAAGGTATCGCCTTTGAAGGATTGGGAAAAACAGAAAATCACGTTAACAGCAGCAGAAATACCAAGAGAAAATTTGGATCATAAATCTCCTTTGGTAATCACGGAATCCACTGTACGAATGAACAAGGAAAAATCAACAAGATCTACGGAAGAATGGGCTGTGAATAGAACTTTGGTGGATACATGAAGTTCTGTAGATATAATATTTTATCATGCATTTAAGAAAATGGGATACAAGGATGAAGAGATGTCTTGTCCAGCATATCATATTCATGGCTTTGGAAAATCTATAACAAAACATAAAGGCAAAATAGTGGTACGAATTCCACTAGGAGAGATCGAAATACAAGTAACATTATGTGTGGTAGATATGGAGTCACCATATACCATGCTATTGGTGCGACCATGGATACACGCAATCAAGGATGTAGCATCAACATTACATCAATGCATCAAATTTCCTATGCCTAGTGGATTTGGAGAAATTAGAGGAGATACTGATCATGTGATACTGTGTCATCAGATCGAAGTGAGGAATTCTGAAGGGCGTGCAAAGCTGCGAAAAGCTCGTAGAAAAATGGCAAGAGAAACAAAGAAAGAAGTAAAATTTAAAGTTTACATGATAAGAGTAAAAGAAGAAATAGGAATACCCAGCGAAATTTCGCAAGAAGGAGATAAACCTGCGAAAGTTATGAAAACATCAACACCAATAGGGGAACCTGAATCCAGTTACATCGCAGCAGAACCAACAAAGGAAGTAAATATTGGAAGTAAAGAAGAACCTAAGATGCTGAAAATTGGAACGAAGATGGATATAGATGATGAAGAGCGAACTGTAAACCTCTTGCGATAATATAAAGATATCTTTGCGTGGAGTATGGATGAGATGCCTGGAATAGACCCGTCAGTTTCATGTCATAAGTTAGAAATTAACAAGGATGTATGACCATTTAAACAAAGGATAAGAAAAATCGCAACAAAATACCATTCCCTAATAGAAGAAGAATTACAGAAAATGCTTGATGCAAGAATTATAAGGCAGGCAAACTACCCGGAATGTATTGCAAATATGGTGGTGATTCCAAAGAAAAATAAAGGGATAAGAATTTGTATAGACTTTACTGACTTAAACAAAGCTTGTCCTTAAGAGAGATTTCCATTACCAGATATTCCTCAAATGTTCGAATTAGCAGCGGTAAATGATAGAATATCTTCATTAGATAGGTATAAAGGGTATAATCAGATTCCTCTTGCTGAAGAATATCAGGATCACACTACGTTCTTTGCTCCAAGAGGGTTATATTGTTATACAAAGATGCCCTTCGGTTTGTGAAATTCTGGTGCAACATATCAAAGAATGGTGGAGAAAGTGTTTGCGAAGTGGATCCATAAAACATTAGAGGTATATGTAGATGACATGTTAATCAAGAGTAAAGAAGCTAAAAACCATATGCTGGACTTGAAGGAGATTTTCGATCAAATGCGACATTTTAACATCAAGGTGAATCCCGAAAAGTGTACTTTTAGAGTGGCTTCAGGAAAATTGTTGGGGTATATTGTGTCAAAAGAAGGAATACAAGTTGATCCAGATAAAGTACACGCAATTTTCGACATGCCAACACCAGCAACAGTAAAAGATGTGCAGAAGTTTAATGGGCTTTTAGCTTCGCTAGGAAGATTCATCTCGCGTTCATCAGACAAATGAAAGCATTTGTTCAATATACTCAAGAAGGGAACAAAGTTCAGGTGGACAGATGAATGTGAAAAGGCTTTTCAATGAATTAAAGAACATTTAATGAACATATCTATCTTACAGAAACCAGATCCAAGAGAATAATTATTGAACTACCTTGCGACAACTTCGCACACATTAAGTGCAGTGTTATTGCGAGTGGACGCAGGAATAGAAAAACCAATTTATTACATTAGCAAAACGTTTAATATTGCAGAGAAAAATTACTCAAAGATCGAGAAGCTAATTCTGGCATTGGTTTATGCAACTTTTAAACTTCGCATCTATTTTCAAGCACATAAAGTAAAAGTATTAACAAAGGTGCCAATTGATTCAGTAATGAAGAATTCAAAAAGATCAGGCAGAGTTGAGAGATGGAATGCACAAGTAGGGCACTTCAAAACCAAATATGAAATTTTATCTTCGCCAAAATCACAAGTTGTAGCAGATTTATTAGCAGAGTTTCCTCTAGAAGATGATGAAGCTGTAGAAGAGATGATGGATGTAGAAGAAGAACATGGAGACCAGATCTGTTAACAGAACCAAATAGGTGGGAAATATTAGTGGATGGGTCATCAAACGGGGAAGGTAGTGGAGTTGGAGTTGTCTTTATCTCGCCAGAAGGAGAAAAAATGGCTTTTTCATTTAGATTGGAATACGAAGCTGTAATACATGCTCTAAAATTCGCAATAGAAATGAAGTTGGAGAATGCTAGAATTACCAGTGATTCGCAATTGGTTATTCGCCAAATCAAAGGAGAATACACAACAAATGAACCATCTTTGAAGAAAGACAAGAAACTTTTTGAAGAGCTGTCAGGGAAAATTCCAAAAATAAAATGGAGACATATATCAAGAAAAGATAACAGACTCGCAGATGATTTTGCTTTCATATCTAGCATGATAATAAATCCAGCTGCGAGATGCATAAAAATTCAGACACTTGTATCACCCTCAATCAATAAGGAATAAGAAGAAGAAGCAGATGTAATGATAATAGAAAGTGGCGAAGAAGAAGCAAGGGGCAATATTGCAGATTGGCGAGTAGAACTTCATGCATATTTGGCGAGAGGAGAAACACCAAGAAATAGATTAGAAGCACACAAGTTAAAAAGTCGTGCAACAAATTATGAATTAAGAGATGGAGTATTGTATCACAAATCCTTTAATGGGCCATCACTTAGATACTTGACACGGGAAGAAGGAGAAAAGGTGTTAAAAATGTTGCATAGTGAAGACGCTAGTAATCATAGCGGGGGGAGATCTTTGGCATACATAACAAAAATGCAAGGATATTACTGGCCATATATGCATGAGGATGCAAAGCAATTATCAAGACGTTGCGAAGATTTTCAGCGATATAGAAAGATGATAATGCACCAGGGGCACCATTGTCATCTTCAAGTAGTATGTGGCCTTTTGGAAAATAGGAGTTGGATATTGTAGGACCATTTGTACCAGGTTCTGGACAAAGAAGATATTTAATTGTCGCTACATATTATTTCAACAAATGGGGAGAAGTAAAGGCAGTACAACACATTCGCGACAAAGACATTTTTACATTCATATTTGAAAATATAATTTGCAGATTTGGGATTCTTGCACAGTTGGTATCTGATAATGGAAAGCAATTTGAAGGACACAATATAGAATTGTTACTTAATGCATTTAAGATTAAATATGGAAAGTCAACACCACTATATCCACAGGCCAACGGACAGGCAGAGGCAACAAATAAGACAATTATAGATATACTAAAGAAGAAATTATAAGGACACCACATGGCATGGTGCGAGCAAGTGCATAATGCAATATGGGCCTACAATACAATTAGGAGAGAAGCCACTGGGATGTCACCTTTTTGTCTAACATATGGTGTCGAAGCAGTATTACCAACAGAAGTTACTATCCCTACAACAAAAAGAGAGGCTTGGGAAAAGAATCTTAGTGATGGTATGATTCTAAGTAAACTTGATGAATTAGAAGAGAAGAGAGAAAAAGCTTTACAACATATGGAAAATTATCAGCGGAGGTTGGCTCGCGAGTATAACAAACGTATCAAAGAACGTGAATTCCAACCAGGTGATTTAGTGCTGCGAGAAACACCAGGTTACCAGCGAGAAAATGGGATGGACCGCATATCATTAAAGAGATCGTTGGAACAGGGGCATATAAATTGTTGGACCCGGAGGGTAGAGATGTTGGTCAAAGACTTGAAAGACCATGGAACAGACTATATCTAAAAAGATATTACCAATAACAAATGTTGAGAAAGATTTTTATCGCAGCTGTAAGAGTATTCAAGATTATTTTATCGCAGATTTTTATCGCAGTTGCAAGAGTATTCAAGATTATTTTTATCGCAGCTTTTTATCACAGACGTGAGAATATTCAAGATTACAATAAGAAACAAAAAATTATTATTTCGTTACTTCATAAGATCTTTGATTATTTCACAAAGGAAAGAGTCGATGATTATTTCGCATAGATATCTCATAAAGAATTGAAAGAAATGACAGAAATGGAAGAATAAATGAAAGAATAAAGAAACGCGGAAAATTTCGCAGAGACATTAGAATGGGACGAACCTTTATGGCGTACACCCTAGTTCGCGAATAAAATTTCGCAAGAGGCAAATGTAAGACCTAAAGTACGTCATATAAGGGGGTATCTGTTTGCATGACTCGGGGATAAGGTTATACCGCTGCTGGAACCTGAGTCATGAAGATGTTGGGGTTAAAGAAAACCTATCCAGGAGAGATACTTTGGATTTCCAACTATATATATATTAACAGTTGGGAGACCAAGGGTCTCTTCTAAGGAGTGAAAAATATTACCAAGGCGCCGAGGTACACGATTGAGCCAAGGGTGCCCGGAGAATATGAAACTACCCTGTCCATTCTTGGCAAGTCTTGGCTATGATGCACTCGGCCTGAAGAAAACTCCACCTAGGGTGCAGTCTCGTATCCATAAGCCATATAGGCAAAAGGGATTAGAGGCTGCGAAAACAACTGGTTGTTAGTAAAATCGGATGGGAGGAGCTAGTCTTGTATGGCCGATGTACTCCTCTTTGAAGGGGAAACCAGGGGGAAGATAAGGGCGGAACCCTCCAATATGGAGCTGATAAGTGTCTTAAAACGCAAATGTCATAGGGCTTTTTACTCACGGGAGTATCAAGGCTTGTCATATTTGTGCAATAAATATACAGAGGCAAACAGCCATGAGAAAAAGATAAGATGAGATCAATGGGTTTTTACATGAAAGTGTGAAGACGTCTTGCGATCTCATCGCAAGAAGACAATGTCATGGGGCTTTGTTCTCGCAAGAAAACTAAGGCCTGTCATATTATTGCAACAAAATGACGAAATATGGATAAGGCAAGATCAATGGATCTTTAAATACGAATGTAAGGACGTCCTGCGATTTTGTCGCAAAAACAAAGATTGGCAAAATAAGACCTTTACTTAGAAAGGCAAAATAAGACCAATAGAATAATCCTACACATTAATCATTTTATTTTATTTTTAGAATGCAGGAAATATTTGTTCATTCCAAGAAATATAATGAGAGGCAAGTATGGGAATTGATAAATAAATTATCATTATCTTTCTTGCGAATTCTTCAAAATAACAGAAGCATAACTAAAATTCAAAGTTGTAAAAAAGTATATCACTTGCGAGAAAAGGAAAAGAAGAGAAAATAAAAGCATCACTCAAGCTTCACTATTAGTCTCTCTAATTTCAGAATTAACTTTGCCCATGATACTTCTTTCGCCAACATGCTCCTTGTTATGATTATCTCGATCTTCTTCTTCATTGGGTTTCTTGCCAATTGTTGCTTCACCGCCAGTAACTGTTTCTTCAGGAGGGATTTTTTCTTTATCTACCGAATCTTCTTCTCCACTTTCATATTCAAGATCAACATCAAGGGGACGAGGAATTTCATCATCATCTACATCTAGAGGCTTGATTGATATAGTAGGAAGAGAGTTTGCCAATAAAGCTTAATTCACAAGAACTTCAGCACTAAGATGAAATTTGCGAAGGAAATCCCTATCGCGATTCCCAATCTCCATGTCTTTGAAGTATTCGAGGTAATCACATTTTCTCTCTGCACGATCGCGAGAATGAACAAGACGAGCAATAAGCAATCCATTTTCCTTGTAAATTTTAGCCAATTGATCATTTAAAGTAGAAATAGTTGAAAGAAGTTTCCTCTCAGAATCTGCGAAAAACAAGAATAAAACATGAAAGATATTCAAGCAAATGTTTCGCAAGAAGAATTAAAAAGAAATTTAATAGAGAAATTAACAGTTGAGGCATCCAAAATGACTACCTTCCTTTTGTGAGCTTAAGTTTTGAATTAGTGTCAAACAAGAATTCTTCCAACGATCCATGGAGTCATCAAACTTATCTCCAACTATAACTTTCAGGTGAGACTTTATTTTTTCTTCTTTAGAGAGGAGATAAGTATTTTCTTTTGCTAATGAAGAGTAAGATTCTTCTAATTGGGAATATTCTTCTTTGAGTCGGTTAACCTTCACACTTAAAGTTATCCTACCCTGGATAAGACTAATCTTCTCATTGATAGATGATTCAGTTATTTCCTTAAGTTCATTCTTCAGTGAACGAAGAGACTGTTCTTGATTATCACATATTTTCTGAAGAATACTTAATTGCTGCGAGGAAATCGCCATCTTGTTTAAAAAATCACGCTTCTATTGAGATAAGGTTTTATTTTCATCTGATAAAGTTTTCATCGCCAAGTTAGCTTGGGTTAACAAATAAGAGAGGCGTAAAATTTTGATACTTAAATTTTTAGCTTTTGTACTAGTTGGACATTATCATTGGTAAGGTTATCTATTTGATCAACGGAATATGTATGAAGGTTATATAATTGATTATATTATTCCATCCACGAATCTTTCTCAACGCGGGCTTCTTCAGCAGCAGATTAAGATTTAAACCTCTCCATTAATCGTGTCTAATTTAAAGATTAATATGCGAACAAAGGATTTTAAAAGTAGAATTGAGTACAGAAAGAAGAAAATTTATCAAAACAGAAAAATTAAAGATAGAGGCAGAGATGTTATACCTTTTAATTCCTTATTTTTACTGCGAAGATTTTCGCAGTCTAGCGAAGAATTGCGAAGCTTTTGGCAAAGAGTATCATATTCTAAAGTCTTGACTTGAAGACTTTTCTTTAGAGCTTCAACTTCATGTTCTAAAGAAGCTTGCGAATCATTTCGGTCAGAACCAAAATATTTACTCATAATCTCGCAGAAGCCATGCCTGATAGGATCAGTAGAATATCTCCTAGCATCATCCAGAATATCAGATAAAACTTTAAAACCAACATCTACTCCTATAGAAGTTTCTTTAGAAGAAGGGAGAGATGCAGATGGCGCAGTGGTGACAATGGAGAGTTGAAGATTTGAATCATTCGCGGGAAGTACATCATCCGAAGATGAAGTATCTAGAAAAGTAATAAATGGAATTGAAGAAGAGTTAACTTGAGAAGTAACTACAGATGGAGGGGAAAAAACTTCATTCACGGCAATATAAAGAATTTCATTTATCAGAGGATCAGTGGAGGAAGGGACACTGGTGGCGATATCCTCGCAAACAGAAGATAGAGATTTAGTCTGTGAAGGTTTTGGGACAGCATTCGCAGAAATTAATTGGGGAATAGTAATGCCAAAACCAATAGTTTTAACTTTGCGAGATCTCTTGCGAGGATTATCAATGTTTTCATCATCCTGCGAATAACAATCTAGATAAGAAACAGAGGCAACAATATTGTTATTAAGAAAGCAAATGTTTCTTACTACCTTATCATTCGCAGTCTTTATTTTCTTCTCAGTGGGGTCTTAATGCGAATCCATGTAAGCATTAGGGGTTTGAACTATGAATTGGGTATTAGAAACGATTCCGCTGAAACAGAAAAACGAGTATGGGAATTACATAAAATCGAGTAAGAACAGATCAGATAATTTAGATGAACATGAACAAGATCGAATTCAATAACAACAGAAGAACATATACCTTGATGATTCCATGAAAGCAGTAGCAGATGAACCTTTGGAAGAAGAAAGTTGCAGAAAACGAAGAGATGAGGAAGACGAAGAAATAAAAGAAGAAGATTACTTCCTTATTAGGTTTCCCCTTTTTATAGATAGAGAGATGGTGACCGGATAATAATGAGAATACTGGTATAAAGAGGAATATTTGACACGTATAGGTGGTTATACTAAATTTACGGAACTTTGTCGGGGAAAGAATATGGAAAGATGGGAAACCACGGCATCAATAAGAAGGAAAATTCTCATGATCTTTTTTATTCGCATAAAATACATGAGAAGAGGAAAGATGTAGGATCAGAATATCGTCACAACAATACTCCTGCGAGATTTACAGCGACAGTTCTACGAGCTCTTCAACAACACACTGCGAGTGTCGCAGAATGGTTGAAAAAATGACGTAGCGGATGACGATAGCGGAAACATGAGAAAAGCATGATGATGCTGCGAAGCTTACAAATGTTTACGAGGGTTAACATTACAACTACTGCGAGAGTATCGTGAGTCAGATCCGAAAATAAGGGATAGCTTAGCTGTCATCCACTATGTAACTACCCTATATAAAGAGAATTAATAAACTCAGAAGAGGAGAGATCATTTTTGGAATCTGGAGAAAGTTTTAAGGAGAGAGAAAGTTCTTATGAGCGATTGTATTCTTGATTTCTTCCATTTCTTGTAATATTTCTGAGAATTAATCAATAAATTGTTGTTATTAATCTTCAAATATGTGTTGATAATTGTGAATTCTTGTGAGGGGTGTAGTGTAGGAATTCTTGCAACTACAAGGAAGGAACAAATGGGTTTGTAGTGGTTCAGTTACTGCTGTCTGAGATGGGGATCTGAATTGAAGAGAAAAACAAAATACTGATGCTGCTGATGTGAACTAGATAAAAAAGGGGATCTGAGTTGCTTCTGGTGGAGAAATTGGAGAAGAAAGTCATGGGAATAGTGATTGTGGTGAAGATTCAGGTTGTATTTGAGTTGAATTTTAGATATGGAGGTTCTAATGGTTATGGTGTTGAAATAGAAAAGTTAGGGTTTGAATTGTTCTGAGAAAAATTGGGGTGTGCTGAATCTTGTAAAGATGAAGTGTTACTTTGAATGAGTTTTGCTTGAGAATGAAGGGAATGATGATATTCAAGGGTATTTGAGTTCACAGAAGAAATGGGTATGTTTGATTTTGAAATCAAGACAAGAAGATGATGTTGGTGTTGTTATTATTTGATGGGTGTGCTTATGATTCAGAGTTTAAGAAGAGTATGTTGCAATGGGTCTGTGGTGTTGGATGGTTGAAACAGAGTTGTGCTACTGCAGGGGAACTGAACTTGCAGGAATGGATGCATGGTGCAGGCTTGAGATGGTTGCTTTGGTTGTAACTATGGCAGTATGCTGTGTTGCAGTTGGAAATGAAGTTGAACTGATGAGAATGAAGCTTAAATGGAAGAATGAGGTATTTTAGTGAGTTGTTGGTGTTTGAACTTAGGTGAAAGAAGTTTTTCCTGTGGATTCATTAAGGTGGTGGTATGAACTGTATCAGAAAGAGATAGAGCAACATGGCACATTTGCACCTGAACTGAAGCTCATCAAAGATGTAAGTAATGGGGCTGTGTGAAGGGTTGTTGCAGAATACAGGAAATGGATATTGTAGGCAAAGGAGATGAAATGAAGTTGTTGGTTTAGGCGAAATGAATTGCAAGTGATGGTCTGTGATGCAGTGGTGGTGTTGTGTTTGCTGCCAGGGATTTAGTGGATGTTATTGAGGTGATTGAGCCGAGAGAAATGGTACTGGAATGAGTCTGTGTTTCTGCTATTGGCGTGACTGATATTTGCCCTCGGGTTGGAAAACTGAGATTGATAATGGTGGTGATCATGGATGTAGTGAATTTCATGGTCGATGTCATTGAGAGATGGAAGGTAGAGCTCGAGTTTGCTGGCATTAATGGAGATGTTATTGTGGGATCAGAATATCACCACAACAATATTCTTGCGAAATTATTAACAATATTTCTCCTAGTTCTTCAATAACACACTGCGAGTGTCGCAGAATGATTCAAAGAATGACGTAACGGACGACGACAACATAAAGCACGAGAAAGATATGAAGATTTTGTGAAGTTATAGAGAAAGATCGTTAGAACGTAGCGGGAGCTCGCTAGAATGTAGTGGGAGCTCGCGAGAATGTAGCGGGATCTCGCGAGAATGTAGCGGGAGCTCGCTAGAATGTAGCAGATCCTGAGAGAACATAGCAAAGCTTGAGATTTTATGAGATGTATGTGAGCTTTCATCCACTATGTAAACACCTATATAAAGAGAATAGCAGGAGAGAGAAAAGGAGGAGGAGACAATTTAGTAAGAGAGAGAGATATTTTACAGAGAGATATTTTAGAGAGAGAATGTATTTTTCTTTATCATCTTCTTCCCCAAAAACTAGATCTAAAATTCTACCATTAATGGAGATTATCAATGTAAATTTAAACAATCATAGTGAAGAATCATGGATGTAGATCAAATTGATCGGACCATGTAAAAATCTTGGTGACCATTTATAATTTTAGCATCTTTATTACCATTTTTATATGTAGATCTAGAAATTGTTATCAAGATATGTTAAGGGGTGTGTTGTGAGATTTCCTGCAACTACATTTTGGCGCTAGAAATAGGGAACCAAATCTTGTTGATTCAAGAAAGTGTAGAAAAATTGGTTAATGTTGGTGATGAATTCTATCGGATCTATGAGCTTTAAAGGCATAAATGGAAGTTCATGTAGTTTTTGTATCTCTAAACAACAAACACATCTTAGTAGTTCAGGAAGAGAGATGTAGATATGGGGAAATCGTCAAGCAAAGTGAAATACACACAAGCTGCGCCAACAATCGCTTCCAAAAGGGTCAAATCTCTTCTCATACACTCATTTTTTACTTGATTCCAAAAATATGAAGTTTATTAAAATTTCATAAAAATTTCGCTGGTTTTGTGAACCACAAAAGTTTACCAAAATATGATGAGTTCCTACAACTAAAATTTCGCTGAAGTATTAAATTTTTCAATCAATTTGAGGATTTCTACTGTAAATTGGGTTTTCGGTGATGATACTCATTTTCCATAAAATTAATGTATAACTTATGACTTGTCGTATTGGTTTGAGTACTTGCAGTGATGAATAGTTGAGACCCTCTTTAGACATAAGCTTTAAATGCAAAAGAAGAAACAGAAATTGGCAAACAGAGAACGGGGTATCCTTAAGGGCAAAGAATTTAAGAGCTACAATAATAAAATTTCGCAAAGATAAAGATCCTCTCTGCGAGGGAAGTCATAGCTCATGAAATGTGCATATCTCAGTAGGCTAGCAGTAAGGAGAAGAGGAACAATACCGCAGCACATGAACTTAATCACCGGCAAAGAAAGACATTCATTAAGGCATACAGTTTAGTACAAAATGTAGAACAACATTCTCAGGTTTAGAGAGTAAGGAGCGAGTGACAAAAGGGGTGACATGCAAGAAGAAAGAATAAATAATCAAAAAATCAAGCGAAGAGGACAACACAAGGAAAATGAGGTAGACGCAAAGGGTAGACAAACTTCAAATAGAGAAGAGGATCTATTTTGCCTCATAATTGTGTTGATTTTGTAAACAAACAGGGAAAGATGAACAAAAGTAAATAAATTAGGCGAAGCAAATGGAGAGGAGAGACTTCGAGAGACATTCATAGTGAGCAAAGAAGATTTGCGAAATTCCAACGCTTTGCAAAATTTATACGTCCCCAGCGAAGAAATGTTAATTTCAGCAAAGAAATATACCAGCACTGCATCCAAAAGGGAAAATATCTTACTTTAATAGATTATGAAAAGAATGAAAGGAATATTGTTACAAATTAATATTGTGTAATCTTTAGTTTTATTAAGATACTACTAATCTTTAACTGAAATTCACAGAAGCACAACCGAATATTAAGTAGCGTCCATTATTTAGCAAAGCTAAGAAGATTTTACGCGAAGGAATGAATGCATTATCATGAACTGTCACGCAAAGGAATGAATGAATATTAAGTAGGGTCCATTATCTCGCAGCTCTCAAAAGTGGAATATCTCAGCAACGACTAAACTCAAAAACGGGAAGAACTACCATCTGCGAATGAAATAAATGTTCATGTCTACAACGCTATCATCAACTGTAACGTGAAAAATGCTTTTTACACAAACTTCTAAATGCGAACTTAATGACGAAGGAAAAATTATCACCAGCGAAGATGCCGCAGCTCCAGTGAAGTTGTCGCAGTACCAACGAATAAAATTTGTTATAATTGATCATCAAGACAACATTAGCACATGCTAATAACGTTATTCGCAGGAGCACATGATACGTAAATAGTGATCAAATTAGCAGCGTCTGCGAAGGAATCAAAGTCATCAAAAGCATGAAGATATCACCACCAATCACTAAGGCAAAGAGAATTCGCAAGAACAATTTTTTTCAAGATTAATTTTTCAAATTTAATTTGTCGACAGCAGGATAATGTAAATAGAAAGGGAAGCCACATGGACAAAAACAAAGGAAAAGGAGGAAGTCTTGTGAAGATACAAAGTTCTCCTGCGAAAACATAGGTTATGTAGTAAGTGAATGGCAGAAAGAATTCACAAAGGATCATACCATCCAAAAGAAGTTTACAGGAGGGAGCTTTCACTAATAACAAAGGAAGAACCTAACAAGTGGTAAAAATGCCATAGAAGAAGTAATCACCAAAGAAGAATGGCGATGAATAGTTACCAACAGTTCAGTAGAGAAAAGAAAGACGAAATAAACTACAAAATGCCAACAAACAAAGAATCTAGTATATACTACTCATTGAATTAATTATTATACTTCTTGTAGCATAGATTCTTCTTCATTTAAGTGTTTGTGAAGTATCTGTCCTTCACAACAACACTGCGAAGTTAACAACTAGCAAAATCCCACTAGCGAAGTTAATCTTTAATTTAATCCTTAATTTAAGTGTTGTTGTTGTCGCAAGTGTTGTCCTTGAAGTTAACATTTCTGCGAAGTTAACAACTAGCGAAGATCGCCAGCCCTTACTAGCAAGAGAAAAAAGTCAGCTTTGCACAGGAATTTTGAAAATAGGAGAAGAGATCTGGTGATTATTTCGCAGAGATATTTCGCAAGAGAGGATTAGCCCAGTTGGTATGGTGCGAGAGTATACAAGAGGCAGGTCAAGAGTTCATTTCTCATTTCTTCTCATTTCAAAAGCAAACCATATACTTCACAAGAGACGACAGCAACAGAAAATCACATGAAATCTAAGTACCACTTCCTTGAGTATTTTACTTATGATTATTTAAAAATAAAAGATTTTTGATTTAATTTACAAAATGCGATACAATCGCAGAAGTATAAAGATTTCAAAACTACAATTATTTCAGAATTACGATGTATTAGAATTTCTCTTAAATATTTACTTTGCTTCAAATGATATGACATTATGACTGAAATGAAAGAATGAATGAAAGAATAAAGAAACGCGAAAATATCGCAAGAAACGCGAATAAAATTTCGCAGAATGGGGCGAACCTTTATGGCGTGCAACCTAGTTCGCGAATAAAATTTCGCAAGAGGAAAATGTAAGACCTAATAGTGCGTCATATAAGGAGTTATCTCTTTGCATGGCTCAGGGATAAGGTTATACCGCTGCTAGAACCTGAGTCATGGAGATTTGGGGCCCATGAAATCCTATCCAGGAGAGGTACCTTGGATTTCCAACTATATATATAAGGTTATACCCTAGTTGGACGACCGAGGGTCTCTCCTAAGGAGTGCAGAGTATGACCAAGACGCTGAGGTACACGGTTGAGCCAAGGGTGCCCGGGGCGTACGAAACTACCCTGGAAAGTCTTGGCTATGATTCACTCGACCTGAAGAAAACCCCACTTAGGTAGCAGTCTTATAACTATAAGCCATATATGCATAAAGGATAAGAGGCTGCGAAAATAACTGGTTGTTGTTAAGACCGGATGGGAGGATCTAGTCTTGTATGGCCGATGTACGCCTCCTTGAAGGGGCAACCAGGGGGAAGATAAGGGTTGCACCCTCCATTAGGGAGCTGATAAGTGTCTTAAGACGTCAATATCATGGGGCTTTACGTTCGCAAGAACATTTAGGCATGTCATATTATCGCGTGAAAAATATTATACAGAGGCAAAAAGCCATGAGAAAAAGATAAGATGAGATCAATGGGTTTTTACATATTAGTGTAAAGATGTCCTGCGATTTCATCGCAAGACGACAATGTCATGGGGCTTTGTTTTCGCAAGAAAACTTAGGCCTGTCATATTGTCGCTGAGAAATTGACAAAGCGCGGATAAGGCAAGATCAATGGGTTTTTACATGCAAGTGTAAGAACGTCCAGCGATTTTGTCGCAAAAACAAAATTTGGCAAAATAAGACCTTTAACTAGGAAGGCAAAATAAGACCAACAGAATAATTGCAAACATTAATTATTTCCGTGAAATGCAGGTAAATTTTGTTCATTGCGAGAAAGATAATGAGAGTAATATTCAGAATCTCTCAAGAGTAATATTCATAATCTCTCAAGATACTATTCGCAGCACTATTTCAGGAGCACTATTCATAAATTCGCAGGGTTATTCATAAATTCACAGATTATTCATAATTTCGCAGGGTTATTCATAAATTCGCAGATTATTCAGAATTTCGCAGGGTTATTCATAATTTCGCAGAATGATCCAAAATTTTGCAGAATGTGTCAGAATTTCGCAGAATGTGATTATTTTGTAGAATGTGGTTATTTCGCTTAATTATTTTTCACAATTAATAGCACCTTGAAGAGACTATACTATCATGAGGCATAGGAAAGATAAGAATAAATAAACAATTCGCTCATTCAACATTTTCTCAAGGATTCTACCTTCATAGATAAAGAACATAGGCAACTATGGATTACCAAGAAAATATTTTATGTTCTTTATCTTCTCGGCAAGAATCATTTCAAAAATGGACAAGAATTCTCACCAAAAATGAAGTAATAATTTCGCATGAATAGAGACAATACTTATGAATTTCATTCAAGGACTGATATTTCTTATATTTTGAGGATTGAGTACTTCTTATATTTCTTCAAGGATACTTCATACTTCGCATACTTCAAGAGTTGATGCTTTTTATTTACTTCGCAAAGATCCGGAACTTCACAAAATAATAGAGGAAAGTACGTACTTTTCAAGTCCAATATTCTTACGATCGTTCCTTCATCAACAAAGATCAAAGATTACTACAACAACTGATTTTTCCTTAAAAATCGCTCTTCAAGCAATATTCAAGGAAAAAGAGGCAAGATGTAGGATCAGAATATCACCACAGCAATATTCTTGCGAAATTATTAACAACATATCTGCGAGTTCTTCAACAACACACCACGAGTGTCGCAGAATAATTCAAAGAATGACGTAACAGTCGACGACATCATACAGCACGAGAAAGATATGAAGATGTTGTGAAGTTATAGAGAAAGCTCGCTAGAACGTAGCGGGAGCTCGCTAGAATGTAGCGGGAGCTCGCTAGAATGTAGCAGATCCTGAGAGAACATAGCAGAGCTTGAGAGTTTATGAGCTGTCATCCACTATGTAAACACCTATATAAAGAGAAGGGCAGGAGAGAGAAAAGGAGGAGGAGACAATTTAGTAAGAGAGAGAGATATTTTACAGAGAGATATCTTTAGAGAGAGAATGTATTTTTCTTTATCATCTTCTTCCCCAAAAACTAGATATAAAATTCTACCCATTAATGAAGATTATCAATGTAAATTAAATGTAAATACAAACAATCATAGTGAAGAATCATGGATGTAGATCAAATTGATCGAACCATGTAAAAATCTTGGTGTCGATTTATAATTTTAGCATCTTTATTACCATTTTTATATGTAGATCTAGAAATTGTTATCAAGATATGTTAAGGGGTGTGTTGTGGGATTTCCTGCAACTACAGTTATCATGTGCTGGGAGTGATCGAGGAGAACCTAAGCATGGAACTGATGGGGAAAAGAGAGGGACGATGATACAATTGTCCTGGTTTCTTCCATTGACAATCTATGAAGATGGCAATGATGGTAAAGAGGTTGATGCAGTTCAAATGGTTCAGGTGGATGATGTTTGCCATTGAAGTGAAATGATTGTGTTTGTGCGAAGGAAATGGAAATCTGGGTCTGGGTGATGTGCATCTGCAGTTCATGATTAGTGTGCAGGGTATGAGCAATGGAGCTGAGAGCTGGTTCAAAACTGAAGCTGGCGGTGTGCAGAATGGTTGAAGCGACGCTGCTGCAGTTGATTTGTGCTGAGAAGGGATTCCTCACGTAACTGGTGAACTTAGGAGTTGAGCTACTGGGTTCGAGGAATTCGAGATTATGCTCACACTTGCACCTGCAATGGATCGAGGCAATGGCGAGTTGTGCGATAATTGGATAGCCCCAGTGGTGAACATGAGATACAGTAATATGGAACTACAGGTGGTAATGCTTGAGGTTAAGAAGATTTTGAAGTTAATGTTTTACAGGTGGTTCTCTGGGTCGTGGGTGCAGAGTTATGGCTCAATTTAGAAGCTGCATATAAGCAATGGACAACAACAATTACTGAAGCTATAGATGATAGAAGTGATATAGAGTTGTCTTGGCTGGACTGAAGTAGTGAAGCACAATGATTTTTCAACGCACTGTCACAGCCCGTGCACTAGCCTAGGCCTTGGAAAATAGACCAGTTAGACCCCTGACTTACCAGTTAGACTTATGACTGAGTGAGACTGACTCGGTCTGTTTGACCCGAGCTAACTCAGTTAACCCGATCGATTGACCAACTTTGACCAGTCACCTAAGATGATCTTCCCCGGCCTACTTTCAGCGATAACGTCAGCAATTCCGACTGCCAATTTTACAGAAATTCTCAGATGGGTATTTTTCATACATGGGCTTGGTGGACCACTTGGAGATGGGTTTTGAGAAGACCTAATATAGGAAAGAGTATCCTTTATGGAAATTGAGAAACATTTTACGAATTGTACCAATTGAGAGAGAAAAAAAAAATTGAGAAACATATAAAAAGAGAAGACTTATCCTATCTTAAAATCTTTTGCTTCTACTTTTGTTCTAGGGTTTAGAAACATGAAGTCTTTTCTCTTTATTATTGTTATGAACTCCATGAACATGAGCTAGATTATTTTTATTGGTTATGGAATAATTGGATTTCACATAATATGTTTTTTGATATGATAAATTAGTTTTGTCTCCATATAATCGATTATGATTCACTATTTATATTGTTACATGATTTGAATGCTTGTTTGATCGAGTCGCGAATCGGTTGAGTTTGTTTTCATCTCTATTGCTAGATTAGGATTTTTTATACGCAAAAGTGATAGATTCCTGATTACAAGTAGCATAAATATGATTATAGTTTGTAGTGATATATTCTTATGATCATATGTGAACCATAACCTTTGTTAAATCGAATTAGTGCTTTTACACGTTCGATTGCTTTGATTGGCATGATTTCATAGAACTTAATGCATCTAGGGAATTAAACTTGATTAGTGCTTTTACACGTTAGGTTGTTCTCTAAGATAGAATTCATACTCGCATCTTTTAATGTGTTTGTTGACGACAAGAGGAGATTAACGGGATATTCTTGCGATAAAGGTATCCTAGGGCTTTTGATTAAGTTGAGAGATTAAATATCAATTCTAATTATTGTTTTGAAAGCATGTTTATGAATGAAGATGAATCCTTATACAATATCTCTTTTACTTGATTTCATTTGTTTACTTTTATTTATTTTCTTTTATATTTGTCTAGTTTATAAAAATCAGAAAACCCCTCCCTTGTTACTTATAGGGAAACTGAAACATATTGACAACCTAGTCCTCTGTATGTGAACGATCTATCTTATGTTCAATCACCCAAAGGGAAATCGGTAAGATTAAGCCAACAACACTCTTAATCCAATGAATTGTGTTGATGCCAATCTTCTCAACTTTTGTATCAAAATACCCAAAGGATAAATCAATTATAGTTGGATCCTCTTTTACCAAAACAAGTATTGTGCACACCAAAGATTCTAAAACAAGTCAGAAATCTTCTATCTATTCTTTGTCTTTAAATCTTCTTAGATATTCAATAAACACCTGCACACAACTACTTGAATCTCTTGTGATCAATCACACACAGAACAGAGTCTGTTAACAATGGATTATCACAAGATTGTCTTTAGATCTAACAATAGTCTTAAGATCCCTGTCGAAACCTTGAACTAGTTTGAGTGAATCTTATATCAGAAGAGAAGATTCTCAAGCATAAATTAACAAAATAGGTGCAATCAAAGTTCAACCACCGTTAGTCAATCAAATCAATACGAAAACTAAAGATAAACCGCAATATCTAGTTTCCCACCAACGGGTCGCGCTAGAGCTTCTCAATCCCAAATAAGACTTTAAATTGAGCGGTCGTAAGAGATTTCACCTAATTAGATTACTTTCCTCTCCGATAGGCGGTTTCACCAGTAACAAAGACAAAAGATGAAGTCTATTATTACAAAGGATTAGTTTGCTAGAAATGCAAACTTAAAGTATTTATAGACAAGGATGTTTGGACACCAAGGAATTTCCAAAACCAAAAATATTCTCAAGATATTTTTCATTACTACACCAAATTCGGTTTCCATTATTCCTGTGAATGCACTGTCCAAAAATATGATCGAAATCTCCTTGGAAAATCTTTAATTAGCAAATGCACATTACTAATTTTTATTTTCCATATATAATTAAAAACCCTTAATTAAAAAGATTCTTAACTTATTTAAATTAGATCTTGGGATTTACTTCCTTATTAGCCTTTAAGGAATATCTTTGAACAAAAATAATAAGCATTAACGCACCGTGTTCAAAGTATGTCGACATCTTAGTCTTGCAAGTCATTTTTCATACTTACTCACTTGAAACCGATTTACCACACTTCCAAACAAGTTTAGAATTGGTTCATCTGACTTTCAAGAACTATGTGATTGATCAAGTAACACTCAATCACAAACCATGGGTTTAACGGTTCTACCAAAACAAGTTTCGGTTCTACCTCCATGTGAGTACTATGCATAGTTATACTAGCTTGCCAAAAATTCGGCTGACTAGGTACTAGGATCGGTTCCCCACATATATTTGGTATCTAACTTGTATGCACTGCACATGTCCATAGGATCGGTTCCCTTTTCTTCTATAAACCTTGATGCACCTCATACAAGGATTGGTTCCCCTTGTGATGTACTGCACCTCTTACTAGGATCGATTCCCCTTTTCCAATATTCGTCAGACACTCACAAACCCGATCATACCCCATGTGATTACTTAAGATCGGTTACACTAATAAAAGTCATACCAATACATAAGTCATGCCTCATGTGAATAGTTTTACCAAGAACACAAACAAGTCATGAGCGGTTATACTAATCACACATATTGGTCGTTCATAAGATTTGCAATGAAGAACAGCCCCAATAACGCCTGACGATTTCCTTTTCGGTTCACAACATATATCATGAACTTATTTCCTTAGCACACATGTAAACATTGTTCCCTAGGATGGAATCCTCACCTCATACCCATACATAATCACAATAGCATTCATACGACTATGTCGATATCTTATGTACAAAGTTTAATGGTTAAGAAAGAAACTTCATATTGTATTCCTTAATACCATGTCTATCTAGAGTGTTCATGCTTCACAGTTTTATGTTTTTAATATGCATGACTTGAAAGATACATTAGGGAATAAAACAGTTCAAGTCAAATATCACTAACCTTAAGTGGAAGGATGATGTTGTGGTTGTAGCTCCGTACTTCTTCACTTATTAAAGTCTTCGCAATACTTTTAATTTCTCACCCTAATACTTTCAAGCTAACCTATATGAAGTTGACTCTAGTACATTTAAATCAAGCGACTCTTAAATGAGTTTTGGTTCACTAAAATATGACATCCAAACTTGACATGCCAACGCTTAGTGGGTTCAACCGAGTAGTGCTCTAACAGACTTTTTTTGGGCTAGGTGATGAGATGCCGCAATATTCTCTGTTTTAACACGAAGGTTGTTCAAATCAGATGAGTGTGTCTCAATCAAACGTTTTTCTCTAATTGTTCCCTCTTTAACAATATTCTCAAGGATACTAATCATTTCTTGTTGTAGCATATTATCCTGAGTGAGTCTTTTAATATTGTTAGAGAAGGACTCAATCGTTTTACAGAGTTCACGTTCTCGACTAAGAGACTTCTCAAATTCATCCAAGAGTTGAGAATGATTGTGGAAATCAATCGTCTCAGTTGGATTTTCTTTAGTTCTGGTGATATTCCTTTCTGCCTCTAACATCCTGTCAATTGTCTCATTTCCTTCTTTGGATTCAGAAGAATCAGCAAAGGTATTATCCTTTGAGGAAAAACCAAGATACTTGACATAATCAAAAGTATGGGAAGACATAGACTATGCGTAGATAGGAGATACTACTTTTTCCATTGAATCAGATTATTTCAAACACAAAATTTTGAGGTCATACGCGTGCTTGCCTTCTCTGATACCAATTGAAAAAGCGGGGGTCTAACAAGCTCACCCAATATTTCGATTAGCAATATGTATGGACTAACTCGAATATACTTTTAAGATAATCAACTAGACAGTCATACTTAATCTTAATAAAACGTATATCAAGGAGTTAATATCTCTATATCTCGATTTGATCTATACTCAAACAAATAGAAATCTGCGAGTCTTTATCAAATACAAGAGATATAAACTTGGATGGTACCAAAGACCAATATCCAAGGATCAATCAATTTCCAATCAACAACCAAAGGTTGGATTTCACAATTGATCGATACAACACACAACCTGTGATATTTCAATTATATAACAAAATATAATGTAGAATAGAAATTACACAAACACTAGAAATTTTGTTAACGAGGAAACTGCAAATGCAGAAAAACCCCGGGACCTAGTCCAGATTTAACACCACACTGTATTAAGCCGCTTCAGACACTAGACTACTACAAACTAAATTCGGTATGGACTGTAGTTGAACCCTAATCAATATCACACTGATTCAAGGTATAGTTGCGCTCCTTACGTATCTGATCTCATCCACAACCAAGAGTTGCTACGACCCAAAGTTGAAGACTTTAATAAACAAATTTGTATCACACAGAAAAGTCTAAGATAATAGATAAATTTGTCTCCCACAAATAAACCTATGAGTTTGATCCGTCTTTTGATAGAAATCAAGATAAACAGGAACTAATCGATAACCCAGACTTATATTCCCGAAGAACGGCCTAAAATTATCAATCACCTCACAATAATCTTAATCGTATGGTAGCGAAACAAGATATTGCGGAATCACAAATGATGAGACGAAGATGTTTGTGATTTATTTTTATCTTGCCCTATCAGAGATATAATCTCAAGACAATTATTCAATTGAACTCGTACGATGGAAAATGGCAAGATCAGATCGCTCAACTACAACAAAAGTAGTTTCGTCTGGCTTCACAATCCCAATGAAGTCTTTAAGTCGTTAACCTATAGGGTCTCGAGAAGAAACCTAAGGTAAAAGGAGAATCGACTATAGAAAAACCAACAAGTATCACACGGGAGGTGTGGGGATTAGTTTTTCCAGTTGCTAGAGTTCCCTTTATATAACTTTCAAATAAGGGTTTGCAATCTAAGTTACCTTGGTAATAAAGCATTCAATATTCACCGTTAGATGAAAAACCTGATTCAACCAAGTTAATATCTTTCAACTGTTAGATCGAAACTTAGCTTGTCACACACAAATGAAATGTGTTTCATTTAGGTTTGAGTAATCATACCTACACGTGTACACTTAGTTGGTTCACAAATAGTTAACCAATGGTTAGCCATATGAGCACTTTCATATTAACTAAATCATTATGACGGTAGATTCGATCTCAATTACATTCTTATATGAAGTTCTGATAGTAGACTGGAGTCTATAGCAGCTTAATACAGTTTGGTGTACAAATCTGAACTAGGTCCCTCATATTTTCTGCATTTACGTTTTCCTCGTTAACAAAAATTTTGGTGTCTGTGTTGTTTATTTTTCCGCATCATATTGTTTATATTTATAATTGAATATTAAAGGTTATACGTAAATCAATTCAAGTAGATAAGTCATAGCAATTGTTGGATACGACTTGATTGATCTTTGGAATTTCCCAAGTAATCTCAAGAAATAAACAGGTTCACAGACTTGTCCCTGTTTACAATCTGATTTTTAGAGAAAGAGATATAAGATATTCATATAATTCCTGATTCAGATTCATTAAGTTGAACTCTCAGAATTATATTTGAGTTTAGTCCAAACAGGTTGCTTAAGAAAAAGTTGGTGGTGTATTTTGCTACCCCCGCGTTTTAAGGATGTCATGAACAAATTTGAAAATATGCTCTGAAGAAAAGGTATCCAAAATGACAATAAGCTATTGTTTATAACTAATTCTAATTCAGGATTTAATCATTTGAAAATATCCTGGAACAGTTATATGTGTCACTGATATTATTTGGGAATGTTTCAAACCGATCACTAGAGAGATATAGAACTACTGTAAATCTGGATTCAGGACAGTATGCATACCAGTTCTCACATACTGTGAGAACTGTTATAAGTCCAGAGCCGCAGTACATGTACCAAGTATACGTATCGACGTATCTATAGTTCGGCGGTGACTTTTTGGTACACATACCCGGTATCCATACCATAAAAAGTCTGTTGACTCGTGAACCAGGAAGGGACGCATACCCAGTATGCAAACCGAAAAAGATTTGTTGGTTTCCAAACCGAAAAGGTACGCATGCCCAGTATGCAAACCATAAAAGATATGTAAGTTCCTGAACTCATTTTTGTCTTAAGGGTATACATACCCGGTACATGTTCCATGACAAAAATATTCAAGAACAGGTATACAATACACGTATTTACCCTGTTGAATATTTTCGGATGCATTATAATTATTTCCATGAGATAATCGGCATTTTAACAACTCATTAAAAACACTATCTAGACATGTTTGTTCACATTTGTGACTCAAGAATAAAGTCTTAAAGTGTTACATGAAAATAGTTAAGCTTATCGTTTAATTAACTAGTTTCGGCTAACCTTCATGAACATGTCATTGTACATGGTTTGGTTATGGTTAATCCTAACTAGAGTGTATATTCCGCTATGTTAGTCTCAAGTCAAGTCTTTCATCTACCGGTGATTATTGATTCCATATCTACCTTAGCTTAAATCTAAAGCAACCTTGATCTTGAAAGTCTGTATAAGGAGAACCTCAAATAACTGGTGTTTTTGAATCCCTGACACTATTCTTGTGTGTCATAGTTGTAAACCAGAGTCGTCCTCTCCTTTAAACCTTTTTTAGGTTTAGCGACTTCAAATACTTCACCTAGGGATTTATGAAGCCAGGTCCAGCTATCTTTATCTTGATAGTTCGTGTATCCTGATCTTGCTTTGATTGTCAAGCCTTTTTTTCCAACAAATAAGATAGATAGAAATCACAAAGTTTCTTCCTATCAGACTTTGTAATTACACAAGTTTATACTTATGAGGTGAATACTAATATAGGCTGCTCTTCGGGAGTCATAAGACCGGATTTTGAGGTTTCCTAGACTTTGTCTATTGCAATCGATTTCCTACCTCACCATGATCTTTGATCAGAACAGAAATCACACACAGGCTTATCTGTGGGAGGAAGATTGGTTTAAAATATTCAATTGAGTTGAAGGAAATCTTAGGATGTAAAGGACTTCAGCTAAGGGAATCAATTGTGCGGAATCCTGCTGGGATTCAAGAGGTGTAAGGATCGGGACTGTAACTAATCGCTCTAGTGGTAGATTCAATTTCAACAACATTCAAGTCCGAAGTTCTGATAGTAGTCTAGAGTCTATAGCGGCTTAATACAGTTTTTTATTCAAATCTAGACTTGGTCCCGGGGTTTTTCTGCATTTTTGGTTTCCTTGTTATCAAAATTTCTGGTGTCTATGTTTTTTTTTTTCTGCATTATATTGTTTATCTTTATAATTGAAATATCACAGGTAGTACGTAAATCAATTCAAGTAGATGAGTCCATTGCAATTATTGGATATGACTCGATTGATCTTGGATATTGATTGTGTAGGACCAGAATATCGCTACAACTATGTTCACGCGGGATTAACAACACTTCTGCGAGCATCATCGCAAGCTCTCCAACAACACTTTGCGAGAGTCAGAGAATAATACAAAGAATGACGTAATAGACAACGACAACATAAAACATGAGAAAGATTTGAAGATTTTGTAGTTAGAGGGAATGCTCACGATCACAAGGCGGGAGCTCGCGAGAGCAAGGCAGGAAATGAAGATTTTGTGGTTATAAAAAAGTCTTGCGATCATGACAAAAGAGTCTCATGAGCACGACAAAAGAGTATCGCGATCATGACAAAAGAGTCTCGCGAGCACGATAGCAGATCTCGCGAGCACGACAAAAGAGTCTCGCGAGTACGATAGCAGATCTCGCGAGCACGATAGCAGAGCCTGCAAGGAGCATAGCAGAAATCCTGAAAAATGGGAAAGATGAGTTGAATGTGAGCTGCCACCCACTATGAAGATACCTATATAAAGAAAAGAGCAGGAGAGAGAAAGGGAGAGATACAATTTTAGAAGAGAGAGATATTTTGCAGAGAAATATTTGGAGAGAGAATGTATTTTTCTTTATCATCTTCTTCCCCAAAACTAGATTTAGAACTCCAATGTAAATCAAATGTAACCTTAAATGATTATAGTGAAGAATCATGGATGTAGATCATATTGATCGAACCATGTAAAAAATCTTGGTGTCCGTTTATAATTTTAGCAATTTTACTACCATTTTTATATGTAGATCTAGAAATTAATATCAAGATATGATAAGGGGTGTGTTGTAGGATTTCCTGCAACTACAGATTGGAATCATCTAAGTACTCTCATAGAATAATCAAGTTCACAGACTTGTCTCTGTTTACATTATGATTGTGAGAGAAAAAGATATAAGCTCTTTATATAATTCCTGATTGAGATTCATTAAGTTGAACTCTCGGAATTGTATTTGAGTTTAGTCCATATAGGTTTCCAGAGAAAAAGTTGGTGGTGTATTTTGGTAATCCTTCATTTTCAATTGGTATCAGAGCTGGAAAACATGCAAAAGACCTAATAAGTCTTTGTTTCAAGAAATCTGACTATTATGGATGAATGTACTATCTCTAATAACGTATCACTAGTTCGGAATCAACCAGTTGATTTTGATCAAAGTTTGGATCCAACACCTGAGGAGCAATTGAACAACTCTTCAACTAGTTCTTATGAGTCATTTGAACTAGTTATGAGAAAGATGAATATGGTTAATATGAAAGTGCTCATATGTCTAACCATTGTTTAACTATTTGTGAACCAACTAAGTGTACACGTTTAGGTACGGTTACTCAAACCTAAATGAAATACATTTCATTTGTATGTGACAAGCTAAGTTTCGATCTAATAGTTGAAAGATATTAGCTTGGTTGAATCGGGTTTTTCATCTAACGATGAATATTGAATGCTTTGTTACCAAGGTAACTTAGATTGCAAACTCTGATTTGAAAATATTAGAGCAGAGCTCGGTTGAACCAACCAAGCGTTGGTATGTCAAGTTTGGTTGTCATATTTTAGTGAGCCAAAACTCATTCATGAGTCGCTTGATTTGAATGTACTAGAGTCAACTTCATATAGGTTAGCTTGAAAGTATGAGGATGAGACATTACAAGTATTGCGAAGACTTGAAGAAGTGAAGAAGTATGATGCGTGTCGTAAGTGCAACAAATTATTCAAGATATTTCCCACTAATTAACTGGTAATATAGCGGTAGTAAGAGATCGTTCCCACAGAGAGCTGTGTAATTGATATTTTATTTAGATAGCAAGAAAAAGTAAAAATGGGGATTGGGTTAAAGTAAAATAAAAATAATAACAAAGAAAAGAAAGAGATGATCAAGGAATCCTTCGTCGTTACCAAGCGAAAACTGGATTAGTATACTTATCCATCTTCGTTAGAACCATTCATCACCAACCGTAGAATAACAACTATCTCAGTGATATCCCCAAAACTCCTTTAACCACGGATACGGAAGCTCTCTAATATCAGATTCTATTCAACGAACCACCAAGTAGTAGCTCACTCAAGGTGTAATCCAATCGAACGCTTTAGGATTTGTGAATTAAGTTGATCCCAGTAGTTAAACTCTTATCTCAAGGTCCACTTGCTGGTGTTATCTTCACTCGCAATTGCTCCACAGAATCCTTTTGCAAGGTCTCGCGATTTCTACTTGTGTATGCATTATTTGACGATTACTTATCTCCTAACTCAATACTAGCAATAGAATGATCAAAAGATTAATCTAGCGTGCACTCCAAATAATCTAATTAATCAATCATAAACCCTAGAAATAGTGAAAACAAACGATGATATGATTAAAACTCCGAATAGATTTATATAACTAATAAATCTTCACGCTAGAACATTGAATTAATCCTCAATCAATGGAATTAGTTACACATGGATTTACTAAAACCCATGAAAGTTATTTATGAGAAGAAGAAGAAAATAGCTTGGTTACCCCCTTGTAGTTGCAGAATAACCTACAACTACACCCTCAATAGAATTAGTAAAAACTCAAGAAGTTCTTGATGATGAATAACAATTTTATTATTAATGTTCTCAATTGATCACAAAGAAGTATCTAATTGGAATTAGAATAGTTACAACTTTCTCTATTCTCTTTCCTCAAATATTTTCTAACACTCACTAAAAGAACCTCTCGAATTTTACATTTGAACTCCTATTTATAGTAAAATTTATACAGCTGTTCATGAGTTACGAAGTATCGCAACTCATGCTCGCACAATTACTCCATCCTCGCAAAACTTCATATTTCTCCGCGCTTCTTTTATCATCGTATCATTTTATAACTCTTTTCTCCTGATACGCGTGAAATATTATCTTGCGATATTCAGTACCTACATCTTGCCTCTTCTCATGTCAATTCTACGAAGAAGAAATGATCGTGAGAACATAACCGTTACTTAGTCTTTTGAAATTTTGACACGTCTTTTGTAACCGTTCTTTTTTAGTTATTCCCTTATATAACTCCTTCGTACTCTCTTTCTTTTCTTCTTCTTATTTCCGCAATTCTATCTTCTACTCATACTCTCTATCACTATTTTCTCTGCAATTGATCTTCATGAGTTCTCCAAGGTAATTTCCCTCTATCTTTGCGTATTTCATTTGCTCTCCTCTTTAATTTCTATATGATTTGTTGTCTGATTTTGGTTAATTTCAGAAAAATAACTTCTCAGATGAAATCTCAATTAAAGAATCCAAGCCTTAATCCACGAAGAAGAAAATCTGAGAATCAAAAGGTAGTTAAAATACTCTGTCTTCTTTCCTGAACAATATATTGTTGCCTCAGTTTTTGATCTACGTTTTGATTCGCAGGTTGAAGAAAAACCAAATCCAAGCAAGAGATCTAGAATAACTAAACCCACACCATTAATTCCGATTGATGATTTCCTTCCTGAAGTTGATAAGGAATTTTCCTCTCCTCCTCGTGAAAATGCTTCTTCAAATACTCCTGCCTCTACTCCATTACCTGCTTTTCAATCTCCTATCAATGTCAATTTATCAACACTTCTTCAAGACCAACCTTCTCAAAATATTTCTTCAACTTCTTCAATTGAAAAACAATCCTCGCAAAATATTCCTTCAACTTCTTCTTTAGAAAAACCTGTCTTATCCCCAAATCCTTTGAGTACTATTTCTCCAGACAATTTGCAGCTTGCTCTTATTCCTTCAAATTCTTCTCCTCTTCCTCAAGAAATTCGAGATGGAATTTATTCAACTTTCCGAATGTTATCTGAGGTTTTGACCAATACTGCGAAATCTACTAATGTTCGTTCGCAATATGAATTTTGCGAAGTTCTGAATAATTTCGTCAATCCAACATTTCTTCTTCACGTCAATCCTTGGAAAAAGAAATTGAATTACTTCGCCATTCTTTGAAAGCTTCTCAAGCAGAATGCGAGGATCTTCGTAAAGAAAATCATCATCTTCGAATAATTCTCTGGATCATGCGATTCTTCGCAAAAGAAATGATGAACTGAAAGGTATGATTACTATCCTCATATTTTCTCTTTTATTTATTTATATTCTTCCTATGCTTGAAACATCCATTAAAACCCATTCCCCTTTATAGAATCCATCCAGAAATGTAGAAGATTGGTACTTCACCATGAATCAGATGCAACAGAATATCGAACCAAGCATGAAAGCCTCTCAAACCAATTCTCCCATTTATCTGATCTTTACTCGTGTGCTCTTGACAACTCTGATGCTCTTTTTCAAGAGAATACTCAATTAATATATGATCGAAATTTTTTGAATGATGACATATCTCAACTTTTTTCTTCCTTAAACAAAGCTAATTTGAGAATAGAAACCTTATTAGAAGAGAACAAAACCTTATCAGAAGAGAAATGTTCGTTTTTGAATACAATGATTGTTTCTTCGCAAGAATTAAAGACTCTTCAGAATAAATGTTGCGATCAAGAAAATCTTCTTTCTTTGTTGAAAGGTGAACTTGAGGAATTAAAGAAGTCTTCAGATGCTGAAAGAAATTCTTTTGTTGTTGAGAAGAATTCCCTTATTAATAAGAATATAGTCTTGTGTGCTAATAAGAATCAACTTGAAGAAGATTACTCATCATTAAAAAGTCTTAATGCCAAACTTGCGAAGGATAAAAATTTTCTCCTTTCTAAAGATCAAAAGCTTCAATCTCGACTTAAAGGATTGGTGATGGTTTTGATAATGCGATGAATCAGATGAAGAACTGTTGTCTATCTTTAACTCAATATTTTACTTCGCAAAGAGAAGGTAGTCATTAAAATTTGACTGCCTCTGGTACGTCTTTAAATTTCATTATATTCGCAAATTTTATTCTTTGAACTTTGTTTTATTTGCAGAATCTGAGAATCACCTTCGTAATGCAAAAGATGGATTAGAAGCCTCCTGTTCTGAGCTTCATAAGAAGAATGCCTTGCTTTCTACCCGCTTAATCAACTCTCGTGATCGTGCTACTCGGAGATTCAACTATCTTGCTTATTCCAAGGATATCGAAGATACCAATCATCAAAAGGCTATACTTCGTGAAAGTCACCTGAAAGCTCAAGTTTTTGCGAATAACATTCTCTTATCAAGAGGCTTGCTTCCTGTAAAGATTACTCCTCTGAAGATATCTGATGATGAAGTTGCTCGTGAGCCTGATAGTGATTTCGATCATGAGAGTGATGATGAAGATCTTGATGATGAGGAATAATCTATTCCTCAAGGAGATGTCCCTGCTGCATATTCTTCCAAGGATGATATCTCGCAAAAGTCGAAGGTCAAGTAATGACTCCTCTCGATCTTAAAGATCCAACACAGAGTGTTGATGAAGCATGATAATATTCCTTGTTCAATTTATCATTGGCTCTCCTTTCTTTCTTTCTTCTGAATTCCTTCCCTTTATTACCGTTGGTTTCCTTTTTTGCGAACAATTCTATTTTTTGAGAAGTACATTTGATATTTTACGAAGATGATCTATCCTTTCTTTTTGATATTTTGCGAAGATAATTTAACCTTACTTTGACTAAATTTTCCCTTTTTTGATCATGTGAAGAGAAATAATATATAACTCACAGATAAATCTTAGTATATCCTTTTCCCCCTATTATTTCTCTTCAAATGATCAACTATCACTGGAAGTATTAGAATATCCTTCTGAATTTATCTTACAAATTTTCTTCTTATTGTGATTATGAATAAGAAATCTTCCCTTCAAAGTATAAGGAATATAAGCCTTTTGCTTTTTACGGAATGTTGCAAAGTAAATAATAAATCTCCCCTTGAAGTATAGAAAGTATGAAGTATATAAAATATGAAATACCCTTAAGAAGTATAAGAAGCATTCAATTTATGAAGAATTGCCCAATATATGAAGAAGTATAGAAAATTATTACTCATTGTATGAAGAAGTATAATAAGTACTTAACCTTCGCAAAATTAAATATCCGTTGAAGAAGTATAATAAATACGAGATATTCTTGAAGAATTATAAGAAGTATTCAATCTTTTTGTGAAATATTCAATATATGGAAAAGTATAAGAAGTATGTAATTCTCGTAAACTTTTACGAATATAAACTTATCTGTATTTGATTGTTATCAAAATCGCATCTTTTTTTAAGTCTTCATTAAAATTCTTCAATAATGTTGTCCTTTTTTCCTAGGACTTCTCGTAAAATTCTTCAATGATATTGCCAGAGCTATCTTCTCTTCAAAATATCTTGATGTATATTCTTGTAAAATTTCTTCAATGATATTGATGTAATAAATTTCATTAATTTATGTGGTCTTACCATGCCTTCCTAAGTAAAGGTCTTATTTTGCCACCTCTTTTGTATTGATTATTTGCGATAATATGACAAGTCTGTACATTCTTGCGAACATACAACCTCGTGACATTATCGTCGTGCGATGAAATCGCAGGACTTTCTTACACTTTCATGCAAAAACCCATTGATCTCATCTTAACTTCATTGTATAGTATTTTAACCTCTTCAGGAATTGTTGCGACAATATGACAGGCCTAAATATTCTTGCGAACATGAAGCCCCATGACATTGCCGTCTTGCGATGAAATCGCAGGACGTCTCTACACTTTCATGTAGCGACCCATTGATCTCATCTTAACTTTATTATGTTCTGCGAGTTCTTTATTCTTTTCTTTCTTTCTTTCTTTCTTTTTTTTTTTTTTTTTAAGGCTCGCAGAACTTCATTTGTTGCACAAATATGACAAGCCTTTATGTTTTCGCAAACAAGAAGCCTCGTGACATTTGCGTCTTATAGCACTTATCAGCTCCCTAATGGAGGGTGCTGCCCTTTATCTTCCCCCTGATTTCCCCTTCAAGGAAGCGTACATCGACCATACAAGGTTAGCTCTTCCCATCCGGTTCTGCCAACAACCAGCTTTTGATCGCAACCTCTTATCCTTTTTGCCTATAGGGCTTATAGTTACGAGGTTGCACCCTATGGGGTATCTTTGGGCCAAGTGCATCATTTGCCAAGACTTGTCAAAAATGGCAGATGTGGTTCAACCTCACCCGGCACTCTTGACTCAACCGTGTACCTCGGCGCCTTGATCGTTTTCTGCACTTCTTGGGAAAGACAGTATGCCTTAGTCGCCCAGCCTAAATCTTCTTACACTATATTTTATATTGCGTAATGTCGTTAGATTAGGTGATAATCCAAGGTGTCTAACCCGGATAGGTACCCCATTATTGGGTTGTACCCCAAAATTTCTACCATGTACTAAGGGCCCTTGGTGGTGTTCCGGTTACCCTTAGCCACGTTATAGGTACCCCCTTAAATGACGTACTTTAGGACTTTGCCTCTTACGAATTATAGCTTCGCGAACTAGGGTGTACGCCACAAAGGTTTGCCTGTATAAAATTTTCTGCGGCTCTCTTTCTTTTTTGGAGGCTGATCACAGATTGCGGTCTTTTATTCGCAAATTAATAAAATTTTAATTGGAATATAAATTTTGAAAATTCGTAACTTTTCCCAATTTCCTGCGAGCAAACAATATTCGTAAAAAATTTCATGAGTTTTATGGGTAATACCTTTTCAAATATAGTCTGTTCCAAGGTCTACCGAGCCTCAAACCCATGTCTCTCCCTTATGGATCCATCAGCCGATAAGCTCCGCTTCCTACAACTTCTTTAATAACATATGGTCCATCCCATTTTGGTGCTAATTTCCCTCCATTTTCTTTTTGATATCGAGGTGTTTCTCGCATGACCAAATCACCTGGTTTATATTCACGTTCAATGACTCTCTTGTTGTATTCTCGAGCTAATCGTTCTTGATAAATCCTCATATGGTGCAACACCTTTTCTTTTTTTTCTTCCAAATCATCCAATTCTCGTAATATTACTCCCGCACTTAAATTTCTTTCCCAAGCTTCTTTCTTTGTTGTTGGAATTACAACCTCTGTGGGTAACTCGCTTCTACTCCATATGTTAGACAATAAGGAGACATTCCAGTTGCTTCTCTTCTAGTTGTATTGTATGCTCAAACTGCGCTAGGTACTTGCTCGCACCACCCTTTGAGATGTCCTTCTAATTTCTTTTTGATTGTATCTGCGATTGTTTTATTTGTTGCTTCAGCTTGTCCATTAGCTTGTGGATATAACGGGGTTGGCTTCCCACATTTTATTCTAAAAGCACTGAGTAACATCTCTATATTCTGCCCCTCAAATTGTTTCCCATTATCAGATACTAGTTGCGCTGGAACCCCGTACCTGCAAATGAGGTTCTCAAATATAAACGTAAAAACATCTTTATCACGAATATGCTGTACTACTTTTACTTCTGCGATCTTCGTGAAATAATTTGTTGCAACTATCAAGTACCGCCTTTGTCCAGATCCAGGTATAAATGGTCCAACAATATCCAACCCCCATTTACCAAAAGGCCAGCAGCTTGTTGAAGAAGTTAATGTAGCCCCTGGTGCATGAATTCTTTTACCATGTCGTTGGCATTCCTTGCATCTTCGTACGAACAATTTTGCGTCTGTATGCATATAAGGCTAGTAATATCCTTGTATCTTTGCTCTATATGCTAGAGATCTTCCCCCACTATGATTGCCAGCTTCTCCTCCATGTAACATCTTCAATATCTTTTCTCCTTCTTCGCGAGTTAAGCACCTGAGAGGTGGTCCACTAAAAGATTTCATGTATAAAATTCCTTCTCGCAACTCATAGTTTGTTGCACGACTCTTTAGTTTATGTGATTCTAGTCTGTTCCTGGATGTTTCTCCTGTTGCGAGGTATTCATGAATTTCTTTTCTCCAATCTGCGATGTTGTTTGATAATTCTCTTTCTACTTCCATCGCAATGCCTTCTTCAATTTCTTTCTCTTTGTCTACTGATGGGTTTTGAATTGTTTGTATTTGGATATTTCTTGTATTTGGATTTGTCATCATGCTTGGAATAAATGCAAAAGCATCTGCGAGACGGTTATATTTTCTTGATATATGTCTCCATTTTAATTTTGGTATCTTCGCAGATAATTCCTCAACGAGTTTCTTGTATTTCTTCAAAGAAGATTCATTTGTGGTATATTCCCCTTTAATTTGACAAATCACTAATTGTGAATCACTTTTTATTCTTATACTTTCAAGCTTCTTTTCCATTGAGATCTTTAATGCATGCACTACAGCTTCGTACTCTGTTTCGTTGTTCGTGGATGCAAATTCTAGTCTGAATGAGAATGCTGTTCTTTCTCCTTCTGGTGAAATCAACACGACTCAATCCCATTTCCCTCACTATTGGATGATCCATCCACCAGAATTTCCCATCTATCAGGCTCTGTTAACAAGTCTTTTGGATTTCCAAATTCTTCTTCAACATCCATCATTTCCTCTCATCGCTTCATCTTCTTCCAAAGGAAATTCTGCCAAAAAAATCTGCGACAACTTGTGATTTTTGCGATGACAACACTTCGTATTTTATCTTGTAATGGTTTACTTGTGCATTCCACCTTTCTATTCTTCCTGACCTTTTTGTGTTCTTCATGACTGATTCAATTGGGACTTTGGTTACCACTTTTATTACATGTGCTTGAAAGTATATTCGCAACTTGAATGATGCATAAACCAAGGCTAAGATTAACTTCTCCATTTTAGAATAGTTCTTTTCTGCTGCATTAAAGGTTTTACTAATGTAGTAAATGGGCCTTTCTACTCCTGCGTCTGCTCGTAACAGAACTGCACTTAGAGCATATGGAGTTGTTGCGAGGTATACCAATAATTCTTCGTTTTTCTCTGGTTTTTGTAGTATAGATGTATTTGCGAGGTATTCTTTGATTCCTTGAAAAGCTTTTTCACATTCATCAGTCCATTTGAATTTTGCTCCCTTCTTAAGTATGTTGAAAAAATGCTTGCACTTATCTGACATTCGCGAAATAAATCTCCCAAGTGAAGCCAAGAGTCCATTTAGTTTTTGTACTTCTTTTACCGTTGCAGGTGTTGCCATGTCACGAACTGCTTGGACTTTTTCTAGATCAACTTGTATTCCCTCCTCCGATACTATGTATCCCAAGAACTTTCCAGATGAAACCCCAATTATACATTTCTCTGGATTTAATTTGATGTTGAACTTTCTCATTTGCTAAAATATTTCCTTCAAATCTTGCACATGGTCTTTAGCTTCCTTGCTTTTTATCAACATATCATCTACATATACCTCCAAAGTTTTATGTATCCACTTCGCGAACACTTTTTCAACCATACGTTGATATGTAGCACCCGCATTCCGCAAACCAAATGGCATCTTCACATAACAATACAAACCCCTTGGAGCAAAAAAGGAAGTATGTTCTTGATCTTCTTCTGCGAGTGATATTTGATTATACCCTTTATATCCATCAAGTGAAGTGACTCTATCATGACCTGCAGCTGATTCCACCATTTGTGGTATATCTGGTAATGGAAAACTATCTTTGGGACATGCCTTGTTTAGATCAGTGAAATCTATGCAAATTCTTATTCCTTTGTTCTTTTTCGGAACAATGACCATATTCGCAATCCATTCTGGATATTTTGCTTCCCTTATAATCCCTACATCCAACATCTTTTGTAATTCTTCTTCTATCTGTACATGATAATTTTGTGATATCTTCCTTATTCTTTGTTTGAATGGTCTTACATTTTTATCTATATTCAATCTATGACATGCCACTGATGGATCAATTCCTGGTATCTCATCTACACTTCCTGCGAAGATATCTTTATATTCTCGCAAAATATCAGTAGTCCTTTTTTCTTCTCCTTCATCCATCTTAGTTCCAATTCGTAAGAATAAAGGCTCTTCTTTACTTCCAATATTTATTTCTTTGGTTGGTTCAGCTGCAACATAGCTTGGACTTTGCTCCCCCATAGGTGTTGGTTCTTTAATTATTTTTGCTGGTTCCCCTTCTTTTTCTGGAATTTCATTTGGTATACCTCTCCCTTCCTTTGCTCTTATTGTATACACTCGGAATTCTTTTTCTTTTCTTGTTTCCTTCGCAAGTTTCCTACGAAGTTGTTTCTTTCTTGCTCTTCCTCCGCATTGTGTTACTTCAATTTGATAACAAAATTTTGCACTATCAAGATCTCCTTTTATTTCTTGAATTCCATTTGGTGTAGGAAATTTGATTTTTTGATGTAATATTGAAGCAACAGCTTTGATCGCATGAATACATGGCCTTCCTATCAGCATGTTATATGGAGATTCCATATCTATCACACACAAGATTACATGCATTTCGATTTCTCCTAGTAATACCCGCAGCACGATTTCTCCTTTAGATTTTGTTGTAGATTTCCCTAATCCATGAATAAGACACTTTGAATTTATGATTTCTTCATCTCTAATTCCCATAGTGCATGATAGAATATAATATTAACAGAACTCCCTGTATCAACCAAAATTCGGTTTAATTTCCATTTTTCTTCAGCTTTTTTATCTTCTAGCATGATTGGCAATGTGATCACCAATGGTGAAGTGTGGTTCAAGTCTTCATTTGGAATTTCTGCTACTGAAAATGTGATTTTCTGCTTTTCCCATTCTTCTAAAGTTGTCATCTTTTCTTCCTCCATGATCTTTCTTCCTCTACAATCTCGCTTGTATATTTTTCCCTTCATATTACTATGAAATTCCTCAATCATTGTCTCTGTGATCATATTACATTCTTCTTTTTTGCCATCTCCATCTACTGACTTCATTTGATCTTCAAATTTTCCACAATTCCCTCAAATTTAGGCTACCACAATTCTCAAGTCCCCTCCTTCTAGCGTCAATTATGTAGTTGCAGAATAACCTACAACTACACCCTCAATAGAATTAGTAAAAACTCAAGAAGTTCTTGATGATGAATAACAATTTTCTTATTAATGTTCTCAATTGATCACAAAGAAGTATCTAAATGGAATTAGAATAGTTATAACTTTCTCTATTCTCTTTCCTCAAATATTTTCTAACACTCACTAAAAGAACCTCTCGAATTTTACATTTGAACTCCTATTTATAGTAAAATTTATACAGATGTTCATGAGTTACGAAGTATCGCAACTCATGCTCGCACAATTAATCCATCCTCGCAAAACTTCATATTTCTCCGCGCTTCTTTTATCATCGTATCATTTTATAACTCTTTTCTCCTGATACTCGTGAAATATTATCTTGCGATATTCAGTACCTACACCCCTAAAGGGGTAAACCCTAAGATATGGATTAAGAACCTTTCCTCCCCTCTCTTTGTCTTCTACTTTTCATTCTCACTCTGCACCATCGAGCATCACCAACTCCTCTGTAAATGCCAATAATGGCAGCAAACTTTCGCAACCAAAGCTCTACTATATACAACAACAGATCCATCTTCGTAAACCAATATATCCTTCCATGATTCTCGAGCCTGGTCAACACTTCTATCATTTAGTGCCAAAGATCTATGTCTCTTCTATCCCAGCAACATCTCTAGCTCTGCCATTGATAAAACAACACTGCAGCTCCATTCTCTTCGTCAACTACCAATGGTAGTTATCTAATTTCAGTTCCCTGAATTTGGTTGTTCCCTGCACTTGGTCGTGATGCTTGGTGATGAAGATGATGGTGGCAGTCCCTAACGGAAATGTGGGTGCCTTTATAATTTCTGTGTTACGACAACTTTCGCGCACTTTGACTTGCTTCAAATGCCCATAAAATCTTCATACAATGTCATAATGACTCTGTTCTTTCGTTGTTGGCTTCGTATTTTCGTGATCTTCGAGATGATAACTAGAACTCCTCAATTTAGATGAGTTCCACTTGGTATTTGGCCCTTCTCTGCTTTTAGCTAACTTCTTTTATTGCACAATTAAGTGCCAATTCAGTTCTTTTGGATGATTCACCTAGCAAAACATAAATAACACAAAAGAAATGTAATACACAATAATTTGCAAGAAACTAAGCAATTACTAGCATGGATTCGACACAAAATATATGAAAAATATGCACCTAACAAATTCCCCCACACTTGGCTTTTGCTAGTCCTCGAGCAAATTATCTAAAATACAATAACTCCATGTCGCCGAGGATACGGTTACTCTTAGCATGAATAACAGGCCTTTAAACCCCTAGGTGTCCCTAGTGGACGAGTTATAGTCTCGTGAGGGCTTACGAGAGATATACCCACAAAACCTACTCCAACTTCAAAGCGTTCCAGCTTCCCAAGCATCCAAAAAGCTATGAGGACATAGAGTTTCTGCATGCTAGTAATAAGAAGTTAGAAATACCAAAGAACATATTCATTCTTAAATCTTGAGTGAGAAATAACCACACCATAATGAGAGAATGCGTGTTTGAGAGCGATCAATAAGAATTTAGCCTCGACTTCTGCCTTACTTAAAAGGATTTTATGATAATTGCACTCAATAAGACGTATTTTTTATGGGTCTCACATGTGTGTAGGTAGGAATGAAGAGAGAATCCTACACACGTTGAATAGTGGGAAGGTAACCTTCCGAATTATTTCTGGAGACTCCACATAATCATGGAAAACAAAAATATTTCTCTGATGATCTCTAAGAAAGGAAATCAACCACTATAGCAAGGATGAGAGTACTTACCACCTTCACATATGATTGCAATGATGAAAGCACCACTCTCACAACATCTAATAGAAACGTCTTCCTTCGGCTCGTCTTCTTCATCTTCTTGGTCTTCGGTCTTCAACTGCTAATGATAAACTCTTGAATTTCGTAGAACTTCGGCAATTGTAACTCTTTTCATCAAATTCCTTGTTGCTTGAAACTTCTTTATATATTTTTCTTCCACATGTCCTTATTGAATAAATAACAACCTAATGCAAATCTTTTTGTATTTTTTGTATTATTTTTTTTAATAAAAAGATTGCAACTACAAAAATAATAACGAAATTAAAATAACATAGCCGCGAAAGAAGTACTTTGCCACTTTTATCTTCACAACTTGTATTGACTTTGTATCATAAACTTCAATAACTCTCATCTTTTGATTTTCTTCGCTCTTGTAAATAAGTCTTCAACTTGGATATAGAATTCCGTTCCATATATGTAAGTCTTCGACATGTATATAAAAATTTGCTCATTGTATGTTGCTTTACTTGGATATGTAATTTTTCTCTTTCTTGTATTGTTGCTTGTAAACCTTAAACGTCTGCAACTTTCCTTGTATATTTTGATGTCGCTCCATTGCTGATGATGATGTGTTTCTATGGACCTGTTGTTGGCGAGAGAGAGAATGGTGCTAACTGCAAATAAAACTACAAGAAGATGGTTTTCATCTATAGACGTCACCCTCGTGATTGACAAAATTAGCAGTCAAGAGATAAAAAATAGTTCTGAAAATGGTGTGAAGTTGGGTATCTCACCATTCTACCCGGAAATAACGTACGGTGACACACACTCAAACGAAAGCTCTTTAGTCAGCTACAAAGAAAATTTGGTCTGGTGCCTCGATTGATATGAAAATGGTTAGTCTCCACTAATGATTGATCAGCAACTCTAATAATGCATTTCTCTCTACTCCTAATTTGCATTACCGGCATGATTAAATCCTTTATTGAACACTCCAATTCGTAAGAAATCCGAATGTAGTTCCCTAACACTTCCAAGTTCAGTTATGTCGGTCAGAATCTCTATGTAAACATACCTAGAAGTATGCTAGTGGCTCTAAAATCTCTACAAGTTTAAGGTTTTTTTATGCAAAATTTTGAAAAATCTATATGCAAAATACTCCCCCACACTTAAACTTCACATTGTCCTCAATGTGTAAAACCGAAAGTTCTGAATTCTGACGTAACAGAAGATAAAACGAAAAAACTGTGCAAACTGGTAAAGAATTTGGAAAAACTACATTTCACAAAAGTTGTTCATCTACGTCTTTCCTACATAGTGTCAAAAGGGTACAGTGTTTAGATAAACGGTCTGATAGGTATGGTCTCTGGACTGAACTACTCACAGTCTGAATTTTCTGACGAAAAGGTATTCGTCATAATTCTCTTCTAAGATAGATTACGGACTCAATAAAATTAAACATGTGGATGAAAATATGATATGAAAATCTAATAAAATAAAATACAAAAGATAGAGATACAAAAACTATGGGTTGCCTCCCATTTAGCGCTTGGTTTAAAGTCGTCAGCCCAACTATCTTGTTATCGTCCATACACCAACAATCTGAAAATATGGTAGTCCAACCAATTTGGTTTCATTCTCAACCACTATTTCTTCAACAACCTCATCATCTAAATCGGAATCATCTCCTAGAAAGTCTAGTTTATTGGTGCAAATCATAAAATCATTGTTTGAGTACGTTACACCATTTATAACAACAGTTATGTCATATCCATTCTCCTCCTTTTGAATAGGCGAGTGATCGTTATAATGATCCGGAGTTGGAATAACATTACCATTATTGCAAGGATTTTACAAAGGTTGCTTATCTTCAAGATACTCATGAGCCGCATATCCATTATTGATCATGGGAACATCAGAATTGATTTGTCTTTGAGGCCAAACTTCTTCCTTAGTTATTCCCTTCTTAATTTGATCCATTTCTCTTCTTAGGTTGTCAATAACCGTTTGAAGTTCTTGAAGTGTGTCTTCAGTCTTTTTGTTGTGTTCATCCAGCTGTTGGGTTTCTCGATCCGAACTATTCATAAATTGGTGCATTAGATCTTCGAGAGTAGAGTAACTATCTTTAGGAGCATAACTTTCCATAGTCTGGTCTTGTTCATCCATCATTTGAATGCGCTGGTCCAACTTTTGATTTTCCTGATCCATATTATCCATAAATCGGTGCATTAGATCTGTAAGACTAGAAGAATCTTGATTATAAACATAACTATCCCCCCATCCTTGTGGGTTTTCACTTACATACTCGTCATTAGGTTGTTGACATGTATGAGAATATCCGTAAGGTTCCGTGGGATATTGATCATAGCCAAAAGATTGGTTTTGATTATACCCATGGAATGGCTGGTAGCTGTCATAATATTGAGATTGTAAACCAAATTCATTACCACTATAATATGATGATTAGTCTTATGCTTTGTACATGTTATGTCCGTAAGGAAACATGACGACTCACAAGAACAAAAGAAAAAATCTAAAAACAAAAATAAGCAAAACAAATAACAAATCAATTAGCAACCGCTCCCCGGAAACGGCGCCAAAATTTGATGCGTGTCATAAGTGCTACAAATTATTCAAGATATTTCCCACTAATTAACTGGTAATATAGCGGTAGTAAGAGATCGTTCCCACAGAGAGCTGTGTAATTGATATGTTATTTAGATAGCAAAAAAAAGTAAAAAGGGGGATTGGTTTAAAGTAAAATAAAAATAATAACAAAGAAAAAAAAGAGATGATCAAGGAATCCTTCGCCGTTACCAAGCGAAAACTGGATTAGTACACTTATCTATCTTCATTAGAACCATTCATCACCAACCGTAGAATAGAAGCTATCTCAGTGCTATCCCCAAAAATCCTTTTACCACGAATACGGAAGCTCTCCAATATCAGATTCTATTCAACGAACCACCAAGTAGTAGCTCACTCAAGGTGTAATCCAATCGAATGCTTTAGGATTTGTGAATTAAGTTGATCCCAGTAGTTAAACTCTTAGTTCAAGGTCCACTTGCTGGTGTTATCTTCACTCGCAATTTCTCCACAGAATCCCTCTGCAAGGTCTCGTGATTTCTACTTGTGTATGAATTATTTGACGATTACTTATATCTTAACTCAATACTAGCAATAAAATGATCAAAAGATTAATCTAGCGTGCACTCCAAACAATCTAATTAATAAATCATAAACCCTAGAAATAGTGAAAACAAATGATGATATGATTAAAACTCCGAATAGATTTATATAATTAATAAAGCTTAACGCTAGAACATTAAATTCATCCTCAATCAATGGAATTAGTTACACATGGATTTACTAAAACCCAAGAAAGTTATGTATGAGAAGAATAAGAAAATAGATTGGTTACCCCCTAAAGGGGTGAACCCTAAGATATGGATTAAGAACCTTTCCTCCCCTCTCTCTGTCTTCTACTTTTCATTCTCACTCTGCACCATCGAGCATCACCAGCTCCTCCGTAACTGCCAATAATGGAAGCAAACTTTCGCAACCAAAGCTTTACTATATACAACAGCAGATCCATCTTCGTAAACCAATATATCCTTCCATGATTTTTGATCCTAATCATCACTTCTATCATTTACTTCCAAAGCTCTATGTCTCGTCTATCCCAGCAACATCTCTAGCTCTGCCATTGATAAAACAACACTGCAGCTCCATTCTCTTCGTCAAATATCAAGGTAGTTACCTAATTTCAGTTCCATGAATTTGGTCTTTCCCTGCACTTGGTCATGATGCTTGGTGATGAAGATGCTGGTGGAATCCCCTAATGGAAATGTGGGTGCCTTTATAATTTCTGTGCTGCGACAACTTTCGCGCACTTTGACTTGCTTCAAATTCCCATGAAATCTTCATACGATGTCGGAATGACTCCGTTCTTTCGTTGTTGGCTTCGTATATTCGTTATCTTCGAGATGATAGCTAGAACTCCTCAATTTAGATGAGTTCCACTTGGTCTTTGGCCCTTCAACGCTTTTCGCTAACTTCTTATATTGCACAATTAAGTGCCAATTCACTTCTTTTGGATGATTCACCTAGCAAAACATAAATAACACAAAATAAACGTAATACACAATAACTTGCAATAAACTAAGCAATTAATAGCATGGATTCGACACAAAATATATGCAAAATATGCACCTAACAAAGTACGGAGCTACAACCACAACATCATCCTTCCACTTGAGGTTATTGATATTTGACCTGAACGGTTTTATTCCCTAACGTATCTTTAAAGTCATGCATATTGAAAACATAAAACTGCGAAGCATGAACACTCTATATAGACATATTATTAAGGAATACAACATGAAGTTTATTGCTTAATCATTAAACTTTGTACATAATATATCGACATAATCGTATGAGTGCTATTGTGATTATGTATGGTTATGAGGTGAGGATTTCATCCTAGGAAACAATGTTTTTACATGTGTTTTAAGGAAGTAAGTTCATGATATCTGTTATGAACCGAAAAGGAAATCTCCAGGCGTTATTGAGGCTGTTCTTCATTGCAAATCTTATGAACGACCAATATGTGTGATTAGTATAACCGCTCATGACTTGTTTGTGTTCTTGGTAAAACTATTCACATGAGGCCTGGGGTATTAGTGAAACCGATCTTAAGTAATCACCTGGGGTATGATTGGGTTGTGAGTGTCAGGCCAAATTTTGGGAGAGGGGAACCGATCCTAGTAAGAGGTGCAGTACAGGGAACCGATCCTTGTATGTGGTGCATCAAGGTTTATAGAAGAAAGGGGAACCGATCCTATGAACATGTGCAACGCATTTTTAGGCAAGGAGGAACCTATCCTGTGGACATGTGAAGTGCATACAAGTTAAATACCTGAAAAAGCGGGGGTCTAACAACCTCACCCAATATTTCGATTAGCAATCTGTATGGACAACTCGGAGTTGTTTTCGAGAGAATCAACTAGACTCAATCAATAGAAAATACTCACGGAGTTATTATCTCAATCTCTCAATTTGATTTACTCAAGCAAATGTGATTCGCGAGTCTAATCAAAGAGAGATAACTTGGATGGTACCAAAAACCAATATCCAAGTGTCAATCAATTTAAATCAACAACCAATAAGGTTGAATATTCTAATTGATTGAACAACGCACAACCTGAATTATTTTAATTATATAAAAATATAATGCGGAAAAGAAATAACACCGACATCAGAATTTTGTTAATGAGGAAACCGCAAATGCAGAAAAACCCCGGGACCTAGTCCAGATTAAACATACACTGTATTAAGCCGCTACAGACACTAGCCTACTCCAAATTAACTTCGGTCTGGACTGTAGTTGAACCCCAATCAATCTCACACTGATCCAAGGTATATTTATGCTCATACGCCTATGATCCCTGCAGGATACTGCGCACTTGATTTCCTTAGCTGATCTCACCCACAACCAAGAGTTGCTATGACCCAAAGTCGAAGACTTTAGCAAACAAATCTGTCTCACACAGAAAAGTCTACAAGATAAATAAATTCGTCTCCCACGAATAAACCTATGAGTTTTGTTCCGTCTTTTGATAAATCAAGGTGAACAGGAACCAATCAATAAAACCATACTTATATTCCCGAATAACAACTCAGTTTTATCAATCACCTCACAATAGTCTTAATCGACACAACGAAAAAAAATATTGTGAAATCATAAACGATGAGACGAAGATTTTTGTGATTACTTTTATATCTTTCCTATTGGAGATAGAAATCTCAAGCCAATTATTACAATTATACACGTACGATAGAAACAATAAGATCAGATCATACAACTACAAGAAAAGTAGTATCGGTCTGGCTTCACAATCCCAATGAAGTCTTTAAGTCGTTAACCTGGTTTTAGAAGAAGAAAACCAAAGGTTAAAGGAGAATCGACTCTATATTAGCAAACTAGTATCACAAAAAATGTGTGGGGATTAGGTTTCCTAGTTGCTAGAGTTCTCCCTTATATAGTCTTTCAAATCAGGATTTGCAATCAATGTTAGCTTAGTAACAAAGCATCCAATATTCACCGTTAGATGAAAACCTGATTAGATACAAGCTAATATCTCTCAACCGTTAGATCGAAAACTTAGCTTCCCATACACACATGTACTTGACGATTTTGGGTTTGTGTAACCGTACCCAAACGTGTACAATAGTTGGTTCAATATTAGTCAACCAAATGGTTAGCCAAATGATAACTTTCATATCGACCATATTCTTCTTCACCATAACTAGTCCAAATGACTCAAATGAACTAGTTAGAGAGTTGTTCAATTGCTATGAGATCATATGTACTACACAAGATACAATTGAAGCAAAAACGATGTGATTCACTCGAATCAATTCATGAACTACAAATCCACAGTTTGCAATAGCATTCCTTAGATAATTTAAATAAGTTCACGAACATCGTTTTTAGACATAACCACTCAAGTTCGCGGACTTAAGTAACCAGTTGGAGTTCACAAACTCCAGAAAAAATTCTCGGGTTCGAGAACTTTCGTTAGTTCGCGGACTGAGTTCGCAGACTGAAACTGAGCTACAACTCCAGCATAAATTCTCAGGTTCGAGAACTACGCACGTTCGCGGACTGGGTTGACTGCTCAAGTTTCGGTTTTCACTTGATCAACAAAGTTCGCAAACTTTGGTTCAAGTGCTAAGGACTTATACATATATGTGTTACCACAACAATGTTTATATCCCACAGTGGTTATATTGTCTAGACTCTCATTTCAATCATTGAAACATTCTCAGAGGACGTCATATAGTTGTTATTCACAAACTAGTTTTCGTCAGAGCAATTTCCAAAGTGATTGAAACATAACATGACTTTCGTCACTAGGCAAAGATGAACTTGGCTAAAGTGAAAGGTTTACCAACACACATTTCGAGAAATAGATAAGCGAGATATACTCAGCTCGAAATGTCACATATGTATATCTTTAGTCTATATAGTAAAATGACTTTTGTCTAAAAATAGGAGATAGAGTAGATAGACTTTTGAGCGATAGATAAGTTCAAGTCTCCACATACCTTTTAGTTGATGAAGATCCAATGGTTCCTTGAGTAGTCCTTCGTCTGGTATAATGATTGCCATGGAGTTCTTGAGCTCAACTACACTTTCTATCCTAGTCCGAGACCTTAGATATAGTAGACTAGAAATCAAGACTTTATTGTTTTGATCACTAACATTGACAAACATGCTTGATATAGCAACGCATGCGAGTTCAACCGAGCAATGCTCTAATAATCTCCCCCTTTGTCAATTTTAGTGGCAAAACTATTAATACATATGGAATACAAAAAATATATAAATAAACTTTGTAGCTCCTATTCCACATGTCTAATCTTCAACAATACTCGAAATCTTCGTTACTTCCAAGTAGTCCAATGATCCCAAAGGTTGTAAGTTTAACATCATCGTTGTTGAAAATCCGTAGCTATAACATTGAGAAAAGAATCGGTTCTCGATCATTGTTATACAGTGTCATAGTATTATTACACAGCGTCAAAGTCCATTTTCATTACAACTTCAACAACAATACTATGGTGATACTTCATTCCCCCTTAGTCAATACTCCATCTCACATGGAAACCACTCCCCCTTACATAATGATCCGAAAACCATATGTATTTGTAGTGTGAACTACATATTAATTCTCTCCCTTTTTGTAAATAAAATTGGCAAAGGTACAAGAACGAGATCCTAATAAAATTTCCGTAAGAGACATTTCATGACCAAAGGTAAACGTATATTATCTTGTTTAGATGCAATCATAAAGCCGAAGCTAAATGCATTCATCAAGTTGTTTATAAAGACACAAGATAACCCCTCTAATATTCCACAACCGCACTCCCCACAAAGATTTGGCAATTAAGCACAAGTTCAAAAGAACTCCCCCCCATAATATGTCATTCCCAAGGGAACAACAAGAGCGACCTTAATTTCAAAAGAAAAAGAAGGATTTCTATAGACTCAACAAATTACATACAAGTATGAATTTGGAATCCAACAAGAAATATTCAATCAAATTAACCAAAGCGAATCAAGATTAATTTTACTAAATATGCTCAACATAAGTAAACTTATGGAGACTTAATAAATCAATTAGATTGATCACAAGAAAACTCGCAAGTAATCTAATTGTCATACTCAACCAAACTAATTACAAGAGTAATCAATTTAATTGGACACACTCGACATAAGAAAATCTATGGAGCAATGACTAAGTTAATCATAAAAATAACCATCATAGTCAATCATGCTCAACATGAGAAGAACTTACGGAGTGCTAACTAAATAACCACACAAGATGATTGATTTAGTTCATTTGGGCTCAACATAAGAGATTATGGAACCCCGACTAAGAGTATCATAAGACATGACAACCTTAACCGTACATGTACTCAACATAATAAAACTTATGGAATACAAACTAAATAACCACACAAGTTGATTAATTTAGTTCTTAATGCTCAACATATATCATCTCATGGAACAACCAACCATGCCAATAAGGAATCGACTTAGTCGTATCATGCTCAACATAAGATACACAATGGATCCTTCACATTAATAATAATATGGATCAATAAATCTCTATATACTGTGGATAACACAAGGATTCATTCTACGTTTTCATCACCATTTGCACAATGACATACAATAAACATAATCCTTGAATCACAAAATATTTTAACCTATCTTACATCAATAATTAACAATATTGGCTTAACTTTTGTGTTTGTCAAAAGTCTATTCATCCTTTTATCAATATTTGCATATCAATTCACGAACGACTTTACTTTTGACAAAATATGGGACAATCAAGTTCACGGACGTAAACAACATATCCCATCAAAATATTGCAATATATAAAGCCATAAATATTGATACTGCAACCATCATCTTCCAAACAAACTTAGATTTTTTAAACCAAAAAATCTAAAAACAAGAAGATGAAAATCATTGGATATAGATATGTGTAATCACAATAATGACTATTCCAAAACACTAGTTATTCTTCTAAACAAAAAAAAAACAATAGAAGATTTACTAGATAATGTTAACTCAAACATGTCTACTAGAAACCGATCACAAGCTAAAGTTCACGTTCGACAACTTCACAGGTTTCAAGACTTTTGAGGTTGTGATCCATATTATTAACTGCGTCTTCGGAGAAGATATCCTTATTGAAAAGTTCTTTAACATGTGACTTCATGAGACCAAGGTCAACAGTAACCTTTTTCAACTCACTTCTAACCACATCAAGATCCTTCATTGTATCAACAAGTTGCAGTTTTGCTTTCTCAAAGTATTTCAGAAAGTCATGAACCACTTCAGCAGACACCATATCCTCATTCTCAACATCTTGATGTGAGTAGGCATAGTATCATGAGGCATTAGGTGCTCCATCTTCCACAAGAGTTCTTTTCTTTTTTCTTTTTGATTCAACACCAAAACCTTTTACAAGAAATCCCTTTGCAAAACCACCATAGAAAGATGAGGAGGAGGACATTCTTGATAACCCAGAAAAACCTAGAGTATGCGTATGTGACATATGTAACTCAATAGCTCGGCTATTTAAAGGTTTTGTTTGGATGAAGGACTTTTAGGGTTTCCAAGCTGTAAACTCGAAACAGTAACCCGTGTACACATTCGAACACAGTGCACCCCACAAGAAAAGAACACGAGACAAATAAACAGAAAAATACTAAAAGACATTGCAAATACTTTTTAGGCAATACTGTCTGCTGGTACTAGTTTAGATATAAACGATAAGAGAAGAGCTCAACTAGGCAAAATAAAAATTGCCAAAGTACACCTGACTTTTACACATCTTACTCAGCAGGATTTTTATGAGAAAGTTCCTAACCTTGTGATTAATTAGCATAAGTATGATCTTTGAGCTCATCTAAGGAATTGTGTCTATGATCAAGTCTCTTTTTCCTTCTGAATTTTGAGAGAGACTCCTTTTGATTTGAGAAATTATCATAAAACTTACTGCCATCAAAATATGAGACATAGTTTAAGTTCTTACCAGAAGGGTCTTGACTTGAGGAGGAAGACATCATGTTGACAATTTCTTTGTAGACTTGAATTATCTTTATCAAGTAATTTATCATATCATCATTCTTCATTCTTTCTCCTGGAATTTTTTTCAAATCAAGTGATACATTATTTTCAGAAACAACAACTTGGTCTTTTCTCAGACGATTCTTATTAAGACTTTTGTTCTACTTTCGAACATTTGAGGAACTCATTGAACTGACCTTCCTGGTAGTATACATAGGGTACGTAAGAAAACCAATGGGTTTCGACATACGAATGTCAGTTACACCTTTGAGAATTAAGTCTAAGGTGTGTTGAAGTTGAACAAGTGAGTTTTTATTCAACTTAGAGTTTTTCTTTTGTCTAACAGAACCTTTTTCTTTGCAAAAGTGACATACTTTCTAATCACACAAGTGATTAGGCAGTTTAGTCTTAACATTCTCGTCAGGAGATTTCTTCCTTCCATATGGTGTAGAATTTCCTTGATCAGAGGAAACTAACACAACTTTCTTAATTGGAAGAGACTCAATTTCTACTTCTGATGCTGGAGCATTTTCAGATGTAGCAGCATTGCTTGGTATATTGGACTGCTTAGAGCATCCTTGAATAAAGAGCTTACTCAAGTGATGTTCTATTTCCAACGCATCCTTCTCAAGGCGTGCATCAAGTGTCATACATGAAGAATGATCTTCAGTATTTTCTTTGGATTTGCAGTCTCTTATCATGCCAAAAAGAACACTGACATGTTGTTTTATCTGATTGAGTCTATCAACTTGGATTCTAACAAGATTCAGAATCAACTTACTCTCTTCAGCTATTTCCCATTTATTTTGAGAAATAGACTCTTTTGAATTGTAATCAGAACAATGCATGTCACGATCTATCCGTCTAATTTGAACACAGGGTTCGTCTATGTTGAGATAGAGGAATCTTTATCTTTAATAGAATTAGACAAGACAAAGTTTTTATTTCCGGTAACGCGTTTATCAGAGATACTACTCTTGTCCATAGAGTCAAATCGCTACAAACACAGACTTGTAAGGTCTTGAACGTGTTTGCCTGCTCAGATACCAATTGAAAAAGTGGGGGTCTAACAACCTCACCCAATATTTCGATTAGCCATCTGTATGGACAACTCCGAGTTGTTTTCTAGAGAATCAACTAGACTCAATCAATGGAAAATACTCAAGGAGTTATTATCTCAATCTCTCAATTTTATTTACTCAAGCAAATGTGATTCGCGAGTCTAATAAAAGAGAGATAACTTGGATGGTACCAAAAACCAATATCCAAGTGTCAATCAATTTAAATCAACAACCAATAAGGTTGAATATTCTAATTGATTGAACAACGCACAACCTGTATTATTTTAATTATATAAAAATATAATGCGGAAAAGAAATAACACAGACACCAGAATTTTGTTAACGAGGAAACCGAAAATGTAGAAAAACCCCAGGACCTAGTCTAGATTAAAAATACACTGTATTAAGCCGCTATAGACACAATCCTACTCCAAATTAACTTCGGTCTGGACTATAGTTGAACCCTAATCAATCTCACACTGATCCAAGGTACAATTATGCTCCTACGCCTCTGATCCCAGCAGGATACTACGCACTTGATTCCCTTAGATGATCTCACCCACAACCAAGAGTTGCTACGACCCAAAGTCTAAGACTTTAGCAAACAAATCTGTCTCACACATAAAAGTCTACAAGATAGATAAATTCGTCTCCCACAAATAAACTTATGAGTTTTGTTCCGTCTTTTGATAAATCAAGGTGAACATGAACCAATCAATAAAACCATACTTATATTCCCGAAGAATAGATCAGTTTTATCAATCACCTCACAATAGTCTTAATCGACGCAGCGAAAAAATATATTGTGGAATCACATATGATGAGACGAAGATGTTTGTGATTACTTTTATATCTTGCCTATCGAAGATAGAAATCTCAAGCCAATTATTATAATTGTACTCGTACGATAGAAACAATAAGATCAGATCACACAACTACAAGAAAAGTAGTATCGGTCTGGCTTCACAATCCCAATGGAGTCTGTAATTCGTTAACCTGGTTTTAGAAGAAGAAAACCGAAGGTTAAAGGAGAATCGACTCTAGCTTAGCAAACTAGTATCACACAGAATGTGTGGGGATTAGGTTTCCCAGTTGCTAGAGTTTTCCCTTATATAGTCTTTCAAATCAGGGTTTGCAATCAATGTTAGCTTAGTAACAAAGCATTCAATATTCACCGTTAGATGAAAACCTGATTAGATACAAGCTAATATCTCTCAACTGTTAGGTCGAAAACTTAGCTTGCCATACACACATGTACTTGACGATTTTGGGTTTGTGTAACTGTACCCAAACGTGTACAATAGTTGGTTTAATATTAGTCAAACAAATGGTTAGCCAAATCATAACTTTCATATCAACAATATTCTTCTTCACCATAACTAGTCCAAATGACTCAAATGAACTAGTTAGAGAGTTGTTTAATTGCTATAAGATCTTATGTACTACACAAGATACAATTGAAACAAAAACGATGTGATTCACTCGAATCAATTCATGAACTATAAAGCCACGGTTTGCAATAACATTTCTTAGATAATTTAAATAAGTTCACGAACATCGTTTTTAGACATAACCACTCAAGTTTGCATAATGGGTTCACGGAATTAAGTAACCGGTTGGAGTTCAAAAACTCCAGCAGAAATTCTCGGGTTCGAGAACTTCCGTCAGTTCGTGGACTGAAACCGAGCTACAACTCCAGCAAAAATTCTCGGGTTCGAGAACTACACACGTTCACGGACTGTGTTGACTGCTCAAGTTCCAGTTTTCACTTGATCAACAAAGTTTGCAAACTTCGGTTCAAGTGCTAAGGACTTATACATATATGTGTTACCAAAATAATGTTTATATCCCAGTGGTTATATTGTCTAAACTCTCATTTCAATCATTGAAACATTCTCAGAGGACGTCATATAGTTGTTTTTGAAAAACTAGTTTTCGTCAGAGCAATTTCCAAAGTGATTAAAATATAACATGACTTTAGTCACTAGGAAAAGATGAACTTGGCTAAAGCGAAAGCTTTACCAACACATATTTCAAGAAATAGATAAGCGGGATATACTCAGATCGAAATGTCACATGTGTATATCTTTAGTCTATATAGTAAAACGACTTTTGTCTCCAAATAAGAGATAAAGTAGATAGTCTTTTGAGTGATAGATAAGTTCAAGTCACTACATACCTTTTAGTTGGTGAAGATCCACTGGTTCCTTGAGTAGTCATTCGTCTTGTATGATGATTGCCATGGATTTCTTGAGCTCAACTACACTTTCTATCCTAGTCTGAGACCTTAGCTATAGTAGACTAGAAATTAAGACTTTATAGTTTTGATCACTAACATTGACAAACATGCTTGATATAGAAACGCATGCGAGTTCGACCGAGTAATGCTCTAACAATACCAAATATATATGGGGAATCGATCCTAGTACCTAGTCATCCAAATATTTGGTAAGCTAGTGTGACTATGCATAGTACTCAAATGGAGGTAGAACCGAAACTTGTTTTGGAAGAACAATTACACCCATGACTTGTGATTGAGTGTTACTTGATCAATCACATAGTTCTTGAAAGTTAGATGAACCAATTATAAACTTGTTTGGAAGTGTGGTAAATTTGTTTCAAGTGAGTAAGTATGAAAAGGGACTTACAAGAGGAAAGATGTCGACACACTTTGAACATGCTCGTTAATGTGTATTCTTTTATTATTCAAAGATATTCCTTAACAACTAAGAAGGAAGTAAATCCCAAGATCGAATTAAATAAGTTCAGAATCTTTTAATTAAGGTTTTTAATTTGTAGGATTAGAATATCGCTACAACGATATTCCTGCGAGATTTACAATGACAGTTCTGCGAGCTATTCAACAACACACTGCGAGTGTCATAGAATGATTAAAAGAATGACGTAGCGGATGACGATAACTAAAACATGCGAAAAGCGTGATGATGCTGCGAAAATTACAAACGTCTGCGAGTGTTAACATTACAACTACTGATCGCTGTCGTAAGCGTCAAAAATAATTCACTTTCTTACTCAATAAAATATGAATGAAGTATAAAGTAAGGAAGAGTTTGTATCCATAGAGAGGCGATTGTAGTTATCAATTTCTAATTTCTTAGTAACCAAGATGGGGGATTTCTGATTTTTGTAAAATAAAAGTAAAATAAAAGCGAAGTAAATAGTTGGAAGTAATCAATGAGAGAAATATATTGGTTAAGGAATTCATCTTCAATCTTAGGTTACTGTTGACCTAGGCAAAATAAAAATTGCCAAAGTACACCTGACTTTTACACATCTTACTCAGCAGGATTTTTATGAGAAAGTTCCTAACCTTGTGATTAATTAGCATAAGTATGATCTTTGAGCTCATCTAAGGAATTGTGTCTATGATCAAGTCTCTTTTTCCTTCTGAATTTTGAGAGAGACTCCTTTTGATTTGAGAAATTATCATAAAACTTACTGCCATCAAAATATGAGACATAGTTTAAGTTCTTACCAGAAGGGTCTTGACTTGAGGAGGAAGACATCATGTTGACAATTTCTTTGTAGACTTGAATTATCTTTATCAAGTAATTTATCATATCATCATTCTTCATTCTTTCTCCTGGAATTTTTTTCAAATCAAGTGATACGTTATTTTCAGAAACAACAACTTGGTCTTTTCTCAGACGATTCTTATTAAGACTTTTGTTCTACTTTCGAACATTTGAGGAACTCATTGAACTGACCTTCCTGGTAGTATACATAGGGTACGTAAGAAAACCAATGGGTTTCGACATACGAATGTCAGTTACACCTTTGAGAATTAAGTCTAAGGTGTGTTGAAGTTGAACAAGTGAGTTTTTATTCAACTTAGAGTTTTTCTTTTGTCTAACAGAACCTTTTTCTTTGCAAAAGTGGCATACTTTCTAATCACATAAGTGATTAGGCAGTTTAGTCTTAACATTCTCGTCAGGAGATTTCTTCCTTCCATATGGTGTAGAATTTCCTTGATCAGAGGAAACTAACACAACTTTCTTAATTGGAAGAGACTCAATTTCTACTTCTGATGCTGGAGCATTTTCAGATGTAGCAAAGATTGCTTGGTATATTGGATCATTAGAGCATCCTTGAATAAAGAGCTTACTCAAGTGATGTTCTATTTCCAACGCATCCTTCTCAAGGCGTGCATCAAGTGTCATACATGAAGAATGATCTTCAGTATTTTCTTTGGATTTGCAGTCTCTTATCATGCCAAAAAGAACACTGACATGTTGTTTTATCTGATTGAGTCTATCAACTTGGATTCTAACAAGATTCAGAATCAACTTACTCTCTTCAGCTATTTCCCATTTATTTTGAGAAATAGACTCTTTTGAATTGTAATCAGAACAATGCATGTCACGATCTATCCGTCTAATTTGAACACAGGGTTCGTCTATGTTGAGATAGAGGAATCTTTATCTTTAATAGAATTAGACAAGACAAAGTTTTTATTTCCGGTAACGCGTTTATCAGAGATACTACTCTTGTCCATAGAGTCAAATCGCTACAAACACAGACTTGTAAGGTCTTGAACGTGTTTGCCTTCTCTGATACCAATTGAAAAAGTGGGGGTCTAACAACCTCACCCAATATTTCGATTAGCCATCTATATGGACAACTCCGAGTTGTTTTCTAGAGAATCAACTAGACTCAATCAATGGAAAATACTCAAGGAGTTATTATCTCAATCTCTCAATTTTATTTACTCAAGCAAATGTGATTCGCGAGTCTAATAAAAGAGAGATAACTTGGATGGTACCAAAAACCAATATCCAAGTGTCAATCAATTTAAATCAACAACCAATAAGGTTGAATATTCTAATTGATTGAACAACGCACAACCTGTATTATTTTAATTATATAAAAATATAATGCGGAAAAGAAATAACACAGACACCAGAATTTTGTTAACGAGGAAACCGAAAATGTAGAAAAACCCCAGGACCTAGTCTAGATTAAAAATACATTGTATTAAGCCGCTATAGACACAATCCTACTCCAAATTAACTTCGGTCTGGACTATAGTTGAACCCTAATCAATCTCACACTGATCCAAGGTACAATTATGCTCCTACGCCTCTGATCCCAGCAGGATACTACGCACTTGATTCCCTTAGATGATCTCACCCACAACCAAGAGTTGCTACGACCCAAAGTCTAAGACTTTAGCAAACAAATCTGTCTCACACATAAAAGTCTACAAGATAGATAAATTCGTCTCCCACAAATAAACTTATGAGTTTTGTTCCGTCTTTTGATAAATCAAGGTGAACAGGAACCAATCAATAAAACCATACTTATATTCCCGAAGAACAGATCAGTTTTATCAATCACCTCACAATAGTCTTAATCGACGCAGCGAAAAAATATATTGTGGAATCACATATGATGAGACGAAGATGTTTGTGATTACTTTTATATCTTGCCTATCGAAGATAGAAATCTCAAGCCAATTATTATAATTGTACTCGTACGATAGAAATAATAAGATCAGATCACACAACTACAAGAAAAGTAGTATCGGTCTGGCTTCACAATCCCAATGGAGTCTGTAATTCGTTAACCTGGTTTTAGAAGAAGAAAACCGAAGGTTAAAGGAGAATCGACTCTAGCTTAGCAAACTAGTATCACACAGAATGTGTGGGGATTAGGTTTCCCAGTTGCTAGAGTTTTCCCTTATATAGTCTTTCAAATCAGGGTTTGCAATCAATGTTAGCTTAGTAACAAAGCATTCAATATTCACCGTTAGATGAAAACCTGATTAGATACAAGCTAATATCTCTCAACTGTTAGGTCGAAAACTTAGCTTGCCATACACACATGTACTTGACGATTTTGGGTTTGTGTAACTATACCCAAACGTGTACAATAGTTGGTTTAATATTAGTCAAACAAATGGTTAGCCAAATCATAACTTTCATATCAACAATATTCTTCTTCACCATAACTAGTCCAAATGACTCAAATGAACTAGTTAGAGAGTTGTTCAATTGCTATAAGATCTTATGTACTACACAAGATACAATTGAAACAAAAACGATATGATTCACTCGAATCAATTCATGAACTATAAATCCACGGTTTGCAATAACATTTCTTAGATAATTTAAATAAGTTCACGAACATCGTTTTTAGACATAACCACTCAAGTTTGCATAATGGGTTCACGGAATTAAGTAACCGGTTGGAGTTCAAAAACTCCAGCAGAAATTCTCGGGTTCGAGAACTTCCGTCAGTTCGTGGACTGAAACCGAGCTACAACTCCAGCAAAAATTCTCGGGTTCGAGAACTACACACGTTCACGGACTGTGTTGACTGCTCAAGTTCCAGTTTTCACTTGATCAACAAAGTTTGCAAACTTCGGTTCAAGTGCTAAGGACTTATACATATATGTGTTACCAAAATAATGTTTATATCCCAGTGGTTATATTGTCTAAACTCTCATTTCAATCATTGAAACATTCTCAGAGGACGTCATATAGTTGTTTTTGAAAAACTAGTTTTCGTCAGAGCAATTTCCAAAGTGATTAAAATATAACATGACTTTAGTCACTAGGAAAAGATGAACTTGGCTAAAGCGAAAGCTTTACCAACACATATTTCGAGAAATAGATAAGCGGGATATACTCAGCTCGAAATGTCACATGTGTATATCTTTAGTCTATATAGTAAAACGACTTTTGTCTCCAAATAAGAGATATAGTAGATAGACTTTTGAGTGATAGATAAGTTCAAGTCACTACATACCTTTTAGTTAGTGAAGATCCACTGGTTCCTTGAGTAGTCATTCGTCTTGTATGATGATTGCCATGGATTTCTTGAGCTCAACTACACTTTCTATCCTAGTCTGAGACCTTAGCTATAGTAGACTAGAAATTAAGACTTTATAGTTTTGATCACTAACATTGACAAACATGCTTGATATAGAAACGCATGCGAGTTCGACCGAGTAATGCTCTAACAATACCAAATATATATGGGGAATCGATCCTAGTACCTAGTCATCCAAATATTTGGTAAGCTAGTGTGACTATGCATAGTACTCAAATGGAGGTAGAACCGAAACTTGTTTTGGAAGAACAATTACACCCATGACTTGTGATTGAGTGTTACTTGATCAATCACATAGTTCTTGAAAGTTAGATGAACCAATTATAAACTTGTTTGGAAGTGTGGTAAATTGGTTTCAAGTGAGTAAGTATGAAAAGGGACTTACAAGAGGAAAGATGTCGACACACTTTGAACATGCTCGTTAATGTGTATTCTTTTATTATTCAAAGATATTCCTTAACAGCTAAGAAGGAAGTAAATCCCAAGATCGAATTAAATAAGTTCAGAATCTTTTAATTAAGGTTTTTAATTTGTAGGATTAGAATATCGCTACAACGATATTCCTGCGAGATTTACAATGACAGTTCATGAAGCTATTCAACAACACACTGCGAGTGTCATAGAATGATTAAAAGAATGACGTAGCGGATGACGATAACTAAAACATGCGAAAAGCGCGATGATGCTGCGAAAATTACAAACGTCTGCGAGTGTTAACATTACAACTACTGATCGCTGTCGTAAGCGTCAAAAATAATTCACTTTCTTACTCAATAAAATATGAATGAAGTATAAAGTAAGGAAGAGTTTGTATCCACAGAGAGGCGATTGTAGTTATCAATTTCTAATTTCTTAGTAACCAAGATGGGGGATTTCTGATTTTTGTAAAATAAAAGTAAAATAAAAGCGAAGTAAATAGTTGGAAGTAATCAATGAGAGAAATATATTGGTCAAGGAATTCATCTTCAATCTTAAACATGTGCTTGCATATATGATTAGAATTACAATTTAATCTCTTTTATTATCAAAAGCCTAGAAAATCAAGAGAGCAAGATAATCTAATAATTTCCCAAGTTAATCAACACACACATTAGAGCTGCGTATGTGAATTCTACCTAAAGAATAACCTAACGCATTGCGCTAATCAAGCTCAATTCCCAGGAGCATTAAGTTTTAGAAATAGGCTAACCAATGCAATTGTCATACATTGCGCATAAGAATTCGGACAATGGTCAAACTCTACATATGATTATAAGAGTGTATCACTACAAACTATAATCATATCATGCTACTTGTATTTAGGGTTATCGCTCGATGAAAACCCTAAAATAGCTATGGACAAGATGAAAGTTTAATTAATTGGCCACTTAACTAAACAAACATCAAAACCCTATCACAATACATCAATCATGTGATATTAAAAACAGTAGAGATATGAACGATAATCAAGAGAGAAAACTAATGCATTAATCAAGCACAAGTTATAGATATAAGACTACATCCTAAACCAATAATATAAGATTTAGCTACTCATAGCTATGGAGTTCATCATAATCAATAATAAAGAATTGAATAAGATGAAACAAAAGCAAACCCTAGAAGGGTAAGTTTCAGCAGCTATCTCCAGAACTCCAAGAATATAATGTGTGATATATCCCCCAAAAGAAGAAGTAAAACTTTTCCTTTTGTAGCTTTTCTACAACTTCTAAAATTAGGTCTTCAAAGCCCAAAGTCCATGAAAAATCGACCAAGCCCATGTGTATGAGAAACCCAAGTAAAAAATATGTCCCAAAAAAATGTCGCCGGAAAACTGGGTTTTCAGCCGGAATTATGCCAGAATCCGGCATCGGAAATTAGCTCAGGTGAACGGTCAAATGAGTCAATCTGTCGAGTCAACTGAGTCAGGTGAGTTGAGACCGATTTAGAACAGTGACATCAACTAAGTCAGATCTGAGTCAGTGCTAACTCAGCTGACTTAGCTCTAGCCAAAGCCATTGCGAATACCTAAACTGCTGCTACACAAAAATTGTTCTTCACTGCTTCTCCCAGCCAAGATGGCTGCTCATTCTTACACATGCACGGCCAATTCAGTTCATTCCACCACTAATTCAAGAACTCCACCTCCAGTCTCTCTGATTCCAGCTGCAACTCTTGACTGCAACAACATCATCGTCTTCTCAAAGCCACTTATGATTCACCAGCTGCAACTACAGCCATGATGGCAAATCAGTATCACAAGCTGCAGCTTCATTCCCTGTATCTCCATGGTTATAACTTGTAGCTTCTCCATTCTCAGAATTCACAACCCAACCCTACCAGATCCATTCAGAACATCATGCAATAACCCATAATCAATAACCTCCTGCAATTCCTTGCTTCTCAACAACATAACAACAACTTCTCACTCAACCCACATTTCAGTTCTCAGAACATTCATACTTTGTACCCAACCATCATCACAAGGTTACATTCTCTATGGCACCACCAGCTTAGTCTCTCATCCACCTATAACTGCAACCAACCACAACTCCAGGTGATTAGCTCAAACTCTTGGTCTAACAGCACCCCAGAACTCCAATGATCTTCTTCTTGCCCTGAACCACCAACTATGACTGTGATACAAATCTGCAGCTGCACCAATCCATCATTCAACTGCGACTTCCATATCTCCTTCCACCACATTTCTCATCCCCTTAACACAGCATAACAAAATCACCAGTAACGCTTCCATCTCCTCGCAACATACACAATCAACAACTAACTTTGTCTTGAGAAAATCTATAGCTCCATGCACTCTTCACAGCCTTGTATCGATAGCAGCAACTCAATGCATTCCTTTCGCTTCAGTTCAGCTGCAACTCCACAACACCAGTACCTGCAATTTGAGAAGCTTCATGGAATTCCAGCTTTCCCATTCCAAACTCATTATCTCTCAGCAAGAACCACCACCTATAATTCCATTCACTGCTTCAACTGCAACCAACGTTAACTGATACACCTTCTCAGCAATAGCTGAGACAACAACAACATCAACCACCTGAAAATTCAAATTCTTGTATTCTCAGTTGCTTCCACTGCCTACCAACACTCATTGCAATGCCCTGACACTCTCCTACTGCAACACCACCAGAGCCACATGTTCCCTGCAACTACACAAATTCATCCAACAAAATCATTTCTTCTATCCCATGAGCAATAAAACCCATCTGAGCTCTCACAGCATCACCAGCAGCTAACTGTTCTGTTTTGTAGCTTCAGACACCACCACAAGCTTCAATTCCTTCTCCACTTCAAACATCAAAGACAACCCATAATAACACTCATATTCAGGATTTAACAGCAACACCTATCATCTCTAATTCCTTATTGAACCCTAACATCCACACAAACCCTGACTTGGTTTAATTTCTCAAGCCTCAGCATCATAACTTCGATTTGACTTCAAATCTGAGAAACCCCTGTCCTAGACATTCATCTAAATATGCAATTATAACATCTTCTGAGTCTCAGCTCAAACACATAACCATAACCCTGTTCAAAACCCTAATTTATGTAATCTAATCACCAGCAGAAAACCCCATTTAATCTTTTCTTCCACATCTCATCATAGAAGCATAGATTCATCTTCAATTCTCTGTAGCGCCTGAATCTAGTTCATATGTTCTCGATAAGCAGCTGTAAATAAATCAGCAACACATCTTCTTCTTCCTTGTCTAAATCACACAAACCCATTCTGCCTTATTCTCTGTTCATCACCTCAAAATCGATAGCAGCAGATTCATTTTGATCTCAAATTCTCAGTCAATCAAACCATAATTCATCTCAGATGCCTTCTCTTAATTTCATAACAGCAGCCGGAATAAATGAATTGATAAAAGAAATAGATCTTCTCTGAATTCTAGAGTTGTAGTAGAAGAAATTGATATTTGCATCCAATACTCCATGATAAGGGATAACTACTTCGTATATGGCTTGTCGGTTCTAGGGAACTACAGCCTATTCTGTTTTCTTTCCCAGCTATCAGTTTCGCAGCACTGACAATTCGTTTTTCATCTCCTTTGTTGCGCGTCCTAGCCTGGTTCCAAACATCGCTCGCCTGTAAGTGATGCTTTTTCTCTTCTTTGAATCCTTCCACTAACATCAGCCGTCTCTTACTTCTCAAATCTACTTTTTCTCTCCAATTTCTCTTCATCACTAAAGCTGCCATGCTTTTCAGATAGAATTCGCATCACTAAAGCTGGCATGCTTTTCAGATAGAAATAAAAACAAATAATGAGAAATAGTTCGCCTCCACGCTTTTTCCATGTTTCCTCTTCTTTTGATCCAAATGACTCCAAAGTACCTAAATACTCAAAAAAAAAAACATAAGATACATAATTTACAAGAAAACTAGCAGAGAAAGCATAAACAATAGATAAATAATAAGGTGTTTTGGACACCTATCAACTAGTGCGAGAGTATCGCGAGTCAGATCCGAAAATAAGGGATAGCTTAGCTGTCATCCACTATGTAACTATCCTATATAAAGAGAATCAATAGACTCGGAAAAAGGGAGAGATCAATTTTTGGAGTGTTGAGAAAGTTTTGAGGAGAGAGAAATTTATTGTGAGCGGTTGTATTCTTGATTTCTTCCATTTCTTGTAACATTTCTGAGAATTAATTAATAAAAGTGTTGTTCTTAATCTTCAAATATGTGTTGATTATGGTGAATTTTTGTGAGGGGTGTAGTGTAGGAATTCCTGCAACTACATAATGGCGCTAGAAACAGGGACCGAATGAAAAAATTCAAAGATTTGTGGTTGTGATTTGTAAGAATTTGAAGAAAATTGGAGAAGATTTTTACGTGATTTACAATAATACATCAAAATTGAAGGAATGGCTAGAAGGAGAAATACATCAGAACAACCAACAACTGTAAGGAGGAGTAGAAGACTATCCGGAGAAGAGACAAATAAAATTGGAGAATCTTCAAGATTAAGAACATGGAGCAACAGAACAAGAAATAATAGAGAAAATCAAGTTCAACAACCAAATCAGTAAACACATGTACAAGGAAGAACTATGGATTATGACAGAGTGAGCGTACACACTTGGCGATCAGATTCAATGGAAGAAGAAATTCGACAGTTAAGAAATGAAAGACGAGAGGGAAGAGATCAAGAAGTGGTTGAAGGATTAATTCATGGAAATGGCGAAAATGAAGCAGCAGAGGATTTAAGACAAAGAATACAAGAGGAAAGGATACTAGAAGCGGAAGAACGTGCGAATTTAACAAGACAAAATCACGAGTTAAGAATGGAGAATTTGAGGTTACAAAATAGGAGATCAAGAAGTACTGCAAGATCAAGTTCAAGATCATGTAGAGAAGAACCAAGGAGAAATTCCCCTGTGAGAAATGATGGAGAAAATATTCGAAAGGAAATGCAAAATCCAAATGGACAGCAACAACATGGAGAAGAAGAAATGATTAATTATCGCTACATTCCACGCAGTGAAACTTTGGATGGTAGACGTGATAATAGAAATCAAGAGGGTGGAAATAACCAAGATGGTGAAGAAATCGAGAAGAAGGTAGGGGAATATTACATGAGCGAGAAATCCAAAGAAACCGAAGAATAATTGAGGATGAAATTGAGAAAAATTATGCTGAACAAGCGCCTCTAGCCTGCGAAAGAGAAAGATTGAGAGCAGAAGTGGAAGAACAAGAATTTCGAGAAGCAATACGACAGAATAATCATGACAATCGAGAAAGGATATGCACACAAAATCGCCACAATGGTAATATCAATGAGGAATATGATAGAATACAAAGGAGAATAGAAAGACATCGAAGAGAAACGATGAGAAATGAAGAAAATCGCCGAGAAGAAAATGGAAGGCGTAATCAGTTGCGAATTCAAGAAGGAGGTGAATAAGAAAATCGCAGAAAAAGGCAGAATGAAGATGCATAAGAAGACGCACAAAATCTCGCAAGGCAAGAAAGACATGAACGCAGGAGAAGGGAAGCTACACTGAAAAGACCAATGGAGAAAAATTTAGCTGGGAATGAACAGATCTTAAGAGAGTTAGCAGAAATGAGGGGAATGTTAAATAACAGAAGAGAAGGAGGCAGAAGGAAACTTGATTAAGCCATTAAAGAAGCTGCGAGAACCCCATTCACCCAAGAAGTGCAATTAGGAGGAATACCCCCAAAATGAAATTTTCCAATGTTAACCAGTATCTTTGATGTGACTACTTGTGATGTTCAACATGTCAAGGCTTCTGTTAGGTGTATGCTACAGTGGGAAAACCATGATGTTGTATTGTGCAAATATTTCGCATCCAACTTAACTGGTGAGGCGCTAAAATGGTTTGAAGGTTTACCCAAAAACACTATAACTTCTTTCGATCGTTTGCAGGCTACATTTTTGGGAGAATATATAAGTAACAATTCTTCGCGGCCCGGTATTGAAGATATATTTGGGTTAAAACAGAGGGTTGGAGAGAGATTGAAACATCTAACCATAAGATGGAAGACAATGTGCAGTGAGATGGCAGGAAGAGTAGATGAGAGATACCTCATTTTATGTTTCATCAATGCAATGTTCGCAACCAATCTGTTGTACATACAAATTTTCAGAATCAAGAATACAATCACCATGACGGAGCTGCAAGAGTTACAAGAAGAATACATTGCATTGGAGGAGAAACAAAATGATATGGAATCATATCCCATTGAGAACACCAGTTCAGTTGCAGCAAACGCAAGTATACTTCCCAGGTTAATAAATACAGTAGCGAGCACTTTGCAGGAGAAGCAATAAAATAATATGAATGATAATCAACAGAAATTGGTAGCTATGGGAAGCAGAGATCAAGAAAAATTCGAAAGGGAAAGAAATTTCTTCAGTAGAGGTGGAAATAATAAGATTCAGAGGCTTGATCAGCCACAAGAGACTTATGGTGGTCAGAGGAAAAATCATTATAGAGGGCAAGGAAGTCAGAAGATAATATGGGAAGAAATTAAGATGCCACCTCTAAATGCTAGCATAGAGAAAATTTGGGAAGCTGTAATTCTGATGGAAGACATACACGTACCATGGAATATGGGAAAAGAGCCACACCCAAATAATCGAAGTTCAGAATTTTGCACTTATCATCATTTTTACGGTCACTCAATAAATGAATGCAGGAATGTAAAAAGAATCATCTTGAGGATGATAGATCAGGGAAAATTAAGTCATTTTTTAAGGCATCCGCAGCCTCAGCAATTACCCCCAGCCCCAGAAATTCGCAGGGTGAATACAACTAAGGAAGGAGAAACGTTTGTGATAGAAGTTGGAGCAAAAGAAAAGAATCTATTATGTAACTCCATCATACATTCGTACAAGACTATAGAGGACTTCCACGACAATGTTCTAAGCAGAGTTTTCACGAGAGACATGGATGGAAGATAGATAATGAACATTTCAAAATCTTCGCCATTAGAAGAGTGGCAAAAGCAGACTATTTCTTTTACTGCACAAGAAGTACCTGAGCCTGGCGAGATGCATGACATCCATTAGTCGTAAGATTAGAAATAAATCCAAAACAAATAGAAGAAGAAGATGAAGAAAATGAGGATGATGGAGATGAAGATTCTTGGGCAATTAACAAAGTTTTAATTGACACTGGAAGCTCAGTGTATATCTTATTTTATCATGCTTATAAAACCATGGGAGGAAGAGACGAGGATCTGATACCATCGACCTATAAGATCTATGGTTTTAACGGTACTGACAACAAGCCCAAAGGGGAAATTACAATGTGAATTCCATTGAAGGGGATATCTTCTAAGATTTTATTCTGCGTTGCTGTTATTGAATCACCTTACAATACCTTGATTGGAAGACCTTGGCTGCATGGGATACCAGGTGTAGCATCAACTTTCCACCAGTGTATTAATTTTCCTCATACTAGTGGTTTTGGAGTTATAAAGGGAGACTGGGTTGATGGAAAAAATGCTATGAAATTGATATGGAATCTTGCGAGGAAAGGGCTGCGAAGAACATAAACTGGAAACATAACATCAAACAAAAGCAAAGAAGTGACAAGCTGATGGTTGATACAGTTGAGCGGCAAGAAGAAGGAATGCTGAGAAATCAACATGAGATGCAAGCAATAGATGGCGAGAATCTCGCAGATGGAGAAAATATAGCAAAGTGCAACAAAAAAGCAGAAGCATAAAATAGTAAGTAGAAAAGGTAAAATTTCTAAATTGTGAAATACAAGAGATGTATGAATGATTTATTGAAGAAAAATTTACAAAAAAATATGTGTTTTGATTTAATGAAGAAGATGAAATTGAAAAATTATACAAGAGATGAAATTCAAAAACAGACAAAAACGCGAAAATTTCGCAGAGACATATTAAGAATGGGACGAACCTTTATGGCGTACACCCTAGTTCACGAATAAAATTTCGCAAGAGGAAAATGTAAGACCTAAAGTACATCATATAAGGGGGTATATCTTTGCATGGATCAGGGATAAGGTTATACCACTGCTGGAACCTGAATCATGGAGATTTGGGGCCCATGAAAGCCTATCCAGGAGAGGTACCTTGGATTACCAACTATATATATATAAGGTTATACCCTGGTTGGACGACCGAGGGTCTCTCCTAAGGAGTGCAGAGTATTACCAAGGCGTTGAGGTACACGGTTGAGCCAAGGGTGCTCAGGGAGTACGAAACCACCCTGGCCATTCATGGCAAGTCTTGGCTATGATGCACTCGGCCCGAAGAAAACCCCACTTAGGGTGTAGTCTCGTAACTATAAGCCATATAGGCAAAAAGGATAAGAGGCTGCAAAAACAACTGGTTGTTGATAAGACCGGATGGGAGGATCTAGTCTTGTATGGCCGATGTATGCCTCTTTTAAGGGGCAACCAGGGGGAAGATAAGGGCGGAACCCTCCATTAGGGAGCTAACAGTGTCAAAAAAGACGACAATGTCATGGGGATTTACGTTCGCCAGAACATTTAGGCATGTCATATTATCGCGTGATAAATATCCTACAAAGGCAAAAATCCATGAGAAAAAGATAAGATGAAATCAATGGGTTTTTACATGAAAGTGTAAAGACGTCCTGCGATTTCATCGCAAGACGGCAATGTCATGGGGTTTTGTTTTCGCAAGAAAACTTAGGCCTATCATATTGTCGCAGAGAGATTGACAAAGCGTGGATAAGGCAAGATCAATGGGTTTTTACATGCAAGTGTAAGGACGTCCTGCGATTTTGTCGCCAAAACAAAACGTGGCTAAATAAGACCTTTAACTAGGAAGGCAAAATAAGACCACAAGAGATCATGAGAGTATGCAAATATGACCTGAGACATTTACGCAGAGATTATAAGATTATGTAGAAATGACCTGCGACATTTACGCATAGACTGAGGCAAAAATTTACAAACAGATCCTATTCAAAATTAATCTGCTCAATTTTTCATATTGCAGATGAATAACAGAGGCAAGTATGGGAATGAACAGAATGATAAAATTATTATTTATATTTATATGACATATTTACGTAGATAGAAAATTAATAAGCATATTTATCAACCATATTGCAAAAAGGAATTATTTTCTGATGTATGCAGATAGAAACAAAAATAATATATATATCAAGGAACTTGAGAAGCTGGAGAAATTCGCAGTAATGTGTTACAAGGAGAAAGAGATAAATGTACAAATTTTATAAAGAAATTTCAAGAGAAGATAAAGCTATTTAGATTCTTCATTATCTTTACCAGATTTCCCCCTTCATCTTCATCTTCATTATCTTCTTCAGATTCTTCAGCTTCGCTATCAGATATGATAAGGTTAGGAACATTCTCTGGGATTTCATTCGCAAGATAAGGATATGTAGAATGGGGAATTTTATGATCATCATAGACCATTTTAATAGAATCATTGCGAACACCAACAAGAGTATTGCTAAAATTCGCTAGCGTAATCTGAAGTTGCTTTTTGAAATTGGAACATTTCTCGTTGCGATAAGACAAAAGTTTTGCGAGTTGTCCTTTTTATTCTTCCAATTTTTCAATTCTTTAGCGAAAATTTTCTTCAGATTCTGCGAGAAAATTATAGCATGTTAATGAAATAGTGGAGATTCAGTTAAGAAAGGGATTAGCGGAAAAATAAGAATAACAACCTTCTCTGTCAGAAAGCATATATTTAATCAAGGCAGAATGATCAGCTTGAAGACTAACATCTACATCTAAGTTATTCTGGGCGTTATCAAGAACCTTTGCATCCCAAGCAAACTCATCTTCATTACTAATGAGAAGGAGGGAGCGAACTTGATTTTTCCTTTCAACAAGAGCTCTATTCTCACAGATAAGTCTATCTCTTTCAATTTGAACATCGATAAGAGTCTTATGGTAATCTGCTAAAGCTTGAGCACCTTGTTTAGTAATACGTTCCTTATCCTCTGAAAGCTTAGTATTATTGGAATTTAAAGTCTTGATTTCTTTTTCAGAATCATGGTAATGGAACTTAAATTTATTGATTAATCCCAAACTAGATATATGTTCAATTCTTAAGAGATGAATTTTGGATCTAAGTTCATCTATGGAAAGAGATTCAGGTTCATCGTTTAAAAAGTTTTTCAAAGAATCACTAAGGTGATTGAGGAGGGTATCATCATCTATTGGATTTGGAAAAGAACGAAGGAATACTGCTTCATCAGAGAGGCCGTAAACATCTGCGAAGAGGACTAACTAAATAAGAAAACACAAAGGAATACATGGATAAAAGAAAAAGAGAAAAATTTCTTACCATAAAATTGATCATTCGCAGCTTGGAGACTAGAAACCTTATATTGCGAAGAAGAGAGTTCAGTTTCTAATCGTTTGATCTTCTCATGAAGGCCAACAGATCTAGATTTTAACTACTCGCGAAGATTAACAGAATCAGATTTTAATTCTTCATTTTCTTTGCGAAAAGTAAGAGATTCAGACTTTAATTCTTCATTTTCTTTGCGAAGATTAGCGCTTTTCTTTGCGAGAACTGCACGTCTTTTTTCCAAGTCTGAGACAACTGAAAAGGAAGCTTTCCCATCCTGCGAAATAATGCAGCGAATTTCTTAGGAATTAATTTGAATTTAATATAGAGATAATTTTGTATTCGTAGTCTTGACGGGTTCTATTTCTTCAATGACCTTCAAACACAAATAACGATAAGAAATAGAGGAAACAATATATTGTTAAGAATCATAAAGGAATATTTCTTACTTCATCTGTGAGTGACTTAAGAGATGATAAAGTATTGGGTTTCCCAAGCTTCTGGTAGCTAGTTTTTAGCCTGTTAATCTGGAAAAATTGGAGTAGTCAGCGAGAGTATAAAAGCATGAGGAAGATGATAATGATAATTTATTCAAAAAATTAAGAGAACATACCTCTTTATTCCTTTCAGGCCAGTTGAACACCCATGGATGGTACTCTGCGAGATTCACAGGTAAAGCATGAGAACCGCAAATGTAGGGACCCTCTAGAAATAATGGGAAAATACACCATTTATCATCACTAGAATGGCGCGGACCTTGATTATTACCCGGATGCCAGTCAATATCCAACATGAGAATTTTATCTTCAGCAATGTCATCCTTCTTTTGTAAGTGGACACCCCAACAAGTGTTATCTTTCCTCATGGGGATTATATCATAATTCGCAAAGAAATTCTCTACAGTATACTTCGCAGGAATAATTGGAATATCAGCGAATTTAGGATTCTTCGCTTTATCAGGATAAAGAGATTTCTTACCAGCACCGCGAGTAGCATACTCCTGCACCAGGAGAATGCAATCCCCACTCAACTGATATATTGCACGTGAGAATCTCGCATGAGAAAGTATTTCATAGAATAAAGGGAGCTCAGGATCATAAAGAGGAATGGGAAGACCAGCTTCAAGCTGACCTAGCGAGACTAAAATCTTCTCACGAGAACACGGATGATCAGAAAATAATTTAATGGAAAGTTCGGCTTTAGGGTTTTGATCAGGAATGGTAGATAAAGCAAAACCTTCGTCCTTAAGTTTCTTTTGCAGTTGCTCGAAGGCGATGAGATTTTTACGACCATCTGGAGCTATTCTTAGTAAGTATGGGAATGAAGAAAATAATAGAAGATCAAAAGAAAGGTTGCAACAGCAACGGATGTGGAATTTACGGAAGAACAGTGAATTTGCAGAGAGATTTTAGAGAGAAGGAAGAAGAAAGTAAAAAGCAGAAAAGTGAAGAGTGAAGAAGATATATATAGAAGGTAAAAATTCTCGAGAAGATAAGTGCAATTAATGCAAAGAAAATACGTGAACGGTTGGAGCACAGCGGTTGAAAAGGACGTGTTAGAAGTTGAATGGATAAAAAGATATGTGTAATAAATCTGGCGAGGGATGCAGATACGTGTCAGAACAAAAGAATGTGAAAAGATAGACAGTTGTGGCATTTCAAGAGATTTCAATTTCTCATGATCTTTTCCCCTTCGCAGAAAAGACATGAGAAGAGGCAAGATGTAGGATCAGAATATCGCTACAACGATATTCCTGCGAGATTTACTGCGACAGTTCTGCGAGCTGTTCAACAACACACTGTTAGTGTCATAGAATGATTGAAAGAATGATGTAGCGGATGATGATAACTAAAACATGTGAAAAGCGTGATGATGATGCGAAGATTAAAAACGTCTGCGAGTGTTAACATTACAACTACTGCGAGTGTATCTCCAGTCAGATCCGAAAATAATGGATAGCTTAGCTTTCATCCACTATGTAACTATCCTATATAAAGAGAATCAATAGACTCAAAAAAGGGAGAGATCAATTTTTCGAGTGTTGAGAAAGTTTTGAGGAGATAGAAAGTTATTGTAAGAGGTTGTATTATTGATTTCTTCTATTTCTTGTAACATTTCTGAGAATTAATTAATAAAGTGTTGTTCTTAATCATTAAATATGTATTGATTATGGTGAATTCTTGTGAGGGGTGTAGTGTAGGAATTCCTGCAACTGCATAATTATATATGGAAAATAAGAATTAGTAATGTGCATTTGGTAGTTAAAGATTTTCCAAGGAGATTTCGATCATTATTTTGGACAGTGCATTCACAGGAATTATGAAAACCAAATTTGGGTTAATATGGAAAAATATCTTGAGAATATTTTCGGTTTTGGAAATTCCTTGGTGTCCAAACTTCCTTGTCTATAAGTATTTTGAGTTTGCATTTCTATCAAACTAATACTTCGTGACAGTAAACTTCCTATGTTGAACTGTTATAGGTGAAGCCGCCTATTTGGAGAGGAGAGTAACCTAATTAGGGGAAATCTCTTACGGCCGCTCAGTTTAAAGTCTTCTTTGGGATTGAGAAGCTCTAGTGTGTACCGTTGGTGGGAAACTAGATAATTATGGTTTATCTTTAGTTTTCATATTGATCTGATTGACTAACGGTGGTTGAACTTTGATTGCACCTAGTTTGTTTATGCTTGAGAATCTTCTCTTCTGATATAAGATTTATTCAAACTAGTTCAAGGTTTCGACAGGGATCTTTAGATTATTGTTAGATCTAAAGACGATCTTGTGATAATCCATTGTTAACAGACTCCGTTCTGTGTGTGATTGATCACAAGAGATTCAAGTAATTGTGTGCAGGTGTTTATTGAAGATCCAAGAAGATTTGAAGACAAATAAGAGATAGAAGGTTTCAGACTTGGTTTTATAATCTTTAGTGTGCACAATACTTGTTTCGGTAAAAGAAAATCCAATTAATAATCGGTTTACCCTTGTGGTAGATTGGATTGATTAATTGAGAACATCGGCATCAACACAATTCTTACCTTTTGGTGATTGAACATAAGATAGATCTTGAAACCTGGCAAAGGAGTTTATGTTAAGATAAACAGAAGAGCCTTTGTGCAACTCATATCACTTGGTTGAAGAGAGTTGATACTAAACAGATTTGTTGTTCCTTTACTATTTGGAATACGAACCAAAGGAATTGGTCCAAGTACGTGACTTGTTTACAGGTTGGACGCGTAGGAATACAGACGGAACTAGGTGAACTATAGGTTTAGTTGCTTGGTCTCAACTATACGAAGTTGGTTTATTTTGTATAGTGGCTTAATCCTGAGAGTATTCAATTCTGGACTAGGTCTCGGTATTTTTCTGCATTTGCGGTTTCCTCGTTAACAAAATCTTGCTGTGTCATTTACTTTATATTTCCGCATTATAATTATTTTATTATAATTAAAGTAAATTGCACAAACGTTAATTCCTATTTACTTGATACGTGAATCCTATTGAGTTTGGTTAAGTCCGAACCTTTGTATCAAGTAAACATACTTCGTTGTTCTATTGTCTCGATCTTGTATCCATAGACGATCACACGAAGTGTGAAATGATTAGTTGCACTGTCTCGACTCAGTCCATAGACAATCACTTTCGGAGAAAGGACTTATAGGAAGGAAAAGTTTTAGCTTGAGGTATATTTGGGTACCCTCACCTTTTCAATTAATATCAGAGCAGGCAAACACAAAAAGGTCTAACAATCCATGTTTGGTGCGATCCATCCTATAAGAATGAACTCGAATTCTCATGAATCGACTTCAATTAACATACCGCCAAGATTTGACGGAACAAACTATCTATGGTGGAAATATGTTATGCGATCTTTTCTTCAATCACGAGACTTTAATACTTGGCTATTAGTCGTCGATGGTTATATTCTTCCAAAGATAGAAAATTCGGATACTGAGCTTAAACGCCTAGTAGATTTTTCAAACGAAGAAAAGGTACTAGCTAAGCACAATTCAGATGGTTTGAATTCTATAATACATGCTGTAAGCCGTGATCTACAATATCATGTATCAACATGTCAAACTTCGAAAGAATCTTGGGATAATCTTCAAATCGTGTTCGAAGGAAACACATCAGAGAAAGAAGCTAGACTTCAAACTATTATATCTGATTGGGAAAACCTTCGAATAGATGATAATGACACTTTTGAAGAGTTTCATCTTAAACTCTCTGAGTTAATTAATGCCTCTTTCTCTCTCGGAAAGACTATTTCTGAAAAAGATATATTGTGAAAAATTATCACATCGTTGCCTCCAAGGTACGATTCTAAGAAGCATGCAATCATAGAAGCAAATGATCTCTCAACTCTCTCATGAATCACACTCGTTGGAAAGCTAAAGATCTTTGATCATGAATCACAGTCTATTCAAAGTAAAGGAATTGCTTTCAAAGCTGAAAAAATTTCTAAAGTTCCAATGAGAAGGAATAGACAGTTGGATGATTCCGATGAACATATTGCATGTAATTCTGATGATGAAATCGAAAAATAATTATCTTTGATTACTAGACAGTTTCGAGATCTCTTAAGGAAAAGAAATAAGAGATTCATAAAGGATACTCACCAATATTCTCGACCACAAGATCGAGTTCCTATCAAAAAGGAACATGAAGAAGATGATGAATATCAGCCGTAATGCTTCAAGTGTAAAGGGTTTGGTCATATTGCTAAAGACTGTCCCAATCATAAGAAATACACTGGAAGTAAGGCATTAGTTGTAACTCATGATGAGACCTCTATGATTCTGAAGAAGAGGAAACAACTAATATCGCATTAGTTGTGAATCTTATTTCTTCCTCTTCCATTAGTGATTTACCCATTTTAAGAATGGACATATCTTTCGATGTTATTAAATCACCTAATGGTAAAGGGAAAAATAAGATAAGATACAAAAACTGTCTCAAGAACAGAACTGCTAAGAGTTGCATAGGAAACCCAAGTCAACGTCAAGATACTTCGCTAGTTCGAGGTAGCAAGAGGAGAATTTATAATATGATTCTAGATCAAGAACACTCTGGTTGTTCAAAGTTCCATAATGAGAGAAAATCTCATACTAATACCACATGATCGGTATTAGAATTCTTTCCTCACCATGTGTGCCAATTTCGAGTGAGGAAAAATAAAATCAAGGCACTTATTGTAGATTATGAAAATAAAATCTAGTAATTGAAAATATTTGATATATTCGTATCTTTAGGAATATTATATTTTCAGAAGTATGAGAAATATAAAGTGATCCTTCTCTTTCTGTGGTCTTTCCTTGTCCGAACCATGAGTCTGGATCAAACATCTTTGTATGAAAAGATGATAGATCAAAATGATCAACCTAAGATTATGTCAGGGTCTTCTCTTGAGATTATGAGTAAAATCAAAAATGGATATTGGCTTAGCAAGAAGGAAAGAGAGAATACACTGAAGAAAGATCAGTGTATTGAAGCATTGACACTGTTTTGTGTTCAATCAAAGACAGAACTACATGCTCTTGCATAATCCTTCACAAAATTTTCTCACCTGCAAGAGGTTTTGGTCAAGCAACAAGGTTTTCTACTTGAAGAGATTCACTAGCTCAAGAATGAAATTATAAACCCACCTTCATGTGGCACTGATATGAAGGGCTGAGTTGTATTAAAAAAATAGACATCAATTTTTGATTTCTTTCATTGATTGCATAAGTCTATTGAATAAAAACTATTATGAATAAAGTTATTTTTATAATTTTCTTTGTGATAGTTTTTGATTTACATAGCCGGTGTTTTAATGCTTTATTTATTTGATATGTATGTTTATGGGATGTTTGATTTCGGTTTTATTACCTTGATATTCGATCTCATAATATGTTGTGAACCCTTATGGTTTGGGTGACTTTTTGATTTAGCAGGATTAAGTTCTAGCCCATGATGGTAGGCTTTATCAAAGGATCGTGAGGGGTTCTGTAGAAACAATATGTGAAAAAGTCACAATATGTTGAATCGTTTTGGTTTAGCATAAAAGCATATGTGTTTTGACGGTTTTCAACTTTTGCTTGCAATTGTTACCGATTTTCCACCTTTCTCTGGTAAAGGTTGGTTGTTGTTATTATTTTATTTTTGGCATAAAGATGACAAAATAATGGTATTTCGATATCAATTCTCTCTGGAAGAAGAAGATGTGATCATATTGGAGAAGTTGGATGCGAAATTGAGGTAACAATCTTGTTAGTTAATTATTTTCCTGTTTTAAGAAAAGCTTATTTTTATTTGATATATATATATATATATATATATATATATATTGCTTTTGCTTAAACGAAATTATCGGTATAATTGATGTGTTTATTCCATTATGTATGTGTGATTCAATTGGTTCCGGTTAAGTAAAACTATTATTATCTTGATTTGTTGTGTGATATCAATCATTTAGGCTTACGAAAGTTTGGTGCAATTGCGGTGCTTTAATGTTTATGTTATTTCAATTGCTTCTAGTTAAGTAAAACAATTGTTATTTTGCTTTATTGTATGGTATCAATTGTTTAGGCTTACAAAATTTCGGTGCAATAGTGGAACTTTAATGATATATGTTGTTTCAATTTCTTCCGGTTGAGGTGAATAATTATGCAAGTTGATTTATTGGTTTGTATGAATTATCTATGGCTTAACGAATGAATATATTGACGGGATGAGTTGTTTAGTCCAATTCGATTCCGGATAAGATAAACTAAGTTAATTCTGAACTTAGTTAGACTTATCAAAGTGGAGGTTTCGGTTATTCAAATCTAGCTGAATGCCTAAACAAGGAAATGCTAGTTAACTAACCTAGTATTTGGCTTGTTTAAAATCTAAAGGTCTAAGTTATATGGATAATTTGAACCTGGTGAGAAAAATGGAGCCTATCTTTGTTTTGGTATTATCGAATGAAGCGGTTGTATTTATACAATCGGTTTAGCAAAGGAACTAAGTTGCTTAGTTGATTTTTGGTTTGCTAAACTAGTTGGGAAAATAACTTCGGGCAATTATTTCCATGATTACATATCAAAGTATAATTACTTTGTAGTTTAGGTTTTGATATTGGTTATCAAAAATGGTATGTGGAACCCTCGTGCTTGACTCAACAGGTTGCAAGTCTATTTTGAGATTTGTAAGATCCTTTTCGTGTTGTCATTTATTTTTTCGTTGTCATTTTTGTGACAAAAGGGGGGAAAATATATGGAGTAAACAGGTGATGCTGGTATCAATTTTATGTTGATTGGTGTCACTAGGGAAGAGGACAATGGTGCTTTAACGTTTATCTAACGAATGAGGAAAATCATAGACTAAGGGGGAGTAACATATCATATGATTGGGATAACAAAGATGTGCGGATTGAAAATCTACCTATCTCTCCTTTAGGGGGAGTATAAGCTTTGTTATTATAATGTCGTTGCTGCATTTTAAGGATTGAATTAATGCAGGTTATGTGCTATTGAATTAGGGAATCAAGCGTATGTGTAATGAATTATTGTAATTTGTTTATCCATATGATTGTAAGAGTTTTGTCACTAAAATTGACAAAGGGGGAGATTCTTAGAGCATAGCTCGGTTGAACCCACCAAGCGTTGGTATGTTAAGTTTGGTTGTCATATTTTAGTGAGCCAAAATTCATTTAAGAGTCGCTTGATTTAAATGTACTAAAGTCACTTCGTATAGGTTAGATTGAAAGTATTAGGATGAGACATTACAAGTATTGTGAAGACTTGAATAAGTGAAGAAGTACGGATCTACAACCACAACATCATCCTTCCACTTGAGGTTAGTGATATTTGACTTGAACAGTTTCATTCCCTAACGTATCTTTCAAGTCGTGCATATTGAAAACATAAAACTACGAAGCATGAACACTCTAGATAGACATAGTATTAAGGAATACAACATGAAGTTTATTGTTTAACCATTAAACTTTGTATATAATACATCGACATAATCATATGAATGCTATTGTGATTATGAATGGGTATTAGGTGAGGATTTCATCCTAGGAAATAATGTTTTTACATGTGTTTTTAAGAAAGTAAGTTCATGATATGTGTTGTGAACCGAAAATAATATAGCCAGGCGTTATTGGGGCTGTTCTTCATTGCAATTCTTATGAACGACCAATAAAATAACCGCTCATGACTTGTTTGTGTTCTCGGTAAAACTATTCACATGAGGCCTGGTTTATGTATTGGTATGACTTTTATTAGTGAAACCGATCTTAAGTAATCACCTGGGGTATGATCGGGTTTGTAAGCATCTGACCAAATTTTGGGAGAGGGGAACCGATCCTAGTAAGAGGTGCACTACATCATAAGGGGAACTGATCCTTGTATGAGGTGCATCAAGGTTTATAGAAGTAAGGGGAACCGATCCTATGGACATGTGCAGTGCATACAAGTTATATACCAAATATACGTGGGGAACCGATCCTAGTTACTAGTCAGCCGAATCTTTGGTAAGCTAGTGTGACTATGCACAATACTCACACGGAGGTAGAAACAAAACTTTTTTTGGTAGAACCGTTACACCCATGACTTGTGATTGAGTGTTGCTTGATCAATCACATAGTTCTTGAAAGTCAGGTTAATTAATTCTAAACTTGTTTGGAAGTGTGGTCAATCGGTTTCAAGTGGGTAAGTATGAAAAGGGACTTACAAGAGGAAAGATGTCGACACACTTTGAACACGCGCATTAATGTGTATTCTTTTATTGTTCAAATTATTCCTTAACAGATAAGAAGGAAGTAAATCCCAAGATTGAATTTAAATAAGTTAAGAATCTTTTAATTAAGGTTTTTAATTATATACGGAAAATATGAATTAGTAATGTGCATTTGCTTGTTAAAGATTTTCCAAGGATATTTCGATCATTATTTTGGACAGTACATTCACAGGAATTATGAAAACCGAATTTGGGTTAATATGGAAAAATATCTTGAGAATATTTTTGGTTTTGAAAATTTCTTGGTGTCCAAACATTCTTGTCTATAAATACTTTGAGTTTACATTTCTAGCAAGCTAATCCTTCGTGACAGTAAACTTCCTCTGTTGTACTGTTACTGGTGAAGCTGCCTATTCGGAGAGGAGAGTAACCTAATTAGGCGAAATCTCTTATGGCCGCTCGGTTTAAAGTATTTTTTTGGGATTGAGAAGCTCTGGTGTGTACCGTTGGTGGGAAACTAGATAATTACGGTTTATATTTAGTTTTCATATTGATTTAATTGACTATCGGTGGTTGAACTTTGATTGCACCTAGTTTGTTTATGCTTGAGAATCTTTTCTTCTGATATAAGATTCACTCAAACTAGTTCAAGGTTTCGACATGGATCTTTAGACTGTTGTTAGATCTAAAGACGGTCTTGTGATAATCCATTGTTAACATATTCCGTTCTATGTATGATTGATCACAAGAGATTCAAGTAGTTGTGTGCAGGTGTTTATTGAAGATCTAAGAAGATTTGAAGACAAAGAAGAGATAGAATATTTCAGACTTGGTTTTATAATCTTTGGTGTGCACAATACTTGTTTAGGTAAAAGATGATCCAATTAATAATCGGTTTACCCTTATGGTAGATTGGATTGATTAATTGAGAACATCGGCATCAACACAATTTTTTGGATTAAGAGTGTTGTTGGCTTAATCTTAACGATTACCTTTTGGTGATTGAACATAAGATAGATCTTGGAACCTGGCAAAGGAGTTTCTGTTATGATAAACAGAAGATACTTTGTGCAACTCATATCACTTGGTTGAAGAGTGTTGATACAAAATAGATTTGTTGTTCCTTTACTGTTTGGAATACGAACCAAAGGAATTGGTCCAAGTACGTGACTTGTTTACAGGTTGGAGGCGTAGGAATATAGACGGAACTAGGTGAACTATAGGTTTAGTTGCTTGGTCTCAACTATACGAAGCTGGTTTATTTTGTATAGCGGCTTAATCCTGAGAGTATTCAATTCTGGACTAGGTCCCGGGGTTTTTCTGCATTTGCGGTTTCCTTGTTAACAAAATATTTTTGTGTCATTTACTTTATATTTCTGCATTATAATTGTTTTATTATAATTAAAGTAAATTGCACAAACGTTAATTCCTATTTACTGGATACGTGAATCCTATTGAGTTTGGTTAAGTCCGAACCTTTGTATCAAGTAAACATACTTCGTTGTTGTATTGTCTCGATCTTGTATCCATAGATGATCACACGAAGTGTGAACCGATTAGTTGCATTATCTCGACTCAGTCCATAGACAATCACTTTCGGAGAAAGGACTTATAGGAAGGAAAAGTTTTAGATTGAGGTATATTTGGGTACCCTCACCTTTTCAGAAAACTATATAAGGGGAACTCTAGCAACTAGAAAAACTAACCCCCACACCTCATGTGTGATACTAGTTGGTTTTGCTAGAGTCGATTCTCCTTTAACCTTAGGTTTCTTCTCGAGACCCTCTAGGTTAACGACTTAAAGACTTCATTGGGATTGTAAAGCCAGACGAAACTACTTTTCTTGTAGTTGAGCGAAATGATCTTGCCATTTTCCATCGTACGAGTTCAATTAAATAATTGGATTAAGATTATATCTCCGATAGGGCAAGATAAAAATAAACAACAAACATCTTTGTCTCATCGTTTGTGATTCCGCAATATATTTTTTCGCTACCATATGATTAAGATTATTGTGAGGTGATTGATAATTCTAGGCTGTTCTTTGGGAATATAAGTCCGGGTTATCGATTAGTACCTGGTCACCTTGATTTATATCAAAAGACGGAACAAACTCATAGGTTTATCTGAGGGAGACAGATTTATCTATTATCTTAGAATTTTCCGTGTGATACAAATTTGTTTATTAAATTCTTCGACTTTGGGTCATAGCAACTCTTGTTTGTGGGTGAGATCATCTAAAGGAATCAAGTGCATAGTATCCTGCTGTTATCAGATACGTAAGGAGCATAACTGTACCTTGAATCAGTGTGATATTGATTAGGGTTCAACTACAGCCCTGGCCGAAGTTAGTTTGTAGCAGGCTAGTGTCTGTAGCGGCTTAACACAGTGTGGTGTTTAATCTGGACTAGGTCCCGGGGTTTTTATGCATTTGCGGTTTCCTCGTTAAAAAAATTTCTAGTGTCTGTGTTATTTCTATTTCGCATTACATTTTGTTATATAATTGAAATATCAAAAGTTATTCGTTGTATCGATCAATTGTGAAATCCAACATTTGGTTGTTGATTGGAAATTGATTGATCCTTAGATATTGGTCTTTGGTACCATTCAAGTTTATATCTCTTATATTTGATAAAGACTCGCAGATTTATATTTGTTTGAGTATAGATCAAATCGAGAGATAGAGATATTAACTCCTTGATATACGTTTTATTGAGATTGAGTCTGACTATCTAGTTGATTCTCTTAAAAGTATTGTTTATGGGTAAAAACTATTTCTGTTGGTTTTGGTAATTTTGGGTGTGTGGATGAGAAATAAATCTAAACCCTAAACAAATGCACTACACGTGAGTGCTTTTGATTCGAGAGATCAATATGTACAATTCTGGCCTAAACAAAGAAATAGCCATTCCAGACATGCTTAGGTCACAAAGTGAAGGAGATGGGGTTGATCTTAGGGAGGGAAGCTAAGAAGGTGTTGAGATTGTGAAGGTGTTGGTTGTTTATGACTTGTATCAGAATGGTGATTTCTGGATACTGATGACAACACTTGGTTTTTTCTGTTTTTGTCTGTGTTGTATGGAAATAGGTGAAAGACCTATTTATACAAGTCATTGAGCGCAACCCTCATCTCATAGGAAGTGGAGGAGGTGAAGTGATGGAGTAGTGGGGTCGTGCAGGAGTGTTGATTGTTACATGATCACACCTTTGCCCACTTCCCTCATCACTGTTAATCGTCCACTCTTTCTGACACGTTCCTGTAATGGTGCGTTTCACACTGCACACTGTATGTAGTTGCAGGAATTCCCACACTACACCTTATTCAATAATCTATCAATATTTATGACATAATTTGAAGATTAAGAACACTTTTTCATTAATATGACCTTATAGAATTACAGAAATCAAGAACACAGAACACTTAACAAAGATTTTTCTCTCTCCTAAAAACTTTCCTAACACTCAAAAATTCCTCCCCTCTCTGGAACTATTCACCTCCTTTATATAGGTATTTACATAGTGGATTACAGCTCATTTACAGCTAAGATTCCCTTCAATTTCGGATCTGAGTTCTTGCGATAAATCGCAGCTGGCACCGCCTTTATCTTTCGCAGGTTTTATTGATATACGACAAACATGTCACACTTTCTTCGTGTTTCTGTCGTTTTCAGTCATTACGTCATTGTTTAAGTCATCTTTGGATGTGTCGCAGAATATCACTGATGTGTCGCAGAGTAATTTGTTTATTATCGATGCATCGCAGAACAGTTTTTCATTTCGCAGGAAAATTGTTGTGACAATATTCTGCCCCTACACTGTAAACCGCCATACCAATACCCCAACGAGTATCCCCCATTTTATGACATGTTTGATATCTCGAGTGAGTGGGTCGAGTCGTGGGACCCGCATGAAATAACACGTGATGCTGTTAGGTTAAATAACTAAGTTATTTAGGAAATCGATATTCATGAAATATCGTGTATACTTTACGTATGTAATGCATCGAATACAATTAATAAGTATGAAGCATCGTTGTTTTACAGCTTAACGGAGAAAGTCGTGGATTAAGCGTCTTAAAATATCTGCATGCCCAATCATCTTCGAGTAATCGTTTAGAGGCCGCATGGGCGGGCCATCCCTTGGCCGATCACTCCTTGTGGTAGAGTGACGAACAGTGATCACCAAGGTGCCTCATTGGCCGTTTAACTCTTAGCCTAGGCTGTCCGACCAAGCTGGAAAAGTTGGACGGACAAGATGATTTGCGGCACATGTTTGCGACCGTTGATGGATTTTAAGGTTTTAAAGAGGTGCGCAAGCATCACTCTTTAGCTTGACCGAAATCAAACATGGACAAAGTTTTTGGTGAGACTGACCGAGCGCATGTGTAAACGGCTTATCGGTGTACAAGTCCATGCCACTCTGTCTCGCGGAGGTGCGATCTAGGCCACTCAATTTGTCTGGCAAAGGCGTGTGGTCGTGACCGATTTGCGATAGAAATCCTTTGCCGTAAAGTATTTTAGGGGGAAATGACATGCCATCTTTGGGGGCGTGTTTTGAGGTGCCTTGCCATGGTCCACCTTGGCCGACCGGTTACATGCGCATGTGGGCCCACGACGATCATGTTGATGCTCTTTGGACCTCCTTAGTCTATAGTTATACCCTTCATCCTAGCTGGCGAAGATGGATGGTCATGATCAAACTGCGACATATATGTAATGCCGCAAACCCTAATTAGCGTTTTGGATCAGTCACGTGTGCGCAAATTTGGCCAAACAGTTTGGCAAGCCACGCTTCCCCTTTGGATTGACCGACCGTGTGGGTCCCACGTTGGCTGACGGTGAATATATGTGCACCTTCCTGATGGTCCTAAGTTCGATCGAAGCCATCCAAATTGGCTGGCTAATTTGGATGGTTTTGAGAAATTTAAGAATCTTTTTCGAATTTCGCAACCCTTAGAAGCATCACGTCTGCCATGGTTTGAGTAAACGTTTTTACTAGCTCCATGGCTTCACCGTGAGATACCGATTGGGTATGGGGATAGTGGGACCGCCACGTGTGTGTTAGCGCTTCCCTAATCATTCATGGAATGATCTAATCCGTCCAACCAGGCTGGTGAAGTTGGACGGTCGTGATTATTTTAAGACTTCCCTGAATAGTCTATGTTCGATCGAAACTTCACAAACAAGCACGACCACCCTATTTAGACCGCCTAGGGCATAAGTGGGCCCGCCGGTGGTCATCATGACAATCGCCTATTTTTTCCAGGGTTTGGCTAGGCTTGTTAAATTGTGCGGAAAACTTGTGTGGCCGTGATCGTTTCTGAGACTGGCATGGATAGTCTAGATTTTCCTTAAGGAAATTAAGCATGCTCTATCGGCTAACCAAAGCGCGTCGATGCGAGACTCTCTGCCAGAGTGATGTAGCCTGTGTGGGTATTTCATGCATCATGTATCAATATTGGAACGAAGATTCATGCTACTCTGCTGAGAGTGAGCACTCAGTCGTCATGTTATGTCAATAATGAGAGTTCGACTGAGAACACAACATGGAAAATACTAGGCAAAGTATGCATTAATTAATAATGCTAATAAGATCCACAAAAAATTTGGGATTGCTGTTGTAAGCACCATTTTGGGTGAATCTTGTGTATTTTATTGAATTTCTTCGTATAAATAAAGTGAAAAGGTTTTCTGCACTCTGCCACTTTTAAACGGCCTTTCCCTTTGAAGGGTAACAACGCGTAAAAATACTGGTTTTACAATTTTAGCCCTGATCTATAATCCACCATCAACAAATATATTTGAGTTAGTCCATACAGATTGTTAATCAAAATATTGGGTGAGGTTGTTAGACCCCCACTTTTTCAATTAAGTCATAAACAATAAATTGTTCTTAACCAAATTCATCAAATATGAATAAATGTTCTTAAGCTTAGCATATTTCGAGAACGATTATCAAGATAAACTTGACTCGAAATTTTTTTATTCATGTAATGTATAATTTGGTCATGCGACAATATCCCATTGATAGAAAGGTGAAAACTTGAGAAACATATGGTTCAATCTTCACTTATATTTTATTGATGAAGTTCTCCAAAAGCTTCGGTTGATCTTCTCCTTCAAACGGTACAATGCAGTGATGTTTGGTACTCAACTACACAGTTCTATCCTAATCCAACACTTGACTAAATGTAGACTAGAAATCAAGATATAGTTTTGATCGAATAAATTTGACAACAATCTTTAGATAGCAACACTTGTGAGTTCTACCGAGCAATACTCTAACAATCCCAAATCTTTTCCCCAAAACTGCATAGAAAATACTTGTATCTTCACGATCCTTCAATAATACCCCTAACATATTTTATGTAAGTTTTAGTGTGAAATTTTTGGTTCAGATGTAATTTTATATTACATTAACCTTTAAAGGAGGTGGCACTGAAATTTTCACGTGTCAACAAATAAATAAATACCAATTCAATTCAATTTTATAATTAAAAAGGATACTAGTTAAGTTTCTCTAAGACATAAAAGAGAATTTTACAATGAAAGAAAAATGAGAGGTTCTCATGGCATATTTTTATGCACTAGACAAAACACTCAGTTTGTCAATTTATCACCCACTATAGTGACAAGGTGGCAAACGTAACTGCCTTAGTGTCAAATATACCACTTAGGAATATGTGATAGAGTCTTTAGCGAGCGGTAGAGACTCTATATCTCGATGGTGTTTATAATGCCAATGCTAGTATTTCTATTGCTTGTCGTTATGCTCATCGGTTAGTAGTTCATCATCTAATAGTTATAAATTCACCCCCTATAAATACTCAACTTCAATTTCATTTCAACTCATACCATCTCAAACTTCAATTTAATTTCAACATGGCTAGTGCTCTCTATACACCAAAGTGTCTAGTGCTAGTTTTACTCGAGAAGAAGATGTTTCTTTAATTAAATGTTGGATATCAGTTGCAAGCGATAGAGTGCAAGTTAGCCACTTTTAATTTATGGGAGACTGTGTTTCAAAGGTTTATGGCGCTAGGTCATGTAAATTTAAGAAGAACAATTGGGAGCCTTTAACAAAGAATTTGCTTTATCAATAATGATGTGAGAAAGTATGCACAAATTTTGTGGAAGACAAAGAGGGATCATCATGGGTTATTGATGAGCACGCAAGTGTTACGCATTTTCACCCATAAATACATTAGCTGAGACTTATTTTATCACTAATAAAATTGTTAGTAGGTTTTTTTGGGCAATAAACATTTTTGGAAAAATCATCTCAAAAAGTTGTTAAAGGCATCCCGGAAGACATTTGCTAAACGGACCCATGCTTTGGATAAATGGCACCTCAATTTATAAGGGGCACCTCAGTTGGAAACCTACTATTTACACTCCACAGACAGATAAGGGGCGACCCTTTTTTTTCTTCTTTTCAATTTCATTTTTGGCGGGAACTATTCACCAGATCTTGCAGATTTTTTGTCTATGATTTGGAGGGGTTCTAGTGCGACTCAATAGCTGAAATCGTTTGTGTAACGCCCCCTAAGCTAGCAGCTGACTAATCCAAGAGATTAACCAAATAAGAGGCACTAAAACTAAAACATTTACTTAAACAATAAATTAAGAAATCTTCTACAAAACTTAACCCAATACTAGCCCCGCTCAGAATATATACATACAAGAACTCTTCTCAAATGATACATATACAATAGTCATTTGGTTTACAAATACAATAAGCAATATAACAAACATAGTAAAAGTTAATCAACTAACGAAATCAACCATAGAAGCTTTCGCTGCGCAACTCTGACATGTCTCTGAAACTGAAAGTGGGAATGGGTGAGCACATCGTCCCTAAAAGGGGTGACCATTAGGAATAACAACTAGCTTTCAAGTATTCATTAATATGATTCGAAGACAATGCATGTTTTATCGAAAGTCGGCAATACAAGGAAAGACAATAAAACATAATGTAGAAACTTCTTCATAGACATTCATAAATAACAGTAAACATCCATGTATGAGATGTGTGTTGCCACACATAAGGGAAGAGTAATATTCGTGCTAACCACACTTATTAGGTAATATGCGTGCTAACCACACTCATTAGAATACTGGATTTAGAGGAAGAATAATATTCGTGCTAACCACACTCATTAGGTAATATTGCGGTGTATCGCCCTAGCCATAGAATACTGATATTGTGTCGGCACACATCTCATACCACACCAAGCACACAAAGATATGCATGAATTTCACAACACAAAGATTGATTTGTAAAACAATAATGAATACAAGAGAGTTCGTTATCGATTCCCACACTCAGAAACCCTAAATCCACTTACAGTAACATCTTCTTCTTCTTATCCTAAAACTAAATCATCTTCAATATCATCACAAGCTTCATCGATACATCAGGTTACAAAGCTTTCATGAATCAAACACACAAATATCGCTTAATCTTCTTGACTTGAGATTGAAAGAAGAGAAGAAGAAAAACAGAAAAAGAAGAAGAGAAGGAAGAAAGAGAAATGAGAATGTTGAGTGAGCTTATCTGCTCGATCAGTTATGATAAGGCTAAGGACAAATGATACAGGTACCCACCCAGATGATATGGGGATCCCAGGTCGGCTAAGTTGCAAATAACTATTTTTCCGTTCGAACAAATCTGATGATATCTTCTTCGTCCGATATCCGAATGACATGTTCGAGTAGTCCATTCTGCATAACTTCTCGAGTTCTATCTAACGTTTCTTGTTTCGTATCTAGATCGTTGTTAGATTAATTTATAATAATTAACGTTCGAGTTACACTAATCGATTAATTAGCGGCTAAGACATCTCTTGACTAGTCTAATAGCGTTGACGAGCTTGAGGGTTTTTACATTCTCCCCACCTTGTGATGATATTGAAGATGATTTAGTTTCGGGAGAAGAAAAAGAGAAGGAACAAAGAGAAATAAGAATGTTGAATGAGCTTATCTGCTCAATCGGTTCTGATAAGGCTAAGGACAAATGATATAGGTACCCACCCAGATGATATGGGGAGCCCAGGTCGGCTGAGTTGAAAAATGACTATTTTTCCCTTCGAACAAATCTTATGATATCTTTTTCTTCCGATATCCGAATGACACGTTCGAGTAGTCCATTCTGCATAACTTCTCGAGTTCTATTTGATGGTACTAGTTTTGTATCTAGATCAATGTTAGATTAATTTCTAATAATTAACATTCGAGTTACACTAATCGAGTAATTAGCGGCTAAGACGTTTCTTGACTAGTCTAATAACGTTGACGAGCTTGAAGGTATTTACAGTTTGGGAGGATTTGATTGAGCTTAACAGGAGTGGTAGGGTCATTGGAATCGATCCGATTGGGCTGGATAATCGGGTAGACACAAAAAAGAGGATATTGAGATACTCACGGGATAGCATGACTCATCGTGAGTTTGATGTGTGCATTATTCGAGTTTGGAGGACTTGGGACACTTTTTGGAGCGTGCAAGAGATAAAATGAAGGTTTTCTGCAAGTTTGGAGTGAGTTAGTCGCAATCAGGTGCATGGGAAGATAAACCAGAGAAGAAAATATTCCCGAGTTTATGGCTTGACAGAGAGAAGATTCGGAGCAGTTATGAGGAGATATTTTGTCGTTGTCGAGTATAAAAAGGTTTCCTGTGATCAGAGAAGGGTTATGTAGAGTTAGGGGTGAAAACAGAGGGTTAGGTAACACAGTGAGTATTGATCGAGTTGCAGAGACCAGCTTTCTGCTACTGCTGGAAGAACATACGAAGAACATTAGACCCATAAAGACCGTCGTTCATGCTACAGTGTAAATGACAAAATCCCAAGGGTCGTATAGCTACAGTGACATTGACACTTTATCTTTATCGTTCTCTGTAACTGTTTGGTTTGTAATAAAAATAAGTGTTACAAACCCGGTTTTATTTGATATCTCTCCTTTTCATCATTTGTAAGCACCTTTGAGCAATGAAATCATATTTTGAGCGTGTTTCCAACATGATGAGCTAGACCCCAACACTGGGACGACAGAGAAAGACAACAATCATACATGGGTTAAATTATTTAATTCTTTTTAAGACCTTTGCATTAATTTTAATTGAAATATGATTTAAATTAATTGGTTTTCATTTAATTTGATGAGGTATGCTTTGCTTAAATGTTTTGATACATCATGCTTAGGATTTACAACTAATATTTTGAGAATTTACCTTGTCAAAATTAGAGTCCATGTCAATTTTATTTATTGAGCTTTATTTGTTGAGAATAAATAAATTGAACCTTATATTATGAATTCGACGAAATCCTAGTCCCAGTAACTCTCTTCATCTTGTGAAAATATTTTGTATATATTTTTCTTTTCTTTTAGTTTATTAATTCTTAAAATCAATTTCATCAAGTCCGAGAGAACGACAACCTTATTTACCACTATTTAAAATTCGATCAATTTTTGGCGCCGCCGACGCGGACTTGTTTATAGATTTTTTTTTAGGTTTTTATTTTTATTATTTTTGTTCCTTTTTACGCGTTTTGGTATTTTCTGTTTGCTTTCAGATTTGGTGCGGGTCTTATGAAAAAGAGAAAGTGTTGAGAAGTAAAGCGAAGACAAAGAAGGAAAGAAAAGAGAAATCCAAAGGAGTGAAGAAGAATATTTTTGTATATAGTTATTTTATTTTTATTAGATTTTATTTTTTTTTATTTTTAGAAACTGTAATTAGGATTATTTTTTTTGTAATTTTTTTTTTTTGAACTTTATTTTTGGGACATTAGACATTTTTATTTTTAAACCCTTAGGAAGGGTTAATTTAAATAAAACTACTGCATGGAAGGACGACAGTTACGATACTGTCTCAGCCCCTCAGGTTCGTACACTGACATTAGAGTCGATGGCCTGAGTCGACTTCAACGGTTCATCGCTCGTCTGGTACGAGAGGTAAGACTCTATCCACCCACGATTCCCCTATCAGTGGGTTTTATTTTATATTGAGAATGTCAAACTGGTATAGCCAATACAACGAATATCCAACTGCAATATGAACATTACTCCTTTTATGACCGTAGTGTAGATAGTGGTTGGGAATGCTAACCTTTTGAAGTTATGGGTCATACCACGGTGAGCCCAATTACTATCCACACGCGCATCGGTCATACGAGCAAGAAGATTATAATACTAGTTCTTCGTATTTAGAGGATACAATGAAAATTTTGAAACGTAGTCCTTTTTATAATCCTTATGTTCCTATTCATTCTTTAGAAGAGTCCCTAAGGGATTTAGCTGAATCGACATATAAGTTAGCTGGGATGAATAACGTAGTTATGGACGAAAGGACTGCAACAACGACTAAATCTTCTTTAGAAAATATCCTCAATAGATTAACTCAAAACTTAGATCCAACACTAAGGGAACTTTCTTTGGAAGAGACCCTTGAGAGGATAGCTGAGTCGACACGTAGACTTGAGTTAGAGATGAACGAAGGTATTGCTCGAAATAACTTGATTTTCCAATATAGTATATCCAATAATACCCTTGAGAATAAATATATTTTTTCACATAATCAAGATAACGAGGTTAGAATTGGTAACACTAGTTGTTTAGATGAGGTTCGATCATTTTCATGTTATTATAATGATTATGATGAGGATAGTATTGATGAAGAATCCGAAACATATAGGCTTAGTGATCAGGAATTTGTTACTCCAATTGAGCTTTACAATGATAATATTATTCCTAGTACAAATCCAAATAATTTTAATAATTATTCACCTATTCAAAAGGACGAGGATTTGACTAAAAGTATCCTTGTTTTAGATGACGTAGTATTTCCTTATTACAAAGCCAATGATGGTTTAGAGGAACGGTTATATTTTGAGTATAACGATTTAGAAACAATAGACTTAGAAAAATAATATGAAGCCGTCGATATGAGTGAGGATGTACCTCACTTAGAAGAATCAATTGACCATTTTCAGGAATATGATGACCTAAAAATTAGGGAAGTTGTGATTAGAGACACTGAAAACTCTAAGTTTGGGGATGATTATCATTTTCCATGTGCTTTAACTCTTAGAAAGGTCCCTAACTTGGGACTTGATATATGTGCCTCAACCATTGTGCCAGATTACATTCATACTAGCTCTCCCATACCTAATAATGTCCAAGAAGAAGTTAAGTTGCTAGAAACCCATCCTCTGGTTGATGTGGTTCACCCAGGCTACCATACCACGATTGACTTTGTTTTCCCACCAAATTTTTTTTCTTCCAATTGTGGGAACATATGAGTTTCAGATGTGTCAGTTATTGAGTTTTAAGACTAAACCTAATTACTTTAGGAGATTAGGGTCAACATATTTGTTTAAGGAAGACCACCACTCTCATTGTGGTCAGTTGTGTAAGTCAAATTTGATTGACTTATAGAATCCGTAGTTATTCAGGTTATTATTATGTGCTTATAAGTTTTTACTTGAGTTTTTCCAGACTCCAATACCTGAACCGGATCTTAGCTTTGAGGAATTCCAGCACATGAAAATATTTTATCTAGACCCTTTCATAGAGCCTGAACCTGAACCACAACTAGATGTAGTTGTCTTAAACAGGAAACTAGACAAGGGTGTGCTTTATTTGTCAATTTTATGTTGCAGATTCCTTTTACTTGTGATAGCTTTATTTGGTTTTGATGACCCACATATATTTCGTCTATTACTTTATGATTTTATGAGGTGACTAATCCTTTCTTAGTCTGGCTGAAGACTTTAAACTTAGCACTTGCTGGGAGGTAACCCAAGTTTTCGATACTCTGGTAATATCCTTCCTCACTTCATAGCAACAATTTCTCCTTGTTTATGTTTTTAATTTCATCTATAGAACATTTATGGAAAATGTTTGATTTAAGTGTGGGGGAGTCGTTATTAACTTTTTATTTTTATTTTTCAAGAATTTTCTTGCATATTATGACCAGCTATGTAGCGGGTCTTTTCATTTTCATTGCATGTTATGACCAGCTGTGTAGCGGGTCTTAATCTTTTTTTTTTAATGATTTTTAGGTTTATGACCAGTTGTGTAGCGGGTCTTTTCTTTTTTCTTGCATATTGTGACCAACTGTGTAGCGGGTCTAAAAAAAATAAAAAATGAAAAAATATATTATGACCAACTGTATAGCGGGTCTAAAAAATAATAAAAAAATAAAAAAAGTCGCGGTCTTGTATATGGCATTTGCCATGACCAGCTGTGTAGCGGGTCTAACTCTCTCTTATGATATGACCAGCTGTGTAGCGAGTCTTCTTCTGTTTTGCTCGAGGACTAGAAAAATGTAAGTCTAGGGGAATTTGATGAGCACGCAAGTGTGACGCATTTTCACCCATAAATACATTAGCTCGCACTCATTTTATCACTAATAAACTTGTTTGTAGGTGTTTTTGGGCAATAAACATTTTTGGAAAAATCAGCTCGAAAAGTTGTTAAAGGTATCCCAGAGGACGTTTGCTAAACGGACTCCTTCTTTGGATAAGGGGCACCTCAATTTATAAGGGTCACCTCAGATGGACACCTTCTATTTACACTCCATAGACGGATAATGGGAAACCCTTTCTTCTTATTTTGAATTTCATTTTTGGCGGGAAACTATTCAACAGAACTTGCAGATTTTTGGTCCATGATTTTGAGGGAATCTAGTGCAACTCAATAGCTGAAATCGTTTGGGAATATTTTATTGAGCTTAACATGAGTGGTAAGTTCGTTGGAATTGATCTGGTTGGGATGGATAATCGGGTAGACACAGAACAAATGGGAATGAGATATTCACAGGATAACATGACTAGCCGTGAGTTTGAGATGTGCATTGCTCGAGTTTGGAGGACTTGGGACACTTTCTGGAGCGTGCAAGAGATAACATGAAGGTTTTATGCGAGTTTGGAGTGAGTTAGTCGCAATCAGGTGCATGGGAAGATAAATCAGGGAAGATAAATCAGGGAAGAAAAATATTACCGAGTTTATGGCTTGACAGAGAGAAGATTCGGAGCAGTTATGAGGAGATATTTTGTCATTGTCGAGTATAAAAAGGTTTCCTGTGATCAGAGAAGGGTTATGGAGAGTTAGGGGTGAAAACAGAGGGTTATGGAGTAACACAGTGAGTATTGATCGAGTTGCAGAGACGAGATTTCTGCTGCTGCTGGAAGAACATACGAAGAACATTAGACCCATAAAGATTGTCGTTCATGCTACAGTGTAAACGACAAAATCCTAAGGGTCGTATAGCTACAGTGACAGTGACACTTTATCTTTATCGTTCTCTGTAACTGTTTGGTTTGTAACAAAAATAAGTATTACAAACCCGGTTTTATTTGATATCTCTCCTTTTCATCATTTGTAAGCACCTTTGAGCAATCAAATCATATTTTGAGCGTGTTTCCAACATGATGAGCTAGACCCCAACACTGGGACGACGGAGGAAGATGACATTCATACATGGGTTAAATTATTTAATTCTTTTTAATATTTTTGCATTGATTTTAATTGAAATATGATTTGAATTAATTGGTTGTCATTTAATTTGATGAGGTATGCTTAGTTTAAATGTTTTGATACATCACTCCTAGGATTTACAACTAATATTTTGAGAATCTACCTTGGCAAAATTAGAGTCCATGTTAATTTTATTTATTGAGATTTATTTGTTGAGAATAAATAAACTGAACCCTATGTTATGAATTCGATGAAATCCTAGTCCCGGTAACTCTCTTCATCTTGTGACAATGTTTTGTATATATTTTTCTTTTATTTTAGTTTATTAATTCATAAAATCAATCTCATCAAGTCCGAGAGAACGACAACCTTATTTACCACTATTCAAAATTCGATCAGTTATCCATTGATAAACTAGTGAGTATCTCATTTGTTTTTTTTAACTACTGTTTATGGGTTAAAAACTACTCCTGCCGGTTTTGGTAATTTTGGGTGTGTGGATGAGGAATGAATCTAAGACCTAAAAAAATGCACTGCACGGTAAGTACTTGTAGATTCATGAGATCAATCTGTTCAAGTCCGGCCTAAACCAAGAAATGGCCGTTCCAGACTTGTTTTGGTCACAAAGTGAAGGAGATGGGGTTAATCTTAGGGAGGGAAGCGAAGAAGGTGTTGATATTGTGAAGGTGTTGGCTATGTATGACTTGTATCAGAAAGCTGAACTGGCTTGCAGGATGTAAGCTATCAGTTCTGGTGTTTGAACACGATTGTGTCAACACTTGCCTCTGCTGTCTTGTCTTGTTTGGAAAATAGGATGGAGAACCTATTTATACAAGTCTTTTAGCCTAACCCTCGTATCTCGTGGGAAGTGGAGAAAGTGGAGTGATGGAGTAGTGGAGTAATGTGTTAGTGTCACACGACCAGTCTTGCCCACTTCTCCCATCATCACTAACCGTCCATGACTTCCTGACACGTTCTTATGATGGCGCGTTGTGCGCTGCATGCTGTAAACCGCCAGACCAATACCCCAGTTTGTGACATGATTGATGTCTCGAGTGTGTGGATCGTGGGACCAACAGAAAATAGCATGTAATACTAGATTGAATAACTGCGTTATTCAGGAAGTCGATACTTGTGAAGTATCGTGTGTATACTATGCAGGTACTGCATCGAGTATATTCAGCATGTATGAAGCATCGATGTTTGAGCATCTCAAAATAACTTCATGTGATGGTTTGGAGGCTGCGCAAGCAAATCCTTCCTTGGCCGACCACATGGTGTGGTAGAGTGACGGACGGTGATCATCATGACGCCTCACTGACCAATTAACTCCTGACCGGGGTTGTATAACCAAGCCGATGAAGTTGGACGGATGAGATGGTCTATGAGACACTCATCTGTGACCGTTGGTGAAATTAGGGTTTTGGAGTAGGCGCACAAGCACCACTCTTCATCCCGATCAAATCCAAGCTTGGGATACGAATTTTTGTTGGACGACCATACATGCATGTAGATGGCATGACAGTGTAGGCGCCCATACCCCATTGTCTCACGAAAGTGTGATCTGGGCCACTAAATTCGTCTGGCGAAGTTGAGTGGTCGAGATCAATTTGCGACAGAAAACTGGTGACGCAAAATCCGCACATCGTGCCAACTTCAGGCGCACGTTCCAAGATGACCAATCTTGGTCGGTCTTGGATAATTGGCCTGGCGTGTAGGTGGTAAGCTGGTGTTTACGCCTATACATGACTGTCCCATGAAAACGTGATCTAAGCCACTCAAATTGTCTGGCGAAATTGAGTGGTCGAGATTAGTTTGCAATTTGGGAAGTGTGACCACTCTAGTTTGGGTGTGCATTTTCGGATAACTAGGCATGGTATGCCTTGGCCGATCATGTGAGGGGATAGAAGGGCCCACGATGGTCATCTTGGTATGACCATACCTGCTTAATCTAATCTCAGACCCTTCATTCGTGCCGGAGAAAATGGACGCTCGTGATGTTCAAAACCCTAATTTTGAGTTTCATGGCCGTGCATCATGCTCCGTTTGTGCGCACGAATTAGGATGTCCGAACATGGTTGGTCCTGGACGATTGGTCAGGTATGTAGGAGGGCCCATGGTGATCGTGTTGACATGCTCTGGGCCCTTTGGATCTACATATACACCCTCCATCTATACATGTGAAGATGGATGGTTAAGACTGTTTTGCGACACGTGTAATGTGCCGTAAACCCTAATTTAGGGTTTTCCGTCCATACTGCTCTGGATTGGAAGTTTTGGAAATCTATGCCAATCATTTGGGGAGACCGACCATGCGGGGCCTGCGTTGGTTCGGTAGTGGATATTCCATACCTTCTCGGGGGTTATGGAATCGATCAGGGCCATCCAATCATGCTGGTGTAGTTGGATGGTCGTGATCATTTCCAGACTGATACAGACATTCCGAATGCTCAATCGGGCTAGTATAACACACCGAGAGTTGCAGCATGTACAGGTATTTCGTACATGCTTTCATTATAATGCTAGGAGATTCTTGTTGCTCTGCTGAAAGCAACACTCAGTCGTCATGCCGCACTGATAATGAGTACAGGAAATACAAGGATGGCTATGCATTAATTAATAATTCTTTAAATTCACAGGGTATATGGGATTGTTGCTACATGCTCCAACCTGGATGAATTTCGTGTATTTAATTCACAGTCTGGGATTGTTGTCACATGATCCATTCTAGGTGAATTAGTAAAGTGAAGAAGTATTCAACACTTATTAATGGCTTTATCTTTTACAAGATGTTAGCGCATAATTTTTTGGCTTTTACAATTTTAGCCTTAAATGAAAATCCACCATCAACATTAAGTCTCTTGCCTAGCACATAATGGTTACACTATTGTGGGGTAGGCATGAGATGGTGACAAATTTGTATTCTAAAATGACCGAGCTAAAGTGAATGCATATTTACCGGATAGGTCGACATCGTCAGGCATTTCCTTGGGAGTCCTGATTAGGGTTTGGAGGAGAAGCACGACCTGGTCGACGTTGAGACCTCATTCATCGGACGAGTTTCCGTTGTAGTTGATCTGGTCCCCCTTAGGGTTTCCTTCAGTGTGTATACGGGGTTTAAAACTGCCGATAAATTTTTCTGCAGAAAACTCTATCTCTCTAACATGTCGATCAAAAGTAGATCGTCTTCTTCTTATCACCCAGGATCCTCTGTCAAGTGTGCGCGACCTACGCTTGAGCTTCATGATGAATCCCCGGCTCATGTTCTCCGAGTCAAGAAGATCATACCGGTTCGTCTTTTTTTTTCTCTTCTGATCAATTGCTTGTTCCTCATAATGATCAGGTGAATAATCCTCTCCTTCTTACATAGATACCCCACCGGAAAATGTATGACAGTTATCGATGATGACGACTTAAACAATCATCTTCCTTCAAACTCAAACACACCTACCCCTGCGGACCTCGAAGATGCTGATCTGGGTATCTCATCTTATGAATACCCCAATGCAGGTCTTCCATTCGATATTCGCATGAAGTGTTTATCTTCCATCTACCGAGATGTCGGTGGATTCTTAGTGCGGGAGGAGTTTGTACCTTTGTACACAAAGTTATGGAGAAAGTACGGCCATATCGCAACCAAGAATGTGGTCCGACACTGTTCATCTGCTTTGGTCACCACGGTAAACTTCCTTCTTCCCATGGTTGCTGAGATGGAGAATATTTCTATCCGCAATGTTGCCGAATTCAGCCTCGAAAAGTGGAAGGATATGGTATCTTCCTGCGAATCCATGGATTTTAACGTAGGTTGGTTACGGCAGCGTCTTGATATCATCAAGGTTGATCGAGCTGGTATCCTGGTAAAGGACAGAGAGGTATCAAGCTGGTATCCTGGTAAAGGACAGAGAGGTATCAATCTAGACTGGAGATGATGCTCTCAAGGAACTATAATTTGCTAGATGGCCTCCTCTAAGTCGTATTCAGTTGTATTCCCTCATTATTAATGACGTTTGTGTCAAAGTTTTTCTTTTGAACATATTTGCAAAATAAATTGCACTGGCTTTTGATTAGTGAAACGGGTTTTCATTAATGCATCTATGAATATAATTGATGATTCAAACATGTAATGAAAATAAATGCGTGCATTATAGCGTCACGAGACAGAGTGGACAATGGTTAAGCATGATATGCTTTGAGCCATTTTCCATTGATGACCGCTTTCAGCCTACCTCCGTCCACCTTAATGATCTTGTAGTAGCCAGTACTGTAAGCCTTAGTGATTGTGTAAGGACCTTCCCATTTTGGTGAGAATTTTGGTGCGGACATGTCTTGCTGGATGTGCTTGGCCGTTTTCAAGACCAAATCTCCCACTTTGAAAACACGTGGTTTCACAGTTTTGTTATATACCCTGGAAATTCTATTCTTGTACACCTGAGTGCGTTTTTCCGTTTTGTTTCTTCTGAAATCCAGAGTGTCTAACTCCGCTATTCTAGAGTTAGAGGTTTCATCCTCATCCCAGTGGATCCCGGTCGCCGCTGCAATCCTGGATGATGGGATTTTGATCTCTACTGGTAGAATTACGTCCGCTCCGTAAACAAGTAAATATGGGGAAACTCCAATGGAGCTTCTAGGTGACGTCTGGTATGCCCACGTCTGATGATCCGGATCAGCGTCTTGTTGGTACTTTCAGCTTGTCCGTTCCCTTGGGGATAGTAGATGGTGGAGAAAACCTGTTTAATTCCATATCCCTCAAGCAACTCTCGTACCTGTTTATTGGCGAAGTGAGTGTTATTATCAGTGATAATATGCTTAGGTACACCAAAACGACAAACGATATGTTCTTTAATGAAAACCGTAATTGTTGCTCATGTAGTTCCTCGCAGGGGAATGGCTTCTACCCATTTGGTGAAGTATTTTGTCGCGGTTATGACGTACTCGTGCTGCTTCGATGAGGGCGGTTTGATTCTCCCGATAATGTTCAGTCCCCAGCTGTAGAATGGCCACGGACTGCTTATCGAGTTCCAAGGGGTTGAAGGCGCGTGAACAAAGTTCCCATGAATTTGGCATTTGTGACAGCTTTGAACAAAAGTGGCCGCGTCATCCTCCATGGTCGGCTAATAGTATTTCTTGTGTATATAGAGAAACAGTTTCCTCTTCCCTTGATGTTCCCATTCGTGCGTTTCTTTCAGAATGACTGGAATTTCCACCCCAGCCAGGCATCTTAATATATTACCTCCGAAACTCTTGCGGTACAGTATCCCTTCGTGGAATACGAACCGCTTGGCCTTTTTATTTTTCTTGATGGCATCCTTTTGATTAGCAGAAGTTGCTCCATCACGAAGATAAATGATGTATGGCTCTCTCCAGTCCCCAGTGTGGTTCACACTAAAAACTTCCAATTGGTATGGCGGTGCTTGGAAATTTGAGCAGGACTTCTGAAGTAGTCTGGATTGAGCCTCCATCTCCGGCCAGTAATAGCCCAGACGTTGGAATCGTCGGTAAAGCGTTATCACCAGTGATTGTCCACAAATTTCATTGTGAACACGCTTCAGCTGTAGTTGTGCTTTGTCATATCCAAGGAATCTTGACAGAGAACTATCTGGGTTTCGATAATACAGTATACCATGAAGTATGAAGAAGTTCTGCAGGGTTTTGAGACTGACCTTTCCTTGGGAGAGTGAGTTGGTAAAACTTCGCAAATTATCAGTCTTGGTGTCTTTGTATTATGATAGCCATGTCGATTCTATGGTTCTCCTCTTTACTGTCAGGGTTTCTTCCGAACCTTCGAACTTCAATTTGGAAGCCAGTGTTGCCAGAAAATCGGCGTGTTTGTTTTTTCTACGACCAGCATGGATTATGGTTGCGTCGGAAAAATAGTTTAGTAACCTTAGCGCTTCTGATCGGTATGGAGCTAGTGTTACTTACTTTAATGCGTATACTCCATTCATCTGATTTACCAGTAACTTGGAGTCACCTCTTATTTCCATACGCGTGACTCCTGCTTGCTTAGCTATTGACATCCCTATGAGGAAAGATCCATACTCTGCTGAGTTGTTGGTGCATTCGAAGTCTAGTTTAAAGTAATGTGAGATTACTTCCCCAGTTGGAGCCCACTCCTCCAGTATTACTTCTAGGGGTAGCAGAGCCATCAAAATACAGGATCCACACTTCTTCTTCCAAAACGGAGACGTCTGGGAACTCTCCAGGAAGATATTCATGTAGCCCTGCAGTTCCTTCTCCCGAAAATGCTTCCAGTAAGTCTGCAACTGCTTGACCCTTGATATCTCTAGGTGACGCACATGTTATGTCCAGCTCTGACATTTGGAGAATTCATTTGCCTGTCTCTCCAGTCAGGACCGGCTTTGAAAGTAAAAACTTTGCAGGATCATATTTATACACAAGTATCACCCTATTAGACAGTAGGTAATGTCTAAACTTCTGAATGGAATGGATCAAGGACAAACATGCTTTTTATGCTCTATGGTATCTGAGTTCAGCGTCTCTCAATATTCGGCTTAAGTAGTATATGGGATGTTCGACTCCCTCATCATCTTCCTGAGCGAGTAGAGCCCCTACGGCGGTGTCACTGAAGGCGGTGTAGAGACACAACGCCTTTCCTTGAACATGAGACTTCATGATGGCTGGAGATGACAGTATTTGTTGAATCTTTCGAAAAGCTTCCTGATGGGTTGCGGTCCAAACAAAGCTAGCTCATTTCTTCAGCAAGGGAGTGAATGAGGCGGCAAGTTGGGCTAGACCAGGTATAAAACGTCGGATGTAGTTTACCTTGCCCATGAAACTTTGGAGTTCCTTCACAGTTCGTGGAGGTGGAATTGTGAGGATAGCCTGATTCTTGGACGAGTCCACCTTGATCCCTTCCGCGGTTACTTGGAACCCAAAAAATTTACTTGAAGAGACACTGAAAGCGCATTTCAAAGGATTCATCTTCAACTTGTATTCTCGACACCTCTCAAACACTTGCCGTAAGACGTTAGCGTGATCTGCTTGAGCCCTTGACTTGACCACGATATCATCTACGTAGTCTTCTACTTGTTTGTGCATCATGTCGTGGAATATTGCCATCATAGCACGTTGATACGTTGCGCCGACATTCTTTAAACCGAAAGGCATAAAAGTATAGTAAAAATTGCCAAGAGGGGTTCGCAAGGCTGTCTTACTTGCATTGTGCTCATACATCCTTATCTGATTGTAGCTGCTATAACCATCCATGAAGGAGAACATACCGTGTCTGCTGGTGGCGTCTACTAACATGTCGATGTTAGGTTTGAGAAAAGTCTTCCTTGGGGTAGCACTTGTTCAAGTCTCTGAAATCCAAACAACACCGAATCTGTCCGTTTTTCTTCTTTACTAGGACCACATTAGCTAACCAGGTCGGATGATAGATAGGTTTGATGAAGCTAGCAGCTAGCAACTTCTGAATTTCGTTCTTGATTTGCTCTTCCACTTCGTGTCTGAATTTCCTCGGAGATTGCTTGACTGGCTTTGATCCAGGTATGACATAAAGGTGATGGGTGACCAAATTCTCGTCTAGACCTGGCATTTCCTCGTATGTCCAGGCAAACACATCATGGTACTCCTTGAGTAGTTGGACAAGACTCTCACGTTCGTCCACAGACAGATGTAGGACCATAATATCGCCATGATATTATTCTTGCGAGATTTACAACACTTCTGCGAATTCGTATGCGAGTTCTTCAACAAGTTTCTGCGAGTGTCGCAGAATGACTTAAAGAGTGATGTAGCAGATGATGGTAGTTAAAACATGAGATGAGTGTGACCATTCTGCGAGGGTTATATCATCTTCGATAGTTAGCGTTATCACTGCTGCGATAAGATCGCGAGTCAGATCCCGAAATTAAAGGACAAATTAGCTATCATCCATTATGTAATTATCCTATATAAAGAGACCCGGTAGGTTCAGAAGAGGATGATGAATTTTTGAGCACTAAGAAAACTTTGAGGAGAGAGAAAATCCAAGAGAGCAATTGTATTCTAGATTTCTTCCATTTCTTGTAAACATTTCTGAGAATCAAATAATAAAGTGTTTTTTTTAATCTTCAAATATGTGTTGATTATTGTGAATTCTTGTGAAGGGTGTAGTGTAGGTTTTCCTGCAACTATATTTTGGCGCCCGAAACAGGGATTGAATTAACGAAAATCATATAAAAAGCGAGGTACAAGATGAGAGTTATTCAAGATTAAGAAGATAATTGAACAAATCGTTGAAATAGTTGAAGGAAAAATGATTAGAGCCAAAGAGAATTGTAGGAAATTGGAGTGTGGCATGGTAACAAGAACAATGATCGACAAATTCCATGAAAACATTAAAGGGAGGATACATAAACGAGATTTTGAAGGAAAGAAAATTATGACGGTGGAGAAAATATCATCGTTGAAGGAATGGGAAAAGCAGAAAATCACGTTTACAGCAGCAGAAATACCAACAGAAAATTTGAATCATACATCTCCTTTGGTAATTATGGTATCTGTTATAAAAATAAAGAAGGAAAAATCAACAAGATCCGCAGAAGATTGAGCTGTGAATAAAACTTTGGTGGATGTAGGAAGTTTTATAGATATAATATTTGATCATGCATTTAAGAAATTGGGATATAGAGATGAAGAAATGTCTTGTTCAACATATCATATTCATGGCTTTGGAAAATCTTTAACAAAACCTAAAGGCGAAATAGTGGTACGAATTCCGCTAAGAAAGATTGAAACACAAGTAACATTATGTGTGGTAGACGTGGAATCGCCGTATAACATGATACTGGGAAGACCATGGATACATACAATCAAGGCTGTAGCATCAACATTGCATCAATGCATCAAATTTCCTATGCCCAATGGAATTGGAGAAATTAGAGGAGATACTAATCTTGCGAAGCTGTGTTATCAAACTGAAGTGAGAAATTATGAAGAGCGTCCAAAGCTGCGAAAATCTCACAGAAAAATGGCGAAAGAAACACAGAAAGAATAAGAATTTAAAGTTTACATGATAAGAGCAAAAGAAGGAAAAGGAATACCCAGCGAAATCTCGCAAGAAGGAGATGAACTCGCGAGAGTTGTGAAAACCTCAACACCAATGGGAGAGCCTGAAACCAGCTACACCGCAGCAGAGCCAACAAAATAAGTAAATATTGGAAGTAAAGAAGAACCTAAGATGCTGAAAATCGGAACGAAGATGGATGCAGATGAAGAAGAGCGAACCGTAAACCTCTTGCGAGAGTATAAAGAAATCTTCGCGTGGAATATGGATGAGATACCTGGAATAGACCCATCAGTTGCATGTAATAAGCTAGAGATTAACAAGGAGGTAATACCATTTAAACAAAGGATAAGAAAAATCGCAACAACATACCATTCCCAAATAAAAGAAGAATTACAGAAGATTCTTGATGCAAGAATTATAAGGCAGGAAAACTACCCGGAATGGATTGCAAATATGGTGGTTGTTCCAAAGAAGAATAAAGGGATAAGAATTTTTATAGATTTTACTTACTTAAACAAAGCTTGTCCTAAAGATAGCTTTCTATTACCAGATATTCTTCAAATGGTCGAATAAGCAGCTGGAAATGATAGAATATCTTCATTAGATGGGTATAAAGGATATAATCAGATTCCTATCGCTGAAGAAGATCAAGAGCACACTGCATTCTTTGCTCCAAGAGGATTGTACTGTTATACAAAGATGCCATTTGGTTTACGAAATGCTGGTGCAACACATCAAAGAATGGTGGAAAAAGTATTTGCAAAATGGATCCATAAAACATTAGAGGTATATGTAGATGACATGTTAATCAAAAGTAAAGAAGCTAAAAACCATGTGCAGGACTTAAAGGAGATTTTCGATCAAATACGATATTTTAACATCAAGGTGAATCCCGAAAAATGTACTTTTGGAGTAGCTTCAGGAAAAAATTTGGGGTACATTGTGTCAAAAGAAGGAATACAAGTTGATCCAGATAAAGTACAAGCAACTCGCGACATGCCAACGCCAGCAACAGTAAAAGATGTGCAGAAGTTGAACGGGCTCTTAGCCTCGCTAGGAAGATTTATCTCACGATCTTCAGATAAATGCTAGCATTTCTTCAACATACTCAGGAAGGTTACAAAGTTCAAGTAGACAGATGAATGTGAGAAGGTTTTTCAAGGAATTAAAGAATATTTAATGAACATATATATCTTACAGAAACCAGAGCCCGGAGAAGAATTATTGATCTACCTTGCGAAAACTTCGCACGCGTTAAGTGCAGTGTTACTGCGATTGGACGCATGAATAGAAAAACTAATTTATTATATCAGCAAAACGTTTAATACCGCGGAGAAAGAGTGTACGCATGAATAGAAAAACTAATTTATTATATCAGCAAAACGTTTAATACCGCGGAGAAAAATTACTCAAATATTGAGAAGTTAATTCTGGCATTGGTTTATGCAACCTTTAAACTTCGCATCTATTTTAAAGCACATAAAATAAAAGTATTAACAAAGGTACCAACTAAGCCAGTAATGAAGAATTCAAAAAGAACAAGCAGGGTTGAGAGATGGAATTCACAAGTAGGGAACTTTGAAATCAAACACGAAATCCTATCCTCGCCAAAATCACAAGTTGTAGCAGATTTTTTAGCAGAATTTCCTCTAGAAGATGATGAAGCTGTGGAAGAAATAATGGACATAGAAGAAGAACATGGAGACCCAAAATATCTATTAAATGAACCCAACATGTGGGAAATACTGGTGGATGGATCATCAAATGGGGAAGGTAATGGAATTAGAGTTGTCTTTATTTCTCCAGAAGGAGAAAAAATGGCTTTTTCATTTCGTTTGGAATTCATGTCCACTAATAATGAGACGGAGTATGAAGTTGTGGTGCATGCGTTAAAATTCGCAATAGAAATGAAGTTGTAAAATGCTAGAATTACTAGTGACTCATAATTGGTTATTCGCCAGATAAAAGGAGAATACACAACAAATGAACCATCTTTGAAGAAATACAAGAAACTTGTTGAAGAATTGTCTGCGGGAATTCCAAAAATAAAATGGAGACATATATCAAGAAAAGATAACAGACTTGCATATGCTTTTGCTTTCATATCTAGCATGATGATAAATCCAGCTGCAAGATGCATAAACATTCAAACACTTGTATCACCCTCAATTAATAAGGAAGAAGAAGATGAAGCAGATGTGATGATGATAGAAGGTGGTAAAGAAGAACCAAAAGGCAATATTGCAGATTGGCGAACAAAACTTCATGCATATTTGGCAAGAGGAGAGACACCAAGAAACATATTAGAAGCACATAAATTAAAAATCCGAGCAACAAATTATGAATTAAGAGATGGAGTATTATATCGCAAATCTTTTAATGGACCATTTCTAAGATGCTTGACAGGGAAGAAGGGCAAAAGGTGTTAAAGATGTTGCATAGTGGAGACGCTGGTAGTCACAGTGGGGGAAGATCTTTGGCATACAGAACAAAAATGCAAGGTTATTATTGGCCATACATGCATGAGGACGCGAAGCAACTTTCAAGATGATGCGAAGATTGTCAGCGATATGGAAAGAAAATACATGCACTAGGGCACCATTATCATCCTCAACCAGTATGTGGCCTTTTGAAAAATGGGGGTTGGATATTGTGGGACTATTTGTACCGGGTTCTGGACAAAGAAGATATTTAATTGTCGCTACATATTATTTCACAAAATGGGGAGAAGTAAAGGCAGTGAAACACATCCGCGACAAAGACATTTTTACATTCATATTTGAAAATATAATTTGCAGATTTGGGATTCCTGCACAGTTGGTATCTGATAATGGAAAATAGTTTGAAGGACAAAAGATCGAATTGTTACTTAATGTATTTAAGATTAAATGTGGAAAATCAACACCACTATATCCACAGGACAACGGACAGGCAGAGGCAACAAATAAGACAATTGCAGATATACTGAAGAAGAAATTAGAAGGACACCACAGGGCATGGTGTGAACAAGTACATAATGCAATATGGGATTACAATACAACTAGACGGGAAGCTACTGGAATGTCACCTTTTTGTTTGACATATAGGGTTGAAGCTGTGTTACCGACAGAAGTTGCTATTCCTACAACAAAAAGAGAAGTTTGGGAGAAGAATCTTAGTGCAGGTATGATTCTAAATAAACTTGATGAGTTAGAAGAGAAGAGAGAAAAATCCATACAACATATGGAAAATTATCAGCGGAGATTAGCTCGCGAGTATAACAAACGTGTCAAAATATGTGAGTTCCAACCAGGTGATTTAGTATTGGGAGAAACACCAGTGTATCAGCGAGAAAATGGTGGAAAGCTGGCGAGAAAATGGGATGGACCGTACATCATTAAAGAGATAGTTGGAACCGGGGCATACAAATTAATGGATCCAGAAAGAAGATATGTTGGTTAAAGACTTGATAGACCATGGAATAGATTATATCTGAAAAGATATTATCAATGACAAATTCTGCGAGATTGGAGATGCTGGTATATTATATGATGAAACGGATAATAAATTTTTCTTTATCTATCACAACTGCGAGATTCTTCCAATGACAGAGCAAGTAATAAATGCGAAAATATCGCAAGAAACGCGAATAAAAATTTCGCAGAGATTAATAGAATGGGATGAACCTTTATAACGTACACCCTAGTTCGCGAATAAAATTTCGCAAGAGGCAAATATAAGACCTAAAGCACGTCATATAAGGGGGTATCTATTTGCATGGCTCAGGTATAAGGTTATACCGCTGCTAGAACCTAAGTCATGGAGAGCTGGGGTCCATCTCCATGAGAGATACTTATCCATGAGAGGTACCTTGGATTTCCAACTATATATATATATATAAGGTTATACCCTGGTTGGGTGACCGAGGGTCTCTCTTAAGGAATGCAGAATATGACCAAGGCTCCGAGGTACACGGTTGAACCAAGGTTGCCCGGGGCGTACGAAACTACCCTGGCCATTCTTGGCAAGTCTTGGCTATGATGCGCTCGACCCGAAGAAAACCCCACTTAGGGTGCAGTCTTATAACTATAATCCATATAGGCATAAAGTACAAGAGGCTGCGAAAACAACTAGTTGTTGTTAAGACCATATGGGAGGATCTAGTCTTGTATGGCTGATGTTCCCTCCTTGAAGGGGCAACCAGGGGGAAGATAAGGGCGGCACCCTCCATTAGGGAGTTGATAAGTGTCTAAAGACGGCAATGTCATGGGGCTTTATGTTCGCAAGAACATCTAGACCTGTCATATTATCGCGTGACAAATATTAAACAGAGGCAACACGCCATGAGAAAAATTTAATATGAGATCAATGGGTTTTTACATGAAAGTGTAAAGATGTCATGCGATTTCATCGCAAGACGACAATGTCATGAGGCTTTGTTCTCGCAAGGGAGCTTAGACTTGTAATATTGTCGCAATACATTAAAAGAATAAAGATAAGGAAAGATCAATGGGTCAATACATGCAAATGTAAGGACGTCCTGCGATTTTGTCGTAGAAAGAAAAAATTGGCAAAATAAGACCTTTAACTAGGAAGGCAAAATAAGACCAACAGAATGATCCCAAACATTAACTGTTTTCTTTTAAGAGTGCAGGAAAGATTTGTTCATCGCAATATACTATTCAAAATTTCTCAGAAGTATTATTCAAATTCTCTCAGAAGGATTATTTATAGTTTCGCATCACTATCCATAATTTCGCGGTCTTATTCGCAGCACTGTTCGCAACACTTATCCATTACAAGAAAGATAATGAAGGACAAGTATGGGAATTGATAAATAAAATATCATTATCTTTCTTGAAAATATTCAAAATAATAGAAATTTAATTGAATTCCAAAGTTGCATAAAAGTACATTACTCGCAAGAAAGAGGAAGTAAAGGAAAACAAAAACAAAACTCAAGCTTCAGTATTGGCCTCGCCAGCTTTATTATTTTTGTCAATGTTATCAACTTCACCAGTATTGTTCTTGTTACCATTGATTCGAGCTTCTTCTTCTTCTAACTCTTCACCAGCAATTGCTTCACCACCAGCAGCAACGTTTCTAGGAGGGATTTTTTCTTCTTCTGATGGATCTTCTTGAGAAATATCCTCTTCATCGCTTGCATAATTTAGATCATCATCCAAAGGAAGAGGAATTTCATCATCATCTACTTCCAAAGGCTTGATGGTGATAGGGGAGAGAGAATTGGATATCAGAATGTCATTCACAAGAACTTCAGCATTAAGATGAACTTTGCGAAGGAAGCCTCTATCGTGATTTCTAATCTCCATATTCTTGAAGTATTCAAGATAGTCATATCTTCTCTCTGCTCGATCGCGAGATTGAACAAGATGAGAAGTGAGATTTCCATTTTCTTTGCGAACTTTAGCCAATTTCTCAGTCAGATCAGAAATGGTAGAATGAAGACTTTTTTCAGATTCTGCGAGAAAAAAAAAATTAACAGAAAAAAAATATTCAGATAAAGATCTCGCAAGAAGTATAGCAGAGAAATTTAACAGAGAGATTAACAATTGTGGAAGTCAAAATGACTACCTTCCTTTTGCGAAGTTAATTTTTGAATTAGTTTTAAGCAATAGTTCTCCCATTGGTTCATGGCATCATCAAATTTATCCCCAACTATACCCTTCAGGTGAGATTTTATATTTTCTTCTTTGGAAAGGAGATACGAATATCTTTTGATAATAAGGAGTAAGATTCTTCTAATTGAGAATATTTATCTTGGAGTTTACTGGACTTTAAACTTAGAGTTAGACTACCCTTGATAAGTTTATCTTTCTCAGCGGCAGATGATTCGGTTACTTCCTTGAGTTCATATTTTAGTGAACGAAGAGATTGCTCTTGGTTATCACACACCTTTTGAAGAATACTCAATTGTTGCGAGGAAATCACCATCATGTTCGAAAAACTACGTTTCTCCTGAGACAAAGTTTTATTTTCATCTGATAAAGATTCCATCGCCAAATTATCCTGGGTTAACAAATATGAGAGGCGAGTAACTTCACTACTTAATAAATTTTGCCTTTGCAATAATTGGCCATTCTCATTAGTAAGATTATATATTTGATCGATCGAGTATGTATGAAGATTGTCTAGTTTATTATATTGGTTCATCCAAGAATCTTTCTCAGCGCGAGCTTCTTCAGCAATAGATTCAAATTGAAATCTCTCCATGAGTCGTTTCTGCCTTAAAACTAAATACGCGAACCAAGAATTTAAAAAAAGGAACTGAGTATAGAAAAAATGAAGATTTGCTAGAACATAAAGACAAAAGACAGAGGTAGGGAAACTATACCTTTTAGTTCATTGTTTTTACTACGAAGATTCTCGCAATCAAGTGAAGAATTGCGAAGCTTTTGGTAAAGAATGTCACATTCTGAAGTCTTGGCTTGGAGACTTCTTTTTAAAGTTTCAACTTCATTCTCTAAAGATGCTTGTGAAGCCATTTGGTTAGAACCAAAATACTTACCCAAAACCTCGCAGACACCCTGCTTGACGGGATCAGCAGAAGACTTCTTAGCATCATCTAAAATGTCAGACAAGATTTTAAAAGCAACATCTACTCTTACTGGAATTTCCTTAGTAGAAGGGAGAGATGCAAAAGGTGAAGTAATGATAGTAGAAAGCTGAAGATTTGAATCATTTGCGATAATTATATCGTCAGAAGGAGGAGTATCTGGAAAAGTAACAGTTGGAAGTGGCATAGGAGTGGAAGAAGTTTTGGTCACAACAGCTTTAGGAGTTTCATTTGTTAGAAGACCAGCAGAGACAGGGGAATTGGTAGCGATGTTCTCGCAAATAGAGGATGGAGGTTCCATTTGCGAGGTTGTAGGAACAGGACTCGCAGAAAATGTGGGAATGATAATGTCAATATCAATAGATTTAGCTTGACGAGATCGTTTGCGAGATTTAGCAATACCCTCGTCATCCTGCGAATAATAATTTAGATAAGAAACAGAGGCAACAATATTGTTATTAAGAAAACAAATATTTCTTACTACCTTATGACTCGCAGGCTTCCTTTTCTTTTTAGCAAGTTTTTTCCGTGAATCCTTAAGAAGATTAGGGTTTTGGATTACAGATTGGGTGTTAGGAGTAGTTCCACTGAAAATAAAACACAACATGGGAATTACGAAGAATCAAGTAGAAAAGATTGAATAACACGGGTAAACTATGATTCAGATAAGTAAAATCGAATCTAGTAACCTCAAAAGAACACATATCTTGATGATTCCATTAAAGCAGTAGCAGGTGAATTTGTAGAAGAAGAAAGTTGCAGATGGTAAAAGTTTGCAGAGAACGAAGAGGTGAAGAAGATGAAGAAGTAAAATAAAAAATAATATTTCCTCGAAAAATTATCTCTTTTATAGACAGAAGAATGGTAACCGGATAATAAAAGATTAACCGGTAAAGAAAAGATTACTCAACACGTGTAGGCGGTTACACTTAATTTATTGAGTTTTGTTGATCATACAAGATGAAACGATGAATAGCTGCGGCATTTTATTTCTCATGATCTTTTGTCCTTCGCAGAAAAGGCATGAGAAGAGGCAAGATGTAGGACCAGAATATCGTCATGATATTATTCTTGCGAGATTTACAACACTTCTGGTAATTCGTCTGCGAGTTCTTCAACAAATTTCTGCGAGTGTCGCAGAATGACTTAAAGAGTGACGTAGCAGATGACGGTAGTTAAAACATGAGAAGAGTGTGACCATTATGCGAGGGTTATATCATCTGGGATAGTTAGCATTATCACTGTTGCGATAAGATCACGAGTCAGATCCGAAATTAAAGGACAGATTAGCTGTCATCCATTATGTAATTATCATATATAAAGAGACCCGGTAGGTTCAGAAGAGGATGATGAATTTTTGAGCGCTAAGAAAACTGTGAGGAGAGAGAAAATCCAAGAGAGCAATTGTATTATTGATTTCTTCCATTTCTTGTAAACATTTCTGAGAATCAAATAATAAAGTATTGTTTTTAATCTTCAAATATGTGTTGATTATTGTGAATTCTTGTGAAGGGTGTAGTGTAGGTTTTCCTGCAACTACAACAGAGTTGAACTGATAGAGACAAGCCTAGGAGATTCTTCATTCCCGATGTTAACAATCTCGAATTCGTTAGTTGTGGAGTTGGTGCCATCTTGTAGCTATCGCGGAGAGTCCAACACCTCCTCATGTGTTTCGTCATTCTTGCAGCATTCGACTGGGAGGAGAAACTGGGTAACAGTCTCTCCTGCTAGTTGCTAACAGCGGAGTCGATATATTGTCTTCCTCTTCTGATCACGGTTTGCCTCGAAAGTGTGTTCCCTTTTGGCGTGAGCATGGGTTGGAACTTTACCGGATAAAGATGGATGCCTCGTCATAAAAGGTGTGTCGTGGTGGTTATCCCCCAGTGATGCAAGTCGGTCTTCTTCCTGGATTGAAGACCACGTGGGTAGTGGGGTGCACATGACTTTGTCTGACCTTCCCTGCGGAGTTTCTTTTGGCTCGAACAGTTCCACTCCGCATATTGGCGCGTATGGAGATAATGATGCAGGAATACGTATGACTCCCTCATTCAGCATGGTATTTAGGCACTAGTGATACGTTGAAGGGATGACCTTATTGTCATGAAGCCACGGTCTCCCTAGAATCATATGGTAGTCTGACTCCTTTTCTATGACTTCAAATTTCACTTTCGACTGAACGGGTCCTACTAACAAATTTAGATTGACATACCCGTATTTACTTGTATGGTTTCCTTCAAATTCCGTCATTGTAGTGGGCTGCCGTATAATTTTGCATGGGCTAACCTTGGCTGTCTTGAGAGTCTTGAGAGTAATTACGTTCGAAGACGCTCCTGTGTCGATGAGGGCCCTCCTGAACTCTAAACCCTTGATGCGTGCGATAACATGTAAGGCCCGGTTGTGACCTTCCTCTGTCATCATGTTGTTTTCTGTAAACGTAACATTATTTACAGATTTTTCCGATGCATCTTGGACTTCCGGACGTGAAGGAGTCAGGTGTATGTCCAGAGCTATTTTATTAATTGCAGCAAACGTCTCCGCCCGTTGATTCTTCGAGAGGTGTAAGAGTTCACACAAGCTTTCCACTAGAGATGCCGCTTCCTGATCCGCTGGTCTCTGGTTCGTAGTAAAGCTGTTGATCTGAGGGGAACTAGTCTCCGGTATAGAGGTTTCCGGAACGTTCATATCTGACATCATCTTGATGAGGAGGTCAAGTATGTCGTTTACCACTTCTTTGATTAGCTTCATGTTCTTCGTGTGAATTTCCTTTACCCGTGCTAACTCGATCAACGTTGGGACTCTTCCGGTTACGCCATCAGATACACTGTTGGGAAGAGGGGTATCTTTATTAGAGGAGCTTCGACCGGAATTTGAAATTTTTGGGTGAGTCCTAAGACCAACCATTTTGAAATCATCCAAATAGGATTGGGTATTGATAGAAATGACTTCACAACCGAGAGATTAATCTCCCACTTTGGTCGCCAATTATTTATGGGTGAAAACTACTCCTGCCGGTCTTGGTAATTTGGTGTGTGTGGATGAGGATTGAATCTAAACCCTAAATAAATACACTGCGCAGTGAGTGCTTGTAGATTCAGGAGATCAATCTGTGCAAGTCCGGCCTAAACCAAGAAATGACCGTTCCAGACTTGTTTCGGTCACAAAGTGAAGGATATGGGGTTGATCTTAGGGAGGGAAGCGAAGAAGGTATTGATATTGTGAAGGTGTTGGCTATGTATGACTTGTATCAGAAAGCTGAACTGGCTTGTAGGATGTAAACTATCAGTTCCGGTATTTGAACACGATTATGTCAACACTTGCCTCTGTTGTCTTGTCTTGTTTGAAAAATAGGATGGAGAACCTATTTATACAAGTCTTTTAGCCTAACCCTCGTATCTCGTGGGAAGTGTAGAAAGTGGAGTAGTGGAGTAATGTGTTAGTGTCACACGACCAGTCTTTCCCACTTCTCCCATCATCACTAACCGTCCATGACTTCCTGACACGTTATTATGATGGCGCGTTATGCGCTGCATGCTGTAAACCGCCAGACCAATACCCCAGTATGTATCCCCCAGTTTGTGACATGATTGATGTCTCGGGTGTGTGGATCGTGGAACCATAGAAAATAGCATGTAATGCTAGATTGAATAACTGCGTTATTCAGGAAGTCGATACTTGTGAAGTATCGTGTGTATACTATGCAGGTACTGCATAGAGTATATTCAGCATGTATGAAGCATCGCTGTTTGAGCGTATAAAAATAACTTCATGTCCAGCCTACTTCATGTGATGGTTTGGAGGCTGCGCAAGCAAATCCTTCCTTGGCCGAACACATGTTCTGGTAGAGTGACGAACGATGATCATCATGATGCCTCACTGACCAATTAACTCCTGACCAGGGTTGTATAACCAAGCCGGTGAAGTTGGACGGACGAGATGGTCTCTGAGACACTCATCTGCGACCGTTGGTGAAATTAGGGTTTTGTAGTAGGCGCACAAGCTCCACTCTTCAGCCTGATCGAATCCAAGCTTGGGATACGAATTTTTGCTGGCCGACCATACATGCATGTAGATGGCATGACAGTGTAGGCGCCCATACCCCATTGTCTCACGAAAGTGTAATCTGGGCCACTAAATTCGTCTGGAGAAGTTGAGTGGTCGAGATCAATTTGCGATAGAAAACTGGTGCCGCAAAAGCCGCACATCGTGCCAACTTCAGGCGCGCATTTCAAGATGACCAATCTTGGTCGGTCTTGGATGATTAGCCTGGCGTGTAGGTGGTAGGCTGGTGTTTACGCCTATACCTGATTGTCCTATGAAAACGTGATCTAAGCCACTCAAACTGTCTGGCGAAATTGAGTGGTCGAGATTAGTTTGCAATTTGGGAAGTGTGACCACGCTAGTTTGGGCGTGCGTTTTCGGATAACCAGGCATGGTATGCCTTGGCCGATCATGTGATGGGATAGATAGGACCACGGTGGTCATGTTGGTATGACCGAACCTGCTTAATCTAATCTCAGACCCTTCATTCGTGCCGGAGAAAATGGACGCTCGTGATGTTCAAAACCCTAATTTTGAGTTTCACGGCCGTGCGTCATGCTCCGTTCATGCACACGAATTAGGATGACCGAACATGGTTGGTCCTGACCGATCGGTCAGGTATGTAAGCGGGCCCACAGTGATCGTGTTGACATGCTCTGGGCCCTTTGAATCTACATCTACACCCTCCATCTATACCTGTGAAGATGGATGGTTAAGACTGTTTTGCGACACATGTAATGTGCCGCAAGCCCTAATTTAGGGTTTTCCGTCCATACTGCTCTGGCTTGGACGTTTTGGCAAGCTATGCCAATCTTTTGGGGAGACCGACCATGCGGGGCCCACGTTGTTCGGTAGTGGACATTCCATACCTGCTCGGGGGTTATGAAATCGATCTGGGTCATCCAATCATGCTGGTGGAGTTGGATGGTCGTGATCATTTCCAAACTGATACGGACAGTCCGAATGCTCAATCGGGCTAGTATAACACACCGAGAGTTGTTCAATCGGGCTAGTATAACACACCGAGAGTTGCAGCCTATACGGGTATTTCGTACATGCTTTCGTTATAATGCTTGGAGATTCATGTTGCTCTGCTGAGATTAACACTCAGTCGTCATGCCGCACTGATAATGAGTACAGGAAATACAAGGATGGTTATACATTAATTAATAATGCTGTAAATTCACAGGGTATATGGGATTGTTGCTACATGCTCCAACCTGGATGAATTTCGTATATTTAATTCACAGACTGGGATTGTTGTCACATGCTCCATTCTAGGTGAATTAGTAAAGTGAAGAAGTATTCAACACTTATTAATGGCTATATCTTTTACAAGATGTTAGCGCATAATTTTTTGGCTTTTACAATTTTAGCCTTAAATGAAAATCCACCATCAACAACTACTTGGTTTTCTTTAATTTAAATCATATTGACTTATTATTATTTATCTATTTTTTGAGAAAATTAAATCCCGTGCCTAATTTGTTGAAGACAACAAAAGAAAGTTTAAGCATGATGAATGCTATCAACTCTACAAGATTCATATGTGGGGATTTAATTTTGATTAAGTGTTATGTCATGTGATAACGTTTTTTTTTAATTAAATGTTGGAACTTAATGAAAGTTAAAACTAGTTTGGATTTGAACATTAATTCAAAAATATTTTTCATTAATAAAAACAAAACAATAACATTAGAAAGATTGAAATCAAATTACATCCATAAACTAATCATTTCCTGACCATTAAAGATCCAATTGGTCATGCTTTCTAGATCAAGAGTATTGTACAATATATATATCAGAGATTGAGCCGGTTTGAGACTGACTTGGTGGTAGACTCCCATCATCGTCAAAAGACTCGAAACCTTGAAAAGTAACAGGACTAATCGGGAAAAGGGAAACAAGATAAAAATCTTGAAATGTGCAAAATACTGATGTGGTTGAGGCAATTAAGGTATAAAAAGTAGATTGTTTAACTGCTTCAATATTTAATTCACCACCAGGAACATAGTGTCAATTGGAAATTAGTTAAAAAAACCTCTAGGAGTTGTATCCATGTCAATGACCTCATCACTTCCACGTACTTGAGTATCTAACACTACATTAGGAGTAGAACTATCTACCACTACATTCTGTATAAAGCGATTTCTCAAACTTCCTTGACTTCTTTCACTTAGATAACATGAACCTCCATGACTCGTATCTTTACCACCTCTACCACCAGTACCTAAATGTATGCTGGGACTCCTACATTTACTACCACGACTTGGACATGTACCACCATGACTCCTACTTGTACCACCGTGACTGGAATATCCCATAGTACTCATGTCAAACATCATGCTTTCCCTTACTCTTTGTATATCACTCAAATGGAACATATGAAATCCATGTTGTGGATCATGATAATCGTTAAACTAGTTCTGATATCACTCCGGTATAGCCTTTACCCTCCAGTATGGATAAGTCATTTCGTGTGCACTAGGAATAATCGAAATAGTAACAATATCTCCAGACATAGATAACTCCATGTTCCAAGAAAGTAGTGGCATAGTTGATGATGAAACCGCTTGACTAGGATATGAAAATGCGTCGCCCGTTTCCGGTGGAGGTTGGGAAGAAAAATAATCATCACCAAGTGATATCTTACATATAGCTGGATTTCCACCCAACCCAAATTTTGCGGTTGCATAGAAATATTGGGCTTGAAAATAGTGTCAACCCAATAAATGTAATCATTTATAGAACTCGGCTCCCATATCAAATTATCAGTTGCTTCCCAATGTGGACCACCTGTTACCAATTTATCCTAGTCATCTCGAGAAACCTCTTCGCTTGGATAGGGGTTAATGGCTATTACCATTATTTTTGCAACTGAAGAAGTAGTCTTTCGCAATAATACCAAACACCCTTTTCATAAATATGATTGTTTAACAGAATTGTCTTAAGTCTTAGCACCAGCATTTTATGGGCTTCCACATCTTCGAACTTAGGGATTGTTGCATTCGTCATAGAAGCAAGTTTATTACGTGTTCAACAAAACTGTTGAGTTCTCTGAATAGTGACATCATGTTGACCGTCTTAAATTGTTCTTTTGTCCAATTACCACCATTGTACTTCTGTATGACTGGAAAAACATTGGTGTGATTGTGAAGATAAGATTCACAAACACGAAAAATATATATACCACTAATACTGAAAATAATAACATTGTTGGTAAGTATGTATATTTACCATGTCAAAATAATAAATAAATAGCGTGAAAAATAATGGTTCTTACCTCCAACACTCCCCAAAAACCATTAAGACTTTCTTTGGCACACGTCGAGCATATAACGAGGGTTATGTAAAGTTCTGATAAGATTGGAGATCCCCAGTCATATCTTGGTGCTTGTTTTAAATATTTTAATGTTTAGAGAAAACCAACTAATACCACTGAGCTAGTATTTGGAAATAAATATTGGCTTATTAATACAAACACATGTTCGAGTTCCTCATAATGTTCATGATACAAATATTGTGTATTTTGTAACATGCTTTCGTCCATTTCCTAGCATAACGCTGTAAAAACTTTTCAACCCAGCCATCTTTAATACGTACACTTTTATGTATCTATACGCTGGATTTCCTTCTTGCTCATTTAAGTATAAAGAAAGCCGTCTATCTTTTGAATCCAATTGATTTGTTAAATGGAAGTAAATTTTCCTCACATGGAATTCCAATCAATATGAATAAAAATCTAACGATATAACTCTTATTGAACAACATATTCATAATTAATGTTTATTGAAATTTATAAAACCAAAACCTAAATTTAAAAATTTGATCACAAGAGAAAACAAACTCACTACATCCAAAATCTTTGAAAAAGAACGTATTTATAGTCTCCCACCATCATTCCAATATGACTTGAATTATTTGAGTCATATGGTTTCTAGGTTGTATAACATATAAATGCGACAAAGGAGATCTTTAGACTCTTTCTTGAACAAAAGGGGGAAGTAACCTGAACACCGTACGGAACTCAGACCACCCACCTCTTAGAGAGGACGAATTAACTTTCTATGGATGGCCAGATATGTGCACAAGGAGTACATCATTAGCATCACCATCTAGATGTCTAACATGTCGAAACTCATATTCTTTATCATGCACATAATTTAATCCACTTCTAGGGCGCTAGCAGATCCTTTGACTGTTTTGTTTTTTTCTCTCTTTGGTTTCTCATTCGTAATTGGAAAGAAGTAACTAAAAAAATTGTTTAAGAGAAATAAGAGAACGTGAGAAGAGGAATGAGAAGGAGGCGTGGTATTTATAGATTAGGCGCTATAGAGTCGACCATCAACGATATTCATATAATAGCCAACGATAAAATCTATATCGCTGATGAAATAGATAATATCGCTCGATAGGATTTTAATCGCACTCTTTTACCATAGTGACATAACTGATTTGCCATGATCCATAGGAATATGCCTAAATAATGCTTTATTAGCCACTGAACAAATTCTTATGTTATTGAGTTATGAGGGAGAATGTGGTGACATGGTTAATTATATAGATATTATCTTACAATTTTTGGTACCAATTTTCCTACAAAGACCAAATGGAAGCAAATTAAATGCTATTTTGGGGTAAATTGTTTTTCCCGTCGACCATTCGATTCCAATAAAAAGCCGGTGAGTTGCATCACCGATCAAATTGAATTTCCATAGCTAATTACCGAATATATGATTTATTTGAAAGTTTTTAGGTTCTAAAGTTTAATTATTTATAAATTAAGAAAATTATCTAAATTTTACGGTTACTTGTTAAAAAATGTATATTTGTTATATGTATGCAGGCGAATCATAAAGAACAATCAAGTATTTGATATAAAAAAATCAAACATATTGTGCAACGTTTGGTAGCTAGTATTTGGCTCAATGCGGATACAATACTCCCTACGTCCCCTATATAAAGACGAAGTTTTGGATCTTGGTTGTTCCATTAGATATTTTTACATATATCCTTGTCTATTATGCATGAATATTAAAAATAGAGCAGTGCTATCCTGCACGACCTTGCGGGATGGCTTCCCGCAAAAGCGGCTTCTAAGCCGTTAGATCACTATGTCCCACAACTAAAACCCATATCTAGACGCCTTGAACCCTTTAGGAAAAATGGTGGGTCCTGAACTGAAAGTGGTGGGTCCTAAACTGAATGCAAATCTAACAATTTATTTTCTCATCCAACGTCTTAGAAGCCGCTTTTGCGGGAAGCTATCCCACAAAGTCGTGTGGGATAGCATTTCTCTTAAAAATAAGTTTTCTTTTGTCTTGCAAATTATATAAAGGGTAACAAAACAGGAAAAACAATGGATATTTATGAAACCCAAGCTTTCTCTTCGAGACAGACCCAAAAAACCTTTTGCTATTCGTCACATCCTTTACTGATCCTCCTTGGCACATCTCAGGGATGATTGAAGAAATAACTAATAGAATGCGACAGATTCCACATGTCGCTATCCAACACAACTACATAGAAGGAAATCAAGCAACGGATGGTTTGGTTTGGCCAATCATGCAGCACACGGAAGTCAAAGGGGAAGCCTTTCGACTAAAATTTGGGACCAAGCAATCTAGAATTGTATTAGTCAAGTTATTTTCCACAACTACGTGGGTACCACATACCATGTCAAATTGTAACCTAAAAAGAAAAAAAAACTTTCTCTTATTTTAAGAAAACCGACATGAGCTGACTGATTTTATTCCCTGGTTACAGAAGAATTGGTTCCCTCATAGCACACCTATCATTCTTTCCGATAAGTGAATTCAAGCGGAAGAAAAAATATCACTGTTGTTGATAGGCTCAAAACTACATTGCATCATCTAGCGTTTCGCCTACTTGGTACTTAGATAGTGCCATTACAACTTGAGTCCGATAATATCTGTTTATTTTTTGTCTGTAACATGTTCTATGAGTCAACTTTTAAGCATAGAATTCTAGATTGTCATAAATATCGGTTAGTGTATCTAACTCAAAATATCCCGTTAGTGTATCTAACAATTAAGTGATAACTTGCTGGAGTTCACGCCACTAACAAAAGGGGAAAGCATTCTATTTTGTGCACTATAATAATAACAGATGTATCTAGCATTGTGATAAAGTCGGTGCATATTAATATCAATGAACTGCAATTCAAGGTAAAATTGGAAAAAAAAAAAAAAAAAGACTGATTTTTTGTGTGGAAGGAAGTAGGTTTTATCCGTATCATTAAGATTCAACCGGAGGAGATAGGGCGGAATAGAGATGCGATGTGCATGCTGCTGAGAGTGTGCACAAAATCGAACCGGAAGGCAACTGGTAAATTTCTTCTTTCAACTAGAATTTGGGGGAACAAATAATAAGTCACAATAACGAGTACCTTGCTTGAATATTTTTTTTTTCTAACCGAGAACAATAACAAGAACAGCCATTAAAATCAACCAAAATCAAAGCAAATCTGTTACATACTGCATAAATTCAGTATCATTTTCAAGACCTGACATAGTATCAGGTGATAAACAAACTTCAAGATCAACACTTCCACCACCATCTCTCCCTGGGAAAGCTGATATTTTCCCATCAAATTTATTTGCTTTACCACTACGTACAGCTAATGGTCGACCCCACCCAAAATCATTATCATACATTGGAAATCTCGGTGAACTTCCCATTGTGATTGATGCACCATCGAAGTTCCCTAGTGGGAAACATCTTGGGTTCTTCTCCCATTCTTCTACTCCCTGCACCACTGTATCATGATTATGCGCCCTCACATTTTTATTCAACATCTCCGCACTCCAGCACAAATCTCTAGACAACAGTTCACCTATCGGAACAATTGTCGGGATACTCTGTATCGCGTTACCGAAATAATACGGATCAATACGTGGTTCTAAACGGTGACGGCAGTTAACTGCCATTCGGAACGTCGTCGATTTATTCGCCGGAAGTTTTCTTGCTCGTGTTACTGATCTCCATAATTGAGCACTTAATGATTGAAACGATGAAATCTCAACCGTTGGATTAACTGCCGCCGGCTTCCCGTTTGGGTTTTGATTTTGATCGTTACTCAGTTTCGCAATAATCTCGTACCCGTTCTCGAATTTCTTGAAATTATTTGCTCTGGATTTCAATTTCAGAATCGATTCTCTACTGAAATGGAAAATTCTTTCTCTTAACGGAGCGTCAACATCAAATGTTACCTTTGGATTTCCGTCGGGGAATTGAAGAACAGCTTTAGAATCTTTCACATAATTTCTAGTGAAATCAGGTTGTTTCGTAATCTTCTTAACACCTTTAGTAATCTCAGCAAAAGTATTGAAGAAATTCCAAAAAGATGTACCATCAGTAACGGCATGATTAACAGCACAACCGATAAAAACACCATCAGATAATTCCGTCACTTGCACAGCAGCTAAAGGTCTGTAATGACCATCATAACTCACAACTCCATCATAAGTAAAAAATTCTCTAATCACTGCCGGTAAATCATTATTATGATTATCACTGTTTTGTGGTGGAAGAACATCACGGATTGATAAATGTGTTGCATTAGCTTCGACGAAATCGACACCAAGGTCGTTGCAATCGATGTGTACGAAACCGGAGGAATCCGTTTTCATACGACCGGCAAGAGCAGGGAAATGAGAAAGGGTTTTAGAGAGTGAGATTTTGAGAAGTGGAATTAGAGAATCAAATGGAATGTTATCAGGATGAGTTAATAAAACTCCTTTTTGAATGTAATGACATGAAAGCATAGGAAGATCAGAAACAGAGAGTTTGAGATCTTTGATTGTTGATGTTTGATCTGGTTTTATTGTGCACCTTGAGATTATCATGGTTTTAGAAGCTGAAGAAGGCATTTTTTTGAATCCTGTGTTTTGTGTGTGTGAGTATCAATCACTGGAGTAAACAGTTATGCGGGAGATGGGTATGGAAGAGAGGAGTGGGGGAAGTTTATATAGGAAAAAAAATGGGAGGTCTGTTTGGGTTCATGAACTTTATTTAAGTTTGTGGTGGGCGCGGATGTTTGGTGCTCCTTGTCCCGCTTACTCTTTCATTTTCTGCTTGGATTTTTATTTTATCATATCTTGGAAATTGATTAAGGCGCAGCGATACCGTTGAGCCTTCCTTTTTATTAGATGTTCTTAACGAATTCGGGAGGAAGGCAGTTGGTCTTTGACAGTCAAAAGCGGCCGTTTTATATATCCGAACCGTATAAAAAAACCCCGCCAAAACCGTAAAGATACATGAAGGTGGGCCTTATGTTAGAGAATTTGCAGGGGCTTTGATTTAGTGGGGCCAGCAAATTATGGATTGTGAGGGGGCGTTATGGTTTCCGTTCTCACGGTTTACTAATAATTTTTGTTTCGCAAAATAGATATTACTCCCTCGGATTTATCCTCATCACTTCCAATAGTTCCAATTCATTTATCTTGGGAACATCAAAAATATCAATAAAATAACAATTTATATTCCACCAAAGTATTAAAATAGTGTAATTTTTCAAGGAATTACTAAAAACATTGACTAAACTTGTTAATGTCATACTATTTAATAAGGGTAAATATGAAAGAAATCACATTGGAATTGGTTTTATGTCTATCTATTGGGACTAAAGAATTTTACTTCTCCGCCCTTATATTAAGAACACAGGGAGTATCATTTTTACAGAAACCAAAGGAGTAGAATTTACGAGGGTATTTCAAAATAGCGGATTTCTCTTTTGTTGAGTGGAATTTTTCATTTTGCACTTGATCAACTGTAATTTTCGGTTTTATTATTATTATTATAAAATCGAGTGTGCGAAACTTGTGCTTACCCAACCCAAAGTGGAGAAATTTTTTGATGGGGGCATTTTTCGATGGGGGTATGGGGGACAAACCACATGTTGACATGTGTCTTTCTCATTAATTGCTTCCAACCAATTTTGTTTCCAAAAATACCAAAGATAAAATCTCACCAATTAAGATAACCAATATTTTCTCCAAAAATACATTTCTTTGATTTTTTGGAAACAAAATTGGTTGGAATCATTTAAGGAGAAAGACACATGTCAACATGTGGTTTGTCCCTCATACCCCCATCGAAAAACGCCCCCATCAAATATCTTCTCCCCAAAGTGTCACCTTGGTATAAACACGCAGTAATAGAGTTTAGGGTTTTTCTCGCTATTCACAAACCTAAAAACCAATACGAAATCAAGATTTTATAATTAAATACTTTTTCAAATAAAAGTTCTAAATAAATGATCGAACGAACAAAAACACTAAAAAACTGAACTCACACAAAAAATGATCCCTTGCTGGTTATCCAGAGGCTTTGCTCTGAAACTACTATTATAGCGCAATTTATAAAGTGGAAATGCAGTCCTTTCTGGTATTTTAGCCGACTAGACTTCAAAACCAACTTCCATGGCTGTGGTCCAAAGACAAACACGGGATCACGTCGAAGTCGTCGTTGAGGTAGAGTCAGTCATATGTAACAATAAACACGCGATAGACACGCTTTAATGGCTAGCACAGATTACATTTGTGCATCATAGAAGACCACGTGTAAGGGCAATAACCATCAAAGTAGACATGGGCATGCCCACTGACGGACAACCACAAACCTGCCACAGTGCCATCTTCTTCCTAGCTAGCCTACATTGAGTCAGTACGACAATACCACTTTGTTTTGCTTAGCTTAGCTGGTCAATAGTTGCTGAATAGGATTCCACGTGTCATACTGTTTTTCTCGTCTGGCTTCTCTTCATAATGCATGTCTTCCACGTTATTCTGATAGTGTTAAGCAGGAGAATTTACTTTGCACAGAGTCGGATAAGAGATGTAAATTTCTCCGCCTGATGAATGATCGGCCGGCATAAATGTCTGTCATTCAGACAGAAACCCAAAAGATATCGTTGTAAATAAACCAGGCTGACGGTTATAAATGTGGCGCAGACTTATAACAGGATTTTGCTAAATTGTCCAAATCCCGAAAAAAGTCGGCTCACGAGCTCTTGTCCTAAAACAAAACATACAGACAGTTAAAATAGTGTCAATTTGCAACAATTTGAAGAAAGAAAATAGAAAGTCGGTTATCATCGCGGGAACAAAATCTTTCCTAATTAAACAACCCCAATCATTTTTGATCTGGCCGGCATTTTCTTACCTGTAAAACACGAATCCCCACGAAATATATCATACACTGTAACTTAGTGGACTAATCAATTGTTTGACCTTATTGGTATTATTAGTAGTATGATCAGTACCTCAATCTCAGGATTATAATTTTAATACAAACAACCTTAATTTTTTATAGAAATATTTAGTAGTGAATTATTCTATAGTTGTCATGATCACATGGAGTTTGAGAACGTCACACATGGGATTTTTAGTACCGTTTGATTAACGGAAGAGTCGCACAACTTGGATGTGGCAGCTAGTCCTAGTTAGTAGTTACCTTTGTACACCGGCTATCAAATCAATGACCGGATAAGAGATATTTCAACTTGCAATAGTAATGCAGGGTATTTGGTTCCCAAGGACAAATTTTCAGAAATCAAAATCACGTTAGAATTTTTTAAATTCTCAGATATCAACTTCGTCTAGGAGCGCGACATATTCAGCCAATATTCCGCGCCTAATCTTAATCTTGTGGTTTTCATGTTTCTTCTTCTTTTGATGGAGATACAGTTTCCAGATAGCGATTTCCAGACAGGAAGCCAGAAACTGTCTCAAGAAATATCCAAAAACAACAAAGATGTCAGTTTATTTACTTAAAATTCTAGCAAATTATTAACATGCATGTATATGCGAACATGCATCACATTTGCCAGTAGTCAATTCTTCTATCTGACCGTGCGTCAAAGTGGTGATGTATGTTTTGTTGCTATTTAAGTGGTACATAATTGACCATACTTCACACTTTCACAGTATCTACTTGACTACTTGCTTGTACTAGTCAATTCTTTTAGCAGACATCAAGGTACTTTTGTTTCATCATATACACTTGCTCATATTTCCTTGAACAATTTATATAGCGCTAACACGTTTGGACGGTGGTTAAATTTCAATTTTACTTCTACAAAATGTACGCTGTGAAGTTCATTCAGCTCGTTCCAAACTACTTTTTTTTAGTTTGGTTGCTTGGATTAATGTTGTCATTAACTATCCAATTTGAGACTCATAATTCTATCAGCCGCTTTGAGTTCAATAATGCTTCATCTACCGGGGCTGAAATTTCATGGGATTTCCCGGAGACACAAACTCAGCGGGACCCATGATGGGTAATGCCCACACAAACTCTCGGGGTATGTTTTTATCTCTCTAGGCTCGTTTCTCTTTGTTTTCTTCTTTGGATAATCGATTCCAAATGGGAAAAATACGGTTTAGTCCAAAACCCCATCCAAATATACCAGCTAGTCCTGACCCATTCAACTAGGTACAAATTAGTCCATTTTCATTGAAAGTACACAAATAACCTTCCTGATTTACGATTTAGTCCAAATATTTATAGTTTAGTCCAAAGTGACTCACAATGATGTCAGCAATTTTAAATAATATAAAAAAATAAAAAAATAATTTATCTTTCGAACCGTTTGTCCAAAATTCACAAACTTTATATATTCGGAAAGCTCTTTCCGAGAGCTACAAAAAGAGTACCCATATGACTATATAATTTTTATTTTTAAAAAGTCTTCGTTTACATCGGCGTACAAACATGTACATATCTACAAAAATCCAAAAAATCAAAAGACAAAACAAGGTGCACCAGTTTGTTCACCAACATAGCAAAAGTAAACTGCAAATGAATCTCATATGATAACAAGTTAGCTAGGTGATCCATTCCCAAGGGTTTACTGAACGCTCCTCTCATACCAGTTTGAAGTATGTCAGCTCCGGCACATGAAAGCATCTTGTTGATACACAAGACATGGAAATGATGTATTTATACTGTTCATATATACCTACAATGACGAAGAGGAAAAAGTGGTCATCACAAAGATCAAACTATTGTTTCATAAAGTTTTTAACTGAAAAGGAATCTAATAAAACAACAAAATAATTATACTGTGGGAGCTAGATATTGGTGAATAGTAAGCTAAAATACCGTTGTAGCACCAGTTTCTAACTTATTTTTCACCTAGGCCTATATAATTGAGTAATCACTGATATCATGAATACTGGGTAACACATTGATAAACCATCCAGTTCTTACAGGCTATATAGCTCAGAAGAAAGATGATTATACTAACTTACAAGTATGAGCTTAAATCTATTCATCTGTCTGCAGAGATTATTTTAATAAAACTGTTTGAAAATGGAACTGAAGCTGCAACAAATATCCCAGAATGTACATTATCTTTGCCTAAGAGATGTTACAAGGATCTAAATTTCTAATGAGAGGACAACTTTTGATGGTATAAGAAAGATATGCAGTAACTTTTGATGTTTTGTGGTATAAAAATCCAATATTTATACCACAAAAATGCACATATTACTGAGATAACACAATAGTGCACAACTTGGTACACATCTATAGAAAATCCAACACCTATACAGTTAGTTTTTTCCATAATTTTTGGTTTGTATACATAAATATAGTCCTACAAGTGTACAACTATTTACACCTAAATAATCAACATTTGGACTACTATGCACACCTGAATAACATAATATGTGTGTACAACTATGTACACATTAGTGTTTTCCCTAATTTCTTAGACTTCAAAATAAATAACATTTGTACAAGTACAACTATGTACACTTTAATGATCAACACGTTTAAATGAAAATGAAAATGAAACCACCAAATAGGGAGAATTTAATTGGTCAAATCGGAACAGCTAGACTGCTAAGTGATAAAAGACAATTCTTCGATATACAAACAAAACGGATGATGGGCATATGGTATGTGTATTTAAGAACAACAACCTTTTAGCAATTCTTCAAGTAGTTTTATGCAAACAAAAATGATGGGCATTAAGTATGTGTAACAATCTTTTTGCAAACCTTCATGTAGTTTCTGACATGAGCCAAGTTCTCTGGAACTCTAGCTTGAGGTGGTAAAACTTTGACGCCAAATTCAAATTAACGGCAGGGAGTTTCTCTCCACTGACAAAAGGATCCTGAAACAAAGAGAATACAATCACAAGTTATCAACAATACAGCTACAATCGAACAAAAACTAAGTATACGTAAAACAGAACAAGCACATATAAACAGAGAGAAACACATACAATAGGTGTACAATTTTGTACACATTAAGAATCAACATGTGTACAATTATGTACACCTTAGTTACTACTCTATGAATTGCTGGTGGGAACCCATTTAGATGAGGACATAACAAACACATGTGCCACATCTAAATCGTTCCATCTCATTCACCTGGTAAGAGAAACTTCTGCACAATCCTTCCTTACATCAACAAATGTTTTTATTTGAATCACTTTTCCTCCCTTAAAACCACCTTCTTGGATATGAATGAAAGATTTTGGAGGTAACATTTCAAAGAAAACAAGACGATAAACACCAATACCAACCAATGTGATGAAAAAATCATGTTAAATGTAGAGCACCCAATGAAAAATTCAGTTCACAAAACAAAAAATTGAATCCATGAATCGATATATGCACTCATTAGAAATCAATATGTGTATAATTATGTGTACATTAATGATCACCAGGTGTTCAATTATGTGCATATTAACCATCAAGATGTGTAGAACTATGTGAACATTAACGATTTATAGGTGTACAAATCTGTACACGTCAACTAACATGTGTACCACTATGTGCACATTAATGATCAACAGGTGTACAACTATGTGCACGTCAACTAATAGGGTGTACAAATGTGCACATTAAAGACACACATGTGTACAATCATGTACACATTAAGAATCAACATGTGTACAACTATGTACACATTAAAAATTCAACATAAAAATAGTTGAAAGTCAGATTTTACGTGAGACCTTCACTCAACACACATATTTGGACACATCAAATACGTGTACATAGTAAACAGGCGTACAACTATGTACACGTTAACAATCAACTGATGTACACTAACAATTTTGGCTCATGTATTTCCTTACATAAAATACACTTTCACTGAACACACCACAACAAGCTCCCATGTCAGTAAAAACACTGTCTCAGAGTGTACATTTTTGTTCCACTTAGACAAAGACCAATATCAACTCTGATTTTACTTTAGCATCTACTAAGATCAACCACAATCACTACCATATTTGGGGACTATACCCAAATGGTCTGAAAATCAACCGTAATGGAACGGACTAAAGCTATATATGGTCCAGATTTCTAGGGTTTGAGACCAAATGTGGTCGTCAACCCAGACCAAATCACCTTATAGTGGGACGTATGTATTGAGAGCGTATGAATCCAGACGAAAATATAGTGAGCGCTTCAAACTAGGCGTTTGTATAATTAACGTATGAGTCAGGGAGATATAAAAGTAGCGTATGAATCAAAGCATTTATAAACCCCCACGTACCAAACGCATTTATAAACCGCACCCCAAACCAAAGCGCTTGAAATGAAATTTGTTATTCCACTTTCCCAAACGCTTGAAATGAAATTTGTTATTCCACTTTCCCAAATGAAATTTTTTATTCTCACACTAGGCGTTCACTATAACCACGCCCCACACCATGCGTCCATAATACTTACGTCCCACACCGCGCGAGTACTACAACCGCACCTAAGTTTGAGGTGTTTATTATACTTGCGCTCAATATCAGACGCATGTAATACATCCGTCGGACTAAATTTTAGTCTGGTACCACTGCGGTTCACCTCCAAAAAAGCCAAAAAAAAATTGGCATTTGGTCTGGAATTTGATCTTTAGTCCCGCTCATGACTGTGGTTGCTCTAAGTGACCACTTTGAAACAAGCATTCAAAGATGTTTCCAGATGCCTAAGCTCCGATATCAATAAACTAGATGTGAATCTATACAAGCCCATTGAGATCATCTAGCATGTTAAGTACAAATATAGAAAATGATGAGTAACTTTAGTTAAATTATAAGTTAGATGAACTATTGACGATTCACATACTTGTCTCATAACCGATCAGATAGAATGTTTTTATTGCGATGAAGGAACTGGCAAATTTACTTAGGTGCAACAAAGTGTTTTTTGATGTTGTGGTGTATCTTCTTGTACATTGGTTATGTTGCTCATGTTTCGAGTAATACAGTTAAATGTCTGGATGCAACCAACACCTAGTAAGATAATCATTCCAATTAGATCGCCTCTAGAAAAAAATTAGAGACACAAAACCATATTTCTCATAAAATTTTATACAGAAAAACCAAAAAAGAAATTAATTAATATCTAAAGAACATCAAAAGACGCTCACTGTACAAATGTTGGTGCCCTCCAAAAGTTTTTAACATCTTTCCTAAAAATATGTCGCAGTTCTTGGCTTGCCCATTTGTTCACGAGCCATGCCTACATGTCAGTTGGTCCAAGTTCATTTCATTTCACTTCATATTCATTTTAAGAGAGAAAAATAAATAAACTTAAACATATACGTAACAAGAAGTTATACAATTAACAAATAACTACTAAACATGCTTTATGCAGTTTTTTGTTTTAACGTTTGAAATTGAAAGAATTGTTTTTAAAACTATACCAAACATGCCCTTACTTGTCAAGATTTATTGTCACAGAAAAACTACAAACATTTTATAAAATATTATGTCTATTGTAGTTGTTTGTAAGTTATATATCTGTCTAGTTGGAGGCCTGGGAAAATTGAAAATGAAGTATTGCAATCGTGTCCAATTCTTCTCATAATAGCCATCATTAGTTTGAGCTCACTTTCTTCACATTCGAAGTTTTAAAATGTTAGCTTTTCTACAATGTATATCTGGCCACAGAGAAAAAACCATTCACTACATGAAATGGAAAATACATTGGTACAAAGATTACTACCTCAAATATTTAAATCTTCCCCAAGCAATTCAATAATATTAATTCTAAGGACATAATTTCATTAGCCAATAAAACAAAGAAACACACGAGAAGATGCCTAACTCTACCAACCTTATGCCAAATAAATTTGTAATTGTCATCTGTTGGAGTCATTCCCCTGTTGTGCAATCCTAAGGTGGCATCAACTTCCATGTAAATAGCACTATCAAGTTGCTGCGAGAAATAAATGTAATTATACATATGTATACATTAAGAATCAACATGTGTACAACTATGTACACATTGACAATGTAATACCAAAACAGCTGAAACTCACATTTTATATTGAAAAATAAATATGTAAACTGAATTTAACTCAAATAAATATAAGGTGACAACGAAAAGTTTCCCATGTGATGCATGCCTAAGGTAATATATCCAAGATCATAGCACGAGATATCACAGAAAAATCAATTACAAATGCAAACAAGAAAGAAAGAGCAACTATGATAATCCTTCCCTAGTACCCACTAACATAACTCCATGTCAATTAAGTTTAATGATATAATATGATCCACTAACATCGCGAAACTTGCGACAAAATGAAACAGAAGATAATATCCAAGAGGACTCACAAAGTTGTAATGAAAAGAAGCAGTAACAATTCTCATTAATATTTATGCATATTCTTCAACTCTCTAAACATATTCACACTGCGAGTTCAAGGTTTCAGTATTGACCTGTTTTCTAGAAGCAGTTGATCGCCATATTACTCAAAACAACATGAATTAAATGCCTCAAAGCACTATGTAAGAACTATTTTTTTTTTCCAAAGCACTAAAATTTAATAAGCAGTATGTAAGAACAACTCAAAACACTCGCCTTTTAGATGCCTCTGTCTCCTATCTCTCGCACTAAATTTTTTCCCTTCCTAGTTTTTACTCCAATTGCCTCCTATTCATTTTCTCTATAAAATTAGAGCTAACGATAAATGAAATAAATACATTATGTACTGACAAATAAAATACCACCTAATTGAAAATTAAGTGTTTAAATAAATATAATAGGGTTCTAATTCTCTCACAGTTGTTTATGGGGGAAACAATTTTGCCAAATTCGTAAGGCAACAACTAACTTAAATTCGCAAGTTAATTGAACTTATTCCATCACACCATCACCATCTCTTTATTACAGTATCTCACAAAAAAAATTAATCGAAATCGTTAAACTCAAAGAGTAAATTTAGGTTTTTGAAATCGTAAATTTTTTTGAAATCGATTCCGAAATAGATAAATTAATAGTTGCGATCAAATTAAATGATGATAAAAATATAATTAAACTTATCTTTCGAATCGCGTTCAACGATTAACTCTTCAAAATGGAAATTGAATCTCAACAAGTTTTCCCATGGATTGATTAATCTTCAAAGGTGTTGATGATAATGATTTAGGTTTTCAAGTTGAATCAATTGTTTGTTGATTGTCAGATTTATGTTTCACCTAGTACTAGATTAGGTTTAGGATCTGTTCTTCACCGGAGAGTAGTTTCAGACATGGAAATGAAAAACTGAAAACTAAATTACGAAGAACCGAAGAAAAAATGTATGTGATGGGTATTTTAGGCAGTGCAAAATATAAGTTTAGACCAAATCGTTAAAAATAGGATCAACTCGTTCAGGATACTAGGCTTAAGGGGACATGACTAGAGTGTCTAAAGCCCAACTAATATGGGATTAAATGTTAATTTCTACATTCCAAATTCAGTTTTTTTTTTTTTTGTTGGTTGTATTTATTGTGTTAAAATACCCTCTAAATATCTCTCTTTGCAATGTGCTATACAAAGTCGTAACGAAGATCATTAAAAACAGGCTGAGCCCCTTCCTAGATGGTCTGATTGAAAAATCGCAATCCGCGTTTATTCCAGGTAGACAGATTATCGACAATATAGTAGTGGCTAAATAACTCTTCCATTCTATGCAGCACTCCTGCACAACGGAGGGTTCTTTTGCTCTAAAATTGGACATGAGCAAAGCCTATGATCGAGTGGATTGGCAATTCTTGGGTCAAGCTCTAACAAACTTTGGAATTACGGACAGAGAACACGACCTCATCATGAGCTGTGTCACTACATCATCTTACTCAATACTTCTGAATGGTCAACCTGAAGGTTTTTTCATGGGAGAAAGAGGCATCCGACAAGGTTGTCCACTGTCTCCGTACTTATTCATAATATGTGCACACTCTTTATCTGGAATCATCAATAAAATGGAAAATGATGGGATCTACAGTGGTTATAAGGTCAACAGATGGGCTCCAAGCGTATCTCACATCATGTTCGCGGACGACGTTATGCTTTTTGGCAATACAGATTCAAGAACCGTCACCTCAATCACTTCAATCCTGCAGTAGTACTATGGTCTCTCGGGACAGCTAGTTAACTACTCAAAATCCTCTATTCACTTTAGCAAAAGTGTGCCAGACAGATATGCAGCAGAAATCATCAAGGATCTGGGGGTAAAAAAAATGGAGAAAAATGAGAAGTACTTAGGTGTGAAGATCCTTCAACAAGGGAATAGAATCTCAAATTACAAGTTCCTGATAGAAAAATTTGAGGAAGCCTTAACGAGATGGAGAAGGAACAATCTTTCGCACGCTGGGAGGACTGTTTTAATACAGTCAGTTCTTGCCTTGATTCCTATTTTCTACATGGAAACTACATCTATTCCCAAAACTGTGCTCAAAAAGTTAACTCAGATCATAAGGGACTTCTGGTGGGGCCACGACAGTAACACAAGAAAGATGCACTTCTTGAGGCGGGAGTGGTTCAATTTGCCGAAAGAGAAAGGAGGTTTGGGTCTAAGATCACTGTCGGATCTTAATCTTGCCCTAACAGCTAAGCTTGCATGGAGATTTTTTCACGACAAAGAATCCTTATGGGTCAGAATATTAACAGCTAAATATTTAAGAGGTTTTTCGTTTTGGGAAGCTAAGAAACCAAGTTGTTGTTCTACTACCTGGAATGCAATGTTAGACAGTAGAGAAGAGCTCAGAAAAGGCTGTCTGTGGCTGGTTGGGAATGGACAGTCAATCGATATTTTCACAGATCCCTGGATCCCAACTATCAACGGCTTCACTCCCATTAGAGAAGATAACAGACTCATGGACATCACCAAGGTACATCAACTTCTGGACATCACAACAGGCCAATGGAAAATGGGATTAATATCTCAGATTCTAGACCAGTACTCTTGCAGTCAAATTCTAAAAGTCTTCCCCAACTCTGAGAAGGAAGACATGCTAATCTGGAGGTGGACTGAGCACGGTGAGTTCACCCCGCAATCTTTTCAAAAAATGCTTGAAGAGCAGCAGGGAGAGTCTTCAACGTTAAGGGAGCAACAATTCCCATGGAAGAAGTTCTGGGCAGTGAAAAAAGTGGCTCCAAAAATAAAAACTTGCATGTGGCGTGCTCTGCACAATGGCCTTGCAGTCTCCCAACGGATTGGCAGATATGTAGATGAGGTATCCACAATATGCAGCACTTGCAACTCGGAAGAAGAATATGTTAACCACCTCCTTCTCCACTGTAATTTTTCCCAGGCTGTTTGGTTTGCGTCCCCACTTGGTCTTAGACTTCATGCTAACCAGCACTTGACTATCTCCCAGATGATCGAGCTGTGGATAAACAGGAAGGATAACGAATGATCTATCACAATGAGTATGGAAGTCTGCTGGGCTCTTTGGAAAGTGAGAAATGCTAAAGTTTTTGAGAATGTTACTCCTACTGTGCAGAGTACTCTGGCAATCGCTCACTATTGGAACAATTTATTTTACTCCTCTACGGAAGAAGCTCAACTAGAGGTAGTGGAAGATATCTCTTCTCCTACTGAAAATACTTCGCCAATACAGTGGGAACCTCCAATCTGTCCACACATCAAAATCAATGTGGACGCAGCATGGAAGGACGGAGATTATGCTTGTGCAGCAGTCGCAAGAGATAGCAATGGAACCCTCATAGGACCAAGCTCAAGACTAGGAAGATCTGACATTGTTTTGTTTGCTGAAGCTGATGGCTTTCGTTTAGCTGTAGAGATGGATTCACTATGAAATCTCAGCCCTATTGTTATAGAAGGAGACAGTCAGTTAGCTATAAAACATCTTTCTGGAGAGTCGAGATCTACCCCTTGGAGGTTATGGAGAATCAAAGACGAAATTACTTCCAAGATGACTGCCCTAAATAGCACTGGTGCCTATAAATTCGTCCCCAAACCAGCAAATGAGGATGCTCATTCTTTGGCTTCTCATGCCTTAACTCACAAAGTTCAAGCGACTTGGCTCAGCTCTGAACTCCCTACTAGCATTGTTTCCCTTCTGACTGTAAACATTAGCTAGGTTTGTGTGTCTTTTCTCTTTTGATACCAAAAAAAAAAATTCTTTCTATTGACCGCTCAAAAAAAATCTATCTAATCGAAAATAAATAGTAGTACCTCTGTTTCATTTAGACTATTAAACTACTCGATAACGTGTAGAATGTGTACATGTTCTCAGTTATTTTAAGGCTCCACCTATTTGCCACCCTCACATTTCCTATTTGCCACTCTCATCACAATTTCTAAATTAATTCTACTTTTCAATTCTACTTTTTCCTATTTACCACCTACACAAGTCAAATTCAATTTGACTATAACTATCACCACTTTTATTTTGTCTTCTTCTCCATTAATCTCTATTTTCACTAAAAAAAAACCCATTAAAAAATATTAACCCTAGTTAGAGCTCTGTTCAATTGGTTCACTATTATGTATAAACCATTTATTATTTCTTTAACTCTTATCATTTAACTAGTAAAAATCAAAGGTTTAGTCGGAAAATAATCCGTAGTCATTATTATGGAAGATTCTACGATTGAAAATCTAGGGCAAAATATCCAATTCTTAAATGAATGGAACATCCAACAAGATTATGTTAATTTAGCTGAAAATACATTGATAGATGAAGATTTAGAGGTAAGTAACTGACTTATTTTCGTTTGATTAGTTTTTTTTCGGTTTTTGTTTATCTAATTATCGTTGAGCTGGTCTCCAGTTCCTGGACGACTACAGAGTACGACAATCGTCCTTGTTCGGACGACTATGTTAACAAACAACCGGCCACCACTGGACGACTATGTTAACAAACATGCGGCCACAACTGGACGACTTTATATTTGGAAACCAGATCGTATCTGGATGACTATAGTGCCTTGTGATTCTTCTTGAGTGAACGACTTTAATTGTCTGCCATTTTTTTCATAGGTACTTCACAATTCATTAAGCTGTCATTCCCAATTTGAATCATCTGAAGAAATTATTTTAGATGAAGAAAAAGGGAATGAGACAGTTTTAGATGTCGCGGACCAACATAACGTGGAGCAACCAGAACCTATCGATGTTGTTGGCTTAGATTCTACTGATTACTTTACTACAGATAAGGTAGTGTATTCCCTTTTTATCTGGTGATATATTAGTTATTTTCTCGTTTTATAATGGTCGTGTTCATATATATTTTATTTGTTGTGTGTAGATATTTGACTCAAGAGAAGACGTTATATAATGGTGTCAAAAGATCGGTATACAAAACAACGTAGTTGTCGTGATTGCTAAGACGGTGAATAAGAATGAGAATCAAGGTGGCAAGGGTTCGTCTATTGTATTTGGATGTGAGAAAGGTGGAAAGTATAGGAAGGCAAAGCATACCGTGAGTCCTTCTAAATGTAGAAAAGGAACTGGCTCAAAAAGATGTGGATGTCCATTTAAGTTGAGGTCAACTTGTGTAGCCGCTTCAAAATGGAACTTGGTTCTTAAAGTTGGACACCATAACCATCCTCATCCAGATGAACTTGTGGGTCATGCATTCGTTTCTTTCCATGAACATGGTTTGCCGCCTAGACAGATTCTTGTTGCTTTAAAGAAAGAATTTAAAAATAATCTTTCAACTGTGAAGACCATTGATAATTGCATACAAAAGCATAGGCAAAGTGAAGGTGCTGCAAGGACCCGGATGCAACTACTTCACAAATATCTGGATGATGCTCATTATGTGACATATAATAGGAGAAATCCTGATACAAATGAAGTAACCGATATCTTTTGGGCCAATCCCGAATCTATCATATGTGCTCAATGTTTTCCATCAGTCGTCATTATTGATTGTACATATAAGACAAACAGATGGAAAATGCCTTTATTTCACGCGGCGGGTATGACATCTACGGGAACGACATTCTCCATTGCTTTTTCATTCATGAGTGCCGAGCTAACATCCAATTACGAATGGGCTTTGCAGAATCTTAGATCACTTTACTCTCCAACAAACTTGCCTTCAGTTATTGTCACCGATAACGAACAAGCGTTGATCAATGGTATTGGTATTGTTTTCCCAAATGCACGAAGATTGTTATGTACATGGCACATTCAAAAGAATGTGTATTCTCATTTCCGCGAGTCAGTTAAAAAAGAAAAAATAGCAAAAGAATTAAAAGCGAAGGAGAAAAATAGCTATGAAAGTAAGAGTAATAAGGACCAGGGAAATGTGGCTCAAGAACATGATGAAGAGGAAGAGGATCTTTGAAGGATTTAGAATATGATTGGAGACGTGTTGTTAAGATGGAAACAATATCTCTATTCAAAATGGGTTTGGAGTCCTTCATACGTAAATATGAGAAGAGGTATCCTGAAGCAGTTAAATATATTTGTGAGTCAGTACTTGTGAATAAGGAATTTTTCGCATATGCATGGACTAATGAAGTAAAACATTTTGTACTTCGAACTTCTAATCGTGTCGAATGTGCACATAGCGTCTTAAAGCGATTCTTGGTAAATAGTCAAGGTGGGTTTATTGAGTGCTGGCAACAAATGCACAAGATGCATGACAAGCTAAGTGTTTGCTTGTTGTTGCTCGCAAATTCTGCCTTGACTTTATCCTCATCAATGTTCAAATACTTAGAAACTAGGCTACTTGCTTCAAGAAAGCCGAGTTCTCTAGAACCTTTTGCTTGTACAGCTGACCCATTAATTTTCAAGCCAGTGATATTACTAATGTCATCTAAAGTGATCGTCATTTCACCAAAAGGTAAGTGAAAAGTATTAGTTTCAGGATAAAATCTCTCGTTAAATCCACTACATAACACATCATCATATTTCAAATGGGCATTTTCAGCAATATGTACTAAACCGGTTCTTCTCAATAAATCTTTAAGGAAGTCACAAGATTCAATTTTCCACTCGTTATGGGTTCTAGCATGATTAGGTACAGAAAGTAGTCTACTTGTTTTCTGCATAACAAGCATATCATGTTTACACAACTGAATAAATTCAATAAAATCATTGTAATTTATAACACAATTAGTTACCAAAATGTTACCTCTCCGCTCCATATACGTGATGCAATATGGTCTTCATAAGTGATCAGTAAAGACATATTTTGAGGACCTCCATATTTTTCATTTGAAATTGATGCCGGTGAAAGTGAGATAGATGAATCGGAGGCATCTGGAACTTCTTCTTCATCTCGACATTCCAAGGTTCCATTGTTTGGTTTATTCCTACAATCAAAAGATATAAAAAAAAAATTAATAACATAACCCAAAACTTGCCGTGAATGAGTTTAATTCCTACATAATTCTGATGCCACAATTAATAGGGAAAAAAAATCTCATTGAGCCATCTCGGAATCTTTGGCTGTAGGGTACAGATGGTGTACTTGATGAATATGATAAGATGAAATAAGTGACAAAAAACTCACGAGTGATGTGAGATGGTTATGTATTTTCAGCAAAAGGCCAAAAAATTTAGTACAATATAAAGATTATTGACATACCTAACAAATAATATACTGAACTATTCAATTGCTATAGTTACTCTCTCAATTCTCAATCCCAGGCAAGCTTTTTCACCTTCACTGGATAGTGGAACTATAGTTCAATCTTAAATGTGTCCATTCCAACAGCAACTAACAAACACTACAAATACCAATAACAGGGGAAAACAAATCTCAAACACTACAAATTCTGATGCCACAATAATAGGGGAAAAAATCTAATTGATGAAATTCAATAAACACTACAAATACTAGCACAATCTTAAACTGAAATCAAACAACAGATACATCAAATATATAATCTAAAATCAATAAGCAACAATCACCCAAGATGGGTTTTCACCAAAAACAAACAACATTAGCATACGAGCCTGCTATGGAATCGACGTGTATAGACTACCAATAAATTTAATTGAGGATAAGAAATTAACAATTTGAGATAACAATTGAATTTTAGAATCATAAATTAGGTTTAGTTTTACCTCTTTTTTGATTTTGGGTTTGATTGAACGTTCACTACTTTCCTTGGGGGCATCTGTTTGATATGAAGTTACAAGTCAGAAGAAGAAATCAAAGAAAATATGTAACTGATAATCGATGGGAGAGATAGCTGAAGAACGACGGAGGATGGAAGAGGCGGAGAAGAAGAAGTGCCTCCCGTGCACAAAATTTAGGTTTTTTTTTTTTTTAATTTTAGAGTTTATTATTTGGGGTGGTTCTTTATGGGGTGTAAACAAAAAGTCAAAGAAGTAGCATTTAGGCTAAATGAAAAAGCATAAGGGTGGCAAATAGGAAAAATGGGGGTGGCAATTAATGAGGGTGGCAAATAGGAAATGTGAGGGTGGCAAATAGGTAGAGCCTTATTTTAATGCCTAGAAGTATAGAATAGCTTAAAATGCGGATACCTACATAATTAAGATTTAAGAGGTCCATTTCTCATGACGCTCTTAAGTCTTAACCGCACATATCATGGAAAAGCATCTTTGGTGGTTCGAAAAGAAGTACAAGTTTTTGATTGTTAAAATTTTATAAGTTTCATCATAAAATTTGATGCAACCAATTTTGAAATTTGGGGTTTTTGTATTATTTTTTAAAAATTTGGAATTTTTGTATCAATTTTGTTTAAGATGGAGTTTTAATGGATCCCAACATTTGAGTAGGGTTTTTGTACGACAAGTTTGGTCACCTTGGATTTCTATGACTAGTTTTGTAAAACTAATAAATAATTAATAAATGAAAACAAGTACTTGTCTAATTAAAATTATGGGTTGCCCAATTAATTATGACATCTATTAATTAGCTTTAGGTAGCATGATGGTTGTGAATGAAATAGAGCGACAATAGACGTACAACTAGCAACCTAAATAATCCAAAACAGACCGCATAAGCAGGTCATGAACACTTTTTAAGATACAGAGTATTACTTATAGGTGAGGATCCGTTGCAAATTGATTACTATATTTTTTTTTTAAATTATTTTGATCATCAAACCATAGCATAAAAAAATGTTTGAACAATGGTTTTCAAGTAAAACAAATATATCCTAATATGAAACAAATACAGAGAAAGATGTAAATCGCAAAGAAGAATAGTGATCCACGAACGAATGTACCTATAGCTTGTATTTTGATATTGGAGAAGAAATAGTACTCAAAATTATAAATTTGAAAAAATTTCTTCTTGGAAAAGAGATGCTCGCATATGACAGAGGAGTGATTTCCCAATATTTTTCATATGCAATGAATAACTCAGAAGCCCTAGATATATTTTTATGATAAAGAAGAACTTGATCTATCTCGTGCCGAATCGCTGATGTACTTGTATCAGGATAACCAAACACGAACAAATCGTTAGAAAAAAACACTATAAACTATAGATAAAGTCGCCCTATTGATAATGATAAAAATCATTGTAATAACGAAGAAATTATTGAAAACAACGAAAATAACTCCTAAATCAAGATCGACTATATCTAATTTTACTAAAACAAGAAATCTTTGCTTAGATCTAGCCCCTGGAGGACTAGACCTGAGCAAAGGAAGAAGAAGTTGTTGATTTTTTCTCTAGATTCTGATAAGGAGGAGAGAAGAGAGAGAAATATATTCACGACACAAAAATTAGTCCTATCGGCACCAATATTTTATATTATAAAACTTAAATAATAATGAATTTGAGATATTTTTGTTATTGGTATTATGGTCTTTTCACCGTGTTTTACATTCCTATTAAAATTGAGCACAATAGAAGACATTTAACACAATCATCTTATCGAAGGAGTGTGAATCAACATGTTCATTTGGTAGGTTGAGTAGTTAATAAATGACCTTGTTATCATGCGTGTTTAGAATCTCATCTCTCGATATATAACTTTCAACACTAAATAAATGGAGGAGATTGAAATTTCACGCTCATACTCGGTAGAGAGTGTGCAAAAAACTTGACGCATTCACAAATTGTGTTTCATCTAACTTTCTTGCAAGAAAAGATCCAAAAGGCAAAAACGACATCCAATATTTTACAAATATTACCGTGCTCTTTGTTCTAGTCGGCCATGAAAAGAACATAAAGACTCCATTTTGATCGGAAAAAACAAAAGAACAAAAGACTAGTCTTAGGTATGACAATCTCGACTAGGTGACTAGCCAGACTCAGCGTGAAAGAGACATTAGATTTCGTGTTTTCCATCCCCTTGAGATATGCAAAGAAATTCTGCTCTTGTCAGCCAAACAAATAGAAAGTAATATACCACGGTATATGAAATAAAAATATGGCAATTTAGAAATATAGGCCTGTTCTTTTTTGAACTTTACGAATATAGGCATGTTTTGACTTGGTCCATTATTATTTTTTAAACGGATTCCATCCAGTTAAGTGCAAGGTGGAAGTTATCTCACCTATTAAAAAGTCTTATTTACCCCTGAACCATATCTCCTTTGTGCAAGGTCGATTTCCCGTCAATTAAAACCATGAACCCTAAAACTTGGGAACCCTGAACTTAGGAATGATGAACACTGAATTAAAAAAACTGATCCCTGAACTCTGAACTTGGGAATGATGAACCCTTTTGGGGAATGATGTAACGAATCTGAAAATCGTGAAATGATCCGGAACCAAGATCGACAAACCTTAAAAATGATGAAGAAAGTAAATATGTCAATGTGTAAAGGGTAAATAAGTAAAAATATAATAGGACTTAACCAAGATGGATGGAAAAGTGAAAACATACCTATATTTGAAAAGTTAAAAAAAGACGGCCATATATTTGTAAACCAGGATTTTCACTAGACCCTTACTATTAAATAATCTACACAAAATATGATGTTTGATTCATGGCTTAAATATGCTATGTTAGGAGTACACTATGTGTAAATTGACTATAATTCTGATTAGAACAATGTCGTCTGCTCGTGATACTTTACCAATCAATGTGGGCATAATTTAAAGTTTGCTTTGGGGGTACCCGATACAGGGACGATATAATCAGTATTTGCATGAGACCTATTATTTTGCAGATAATTTTTACTTTTTGTACAAGAGTATATTTAGATTGTGGGCGAAAAGTTAGAACAATTTGTTTTGGGTTACGAGTAGCGTCTTTTGTAATAGAGTTACCACAAGGTTAGATGTTCTCGTTTTTCCCGCCTGTAAACACCCTTGAATTATCATAGAGTAATGTGGAGACTAATCCTAATACACAATACAATTCTCTGAAAAGCTCTATCTCTTTCTAGAGGAGTGCTCTCCTTTTATAGGCAAAGCCTGATATGTAAATACCATACACGTGTACCCTAATACCTTTTCTAGTAAGTCTTATGTCATTATCCATACACATGTAGTATTACAGTTGGGGTTATTTAGGCAGTCACTAGTCATCTTCTGAGGGAATCCCACTCGTGCCACGTTATCGTTGCTGGAGACCTCGGCTTGTCACGTCATCGTCATTGGTGGCTTCGGCTTGTCATCATCCAAAGCCCCCATTCTCATGTCTTCGAATCTGGACAAATCCATGTGCTTACATTAGCCCCCTGACTGTTTTATCGAGGCTTGCAGACTTAATAATTAGTCATAATCTATGTTAGAATGCATCTCTAGGATCGTCAATTCGATATGTCTTTTTGTCTTCTTGGAGCCCCTCTTTTGGTCGCGAATTCGGGTCTGAGTATTAGCTGGAGCCCCCTGTCGATTTGTCGAATGTTCGTTTGAGGTCTGTGTTCCTTCACTCCTCGAACCTTTTGGTATGTATTTTGGTATGCTCGCTTCGTGTTCTCTTTCAGCATGATATCATATCTAATGATGGCATTGGGATACAGTCCCAATTTGCAGGTGTTTATTGTGAGGGTCTTCTGCCTTCCACGTGTTTTTTTCCTGTTGTTGACTTGGCCGCCTTTTTGCTTGCTTCGTATTCTCTCTTCATGGTGAATGTCTTTGGTATAAATTTCTTTCTAGTATTGATATTTTGCCTTCATTGTTGCTCTTTCTCTCTCTCTCTCCCCCTATATTTTTTTTCTCTTTGTTTGTTAGTCGCTCTGATCTCGTCATGGCATATCATCAGGAGGGGCATTCGGTTTTCCTGGGAACAACGCATGGCTTAGTAGTTAGGAGCAGTTCTGCAAAGGAGATTCACCGTTTGCAATTGGTTCGAGAGGAGATGGAATGTATGTTGACCCATCGTCAGGCTGTATGCGCTCGGATTTACGCCAAATGGGTGGAACAATCATAGACCTATGGGATGACGCTTCAGGCGAAGATTTCTCCAGAGGAATTGGAGCGTACTCATCAGCTCTTTCTTGATGTAGATGTCGAATGTGTGGCAGCAAGTGGTTCTTTGGATGAGGCACATGATTTCTTGGAGGAGGTGGATCATGCTATTTCCCGGTGTCGTGATGCTTAGTTGCATAACTCTGTTGGAGTTGCTAGCTGATGTTCTTATGTTTCTTTGTTTCAGTTTCATCAACCATAATTAGGCTTATTAATGATTGTAATTAATTATTTTCAGATATTCTTCTCCTTATAAATTCGACCATCTTGGGTCCTGTCATGATCATTGGGACACTCTTATGGTTAACTCCGAACGCCTGATGGATGAGGCTCGAGACGAAGGTCTCTTACTGCCTCATTTGTTTTTGTTTATTACCTCTATTACCATAGGCAACGTTTGATGACGTTCTTTCAGGTGCTTTCTACACTTCGTGGAAAAGACTCATTGAGGGTTGCGTTGTCCCGGGATCGAGAAGAGCTTCGTTTATTTCCTTGATGTTCTACCTTGTTCTCATATGTTATAGGGGTAGATATATTTTCAGTTTTCTAATTTTGGATATGTGATTGTATCTAGTTTTCTTTTGATGCTAGTACTTTGTCATTTCGTACTTTGTATTCGGTATTTATTTTATGTGTAAATAATATAATGTATGTGATTTCCAGACTTTATTTTGTCTGTTGTATTTCATATGTTCCTCCCAAAGAGTTATCATGGGGGTTTGTTGTTATCGTATTTTTCGAATAAAGTGTTGTAGACACTGTATCGGGTTAGATTTTCCTTTAGTGGAATTGAAGTTCCAAAAGCTTCTTATGTCTCGGAGTATGATCGTCAAGATTTGTTTTAGCCGTGATTCTTTCGGGGAGTATGATGGATAGGTATTACGTTTGCTTTTACCTTTTCAGTTTTCACAACCCTTTTGTCGGATGTGTTTGTGCACCTATCGTGGGTCTTGTATGGTATTCAACTTTGTTGAGGCAGACTTTGTATAAGTCTCGGATGATTAAATTTTACCATTAGTGGGATGAAGAGACCCCGAAGGTGTCACACATTGTGGTATGAGAATAAAAATGAGTAGGAAAAAAGCGTATTTGTTAGGTTTGTGTTGTTGTTGTTGTTTTTTTTTCTTTTTGTTGTACGACGTTGTAATTGTATGAGGGGATTGTGTGTTATAATCCTCTTATCTGGTAGGTCTCTGAGTACCTTTTGTGGGGTCATGTTCTTCTTAGAAAAGGCTCAGCCAACTTTTTTTTTTTTGAGGGGGAGGGGGGGTGTTAATCCCGATGAATTTTGTGGAGAGTCGATTCCGAACACATATTCGTATCAAGTGATGCTTTTTTTGGCATGATCCAAAACCGAAAGTGACTTGTGTCATCAGAGGGATCATTGTTTTATTCAGAAAAAAAATAAGATTATTGAAGTAGAAAGTGTTGTAAAGCATCATCCTCATAATGGACATTGCATACATATGTGATGCTGGTAATTTTCGCTTAAGCATAAAAAAAATTCATCCAGGTTCCATTGATTTTATAATTTCGCTTCCCTTTGATTTTGGAGCCGTCAGCATGATCGAGTTTGTAGTATCCGGATCCCCTACTTTACGGATTCGTAAAGGTCCTTCCCAATTCAGAGCGAATTTTCCCGCATTGTCTTCCCTTTGGACGTGTGGGCTATGACAAGCACTAGGTCTCCTTTTTCGAAATATATTTCTTTGACATGTTGATTATAAGATCTTGCTAGTCGGTCTCGATATTATTGAGATCTTTTTTTAGTTGTGTCTCGGCGTTCATCTATCATGTCGAGTGATCGGATGCGCTGAATATCCAAGTCGTCCCCACTTGCTGATAATATCCTAGCCTAAGCCACAATTACTTTTGCTGGTATGATAGCATCTTCTCCATACACTAGGCTATATGATGATTCCCCCGTCGATGTTCGTTTAGCAATTCGGTATTCCATTAATGCCAAAAGGAAGTTCTTCATGCCATAAGCATTTGTTGTCATAGAGGCTCCTACTTAAGATTCTGAGTAGTGTTTTGTTTGTAGATTCGGCATGACCGTTTCCTTGTGGGTAGTAGGGATTCGCGGTCTTATGTTTAATTCGGAATGACTCTAAGAGTTATTTCACATGGTTGTTCACAAAAGGTGTACCATTGTAGGAGATGATGTACATCAGAATTCCGAAGCGGCAGATGATATGTTCCTTGATGAATGTAGAGATTACTTCTCCAGTTGTACCCTTTAGTGGTATGGCTTCGACCCATTTAGTGAAACCCACCGTTGCTGTAACGATGTATTAGTGTTGTTTTGAGGACTTCGGGTTGATGGGTCCGATGATATCTAGTCCCCAACTATGAAAAGTTTATGGAGTGCAAATACTCAGAAGCATAGTGTGTGGCGAGTAAATTAAGTTTCCATGAAGTTGACATTGCTCGCATTTCTGAACATATTATATGATGTCACTTTCCATTGTGGGCCAATAGTACCCTGCATCATGAATTTGGATAAAGAGTCTTGCTTTTCCTTTGTGTTCCCCACCATGACTTATTTCTATTACTCGGGTGGCATTTTCCTTATCGATGCATTTTAGAGATTTTTTGTTAAAGCCTCTTCGGAAAAGTTGACAATCGATGACAAATAAGCGTTTAGCTCTTTTTTCTAGCTTCTTTGCTAATTTCTTGTCATCTGGAAATGTTCCCACTATTAAGTAGTCGATGTAGGGGGTTGACCAATCCTATTCTACGGTCATGCAACAAGCTTCTTCGTGTAGCGGAGCTCCCTGAAAAGTTATGCAGTTGTCTTGTAACTTTTGAGCCTGGTGTATCATGTCTGGCCAGTAAAATCCTATTCACTGATTTCGCTGCTGCAGAGGGATTTCGAGTCCAAGCACGCAAGTACATTCGTGGATCTCGTGCTTCCTCGGTTCCGACGCACCTGCACAGGATGCCAGTCGTGGTGATGAAGTAGAGACTTCCATCGATAATTTTGTATTGACTTATGGTTTTCCATGGCAGTTGATGGTCTTCGGGTTGTTGCTTAAGATCCTGTAAGATCAGACGTCTCTAGTCATTCTCATCCTTAAAAATGATATCCACAAACCATGTTGACGGCATCGAGTTCTTTGTTACGGTGATGGTTTCTTCAGCTGAGTGTAACATTTGTAAACTAGAGGCCAATGTAGCTAATTCGTCAGCGTGTCTTTTTGAAGTTCTACCCATGTGGGCGAGTGATACCTTATCAAATTCATTTATTAATCTTTGATCTTTATCTCTATATGCTGCGAGAGCGGGTTCCTTGACACTGAATTCCCCCAGCATTTGTTGTATTAGTAGACGTAAATCCCCTTTGACTTCTAGATGTGTGACATTGAGGTCCTTGGAAATTTTGAGGCGGATGAGGAAACTTTCATATTCGGTAGTGTTGTTTGTGTACGGAAAGTCGAGCTTGAATGCTTTAGATATTAGTTCATCAGTTGGGGTGAGCAAAACTATTCCTGCTCCACTATTAGACCCATGTGAATAGGCGTCAAAATACAAGAGCCATGGTTTTGCTTCTTTTGCTGATGCTATTTCCCCTGGTATATCCGTGTGAAGTGGGGACACATCATATCCCATAAAATCCACCAAAAGATCTGCAATGTCTTGTCCTCGGACTCCTCTTGGTTTGGCTGGCTGAAGGTAAATTTTAAATAATTGTATAGACCATTGAGCCATTCGGCCTGATGGGATGGTGGTTGTGGAGAAGTAGGAGATTGGGTTGGATGAGGAAACCACATATGTCTGATATGCCAGCATGTAATGTCTCAACTTTTGTGCTGCTAGTACCAGCGGGAGGCATGCTTTTTCCGCAGGGGAGTATCGCATTTCCTTGTCCCGTAATGCTCTACTAATATAGTATATTGGAGATGGGTTGTCGTTTCCCATGTCTTGCACCAGGACCACTCCTTTTGCTTTGTCTGTGTTTGCCAAGTACAAGTATAAAGGTTCCCCGGGGACTGGCGGTCGCATCACATGTGGGTGGGTTAAGCATTCTTTAATTTTTGTCGAGTGTTATTTGTTGCTCCTCTCCCCATGCCCACTTGGCATCCTTTTTCAGTATCGGAAGGAGGCTTGCCATACTGGTGCCTAATATAGGTATGAAGCGTCTTACGTATGATATTTTTCCTATTAATGCTTGCAACTCATCTTTGTTCTGGGGTGCTGCCATTGTTAAAATAATATTTGCTTTATCTTCATCCAATTCGATTCCAGACTTGGTAACCTTGAAACAAAGGACTTTACCCGAAGTTACTCCGAATGTGCATTTTTCGTGATTCATCTTCAAGTCGTAGCTTCGGCACCGGGAGAGTACACGTCTGAGGTTTGGCACATGATCGGCTCTTTTATTAGCTTTGACAATTATATCATCTACATATACCTCAATTTATATGTGATTTAGATCATGAAATATTAGAGTCATGGCCCGTTGGTACGTGGCGCCAGCGTTCTTCAGACCGAAAGGCATGCCGACATAGTATAAGTTTCCAACTGGTGTAGCGAATGTTGTTTTAGGAGCATAAGAGTCTTTCATTCGAATTTGGCAGTAGCCTCTGTAGCCATCCATGAAGGAGTACATGTCGTGGCCATCAGTTGAATCGACTAAGAGGTCAATGAGAGGGAGGGGAAATTCATCTTTGGGGCATTCCTGATTGAGGTCTCGGAAGCCCACACATCATCAGATTTTTCCATTCTTCTTTTCTACTGGTACAATGCTGGATATTCATGTTGGGTGATATATGGGTTTAATGTATCCGACTTCCAATAATTTGGAGATCTTCTATTTAATTTGTGCTTCGATCTTGTGGGAGAATTTTCTACGAGGATGTTTTACTGGTTTGAATGATGGTGAAGTTTTGAGTTCATGCAATACAAGAGTTAGGTTCAATCCAGGCATGTATTCGTATGTCTAGGCAAACACATCCTGAAATTCCACCAGTAGATTCTACAGCTCCTCTCGCTCTTTCTTTGTTAGATTGCTTCCTATATGGAGTATTTTTGGATTGTACGAGGTCTCTATATTAAGAAGGATTGTCCGCTCTGATCTCTGGTTGGAAATAGTGGTCGGACGCTCCCAAGCTTGTTCGGGTTCACCGATAGTTAAGTCCTCCATCGCATGCATTATTTGTTCTTCTTCAGTTGTAGTGTTTTCTTTGGTGACATAGCGATATACCTTCCTTCCTTCTGGTTGGATGTAACTTTGGAAATGTTTATTACATTTGTTTGTTTCTCCCCTATTTGTTCTACCATTTCCGAGATTGTCTTCAGAAATCATTGCATTGTCTTGTTCATAAAAGGCTGCTTCGGGAAAGAAATCCTTTTCTGCATTCGTAAATGGATTCTTCATGGCTGCGACGCGCCACTCCTTTCCTTCATGTAGAAAATTAACGCATTAGTGGTCTTTTGATGATACCATCCCGTGTTTTCGTAACCATGGTTTCCCCAAAATGATGTGACAGGTTAGGTCCGCCTCGGTGACATGGAAAAGTTCGATATCTTTGATAGGTCCGATTCTGATCTCTATATGTATTGTTCCAATTGTTTTTTGTTTTCTTCTGCTAAAATCCCGCACTTTGGTATCAAAACGTCTAATTTCCTTCGAAGGAATGCGTTGTTGACGAATGGTGTTCTGAGAAATTAAGTTGAAAGAAGCTCCGGTATCCTCAAAGGCTCTATTTAGGATATTGTCTCCCACCGCTGCCGTGATGTAAAGAGGACGTAAGTGCCCGATTTCGGCCATTCTATCTTTTTTTTCGAAAAGGTGATTCGCCTTGGAAAGTGTTTGTCGATATACTTGTGTGAGTCTTCCCCGGAAAAGATGTTTAACATATGCATGCATGCCATCTCCTGTTGATGCTTGGTGAATTGGATTTCCTGAAAGAACTTAGAGAAGATTTTCCCATATTCTTCGCGTACAGCTCTATCCTCTGGGTCCCCCCTTCTTCAACTCTGAATGTGGACCCTACTTCAGGTTCTACTTCGGTGCACATAGGATCTGATTCCTTCCCTTTTCGTTGGTGTTCCGATGAAGCTATTTGATTCGATTTGGTGAACAGATGATCGATTAGCAAATGTGTTTTAGTCTCGGACGCACGATTACATGATGTACCCGAATTCATGATTCTATATATTGTAGTGGTATTGAGGATTAGTCCCCAATGAAGTCTTCAAATGTAAACACCCTTAAATTATCATAGAGTAATGTGGAGACTAATCCCAATACACAGTATAATTCTCTGAAAAGCTCTATCTCTCTCTAGAGGAGTGCTATCCTTTTATAGGCAAAGCCTGATATGGAAATACCATACACGTGTACCCTAATACCTTTTCTAGTAAGTCTTCTGTCGTTAGCCTACACGTGTGCTATTACAGCTGGGGTTATTTAAGCAGTCACTAGTCATCTTCTGAGGGCAACCTGCTCGTGCCACGTCATTGTTGTTGGAGACCGCGGCTTGTCACGTCATCGTCAATGATGGCTTCGGCTTGTCATCATTTGAAGCCCCCATTCTCATGTCTTCCGCTCTGGCCAAATCCATGTGCTTACACCGCCCTTTGACGCCATTCCTTCGTTCAAACAATGATTTCTGTCGCAGATAGGCTAACCTGGCTCGAGTCGCTCGACCACGCCACCCCAATAATTCTGAAATTTCTAATTAGCCCTTCATTTATATTAATTTCATGTTTTAGTCATCCAAATTTTGGAGTTTAGTCTATTAATAATTTAGATTCTTGGAATTAAGTCCGCACTAAGTTATAATATATTTTTAGCCCCCTTAGTTTTAAAACCGGCTCCGCCATTTCATGATTTGTCAGACAATTTTGTATGGTTTACCTGTTAACTAATACTCCCACCATTACTTTTTAATAGGCCAGTTTCTATAAATAAATGTTTCAAAAAAATAGGTTAGTTTCCTAATTGGGAAAGTCAAATGTTATTTTAATTTTCTGTGACCACTTTTCTTTTAACTTCTTTGGCTGACATGTGTCATGGGGACCATTTCACTTATTTATTTGGCTGACATGTGTCATGGGGACCATTTCACTTCACTTCTTTTATTGATAAGTGTCTAGAGGATCACTTTCAATAATTAGTTTTCTTAATTTCCTTAATTTTCTCAAAAAAAAAAATGGCATATTAAAAAGAAACGGAGGGAGTAGCACAAAAATGTGTCTGTTATATTATAGTTTTATAATACAAAAAATACATTAAAGAAATTATAAACTACCGAAATTAACAACCAGCACGTTGGCCCTAGCTATTAATAATTTGTCTTAAAGAACAGCTGGTATCGAGGAAATACCTTTTATTGAGTATTTAAATCCAAAAATGATTGATTAAGTTAGATTTATTTTACTTAATTAACAAAATATGATTGATAATGATGAGCTATATAAGCACTACTTCCTACTACTATTTGCAGAGTGATAAAGAGCTAGTCCTACCAACATCCAACTAATTGGCAGCATTCATAGTATGTAACAACAAACCCCCAAAATATTTGAATGAGAGATTAGATAATTTCTTAACTTTGTCCCAGCAATATTGTTTTTGTCTAGTCACGAAGTTATTATTTGGTTGTTTGTTTGTTCTGTAGATGTCACCTGTGACTACTAGTGGGGTGTGTACATGATACACTGCACCCGAATCCAATTATTTCTTTTTTGGTTGACGGGCATCTAAGAAAGTATCCAACCTAAAAATACCAAGGCTGCTAAGGAGGTACCAATTTGCTTGGGGTGTACCAACCCCAAAGCAAATGATGTTTTGTCTTATTAACATTTTGGTACACCCCCAAGCAAAACCAATCCTCCCTATTAACAATTTTGAAAAATACATGATGTTCAAGTCAAAAGGCAAAATTAGGGCTGTTAATGGGTCCGGGTATCACTAGACCCGGACCCTGCTTATAAAGGTCGGGTCCGGTTCCTAACGGTTTCGGGTCCGGTTCCTAAATTTGTGGACCCAGAAACGGGCCCTCTTTAAAGTCCCGGGTACCCGTCGGTTCTGGGTACCCGTTGGGTATTAAAAAAAATATTAAAAACTTAATTTCTTTCTCTTTTTAACTTGAATATAAATTATTTTTATAAAAATTTATTATTATTTCTTTATTAATGTACTAAATAAAGATTAAATGTAAAAAAAAAAAATCAAAAAAAAAAAAAATGAAAGTCGAAACTAGCAAAATACCTATAATTTTGCTAAAAAGATGATTAAAACGATAAATAAACGGGTACCCATTTCCCGCGGGTACCTGACGGGTTTTACCCTTTTGGACCCGTTAACATTCGGGTCCAATCGGGTAATTACCCGTCGGGTCCTAAGTTGCTAATGTGTCCAACTTTAGGACCCAGAACCGGACCCAAATCTAATTGGTCCGGTTTCGGTTCCGGGTAATGGGTACCCATTGACAGCCCTGGGCAAAATCCCCCACTTAGTGAAAAAGTGGCACGAGAAAGAAGCAGTATATCTTATTTAAGTAATTAGAACGGGGGGGTCTAGTTTTACCATCTTTTGGGGAAAATTTGTTTTTTCATCATGTCTTGTATGTTGGACGTTTTGGCTCTACTTTCTTCAATGAAAAAGAAAAACAAAAAGCTTAAAATAGTAAGCGTCGCTCTGATCATATCTGAGCTAACTAATTTTTATCTCAAAACATTTATCCTATCCTCTTTCGTCCGTAAATTTAGCTAGTTCTTGATTTTGATTTTGAATATATTTTTTAGCTTTAATCTATTTTCTTTTTTGGTTCGTTCTGTATAGTTTTATCGATTGTGATCAGATAAAGAGAAGAGATCAAGGCATACATTTTATGGTGGAAGCCGTCGGTCGGCCCGAAGGGAGGGAGTCCATTTTATGGCCAATTTTTTGTAAATTGAAACCTTACATAAATTTGCAATTTCATAAAAAGATTTTGATAGTGTACACTTGATAATATCAAAATATCTCTCATTTTTAATCAAACTACTATAACTTCTCATGTATCCTATTTTTTTAGGGGTATAATTGGAAAACAAACTTTAATATAAATATCTAAAAATCGGTGCCTTGGAATTTTACAAATTTTATCTCGTTGGAAAGCTAATAAAAAAACCTATCCAATGAGCACAAACAACAATATCAAATTTAGAATTTTTACGAACAATTCAGAAGTGTTTAGGCATAATTTTAGAAAATTAAATGTATATCCATTATGCATACCACCACAAATGATACATAATAGTTTATGTAGCCATACTTTGTTTTATGAATCAACTAATTATCCTTTGCAACCAAAGTAGTCAATTTCAAAAATCGCCATTTTACATTTTATCTCGTTGAATTTCATGAATTTCAAATTTAGAATTTTTACGGTTTTGGAAATTTTACCATTATGAAAATGATACGAAATTTTGTTTTATGAATCAACTAAATCTTTACAAAAGTCAATTTCGTTTTTTTCGAGGAATCAATAAATTCGGTCAAAATCGGTGTATTTTGGCCGGAATTGTTCTTTTATATTATTTTATTCCCTATTTCATATCCAACGTGTAGTTTTCACCATAAATATAATATTAATGTAAAATTTTAATCCGAAATTACACCGAAATTTGGAAACGAAATTCCCCCGATACAAAGTTGTACTAGTGTCTCGGCCCCGGCCGAGACACTCTGAAATCCGAAATTAACTACCTTGTTTGCAACTAATAAAACAATGTACTCCCTCCGTTTCAAGAAAAGCGATACTTTTATTTTAGGCATAATTCTTGAAAATTGAATGCATAGCTATTATGCAAATTACTATAAAGTTCGCATAACACATCATGCAACCATATTTTGGTTTATGAATCTACCAATTTTTCGTTTTAGAAAAAGTCATACTTTCACGTTCCGTTTCGGGAAAATTGATACTTTCACCCCGTCTCCGAAAAAGTGATACTTTCGATTAGTTTCTGAAAAAGTGATACTCTCGCTCCATTCCAGAAAAAGTGATATATCACTTTTTCTGAAACGGGGTTGAAGTATCAATTTTTCCGAAACGGAACAAAAGTATCACTTTTCTGTAAACAGATTCTTCGGTCGGCCCTCCCACCGTGACAACTATTGTACTAGTATATATCAACTTGGGTAATTGGTACAAGTAAAATGAATCTTTATTTTTTCTCTTTTTCAATTTTTTCAGAACCTTAAAAATCCAGAAATTATAAAAAAATATATGAAAGACCCGGGTCATCTTAGTGCAAAAGAATGCAACAACTCCAATTCTATAACCTTTTTTTTTTTTTGCTATAAAATAAATTTTTTTTTTTTTTTTTTTGATCGGCAAAGAAGGAAATATAGACTAACAAAAACAAATATAGAAACTTCTGAAGATAGAACGTTAAAACTTCGCCCTCCAGTTTCAATCAAATTAGCCCCTTGAACTATTTATGTATATATATTTTATTAAAAGTTTTTTTTTTTAATTTATTATTTTATCCGGCGTCTCAAGATAATATAATAGACCTTTTTATCCGCTTTTACTATTAGTCCGAGGCTCCGCCGAAGTCCTTGACTGACCCTGACCCCTAAAACCTACTCCATTTAAGCATTACGCACACCTAATTTGTTGCATTGCTATTAAGTCTTTGGCACGGGACTCTTTTGTTTTGTGGCCCGTCCAGCCGTCTCAAATGTGCTCTTCTAATTTTTCTTTAAGGTCTTTCTTCTGATCATCATCACTCATCAGCTTCATGTCTGCCTAAAAGAAGGGACAAGAATACTCCATAGTCAATATCACGAACTTAAGAGGAATTTACCAACAAAGATATATGGAATGGTGAGGCATCTTTGTCGGTGAATTGATGGTGGGGAGTAATTTGGTAGCTATCTAGCTGCTAGCCAGTACTGCTATGCGCCGTCCTACCTAGATATACAAGTGGAGGGAAGTACATGCATGAATGGAATTGTACCGCCGGAACGGTACATTCATGTGTGATGTCTCGATATGAATTGTGGACTATATACATCACATGTTCTGAACATTATTATGTACTAACTAACCAGGTAGCATTTTAACATGGAACTGCATTATTAACCCGGAGAAAGAGGGTTGTCAACTTATCATCAATACTTCATTGGTCTCCCAAACCCAAAGACTCAAACGCCTCCTTTGGAACAGTAAGCCCTTTATGGAAAGCAAATGTGGGTATGAAAATTATGAGACCGACTGAGAAACACATCTCATGCGAGGGGATAGATTTGAAGTGATTTATTGGTATAGTACACCACGATATATCTTTCGTGAACTTTCTGCCAAGAAAAATTGTTGTTATTCCATGCTTTTTATATCGCCGTTGTAGTGTCTTATGGTTTTAGAAGTACTTTCCTTATATAGTTAGAAATTCAGAGTGACCATTCATCGTCTATTTTACGTCAAACAACATGTGGTAACAAAAATGTCACCACGACAATTCTCAAAATTAGTATTTGATTTTATTATATTTCTTTAATCTTTGTCACCACGACAATTCTCAAAATTAGTATTTGATTTTATTATATTTCTTTAATCTTTGGCAGTTACTTGGTAAGTGTAGATGCATTTTACTACAAACTACATCCAAATGATAGAAATCAAATACTCATTTAAGTGAAAGTAAGAACTCAACAATAGACACAAGGATATACGTGGTTCGGTATAATTACCTACGTCCACGGGGGTGAAAGGATGAATCTTATTACTTCAAGGTGTTACAATGGTGTCACTCTCCAAGTTGAACTCTCTTCCTTACAAGATAAAATAGTTCCCAACTCTCTTTCTCTCTAGTGCGATTTCAAGTCTCTCTTTCTCTCTCTCTCTCTCTCTCTCTCCAAATTACCACCTCTTTCTCTTGGATACAAGTTCTTCTATTTATAGGGGAGACTACATACAACCAAACTATGGTGTTGGTCACAATATATCTTTCTTGAAGTCCTGTGTCGAGCCCGCTCGTATCGTCTATCCTTCTGTAAATATGGCTGATGTAATTTGGTTCCTTAGCAGTCTCTTATTCGAGCCGATCCTTTTATGTGTTCTCTTGGTGCGATGTCGCCCTTCCAATCTCGTCGCCCTCAGTTGGCCGATATGGCATGTATCTTCTTATCCCTTTGACTAACGCTCCTTGTTTGAACAAATACGTCTCGTCTGTCAGCTTTGTCAGAGGTATGGAGTCAAGTCTTGTCCGACAACTGTAGAGTGGTCATGTCCGACCCACGTGGTTCCTTAATCCTCGCGCCTGCCAGCCTTTATCCCATGCTTATCGCTTCTTCATCCTTGGGTACATCATAGCTTAAGATGTTGCCACCTAGCCCTGTGGATAATCTACACCTACATTTATGCCCCTTCTTTCGCTCGTGTGGTAGACACGAGTGGAAGAAAATCGTTCCATCTTCCCACGTCCCCGTCCATGCCGCGATTTTCGCCATGCAGTCCCCCATTAACTCCCATTTATGACTTGCAACCGTCGGTGCCGGTCACACTTCTTTCTTCCCTTAAATACTCCATTTCCCTATTCTCTTTCTTCTACTTCACCATTTCTCAATCTCCATCCGCTGCAACTATTTTCTCTGAGATTTTTCTTCATCACTTTCTGCTTCTGTGAACCCTTATCTTTTTTATTCTCTTCCTTTACATCCTCATCACCGAGTGCTATAGCAGCTGTGGTTGCGTTTCCGTTGTCCCAACCTTCTTCACCAGCTTCTGAGTTTTTCACTATTCACGTCCATGGCTTCTTCTCCCTCAATGACTGAGAAAAGTTGTGTTGATGATGTTTTTTCCGAGATTGATGCTTTTCCCCTTGATTCTCTATATTCGTTTGATAATCCCTCTGAGTACGATGATCGCGCCATAAAATCTATCTTTCCTAACGGTTCTCCTTATATTTCGTGTAGGTCCGAGAAAAGGGTGAAAGATCTCTCTGATGAAGAATTCATTGAGCAGTTGAAAGAGAAGTACCATCTTCAAGACTACGAAGTTACCCTGATCTCGGGCCAAAACAGCACCTTGAGGAAGTCCGACATGGATAAGTACGAGCAGTCGGCTGGATGCGTGGTTATCACTCTTGGACAGCTGGAGCTAGGTCTCCGTCTACCTATCCTTTCTGGGTGGTTAATGACAACAAGGCTGATAAGGTATGTGTCTCCTTATGCCTTCCTCAGTTTCTAGCTTGTTAGTTTTGACACCAATTGGTTATTTGTTGTCATCAAAGTCTCTGGGCGATTCTACCAAGGTCGCCGCATCGTCGAGAAAAAGGGGTGCTGGCACATGGGTTTAGGAAGACCATAGGAAGGTAACAAACACAGTGATTTTATTATAAGTACATGTACTTTCCCCTGCTTTTTGCCTTCACATGTTTTGACGAGAAGCCTTGTGCAGAAATTTCCTAGGCACGATGATGATAAAGCCGGTGGGTCCGATGTGCATGAGATTGATGCTCAACCTCTTAGGCGTAATCCTACTAGAGGCAAGAATGTTGTTACTAAGCCGCAACCGAGGAAGAAGCCAATCATCGAGATTCCCGATGAAGATGACATATTCGGCGAGGATTTCTTGGATGACAAGGGATATGGGAAGGAGATGGGAGAGAAGGGTGGTCCTGAGGTGGTCGTGCCAGCTGATTTGGTAGGCTAAAAACAAGAGCCCATGAAGACACCCGAGTTGGAAAAGGTTGTTAATGCTGAACCGAAAGTACTTCCTTGTATGCCCCGGATCACTGATGGGTCTACGTCTAGTTTTGAAACCTCCTTTACCGTCTCTGGTCCTATCCTAAACTCCCTTGGAGCGCTCACTTCCCCCGACTTTGGCGCGTATACTGATGAACAAATGCTCGGCGCAGTGCCCCTTTATAACGATATAGCTCAGACTCTTGATACGGTGGTGAATGACTCTGTATGCCTGGGGTGATGCCCCACTCCTTAATATCTTCCTAATTGTCGCTTTCCATTCTAACTTGTTTACTTGTATCAGATCCTTAATTGGGTACGGTTGGATGCCGCCAGTCGTCGTAGTAAAAGGCAGTTGGTGGAATCTCTCCAACTTCAATTGCAGAACGAGAAGAGTCGTGCGCGCGAGCTAGAAATTAAAATTCACCGATGCTCAAGGTGTGTTACAATTCTACAAACCTTAACTTGTGTTGATTGAGTTTATCGTGCCAGTATCCTGAGTCGGGTGTCCTTATGCTAGCCAAGATAGCTAGTATAGGTTTAGATGCTTCTTCGGAGATTAGGATCATGAAGAGGAAGTGGGATATTGAAAAAGATTTAGTGCAGAATCTTTGTCGGCGAATTGCAAACAAGGATGGGAAAATAGATCGCTAAGCTGATGAGATCGAAGAACTTCAAGGTGAATTAGACCAATATCGACAGTTTGAGTATGCCCCTGAAGAAATAGACAATTTGCGAGCTCATTTGGGTTCTTCTCAATGCCTTGCTGCTGAGAAAACTGCTTTGTCCACGGACCTAGGACAGCAGGTAGACTCTTTACAATTGCATAACCGAGACCTTCACGAGGATCGCCGACGAATTTTGAGGGATACAAATGTAGTGGAGCGAGCTAATAGGGATCTGCTGGGAAAAGTGGGTGAATTTGACAAAATGGTGGGTGAACTAGAATGGAGTAGGTCACAACTTTCAGTGCTCCAAGTGTCGCGCAATCGTTTAATGGCCGAGTGGAGTGAACATAAAAAGTAATGCCCCAGTAATGAATTTAATGAGAAATGCTATAACGAGCTAACCATGAAATTGTCCAAGGCCGAGGATGAGTTATCCAAGTCGGTAGAATCGCTTCAGTCAGTGTTACCAACCCTTTTAGGTCTCTTAGACGATGTTTTGAGGCAGTTCCTTAGGATTAGATTATTTTTTGTACTTTTGAAATTGCTAAACCATATTCAATGAATAATCCCGTGTTGTTGTGATCTTGTAGCCGAGCAAAAACGTTCTCAGGAATTGGATATGGAGGTCCGACGGTTGAAGCAGGTCGAGGCCGATTTGGGTACCAAGTTGACCAATGCCGAGGCAGCCAATTTGTAGCTTACCCAACAGGTTGAGGATGAACGCGTCTCCCATGAAGAGGAGATAGACGAGAAGGTCCAGGCGGGTATTGCTGAGTATGTGGAGAATAAGCGGCGCGAGATCGCTCAAAGGAGGGCCGGCGCTGTTCCCCCCAAGGATTGAAGTATCCTTTTGTAGTGTTGCACCACTAAGTTTCCCTTTGTCCTGGGTTGTAAATCGCTTTGAACACATCTTCCCTTTTTACTTCTAATACACTGCTTGTTTGTTTAAAAAGGGGTGCTGCGTCGCCGATGTTGTTCTTTTTATTCCTGTTATACTTTTTACTTCGTGGAGTTTCATGACGCTTTTCGTGCTTCCTTAATTGGCGTATGACGCTGTCTCTTTAACTTTTGTTTCTTATGTCATTCCTACAATTGTTGATCATGTATGTTAGTATTTTAACCTTTTCTGTCGAACACACCCAACAAGGAGGGTCATCGAGCCCAATGCCATTCCCTTATTGGGATATCTCATCACTATCTCTTGGATTTAGTGGAAGGGTATTAGTCAACCTAATTCTAGGTTCGATTGCCCCGAGCGGTTATCGATCAACCAATCTCGGGCAAGTGGTCACAACCTCTTATGATGGGGGCGACCACACTTGTTGTACTTTCGCTGTAACCTCCTTTGATAGTTTTCCATTTTTTGTAGCGTCATCTCCCTTGTTTCTTCCAAATTGTCGAGTTTTGCCAAAATTAGATCGGACGAGACGTTTCGCCTCCAAGCTTCTGTCCTAGTAGTAGGGATCATTCCTTCCGTTGGTAGAATCGCCTCGGTTCCGTAAGTAAGCATGAACGGCGAGAACCCTGTAGCTTCCCTCCGTGTGGTTCTATATGTCCATAAAACATTATATAGATCCTCACACCAGTCACTGTATTCCCCATCCAATTTCTTCTTCATGTTGTCGGAGATTGTTTTGTTGGTGATCTCGGCCTTCCCATTACTCTGAGGGTAAATGGGGGTAGGTTTAATCTTCCTGATGTTGTACGTGTTGAACAAAAGATCAATATTTTCCCTTGGAGTTGTTTTCCATTATCGGAGACGATAGCTGCTGGGACACCAAAGCGACAAATGATATGCTCCCAGATAAACTTGAAGAATTCTTTGTCTCGGATATGCCTTAGTGGTGCTGCCTCTACCCATTTGGTAAAGTAATCCGTGGCCACGCTCAAGTATTTCCTCTGCCCTGTTCCTAAATATAATGGTCCGACAATGTCTACCCCCTATTTGGAAAAGGGCCATGGGCTTATAACCGAGTTTAAAGGTACTCATGGTGCCTGTATTTTCTTGCCAAACCGTTGACATTCTTCACAAGCTTTCACCATTACCTTTGCATCTTCGTTCATGTACATCCAAAAATAGCCCATTGTCTTTGCCTTGGCCGATAAGCTTATCTCCAAGCTGTGGTTTCCGGCGGCTCCATAGTGTAATTCATGCAAGATTGTGTGGCCTTCTTCTCAACTTAGGCATCGTAAAAGTGGCCCTAAGTAGGATTTCCTATATAAGATCCCTTCCCTTAGCTCATAGGCGCCCGACTTACTTTTGATTTTATTTATCTCGGGCCTACCCTTGGGTAGCTCGCCCGTTTCCAGGTATTGGTTTATTGGCTTTCTCCAATCGCCCTCTTTATATCGATCGACTGTGTTAATTGCCACATCGATCTGTACATACAGTGTTTCTGGGATTAAGGGAGTAAGGAGCCTCATAACACGAATGCCCTCTATGCTCGGGTATACCAGCTGTGAGGCGATGTAAGATAGAGCGTCCGAGTGCCTGTTATCTTTTCTACAAATATGACGGAACTTAATTATTGGTATTTGGTTGATGTAAAATTGGGCGAGCTCCCAATACTTTTGCAACACGGGGTCATGTGTCACATATTTTCCCGTAATCTCCCGAATCACCAACTGTGAATCACTATTTAAGCGAACCTCATGTAGCCCCATTTATAAAATTATCCGTAAGGCGTGGATTATCGCTTCATACTCGGTGACATTGTTTGTTGCTTTGAATTCCAGCCTGAATGAGTGCACTAGCTTTCTTCCTTTCGGCGTGGTGAAGACTAACCCAATGCCTGACCCCTCTTTGTTTGATGCCCCATTGACGAAAACTTCCCACTGTGTAGGACTACTGGATGCTAATAGGTCAGTAGGCTCTTCTCGTTCTTCCATCATCTCAGATATATCTTCAACCTCGTCTTCATCGCTTAGTGGTAAATCTGCTAGGAAGTGGGCCACTACCTGTCCTTTGATCGCCGTCTTCGTCTCGTACACCACCTCATATTGTTTGATTAAGGCTCCCCATTTAGAGATTCTCCCTGATCGCCCTGCATTATCCAAAATTGCTTCGATAGGCGATTTGGTGAGCACCCGTATGCGATGAGCTTGAAAGTATGTTCGGAGTTTAGAAGCGGCAAAATCTAGTGCAAGTACCATCTGCTCCATTCTGGTATAGTTTTTCTGAGTTGGACTTAGTGTTTTGCTAGTGAAATACACCGGCTTCTCCGCATTCCCCTCCGTCCTAACCAACATTGCACTAATGGCATATGATGTCGCCCCTAAGTATAGGGTGAGGATTTCTGACGGCTCGAGCCTCTGCAAAACATGGAGGCTGGCTAAGTGTAACTTGATATTTTGAAAGGCCTCTTCGCTAGCATCCGTCCATTCAAACTTCTCTCCTTTCTTCAGAATGCCATAAAATGTTTTACATTTGTCCGACGACCATAACACGAATCTCCCCAATGTTTCTATACAACCATTTAGCTTCTGCACATCCTTTACTGTCGCGGGAGATTGCATCTCTAAGACAGCCCTAACCTTCTCGGGATCTGCTTCTATCCCTCTGGGGTGATGATATATCCTAGAAATTTCCCCGATGTAACTCAAAAGTCGCACTTGGAGGGGTTAATCTTCATCTTGTGTTTCCTCATCGTCCGAAAAATCTCGCGAAGGTCTCGGACGTGATCCTTAGCTCGGCGGCTCTTGACTAACATGTCGTCCACGTAAACTTCTATGGTGTCGTGGATCTTGTATTCGAACATGTCTCCTACCAATCTTTGATATGTAGCACCGGCGTTCCTAAGTCCAAATGGCATTTTGGTATAACAATACAACCCCCTTGGTGTGAAGAAGGAAGTATGCTCCTGATCCTCGGGTGCCAACGGTATTTGGTTGTAGCCCATGTATCCATCCATCAATGTCATCGCCTCATATCCAACTATTGATTCTACTAGTTGGTCTATGCTTGGGAGAGGAAAACTGTCCTTCGGGCATGGCTTGTTTAAGTCACTAAAATCAATATATATTCTGACTCCTCCTTTCTTCTTTGGTACCACGACCATATAAGATATCCACTGTGGGTAATTGGATTTCCTAATTATCCAGGACTCTTGTAGCTTCTTTAGCTCGGCCTCAACCGCTGCCTATAACTCTGGTGTGATTCGCCTCATTTTATGTCTAACTGGTTTGAACCTCGGATCAATCTTCAAGTGGTGGCATCAGACCTCCGGGTCAATGCCCTCTAAATCGTGTACTTCCCAATCAAACGCGTCTAAGTTTTCCTTTTACACTATCATGAGTTGACTTGCTTGTTCATCCGAGAGCAATGTCCCGATCCTTACTATCTTTGGCTTCTCAACTGTCCCCAAATTCACTTCCCGAGTTGGCTCAACTGTCGAGAAATTAGATTTAGGTTCTCTGAATGGAGTTATTTCCTTTAATTGCTATAAAGGGTCTTTCTCTTGGGTCTCGTACGCTATGACCACTTGTGAAATAGCCTCCTCCAATTCTTCTTTAGCCTTAACTTCTTTGGCTTTATTCTTCTCTCGCCTTTATCGAGCTCGCTGATCTTTATTAATTTAGGCATCAACCTGCATGCATTGTCGTGCTGCTTGGGAGTCACCTACAACTTCAGCTGTTCCCTTGTAGGTCGGGAACCTTAATATCTGATAATATGCCGATGCCACCCCTTTAATCCCAGCGATCCATGGGCGTATGATAATTGCTTCATAATGCGAGGCGACGTCGACCACACATAAGGTGGTTAGTATGTCAAGGTAGCCCCCACCGTCCGAAACCCTCAAAGTTACCTCGCCCTTAGGGATGGTTAATGTACCATTAAAGACATAGATGTGATATGTTGAGGGGACGAGGATGTTGTCCGACACTCCATTCTCTTGAACGTGTCGTAGAATAACACCTTGACTGAACTTCCGCTATCCACGAGAATCCTTCTTACTCCCCACTCCTCAATCAGTAACGTGATGACCTAGGGATCATTGTGTGCTTTCCCATTTGATGGGACATACTTGGACGAGAACAAAATAGGCTGCATCATCCAAGGTTCCATCGGTAAGGTCTTGGCTACGCTAAATATTTCTTTGCCATCGCGATCCCTCTTGTGAATCCTTGAAGTGATTACTGGGCCGAGAGTGTAGTCTTGCATAGTTGAGTGTGAAATGGTATTCATAAATTGAGTTGACCTATCAATGCGAACTTGATGAAATGGCACATCGGGTGTTGCTGTCGGCTGAGCTGGATGTCGGAAGAACTGTCTCAGGTATCCATCTCGGATGAGGTGTTGAACGATATCCTTCACTTCTCGGCAATTATTAGCGGAGTGGCCCCTATACTGATAGTAGTGACAATACTCGGGGTGATCCCTGGTTTCTTGGAACTGGACTCCCCTTGATGTTGGGTAATTGATACCGTTCCTCTTATCGACTTCCTTGAATACTTCCTCCAAAGGAGCGTTCAAATGGGTATATGATCGGGCTTCATGCCTCAGCGTCTTCCCTTTGTCCACCCATTCTTTATTCTCACTGCTTCTTGGTGGAGGGTCTGATCTCTTCTCGGGACGCCTAATAGGATTGTCCATATGTGCTTTAGCCTCAGCACCAGATTCAGCACTAGCTTCTTGTACTCCCCTATCTCTCGATTCGACTTGAATTTCTTCTAGGGCGATAAAATGTTCTTACATTCTTCGCATCTCCTTTAAGGTTTTTGGCTTTTCAGAGAACATAGCTACCTAGATGGGGTCCGATCTTCCCAATGCGTTTTAGAATCCAAAGATAGATTTATCTACTGGTACTTTTCCAATTTCAGTACACAGTTTCCTCCACCTATCGGTCTAGGTTCTCAAGGGCTCCCTGAACCTCCGGGCGAGGGTGAATAGTTTGTTCATTCTTGGCCGAGGTTGGCTGTTGTGCATATAGGTTTCAAGAAAGGCCTCGATTATTGCATCATAACCATCGATCGATCCAGGTGGAAGTGAATAAAACCAATCTCTCGCCTCGCCCTCCAAGCTGGCCGGAAAGAATTTACACATGACTACCGTATTGTTTTTCCATTGGATCAATGACATGGTATACATTTTTAGATGCTCGACCACATCTCCTGTTCCGTCGAATCTAGAAGGAAATGTAGGTAAGGTACACTTTGGTTGGAACGTCATTTGTTCAAGTTCTTGGGATAAAGGTGTCTTTTAGGCCTCACTCATAATCTCTGCCAGTTTGTTCTCTTTGATACTTCCCGATAGCTCCTTAATCTTTGCCTCCAACTCTTTGAGTTTAGCTTCTGTCGCCTCGTCCTGTCGTCCGCCCCTTCCTCGCCTTTCTTCATCAGTAGACGAGTTCTTGGGTGGTCTATATCCTCATGGGGAGGGTATGTGATGTCTTCTGGACTGACAAGGGTTGCTCGGCCCAGTCATAGGTGGTGGTTGACCTGATCGGCCATGATTACTCGACGTTCCTCGGATGGACGATCCTCTTGATCTGGTTCGTTGATTCCTCAACTGATAATTCTCAAACTCCAGGGTGAGATTCCGTTGTTGGAGCTCTCTGTGTGTCACTTCTTGTCTTCTTTGACTTTCTAAAATGGCCAATAAAATCGGGTCTGTGCTTTCATGACTAGAATGTCCATTAGGGTGGTGTGGCCGAGACTGTAATGGTATCGATGTTGGTGGTGGGGGTAGTATCGGACCAGTTGCATGGAAAGGTGCAGGGCCGACATTGCTAGATGCTCCTCGCCCCAACTGAATCTGTCTGAGACGCTCTTGCTCTCTTCCTAAGGCTTCCTGGTACTCAACTTGTTGCCTTGCTCTTTGTCTCTGGGCTTGTGCTGCAAGCGCTTTCTCATCGTCCTCTGTATCTGAAGTTGTAAGTCCATCGACTTGGTCAACTCTCCTCTAGGTCAAGATAACCTAATCTAAGGGTAGGGTGTCATCATCTCGCCCAAGATCCACTCCCTCATCAATAGTTGGCATGCCTCGTGCAGCTGCATGAGATTCCCCGGGCGGTGGTTGTCGACTACCTTCTTGACTCGGCCCAGTTACCCCTGCCTGCATGCTGCTTCTAGTAACTATACGATTCCTTAACATCCTTCCCGTCCCTGAAGTACTAGCCATCGGGTGTGGTGCGTGGTGAGCCGAGTTTCGTCCCTACCTACGTCAACAAATACAAAGAACACCTTACTTTGACCTAATATTGTAAATAAACATTCAAAAAGGTGAAAAATATTCGACTGACACAAAAATTGTCACTACGTCAGAGCTTGCAGATATAAAGCCTACTCCGGTTATCAAATGGGTTCTGCCTATCTACCCTATTTTGACTCTATGCTGACTTTTTGGCAGATTTTACGCTACGTCACTATCATTCCGTACGACGTCGCCTTCAGTACTTGACCTCCGCATTTAAGCTAGTTTGTCCTTCATTCTATATGCTCCAAATCATTAAACTCATGCACGTGATGATTGAATGGTACGGCTTGTAAGTCAAAAAATTAACTCAAGTCTCTACTGTTGTTATTTCCTCAAGATCTCTTCATGGCTGTCTTCCATGGATCCTCTCAAAGATCTTTCTGACGACTAGACAGCATCGCCGGACAAGATTTTTCTCTTTTTTTTTTTTCTGATCAGACGACGTGGGTTGTTGTAGATCAATGAAGCAAGGGTACAAACGCAAAAACTCTTACTAAGAACTTGGAAACAAACTCTCCTTACTAAAGAAACATCTAGAACATGACTTCCACGACGGGAAGCTTAAAATCGGCAGCTTATCATGCAAAAGACACCTTAAACTTAACCTTTTGTAATTCTAAGCACACAAACTTTGTACCGCAACAAGAAAAGAACTTATTTACCACTAAAATTCACTCAACCATCGAAAAAAAACAGTCATCCTATCAGCAGATCCTCAACCTAGCTCCTAACCTGTGTTGTTGATCGCCGGTGAGCTTATGGAGATTTTCTGCTAATCAAACCGTTTGTGGGCGAAGAAATGAGAACTCTACTACACCTTGTAAAGATGTTGCTACTGCTTTAACTTTTCATGTACACTAAATGACTCAAAACAACAAGAAATAGGCGGTTTCGGACAATAGAGTTCATCCTAGCTTCAACTACAATACTTAAACGTGTATTCAGGAGCTTTTGATCGTCTCTGAAGTCCTTTTAGGCAAGGTATCTAGAGATCTTAGTCGGATCCCCATAGTCGGCACCAGAATGTAGATGCATTTTACTACAAACTACATCCAAAGGATAGAAATCTTATACTCATTCAAGTGAAAGTAAGAACTTAACAATAGACACAAGGATATACGTGGTTCGGTATGATTACATACGTCCACGGGGGTGAAAGGATGAATCTTATTACTTCAAGGTGTTACAATGGTGTCACTCTCCAAGTTGAACTCTCTTACTTACAAGATGAACTAGTTCTCAACTCTCTTTCTCTCTAGTGCGATTTCAAGTCTCTCTCTCTCTCTCCAAATTACCACCTCCTTCTCTTGGATACAAGTTCTTCTATTTATAGGGGAGACTACATACAACCAAACTATGGTGTTGGTCACAATATATCTTTCTTGAAGTCCTGTGTCGGGCCCGCTCGTATCGTCTCTCCTTCTGTAAATATGGACGATGTAATTTGGTTCCTTAGCAATCTATTATCTGAGCCAATCATTTTATGTGTTCTCTTGGTGCGATGTCTCCCTTCCAATCATGTCGCCCTTTCAGTTGGCCGATATGGCACATATCTTCTTATCCCTTTGACTAACGCTCCTTGTTTGACCAAATACGTCTCGTCTGTCAGCTTTGTCAGGGGTCTGGAGTCAAGTCTTGTCCGATAACTGTAGAGTGGTCATGTCCGACCCACGTGGTTCCTTAATCCTCACACCAGCCAGCCTCTATCCCATGCTTCTCGCTTATTTATCCTTGGGTACATCATATCTTAAGATGTTTCCACCTAGCCCTGTGGATAATCTACACCTACAGTAAGTTAGGAAGAGAGAGAAGGAGTCATATATCTATCTCCCTCTTAACTCCTAAACCAAGAAAATAAAATAAAACAACTATGCTCTTGCTCAGATCTAGTCTAAACAGACTAGATCCGAGCAAGAATTTTAGTTCTCTTGGTTACTTTAGTTGTAGTTTTAGATCTTTAGTCACCGGATATCTCTGGGTTGTCGTAGAAGGTTCAGGTAGCCATGGATGCTTGAGTCTTTATATCTCTACTTCAATTCCTATCTCTCTGCTTCAATTCCATGGATTGAAGAGTTTGTCCCCTTTTCCCTCTATCAATCTCATCTCATCTTAGTTTCTGGTGGTATATTTACATACTACTTCTTTACCTCACCTACCCAATAAGTGAAATCCTATATTAATTTTTATCAATCGAGTTCGATACATGTAAACACTTTAATCTCAACCTAAACCTAACCTCCATCAAACACTTCATATACACCCATCTCATACAATTTTAGTTCTAAATTAACAAGGGTGTTGGTTTCTGATAAAGGTATCTCATTCAATTCAGTTCTTAATCAACAAAGGTGTTGGTTTTTGATATAACCATCTCATACATCTCCGATTCCTAACCAGTAAAGGTGTTAGTTTTTGATGATGATCTGGCTTTCGATCATCAGTTGTTAATCGGTAGATATGCTTGTTTCTGATGATACTTAGGCTAACAAAATCAAGGGGAGGTTTAGCAATGGTTTGTGAAGGTGAAGGAAGTGGCGGCTGCGCAGATGTGGTAGGAAGGTTTGAAATGTGAATTTTAATTAGGGTTTTCATCTGGATATCTAGGACAATTCCCCTAATATCATTTGGACATCTATATTGGTTTGTAATGGGCTTCTTGAGCTTTGATGAGGTTGTGTCTGTTGGAATTATCTTATATTTTTTCAGGGTTATTTCTTGAGTTCTCTCGTGTAATATCTTTACTCTTTCAAGTTTCATTCGGAAGTTGAAAGTTGTATCTCATTTTAATGATTCTTATTTCTTCTTCAATATAATCTTATTTCACGATTAAAAAAAATTTACAATAAAATGGAAGTGGGTTCTTTGCAAGCACACATGACACTCTGATATCTCAAAGAATCAGAGGGTATGCATCTAGTTCAACATCTCTTTGGATTTACTTTGACTATATACCTAGATTACATGTTTTTCATACTCATCCTTATGTTAAGGGTAATTGAATTTATATTGTGTGTCTGGATAATATAAATGTATATGGACTAGTATATTGCAAAATTCATCCTAGTTTTTAGGATAATTAGGCTTTGATAATGTATTTGAACTGATAACCAACTAGATTCATTTATATCTTCATATTTGAACATGTTTCTGGTTTATTTACCAAACAGATTGAACTTATATTTTCCATAAGCGATGATTTTGGAATTAAGACAACTCTCTTCATATACTTTAAAGTTTAAGATTTTATATTATCATATCTAGCTTCATCTCAAAACCTAACCACCATTAAAGCTTACTGCTTAGATCTAGTCCATTTTGGGCTAAATCTGAGCAGGTTCTTTTTTTTTTCTTTTTTTTCTAGATAACTAGTAGTTTAGGTTAGATTTATTTAAGTTTTTTTTTTCAATCTCCATTGTTTTTAGGAGATGTTTACGGTGTGCTTTTGGGTGTTTTGCCATTTTTCTTATGTCTTCTCCTTTATGGAGATTCTCTGTGCGCTCTTATGGCGTTTCTTTGTGACTTGAATGTAGATTTTGGGTGGAAGTTCAAGTATGGTGATCAAGATTCAAGACTTTAGGCATATTACTCTCATATTTTTATGAGAAGATCTCTTTTTCAAAAAAAAAAAAAAATCAAAATGGTTGAATTATAATCACAAAACCATTCTTTGAATCTTCAAATTGCTTGGTACTCTTGCTGGTAGTTTGTTACTTCTCTTCACGAATTACTCTTTGTTAGTACCTTTTAATTGTATTTCAATATTTGATCTTGATGTTCTGAAGTCCATGTAAATCTCTACTTTATCATGAATAATTTTTTTAATGAAATTTATCCAAAAAAAAATATCAAGATTTTATTTTGAAAAGTATATACAATATTATTTGGACAAAAAATAACTGGATATTATTAACAATCCTGGACAGGCGAAAGTCTTCGGTCAATCCTGGACACGCGAAAGTCTTCGGTCAATCCTGGACAATTTTAATATCTGGTAAAGGAATGCATATCTAACAAGCTCACTCCCACTCTACTATATGGACAGTGATATTTCGATCAATTACGAGGATTTTCCTTTTTTTTTTTTTTCTGGAAATAAATACAAGAACAAAGATAAAAGCAAAAGATCTAAAAATTCACTAATATTGAGATACTAAGAGATCGAAATTTAAAACCCGAAATAACATCTGACAGTTAAAAACACACTTCTTATGGTTAACCATATTACTAGTACAACCGTTTCCATGGTGGGAGGGCCGACCAAAGAACTTGACGAAATGACACCACTACGTGATTGCTCCTTCACTGTATTCCAAAAAAAGAAAAAAAAAACGTTCTCAAAGATCAAACAACGTTCTCAAAAAATTAACAAGAAAACTCAAATAAATATAAAAACTCTTATATTGAAGCAAAAACTTGATGATGTTACCCGATAGGTAATGCACACCAATAAATTACAGTCTCCTAATCTCTTCTTTGATAGGTTAAAGCCACTTTAGAGTCACAAGATATCATTGGCAACTGTAATTCAACCTCCCAGCAAAATGAAGAATTAATTTTGGTTACAGGATAATGTAAAACAATATTGTCAAACACTTGAGTGAAGAATAACTGAATAAGTATCTATATCTGCAACTACGGATTTGTAAAACTAAAAATCTAATGAATGGCAGCAATCAGCATAACAAAAGTCAATAATAACGATGCGATATGAGACTCGATGAGGGCATTGGACTAAACTACTATCTGTCATTCTTCGAAAACTCAAACTTCTAACTACCTGATTGTTGATAACAATCTCGCATCATAAATTGAAAGTCACAACTACTTAAGAGCACGGGTTACACAGAGAAGAAACATGTCTAAACACAATGTGATTCCAGAAACATACTACTATATAAACTGAAATCTTTTGGATAAGCATGCTTAAAAAGAATACATACAAAAACAAACTAACATGACATGAATATTGTACACAAATTGATCTAATTACTGTATTCCAAAAAAAAAAAAATGTTCTCAAAGATCAAACAACGTTCTCAAAAAATTCACAAGAAAACTCAAATAAATATTAAAACTCTTATATTGAAGCAACAAATTGATGATGTTACCCGATAGGTAATGCACACCAATAAATTACAATCTCCTAATGTCTTCTTCGATAGGTTAAAGCCACTTTAGAATCACAAGATAGCATTGGAAATTGTAATTCAACCTCCCAGCAAAATGAAGAATCATATTTTGGTTACAGGATAATGTAAAACAATATTGTCAAACACTTGAGTGAAGAATAACTGAATAAGTATCTATATCTGCAACTACGGATATGTAAAACTAAAAATCTAATGAATGGAAGCAATCAGCATAACAAAAGTCAATAATAACGATGCGATATGAGACTCGATGAGGGCATTGGACTAAATTAATATATGCCATTCTTCGAAAACTCAAACTTCTAACTGCCTGATTGCTGATAACAATCTCGCATCATAAATTTAAAGTCACAACTACTTAGGAGCACGGGTTACACAGAGAAGAAACATGTCTAAACATTATGTGATTCCAGAAACATACTACTATATAAACTGAAATCTTTTGGCTAAGCATGCTTAAAAAGAATACATACAAAAACAAACTAACATGACATGAATATTGTACACAAATTGATCTAATTAACATATTAAAATTTCATACCTTTCTAGGTATTTTCCTAACAATCTCGCATCATAAATTGAAAGTCACAACTACTTAGCAACACGGATGTTGATAGTGGTTTTTAGTTCAGGGATAAATTTGTAAAAGTCTATCTACCTGACCCGGCATCAGATGTAGTATACATAGATATGTCTATATTCCGCAGGGAATTTGGAGAATATATCAAAATCTGATGAGTGCTTATGTCTCTCTTCATATTATATTGAAACTCAAGCTCCTAGATGAATTGTCTACTAGTATAGAGCCTAATGAGTGTATAAGCTCCTAGATGCATTACTCACAGATGCCAGAGCCTGCTGAGTAATTTTCTTGTGCTTATGTTCCCCGAAAGTACACTTAATATTGGTATGGCATGACGGATTTGTGTTCACTCGCAGCATAGTAGCACAGACCTCCAAGTACCAAGGTTAAGACCCTTGCACAAAATACTAAGTCAGAAAGCAAAGAATAAACAGAGCCGCGTAGTAAGAGCAACAATGAGGGAAGCATGGCCATGCCATAGGCAAGCCGGAGCTACTTGGCCACGCCCCATGCTACCCAACCGGCCCTAATTCCTTTATCGACCAATCAGATCGCTTTAAACTTGCCACACTTCCATGAGTTGTGGTTGGGCCCATACTTGCCGCCCATATTCCCCATCGACTAATCAGGTCGCATTAAGCCTGCCACGTACACCAAAAGGGTGGCCACGCCCATGCTTGGCCGCCCCCTACTTTTAATGACCAATCAGGTTGCTCCAAACCTGCCACAACTTTAAAAGAGGTGGAAATTGTGTCAAGAAGTCGCCATACTAAGTTAGCTTCCAAAAAACCGCGCCAGCATACTAACAACATGCTAAACATGCCAAAACGAGCATGCCAGGCGCACATGCCAAATAGGCATGCCAAGTACACATGCCAAAACATACCAACCCACTCTATGTTCGTGATCAACATCACAACAGACTTCAATTTTGGCTAGCCTAACCGTAAGCGCGGCCACGCTCTAGTAGCGGTAAATGAAACCCTAACTTCTAATCGTGGCATAAAAATATGCCGCCTCGGTCCCACAACATGCCACAAGCCGTGCGGATTTAGGAAACCCTAAAAAAGGCGCCACACCACAGCCACTTGTGGAAATATTTGCTCATGTGACCGTTTCTACATGGTGGCCTGCCTATGGATCCCCTGGCACCGTTTGTATAAAATTCCATGCCACGACCACCTACCGCATGCCATATGCGCTAATTAGGGTTTTGGCATGCCAGACCCTAATTTAGGCAAAGTTGTTACGCCAACCAATCCCGATAATGTTCCATAAAGCATTGGGATTGATGTGGCCACTGAAACTGATGTTGCCACACCATATTGGAGTCTAACTCCAATAAGCCAAAATCTAGTGACCATGGCTACGCCAGGCGCTACTTACACCATCATACCGCTGGCATGCACATGTTATGCCAACTATTCCACCATGCCACTGGCATGCACAAACTATGCCATCCATGCCACAATGCGACTGGCATGCGCTAAAGGCGCCACTATACATTGGAATATGCCAATGGCACCACTGCACCAACAGGATATGGCCATAATCAATGGCTACCCTACCTCATGAGATGCAATCTCATCCGTCCAAGTTTGACACCGAACTGACATGCTTGTGGCAAGTTTTAGGTGACCAGCCGAGATAAGACTAATAGTACCACATGCTATTTTTACTGCGGCAAGTCTCTTGACAAATTGGGGAGAACAACACCCTTCGCAAATTTGATAGCCAATTTGATTAGATCCTGTCTTATCTCCTTCTTTCCAGAGCTATCATCAAAAATATCTCTGGATAGCCACAGATCCAAAAATACCGCAACATGGCGCGTACTATTCACCCGATCCGGTTCCGATTCATTCGGGAACCGTTTATACACCCACCAGTTATAGAAGCACTTTGTCTCGTAATCCTTCCGAACGAATCCTGTTGACTTTGCGACAAGAATGGTGCACATTTTGTCTTCTTCATTAGACAAGGTAATGTTAAGTTTTCTTGTTATCGAAAGGTTCAGCAAGATGGCTACACTCTCTAATGAAATGGTCATTTCACCCCACATGCATATGTCCATATGAGTATCCGGACACCACCTGTAGATAAAAGTGATCAAGCCCGCGATATCTTTCCTGATTTGAAGTGTTGCAGAAGCCATAACTGCGTTGATGATTTACACCCTGGTTAGATTGTCCCTTACACAGTCTTAACTTATCATGAATTTCATCCATTTATCGAAAGAGCGTAATAGACTCTGAAAAATGTTGAAGTCAATGGGAGAAGCAGGATACTCATTCTTCTGAAGGCAAAACCGCATTACGCGCCCTAGCCGAACCGATTGGACGACTCCTTCATTTTTCGAACCGGTTAGAAGGATGGCCACATACTTGGGATGGGTTTTCTTAAATGTGGGACTGTTTTCAGGTGACTTCCTAATGAAATTTTCTTATGATGCTTTCACTTTCAAAGTAACTACAACGGAGCAAAACGAAGAAAAGTTACTACTAAAAAAAAGGTGCATGAAGACTATTTTATCAACGACGGAGAATTTATCTTGGTCACAAGCCAATTTTTTTTGGTCACAAGCCACATCATGCATGGCCAAAGTAGCGCATAGCCAAATTAATGGTAGCCGAAGGAGTGGGGACTGACGTCCGCCCCAACTTTATACCGCGGGAAGTATGTTCTCGGCCAAAAGGATTCCACGGGAATAATTGCACACAAAAGAAAATAAAAAAAAATTCGTCGCGGAGATTGCGCTCACGACCCCAGGAGAAACAGGAAATCCTAAAGCTAGGTTTTGTGGAAAAAGGTTTAATAGCAGCCACCCGCTTATGCATATCTACTTTGCACGAGCAATTGGCTTCGTTACCATTAATGTGGTGGCTGATATTATTACGATACTACTGACACGAATGAATTATTCACATTAAAGTGTTTTATGAATTTATGGAGGACATGCCTATGGCTAGGGTTTACACCAACACAGAATAGCAAGCAAAAGAAGAAATGCTGGGATACGTACCTAAAATATGCTCGCCTGCTTTATTGCTACTGCTCTGTCGCTAGCACCAAGACGTGGAAACAAAGCCAATAATATGAGATAAAGAGGATAGGTAGCACCTTTTATAGGCATAACACTTTTGGAGTTCGAGTGGAGGAAGGTTTCTTGTTTGGGCTATACACGGAAAGAGGTAACCGGACCCGCGCTGGAAACCCTCCATGATGACAACAGGCCGCGGCCAAGATAGTGCCAACAATATGCGCCCAATCCGGGGCCATCAGTCTGCGTCCCAGCCAGCGCCACGCCCAGCGCCAACATGCCACTCCCAGTGCCAATAATCCACGTCCAAGTCAGCAGCCATCTCTGTCGTCCCACGTCCAAGTCAGCAGCCATCTCTGCCGTTCCTCATTCTATCCAGCAGCGCCATTTACCATTCCCTAGTAGGCAAAAAAAATAATTTCCACCATTCCGCGGACTGAAGATAATTTCCACTATTCTGCGGACTGAAGCCAATTTTCACCTTTCCGCGGACTGAAGCCAGTTTCCATCATCCTACGCACTGAAGCCAGTTTCCACCAATCCAAACCAAGCGTCATCTCCACATGTTCCGTGACCTAGCTAGCCAGCGCCATCTATTGTGCCGCGGACCAAGTTGCAACGCCATCTCTGTCGATCAATATCCAAAGTTCCAGCACCAACGCCAGCACTCTATGGCCAAGCCATAATTATGGAAAGCCACAAATACAAGGATCACAGATTCTTCATGCCTCCCGCCAAAGGTTAGCCAAATTATTCCTAGAAATATCTTCATGACTTGCCCTTTTGATTTTTATCCTTGTCTGTCACCATATTATGCTTACCCCACAACAATTCCACTGTTACGAGCTAAGCATGGGACTTAATGTTGATGGTGGTTTTTAGTTCAGGGATAAATTTGTAAAAGTCTTATCTACCTGACCCGGTATCAGATGTAGTAGACATTGATATGTCTATATTCCGCAGGGAATTTGGAGAATATATCAAAATCTGATGAGTTCCTATGTCTCTCTTCATATTATACTGAAACTCAAGCTCCTAGATGAATTGTCTACTAGTATAGAGCCTAATGAGTGTATAAGCTCCTAGCTGCATTACTCACAGATGTCGGAGCCTGTTGAGTAATTTTCTTGTGCTTATGTTCACCGGCAGAACCCTTAATATTGGTATGGCATGACGGATTTGTGTTCACTCGCAGCAGAGTAGCACGGACCTCCAAGTACCAAGGTTAAGACCCTTGCACAAAATACTCAGTCAGAAAGCAAAGAATAAACAGAGCCGTGGAGTAGGAGAAACAACGAAGGAAGCGTGTCCATGCTATAGGCTAGCCGACGCCACTTGGACACGCCCCATGCTACCCAACCGACCCTAATTCCTTTGTCGACCAATCAGATCGCTTTAAACCTGGCACACTTCCATGAGTTGCGGCTAGGCCCATACTTGCCGGCCCTATTCCCCATTGACTAATCTGGTCGTATTAAGCCTGCCACACACACCAAAAGGGTGTCCACACCCGTGCTTGGTCGGACCCCTACTTTTATTGACCAATCGGGTTTCTCCAAACCTGACACAGCTTTAAAAGAGGTAGAAATTGTGTCAAGAAGTCGTCATACTAAGTTAGCTTCCCAAAAACCACGCCAACATATTAACGGCATGCCAAACATGCCAAAACGAGCATGCCAGGCGCATATGCCAAACGGACATGCCAAGTACACATGCCAAAACGTACCAATCCACTCTATGTTCGTGACCAGCATCACAACAGACTTCAAATTGGAGTCTAACACCAATAAGCCAAAATCTAGTGACCATGGCCGCCAGGCGCTACTTGCACCATCTTGCCACTGGCATGAACAAACTATGCCAGACATGCCGCAATGCTACTGTCATGCGCTAAAGGCGCCACTATACCATTGGCATATGCTAATAGCGCCACTACGCCGTTATCAGGCGTTAACAGGATATGGCCATAATCAATGGCTACCCTTCCTCATGATATGCAATCTCAGCCGTCCAAGTTCGCCACCGAACTGATAGGATTGTGGCAAGTTTTAGGCTACCAGCCGAGATAAGCCTAATAGCACCACATGCTATTTTTCCTGCGGCAAGTCTCTTGACCTTGACTTGCCACACGTAGCAAACTGCTACATGTTTTCCACGAAAACACTCGAGACATCAAACATGTCACAAAACTGGGGGATACTCATCAGGGTATTGGTCTGGCAGTTTATAGCTTGCAGCGTGCAATACGCCCGTTATAAGAAAGTGTCAGAAAATGGAACATTTAGTGGTGGCATAAAGTAACGGGTGTAAACGGATCCACTTCATTCATCATGGAAGCATGGTTTCCGACGGTTATACGTTACTCCACTCTTATATCACTCAATCGTTCCCACTTCCTACGAGACTAGGGTACATTTTATTATGACTTGTATAAATAGGTTTCACCTATTTCCACCAAATAACAAGTTTTGGTCAGCAACAAGATAATATCCAGAAATCACCAAAGAATTGATAGCTTTTCATTCTGCAAGCCAGTTTCACTTTCTGATACAAGTCATAAAATATCCACACCTTCAGAATTAACCATTCTGGTCTCAACACTTTATTCTCTTCCCTCCCTAAGACCAACCCTTCTCCTTCACTTTGTGACCGAAGCAAGCCTGGAACGGCCATTTCTCGGTTTAGGCCAGGATTGTACAGATTAATCTCTCGAATCAAAAGTACTCCCGTACAGTGCATTGTTTAGGGTCTAGACTTATTTCTCATCCACACACCCAAATTTACCAAAAATATCAGAAACATTTTTTACCCACAAACAACGGGTTACACAAAGAAGAAACATGTTTAAACACAATGTGATTCTAGCAATATACTAATATATTGAAATCTTTTGGATAAGCATGCTTAAAAATGATACATACTAAAACAAACTAACATGACATGAATATTGTACACAAATTGATCTAATTAACAAATTGAAATTTCATACCTTGCTAGGTATTTGCCTTCCGTAGAACGGTGAAACAAGCAGGAAATCATCTCGATAAGATGGAAATGAATGAATGAAAATCGAATAACGCCCTTCACGACCTTTCAAAAACTTCTCCCACAGTAGTGATAATTGATGAGTGCCAAATATTGCATATTCATACACCTTTTCATTGGCACTTAACTCATCTTTCGCGCTTCAAAGTCATATATTATCCCAAATTCTGCATTCTTACCATCTTCAAGAATAAATATTTGTATTAATTAATTTTGTGTTTTTAAGTACTAAATAAATCTTGGAAGAATTGAGAAGACAAAAGAGAATAAATTTGGAAGCATTGCAACCCGCTCGCGCATCAGTGGCAACCTGTTTACAAATTCATGGGATTAAACAACCCATGATCCAAAACCCAAGACCCAAATCCATTTCCACCTCACCCCCATTGGATTCTTTCCAAAACATCCACCTCACCCCCATTGGATTCTTTCCAAAACCTCCACCTCACCCCCATTGTATTCCATTCTATCCATCAATTAAGAAAACATGTTTTGTTTAATTGTTGAGTGGTTGCTACAGTAAATTTCGAATCCCAAGTGTGAGAGAATTTTTGTGTATAAATAGAGAGGGTTGTTGTGTTGAAAACTGATCCAAGAATAGCTTGTTCATGTTAGTTTATCAAATTTCAATTTTGTTGTAATGTTCTTCATGTTCTAATTTCATTTACTAGGGTTTAGATGAAGCCCTAATCTCATTGGTATGTATTCATATCTTGTATCTTGTTCTTGAAAGTTTAGAATTGTTTAAAGATATAATTTAATCCAAGTTTTTCAACATCTTGCTCTCACAATGTATGCCATGTATCCATTTTAGTTAGAATATCTCTATGTTGATTATGCTACAACTCATGCTTAACCAAATATTGATCTTTAGATTAGTTGTGCTTAATTAGACAATTAATGCTTTGGAGAAATACTTTAGTTGTGATTAAATTATCCATTGGAGAAACACCTTAGTTATACGGTAGACTTGAATCTACTATAAGGACAAGAATAATATTACAAGTTGAATACATATCATAGGTTATTGGTGGATTTTAATACCCTAGTATCCATATTATCATTGTTTACATATCTTGTTATTTGCATCTTTTACTTTTATTATTTCAGTCACTTGAAAATCATATCGTCGTATCGACAAAATCAAACCCCTTTTGGTTACTCTCTGAATCAGGATTTAGAATTAACTTCTACACTCTCCAAGTCTCTGTGGTTCGACCTGTGCTTGCCTTGTGTTGCTTGTCGACACTGTGCACTTGCAGTTTATACATAGAAGTAGGTATCTTTCCGAGCCTACCAATAATGGTAAAGGACCCTTTGTCAATAATATAAAAGCAATCTTAGGAACTCTCTTAAATGGAAATTCATTCACTCTAGAACAAATGAAGCAAACCTGTATCTTTACCATTGTTAGTTTTGGAAACCAGTTCATTCTTAACCTCCTTACTACCAAACTTGTATCTTTATCATTCATATGCACTTCTTAGCATTCATCTATCCACCATACTCATCCGTTCAGCCTTTCTCTGCACCATTCAATCCTATATCTGCAGTTTAATTAACTACTCCCTTTTCCCGCTGGCTTCATTAAATGCTATAACTCCAGCTTCAGTAGCATGACAACACCATCTCTTATGTATATTTCCTCAAGCCATTTTACACAACTGCAGCTGCACCATGGCATGTAGCCTTATCAACCAACATAACCGGCTTAAGTTACTTCATCTCTAACTGTATCTCAAATTCACCACTAAACCCACAATATTTCTCTTTGTTTCTATCTCCAGCCAACTCAATCTGAACCCAGTAATCTATCATCTCTATCTTCACAGGTTTTTCCTCTTTTAAACCTTCTTCCGCATACACCATTAACAGCTACATGGTTTTTTTTTGTGTGCAATTTATGTCGACAACCATCACCACATGAATTTCAGCTGCAACACCATCGTCTCTTCTGTTGGTTTCACGTTATCATAACATTCCAATTCCATTTCAAACTCTCCTTAGATTGATGGTCGTAACATCAATTACTCCTAACATCATCAATTCCATAAAAAACTTCTCACCTCTTCCAGCCAGACTCTCACAGAATTCAATTGCCCCACTATGGTAACAACATCGAACCCATCTCTCTGATTTCCATCATCACTAATTTGATTTCCTCAACCCTTCTCTCTGTTAACAGAGAACCACATCTTCTTTTCCGTAACATCAAGACTCAGAAAAACCCTCAAATTCTCAGACCTTGGATTTAATTCTTCAATTAATTTCGAATTACGCTGAAAAACCCTTACTCTTCACTTCAAACAGCATCGACCATTTCCATTTTCCTATTGTCAATCGATGGCAGCATTCATATCTTCTACTTTGAATCCTTCTCAATCTCTATCTTCAATCATCTTCCATTAATTTTCTCTATCTCGATCTCCTCTCTCGATTTTATGGCTGAAGAAGAAAGAAGAACGAAGAAGGAAAAAAAAAAAGGAAAAAAAGTGGTGGCTGGGATTCGATCTTGCAACCTTTAGGTCACTTTACCTCGGGTTTTACTAAAATGCCCCTCAATAATTAAAATATTTCCAACCTACGTGTTCTTTTTTCTATCCGATCAATTTACCCGATTATCCTTCATTTTGTGTTGTATTTACAATAGTTTCAGTGAGAAATGAAAATATGGCAGGGCTCTTTTAACATTTCATTGTCGATTGAAAAATGTTTGGGATACCAAATCCAATCTTTTTATGTCAATTGATCACTTACAATTTACAAAAAAAATGGCCATATAAAGGTCCTCCCTCGCTTTTCTCGGTCAGCCCAATTATGTAAAACATCTTTAAGATTCTTGAAAATAAGGACAAATTTACATGCTAGACATTTCTTGTTTGTTTCTGTTTTTTTTTCTTCCAAGAACATAGTTGTCTAAATTGGATTTATATTACTTCAATTATGTAAAACATCTTTAAGATTCTTGAAAATAAGGACAAATTTACATGCTAGACATTTCTTGTTTGTTTCTGTTTTTTTTCTTCCAAGAACATAGTTGTCTAAATTGGATTTATATTACTTCTTTCAACTTGTTACCACCAAAAACAACAAATCTCGATGAATAGAAAAGTTATCAACTTTTCTAGTAACCGAAACAAATATCTTGATTAATTTTAGAGGTTCTGGTGATATTTTTATCCCTCTTATTACTTGACTGTGTACGTGGTAGGAATAAAAAAAATACAAACCTCCCACCGTTCATCTAAACCTTGCTACTGAGCCTCAAATTTTTCACTGAATCTTATCTTCTCTTCTTCGAATTCAATGCACTGAATTGTCTTAATCCGTTTCTATTAAATCTCTATCATCATTTAAAGTGATGTCTTTTTAAATTTGTTTTTTTCCTCTTTACTTTGATATTGTTTCACTAATTTTCTTCTTTGTTTTTCAAGGTGTTGCTTGGTCATGGTTAGCAGGTATTGCTAACAGAGATCTGACCTTTCTCTCGGATAAAGATTCTCATACAAAGGTTGTACCCATCTAAAGGTTGTCTCTTCAAATTTTGTAAGTTTCAAGGTGATAAGGATGCATTTGATACCCTCTAACGTGACAAAAAACAAACTTCTCCGACGGAAGGCTTTCTGGTTCAACTTTACAAGCAGGAGTTATAAATTTGTTTGATGGGTTCAAGCTAAACAAACTGGTATGAATCATCCACTTTCCTTTCCATGCATTGGCACTCGTCCTCTGTATTGCACAACACGTATTCGCTCTAAGTCTTGTATCAAATATATAAATATAGGACGCTTTAAGTTCAAACTATCCCAACTCTGGCTGTACTACTTCTACATTTCTATAACTCTAGTGTCTCTCAATATGTCAACTAGAAAATCTATATGGGAAGTATCTGATCTTATTGAACGAATCAAAAAACCCAGTTTAGATGAGGATGATCGTGTTAGCCGAGTCATTCGATATCCTCACATTAAATTACAACCCACTATTCAAAAATGGAGTGTTAGCCTTATGGGTAAAATTATATGTGAATTTCCTATGGGAGCTGATAAAGTGGAGCAGGAGTTAACATTGGCTTGGGGTCATGGGCACTTTCAAATCAGGAGGCATGATACGAATATGTTCATCTTTAGATTTTATGATTGGGATAGCTATAATGTTGTTTTAGAACAAGGCCCATGGACTGTAGATGGTTACTTAGTTATCTTCAGATAATGGAACACATCCGTCATTCCTGCGAACATTGATTTCACCACTCAGCAATTTTGGATCGACATCAAAAAGCTGCCACCGGAATTTCTTAATGTTGAAGTTGAAAATCAAATTGCTAGCATTCTTGGTAAGCCATTAAAGCTTATTCCAGAAGATGGTAATCCTACTGATACCAACGCTGTAAGTGTGCTTATTGAATTTAATATCTATAATCCAATGTTAAGAGGAATTATGACTGAGAATGCAGCAAAAGTAACCCATTGGATTCCCATTTATTTTCAAAGACAACCAAAACATCTTTGTCCTGCTTGTCTCATTTTAGCTCATGATGAAAATGAATGTTCAGATAAAGCAGAAAATGTGCAAACTATTGCTAGTTTTGTTTTCAAATTTGGTGAAGATTTTGGTGAGGTTATTGATCCCAGAGCTAATAATCCTAAATATAAGCAGGGAGAGAAAATCTTTATTTCTCCTAAAAAGAGTAGAAGTAAGAAGAGGCTGGAGAAGAAACCATTTCAAATTCCAGAGGATGGTTTTCAGGTCTCTACAATTTATCTGGCTTCAGATCATGAAGCTGAATCTTCAACTGCTAGAAGGTATAAGCGTCTTCGCGAAGAATCACTTGCAAGCAGTTCTGCCAGTGCCCCAGTTATTGCCAGTCAAGATCAAGACCAACATTTCAATAACTCTCAGCACGAGGAGCAAGCTCAATCTACCTGTTTTGGGTATGAACATCAAATGCATCCCACTTTTTATCGGCCTATTCCGCAGCACGGAGCTTGGGACAACTATATGGGAAAATATTATGGAAATCTTTCGTCTGAGAAGGAAGATCAGGTCTTCTCTTCTACCTCTTATTTCCTTCTTCTCAATTTTCCTTTCGTTTTTGTTTTCAATCTTCCTCATCCAACTCTTATTTCAATTTTTCTGGTTGTTACCTATTCCCATCGCCTTTTTACAATGCGCATACTTGCATGGAATGTTCAGGGATTAGGAAATAAACATACTAGACATCATTTGCAGGATTGCATTCATCATTATAGCCCAGACATTGTGTTCCTTTCCGAAACTAAACAACAAAATAAACAAGCTAACTTTTTATTGCAAAACTTGCATTATCCGAATATATGGTGTCACAATACTAGGCACAAGGCTGGGGGATTTGCTGTCCTATGGAAAGACGGTTTTCAAATAGAACTCATGCATTTTACAGATTATATGATTAATTTCATTTCACATAATGGACCAGAAAATCAGCAATGGGTTCTCACTTGTTTATATAGTTCTTGTTATCATGAGGAAAGGAAATTACAATGGCAGACTATTGATGATATGGGCGAACATATGGATTTTCCGTGGATCATTATCGGGGATTTAAATGTCACACTCTACTCTCATGATCGAAACTCTTTTACTACTCATCCTTATTATGTTCCACAAATCATTCAGGATACTATTCAGAAATATGGCCTTCAAGATATTAAGTTTACAGGTCACCCTTTTACATGGTCTAATCGAAGGAAAACTGCTCATTTAGTTCAAACAAGACTAGACAGAGCGCTTGCTTCCAATTCTTGGCTTTCATTATTTCCTGATGCCATACTTAATCATCTTATTCCTTTAGGTTCAGATCATGCACCAATCTTATTATCAACTACCCCTCAATATACCAAAACCTACAGGCCTTTCAGATTGTATGAGACGTGGACAAAACATGAGACATTTCAGGATCTGATTCAACAGGAATGGCGGAAGGTTCAGATTGGCTCTTCGGCTATGCAATTTACTAAGAAACTTTAGCAGGTTCAGAGAGGTATTAACAAATGGAAGAAGCAGCACTTTGGTAATATTGAGGAACATATTCAAATATTACAGAAACAAATTACAGAAGCTCAGGCTCCACCAAATGCTTCTCAAGACACTATTATTGACTTACAGAAAGCTCTTCAGCATTGGTACAATGTCAAAGCAGACATCAATCATCAATAATCGAGAGATCAGCTACTCCATAGTCAAGATAGAAATACCAAAGTGTTTCATGCTCAAGCTAACTATAGAAGAAGGAGGAATCAAATTGACTCTATCAGGGATGAATAGGGTAACTGGTACTCTACAAGAAAAGATATTCAACAACTTCTTATCAAGCATTTCAGTTCCATTATGACTTCATGTAATCCTTCCTCCGATTCAGATATATTTAATTTAATCTGTCCCTGTATCTCAGCTCAAGAAAATGCAGACCTCATACAGATTCCTACTCGAGAAGAAATTCGACAGGTAGTGTATCCGATCAAAGCTTGGGCAGCGCCAGGACCGGACGGCTTTCAGGCGGGCTTCTATCAATTGTGTTTGGATGAAGTAGCGGATGATTTAGTTTCTATGGTGCAAGACTTTTTTCAAAATGGTAACATGCTTCCACAACTCAATTTCACCTATCAAGTTTTAATTCCAAAGAAAGCATGCATCGAAACCCCATCAGATCTTCGCCCAATCAGTTTATGCAACATTTCATATAAGATTATTTCGAAAATATTAGCCAATCGATTAAAACACCTGCTTCCTCGCATTATTTCTCCATGGCAAGCTGCGTATGTTCCCGGACGAAATATCCTTGACAACACTATCATAGCACATGAAGTAATTGATTATATGAAAAAAACTAAAATATCTCAAGGATCTCTCGCAATTAAGTTGGATATGGCAAAGGCGTTTGATCGAATGGAATGGAGTTTTATCATCAAAATTATGCAATGCCTGGGTTTTCATGCTAAATGGTGTGATCTGATTTATCAATGTATTAGCACTGTATCCATCTCTCTTCTTCTCAATGGGTCTCCCACTCCATCATTTAAACCAACCAGGGGAATTCGTCAAGGTGATGCTCTTTCCCCATATATATTTATCATGTGCATGGAGGCTTTTAGTCGAATTTGCAAGCAGCTGAAATAAAGGGTTTAATCAGACCAATAAAGCCAGTCACACATGGTCCCAGTATCTCCCATATTTTTTTCCGCCGATGATTGCATCTTATTTTCAATGGCTTCGAATAGTTCCATTCATAATCTGATGCAGCTTATCTCTCAATTTTTTAAAGTTTCAGGGCAGATAGTCAATCTAACTAAATCAAGTGTTCACTTCAGCAAGCATATGAGTGAGGTAGACAAAGACTATCTAGTAGAAATGATTCAAATGTCTAGAATGCCTTTGACGGAGAAATATCTGGGCATTCCATTATTTATTGGCATGAATAAAAATGCTTGTTTCAGTGATACTGTTCATAAGATGGATAACATACTTCAAGCTTGGCAGAGCAAACTAGTTAATCAGGCAGGTAGAAGCACTCAAATACAAGCAGTGACAGGTACCATGGCACAATTTCAGATGAGTTGTATGCATATTCCAGATAAAACTCTGCGGAAAATGGAGGATTTTCAACGTAATTATTGGTGGCAAAAGAAATCTAAAAAATGAGCTTTTTTTGTTAGCTGGAATGATTTAATCACACCCAAAAGATTTAGGGGATTGGGTTTCAGACAGCTACGTTGTTTTAATGAAGCCTTACTTACCAAGTTGGCATGGCGAATGATAAATGAAAAAGATGCTACATGGGCTCAACTGCTTCGGGCGAAATATTTTCGTAATGGTGATCCTTTGTATGGTGATGTCAAGAAGCATGGTACATGGATATGGAATGGCATACAGAGAGGTTTAAGATGGATTAAACGATACCATATCTGGGAGGTGGGAGATGAAACTCAAATCAATCTCCAAGCACAATGGTTTGGCCAAGTATCTGACCAGCATTATCAGCATCATCCTCTCCCTGTATCCACTTCGCAAACAAAAGTAGCTGAATATATTGATCACTCTACAAGAAGCTGGAGAATGGATAAATTACACCAAATATGTAGTTCGAATCAAATTCAAAATATTCGACATATCATCATACCGCAGCAACTAGCTTCAGACCAACTTAGGTGGTCTTTAACAAAGAATGGTAAATTTTCAGTTAATTCAGCATACTTGGCTATTCTTCTCCAACAAAATAATCTGCTGGTCTCAGTTCAACAGCAAAAAATGTGGCTGATGATATGGCATGTTGAAGTTCCATTTAAATGTCAGCTGTTTTTATGGAAATTGGCTAAGGATATTTTGCCAGTTGCATCCAGATTTCACAGCATAGTTACTTCTGGGAATTCAGCATGTGTCCAATGCTCCAATGGGATTGACACAACACATCATATTCTCCTTCAATGTTCTTTTGCTTGGGAAGTTTGGTCTGCTATCTCAATAGAAATTCTTCAAGATGCTACTCAGTATGTAGATTTCCAGCAATGGATTCAGTCGTGGTTGGATAAAAACTCACTTCTTTCTTTAAAGACAAGCTATCACAGGCAGCTAGCAGTAATAACACTGTGGTTTCTTTGGAAAAGCAGATGCTCGAAGATTTTTGAAGGAAAAATTCAAACTCCTGCAGCCATTGTCCAACAAATTTTACATTTCTGTTATATTTATCGGATATGCATTCATAATAGCTCTAGGCCATGTAGATATCCTAGCATTCATACAACTCCTAATTATATAAATATTTGGCTTCCACCTCCACATGATTGGTTAAAGTTAAACTTTGATGTTTCTATTATCCCTGATTCTAACTTTGCTGGTTTCTCTGCTGTTTTACGAAACCATCTAGGAGACTTCATGGAAGCCATGGCCTGGACAAGCAATGTGAGAGATCTTGATCAGGCGGAAGTGATAGCTCTGCTGACAGTAATGCAATGGCTTAAGTTCAAAAATCTAGGTAGAGTTATAGTGGAAGGTGACAATAAATTAGTTATGTTGGATATTAATGGCAGCATGCTTGATCTTATCAGATGGGAAGATCAAAAGGCGATGTCTGAAAGTTTATATATTTCTCAGGGTTTTGTTGATGTAAAATATAGGTTTGTTACCAGAGTTTGTAATAGCGCAGCGGACAAGTTAGCTAGATTTTCTCGCATAAATAACTGCACCAACCATTGGGTTATGAATCCACCAGAATGCATCAGAACTTTACTTCAGAGGGAAGCTGGTTATTAGGAGCAGTAACTTTATGGATGATATCTGTGCTTTGTCTTGTAATATATCAGGGCTGTACTAAAGTTTGTTCAATATAAAGTTCTTCTAAAAAAAAAATCTAAACCAGCTAGTTCTCAGGCCTAATTTTTCTTGTTATAGGGTTTTTTGGTCATAAAATGGGCGTCCAAGCCCATTTTGCACCCTTAATTCAGCTTGTTGGCCCGTAATCTGCGGATTTAACCAGGACCAACCGCATTTTTGCGGATGGATGCCCAAACCGTTCGCTAATGGGTTGGATGCAGATGGCATTTTTGGAATCCAATGGATTACGGATTGGGTCCTGATGCAACCTTTAAAATCCGTTGGACATCCATAACCATTATATTAAGGATATTTATATAGTTTTTAGAAAATATATAAATAGTTCAGGAATTCTTAAGGTGTTTGCTTGGAGTGTTGTTCATGACACTTTATATATATATATATATATAGAATGTGTAGGTTCTATAAGAAATCTTCTATGTTGGTTTTATTTTTGTGGTAATTATATAATTGCCTTACTTTTCAAGGGTTTTACAAATACCCTTATGATACAATAAAAATACCCCTTTCCAATTACAGGCCCATCAGGGGTCAATTAACGTTTTTCTTTTTTCCACATTTACCCTTTTAAAATCAGTCGACTTATCTCGTGATTTCTTATTTCATTTCACATCTAAAGAATTTATGCATCTGTTCTCTCTGTCCAGCCATCACCACCTCCGCCACTACCACCATCTTTCCCGCCATTAACAGATTCATATTTCAATACAAAATTATATCAACAACAAATGGTTCTTCTTAATCTTCTTTTGAAGATCGATTGTCAAAATCAGGTTCAGAGAGATCAAAATCTGATTTAGGTTTTCATTTTTGGTTTTAGGGTTAAACTTGTTCAAGTTTATCGAAGTTTCAAGAAGTAGTGATGATGATGGTGGTGTTGTTGGCGGCGGAGGAGGTGAAGATGACTACTGCTGATGTTCATTTTGTTATAAACTCATTGTTTATAATTTAGCATGTGTGTTAGATTTGATTGGTAATTTCGATATTGATGTTAATGGGTTTTCAATCGAATGGTTGAATTTGTATGGATTTTGTAGTCTAATAAGTATCAGATCTGATTTTGAATCTGATTTAGGTTTTCATTTTTGGTTTTAAAGTTGAACTTGTTTGAGTTTACCGAAGTTTCAAGAAGTAGTGATGATGATTGTGGTGCTGCTGGCGGCGGAAGAGGTGTGATTTGTTGATTCCTTCTATAGATCGAGATTCAATTTACATCAATTCCTAAATTGGTGACGGAGATAAAGGGGGATTGCAGTGATTTTCTTGTTTTGAGTTTCTATCGGCTGTTGTGGTAGTGATGTAACATTATTGTTGTTGGTGGTGGTGAACATTTGGTTTGGTTGACAGGGAGAATGAAGTTTATCGACAAATCAAGATCTTATTTAGGTTTTGATTTCCGGTAAGAAGATTTCAGAATTTGTATAATTGAAGATTACTAATTGATCTGTTAGATATAGTTTCATGTTTCATGTATTGGATTTTTCCCCAATTCATATTTTGTTAATTTTGTGGTTTTTAAAGGTATTACATGCTCATTTTTAGGGACTATGCAATTCTCTATTTTAGCTTGTCTTGCCTGCAATTCATATTATGTCTTGACCGCAAAGTCTATGCAGTTAAACTGGTGAGGAAAATGTTAGGGACTGTAAATGGTTGCAGTGGTGGATTGAAGTAGTACTATGCAACATGGACTGGTGAGTGGTATAAAATGGATCCAGGGTTCAAAAGATGGATTTAAGTGGTTACAACAAGTTTGTTCATGAAACTGCACTCACTCAATATGGAAAATATGAGTTTGATCATTCTTAGTTTGTTGTTAATTTGTGCTACAGGTATTGGTAAAACTGTCATGAAACTTCACTCACTCAGGTATTGTTGTTAGTTGTTGACACCATATTTTGGGATCAACTTTTATTGTCGACACAAAAAAATTAGAGTATTTTTTTTCAGTTTTTGTATCAACTAAGGAAATTGATCAACTTTGGTTGTTGACACCAGAATTAGGAATCAATTTTGGTTGTTGACCCCATTCACTGGGATCAACATCCATTGTTGACCCAAAAAAGTTGGAGTATTCTTTCACTTATTGTGTAAACAAAAGGAAATTGATCAACTTTAGTTGTTGACACTAGATTTTGGGATCAACTTTGGTTGTTGACTCCATTCACTGGGATCAACTTCCATTGTTGACCCAAAAGAATTGGGAATATTTTCAGTTATTTTTTAAACAAAGAAAGTTGATCAACTTTGGTTGTTCACACCAGATATTGGGATCAACTTTGGTTGTTGACTCCATTCATTGGGATCAACTTCCTTTGATGATACACAAAAACTTGAATATGTACTAGTAAAGTTATTTTTAGACTTTTAATTTTTGGATCAACTTTAGTTGTTGACACCAAAATTTGGTGGGGGTGGCGGCGACGACGGTGGAGTGGTGGCGGTGGTGGTGGAGTGGCGGCGGCGGAGTGGTGGTGGTGTGGCGGCGACGGAAATACCATCGGCGGCGACTGTGGTTGTTGTGGCGGCGGCGAAGGTGGTGGTAATGGAATATTAGTGGTGGCGATGGTTAGTAAGTGGTAATGGTGGTGGCGGTGATGTTGGTGGTGGAATGGTGGCGGTGAAGTTGATAGAGAAAGAAATTGTTTGTATTTTGAAACGGGCACCTAGCTCAGCTGGTCATCCCTGTTTCCCAAAGTTTCATGCGCTCCAGGAGGTCCCAGTTTCGAGCCCCCAATGACGTAATATTGCAGGAATTAACATGGAAGGTAGAGTTAGCTTTCCCCCCTTGTGACACAATCTCAGCCCCACCATCCGGTTCGGCTCCCTTGGCTAGGTTACCCATGAGGCTCGCTGGTAGGCTAGCACAACAACCTGTTCAATTAATGTAGTAGTATGTTGTTGGATCTTAGCTTGTTAGGCTTCCAACTAGTTAATGTAATACTCTTTATCTAATAATATTTAGTTATTAGTTTCTTTTATTTTGAAATAAAGAAAAATATTATATAAATGAGGGTATTAAGGTAATTTATTTTTATATGGATAAGGTTTTTAAATGATATGGGTATATTTATTGTTGTATAAGGGTATATTTATTGGGTATCAAAACCAAGGATATTTAATTAATATACCCTTTATTTTTTCATCATACATTCTAATTAAAACAAATCTATTGGATTATCCGTACCCAATCTAGTCATCCATACATCCATTGAACGCAAATCCGTTAGATGTTGGATTGGATGTGAATGTCAAATTTGAAATCCATAATTAATTAGATTGGATGCGGATAAAATATAAACAGTACCATACCGGCCCACGCTCACCCCTGGGTAAGGGCAAGGGTAGACTAAATCAAAACTTTTTCGAACTTTTACCCATACGTTCCTATAAACCTGGCCCTGCCTCAGGTTGGAATTTGATAATACAATAACTAGAAAAATGAAAACCCACCACAGAATCTATCTTTAATTTCTAGAAGTTTGGAAACCTAAAAATTGTGGTTCAATTCCAAAAGCCATTTTTTAATTAAAGGTCAATAGAATGCTGTCCTATTGAAGAAAAATAGATACTAGATCACCGCTGCCACAGTGGGGAGGGCCGACCGAAGAAAATTGAAACACCGTTATGCGTAATGGTGTTATAAGGCTAAAATTGATATGTATTTAATTTATGGTAGTTTACGTAAATTTCTACCATTTTTTATGCATTTTTTGTGGTGGTTTCAATCAATTTACCCCATGTATTATGTATCATTTGTGGTGGTTTGCACCAATTTCACCATGTATTATGCATCCTTTGTGGTGCTTTGCATAATGGGTATACATTAAATTTTAAAAGTCAACATCGAATTTTTCGTAAAAACACTAAATTATATATTGTTGTTTGTACTTGTTGCGTAGATTTTTTAAAATCCTTTCAAATGATATAAAATTTGTAAAATTCTAAGGCACCGATTTTTAGATATGTTATATTAAAGTTTGGTTGCCAATTATACCCCTGAAAAAATAAGATGTATAAGGAGTTATAATAATTAAACTAAAAGGAGGGACATTTTATTTCCAATCTTTTTATCAAATTAAACATATGTTAGGTTTCATTTAACAAAAAAATGGTCATAAAAGGGACTCCCTCCCTACGGGCCCTCCGGTCGGTCGGCCCGATTAGAAAGATAACTTTTCCCTAAGTGATGTAATTATCCGAATCGCTTTTATAACCTTACAGAAAAGTAATCTCAACTACTGTAAAGAAGATAAGAGTTATGATAATGCAACAATTTTGGTTTATACACAATGCACAATGACCATCCAACTCCCTAGCTTAATTTATAGCTATATATACGTGAATGTAATGACAGTAGACGCATGGGTTGATGGATTTGTTCCAAGTACAATTCACTTGGTTATTATGGAAAATCCAGTTGGCGCACTGATGCAATTTATAAGTAGAAATTAGTAGTAAAAAAGATTACTATGGTAACCTCTCTTCTCTCTCCCACTTTTCAAAAATTAGAGAAAAACTCATCAACTTTTTCTTCTTCCTTTGCTCAGAGTTAGTCCTTTAGGGGCTAGATCTGAGCAAAGCTTTCTTGTTTTTAGTTATTTTTGTTGTTTTCAAATAATTTCTTCACTATTAGAGCGATTTTTATCTTAGTCATTTGGGCGATTTTATATACACTTTTATAGTGTTTCTTTCTAACGATTTGTTCGTGTTTGATTTTTTTTTGATAAAGTACATCTAATGATTCGAAAATAGGGCGAAGATCAATTTCTTCTTCATCAGAAAAATAGATCTTGAGTTCGGGTTAATTGCACATAAAGAATTTTTGAGCATATCACTCCTCTGTCATAGGAGTATCTCTTTTCTAAGAAGAAAAAATCTATCAAAATGGTCGAATTATAGTTTCGTATGCCATTCCTTCTCCAATCTCATAGTACAAGATTTATGTTTTGTATCTTTCTTTGTATTTTTTCCATGTTATGATGTACTTGTTTCTCTTTAAAACCATCATGTAAACTTTTCTTATAGAATGAAATACTTGTGGTTTGATGATAAAAAAAAAAAAAACAAATTACTTGATTCTCTCTTTCTCTCCTACTTATACGTTTTCTTCCCATCCCATCGGCCATTAATTTTAGAAATTAGAATCTTATTAGCTTACAGGATATAAATATGCGCCCAAAAGTTACTGTTTCCGTATGGGACCAAACAATCTTGTCTCTAATCTTATACTTCCTTTGTCCCACTATTAAATGACCTATTTGATTTTAAATTTTGTCCAACTAATAAATGACCTATATCACTAAATAAGGAGATATTTCTAAAATTATCCTTATAGTTAATTATAAATAATATAAGAAATATACATAATTTGATAGGCTTGTTTATATTCTTTACGTAGGTGTTTTAAAATGTTTTTCAATGGTATGAAGTTTGCGAACATCCGTGGAGTAGTTTGAGAGATAAATCATTTCTAAATTTCACTAATTATTATCCATAAGGGGTATAATTGTAAAAAATGATTAAAAGTACTTTTTCCTTGTTTGCCTTAAAAATTGTGCAAACTTAAACTAAATCACTTAATAGTGAGACGGAGGGAGTAATAAAATAATGCTACTTATTAAAAATTAATAAATGAAGACACGCCTACTATCCATCGAAATAGCACGAAAAGAATTTATTTGGGTAAATCAAGTTGCAGCCGTTTTCTCTCTCCAGGGAGAGCTCTGCAAATCGGGCTTTACTGAGTCAACACACTTTGCAAACGATTTGCCTTAAACCATCAACAAACCTTCAGTTTGATCTTGTTTTGTTTACCAGTCAGCTAATACTAAATTAAAACAATATGGTCTTTCAATTCGATGCAGGTTGAATAGGGTTCTATACAGTTGATGAAATCTGATGGATGTATTCTTCATACCACTTCAGTTTCCAGATCGTGCTTGGTCGGGTTGGTAACAATCTAATTCTTCCAGAAGTCAGAAACTAAGTGAGTCCTTGGAATCTCCTCCTCTTTACATCCTGTAAGTCTCCACAAGTTCTTAAAGCATCGTGCCTATTGTAGTTTAGTTTGTTTACAATCTGGTTTCAGTTCTTAGATCCGAGAAGATATATTCATCTCTCTTTCAATTACTGGTTAGGTCCAAATCGCAAGTCACCGCATATTCCCTCATGTTTTGTTAGTGTTTGCGTACCTTAATCCTATTTACCCCAAAATCAAAATCTCCATCATTCACACCTTGTATGATGAAATCTCAAACATGTCTAAAAAGTGGACGTTTTTTACTATCAAAAACATCACCTAAAAGTCTGGTTTCTTACTTTAATCATAATAAACATCATATATATCGGTTAATGTTTGAGGGGTTTCAGGTTCATCCTTTGGCCTTCAAGAGGATCCACAACTCCATCTGCAAACCGATCCAGGAAAATATGATTAAAGATAGGGCTAAAAAATTGCTTCTCTCTTATCAGTCAAATAATTATCATCACGTAGAGGGGATTTGGGTAGCAAAACTGGAAAAGAAAAATTTTCGATTGGTGATAACTCGTCCACAGAACGGGAAGAAGATATCATTTCCTTCGTGTCCATTGCATTCCTTGCTGAGCAACTCGACCGAGAAGAACTGTCCACTTCAATCGGATATAAAGTGGATATGGTTTACAATGTCTTTGGTGGGGACATGTATGTTTTGGGGAAGGGAGCCTCACTCTTTTTCTGTTTCTTTGCCTGTCTCTGAAAAAGGAAGTAACAGGGGCCCTATTGGACGACACGTGGAGATATATGGACGGGAGGATGCAGGACGAACAATGAATGACCACGTGACGCGGCTGCTTATTATAGATACTCAAGTTCCATACCACATCTTGACCGAAATCACGAGATTACACCCAGGGGCAATCAAATATGGTAAACTCAAGTCAGCGGTCATTCAATTATTAAAATGGCAGATCTTGATTAAAAACACGATCAAACCAAGTCAAAGGCAACCACTGCCGGGATGGGATTTCTCAACTGCTGAAGAGGGTCTCATTGGAACCCTTTGTAGAGAAATGCGAGATGTTGGCAAGACCCAACTCTCCCATATAAAATGAGTAATGAATGGGGGGATGTCAAAGGAAACTACGGAGTTTGATAGTCCAATTTCCACGCGAACTCCCGTATTATGTTAGTTTAACTGTTCCTTTATTGTATATAAATAAGTGTGCTATGACACAATATTGTACTTGTATTGTAGATCTAGGTTCAGGTTACGGTCTCTCCCATACTCTTATCTACGGAGCATTCTGCAGGCTATGTTCACTTTCGACTACTACAATGCTACACCAACAACTCAACTCCTCACCATCACCAGCATCACCAGCAACCATCACCAGTCTCTTGCGCCCTTTTTCATAACGGCAGGTCTCTCCGGCGGGTACTTTGTTTACCAACTAGGGATGATAGCTGTACTGAAATCGGGTTTTGTTATCTCCGACGGGTACTTAGTTTACAAATTGGGGTTAACAACTTCATGAAGTAGGACACTGGCCCTTTTAAAATTTGGCTTTTCTTGTGGAAAGTCGTTGAAGAAGAAGGCAGTCCAACCTTCGCTTATCTTTAAGTTCGTGGTTCAACACGGTACTACTCCCATCATACACAGTTGAATTCAAAGAACAAAGAGAATTCAAAGAACAAAGAGAGGAGTCGATGCAACTTTTCCAAACAGTATGAAAATGACAAAAATCGTCAACCTGTATTTACTATTATGTATTTTTCTTCCAAGTTTTTAGATAACCTAATTAGTAGCACTAAGGATAGTTTAGGTTCTGCGGGTCATCAACAACAGGATGCCGCTATGCGAGATTCTCATCACCAACGACAACATATCCCCACCGAAGGACGGGATATGAGCTATACACCACACCACATCACAGCAGCAACAACTACCAATCCACCAACCGATCGACTACACAACCATCATCACCACCAAAGGATTACTTCAAGGTTCATACTAAGAAGTACCCATCAAATCTTAGGATATTCTTATGGATAGTCATTGAATAAGGTGTCAAAACCTTCACACTCCGGATCTACCACCACCACATCAACTATTGGGCTAGCTATGACTGTTGTGTTGTACTCAAACTGTGGATTAAAACACCAGGAGCAATAATTGAACAAGATTGGGATGAAACTATGCAGGTAACAGGAATCAAAACTCACGGGAACATCGACGCCATCAAGGAGATAAGGTACTATCGAACAAGTTCGCCAGAAGTTAATGCTTATAATTGGGAATTAATTATGCTAATGTGTATTTACCCGATTGTAAAGACTAGGAATGCCACATTCTTAAACCATGTAACACTTGACAATTATAGACTAAATAAATTTCTCCTTTTCAAAAAAAAAAAAAAAAAATCCATTGAAATAGCTTATCGGTTATTTAATTTTTACCTTTATCGTTCAAAATATTCCAATTAACTTTTCATATAACTTTCAAATATTTACTTCTCAGGCTTTCACAAATCATGACCAATATACAAATCATGACCAATATACAGTAAAAACTCCATATACTAATAGTTTTGGGACTTCACAGAATTACTAGTATATGGAGTTTATTAATATAGGGAGGTATACGAAAAAAAAAATGATCATTTTTTTTGTTGTTGTTGCTAAATCAAAGTATGTAATTGCTAATGGATATGGATGTCTCCATTAATCATGCAACTGAGAAACAAGTTGTATATGCTTTAACCGAAGAAAAAATCATCCATTGAATAATTAGACAAGAAGTAGAGGGAGATAATTCTGATGATGATAGTATGGAGATACCAAAAATTTCATGCCAGGAAGCTTTAACTATGCTCAACAAGTTGGAAGTTTTTCAACAAGAAGACTCCCATAGTAATGAGGTCTTACACATCCGCAAATCAAAAGATGCGATAACAGCCCAAAGAGTTACATCCTTTAATTTTCCAAACAACTATAGATGAGTAGTATTTCATTTCATCTTAATTTTCGATGTAACAAGATTTGTGTGTTTCCAATAATGATGATTATATTAATATACGGCGCGCGAGTTAAAGGTGTCACTATTCATGTACAAAAACCCCAACAAAACAAATTGTTCACAAAAACCCCATTTAACATAAACTGTCTATATTACCCTTTTAATTTAAATCACCCCAACAAAAATAAAAATCAACCCCACCTTTACATTTTTATTATATTCACACCACCAACAGCAACACAGCACAACAGCACCGTCGCCACTGGCCGCCGCCACTGCACCACCATCGCCGCCACTTCACCACCACCACCGCCACTGCACCACCTCCGCCACTGCACCACCACCACCACTGCACCACCACCACCATTGCACCACCACCGCCACTGCACCACCACCGCCGCCACTGCACCACCGCCACCGATTCCACCACCACGGCCGCCACCGACCACCACCACTACCACCTCCGCCACCACCGCCGCCGACCACCACCACCACTGCCAACTTCCGTCGTCACCAACCACCACCGCCACCACCACCACTGCCAAGCGCCGCCGTCACCAACCACTACCGCCACCACCACCACCGCCAACCGCCGCCGTCACCAACCACCACCTCCACCACCACCACTGCCAACCGCCGCCGTCACCAACCACCACCGCCACCACCACCGCAGCCAACGACCACAACCACAGACGACCACCACCGTCATCGAGAAACACCATCATTATCACCGACCACCACCACCAACCAGCCGCCGCCACCACAAACAATTAATTTGATTGATCAATGTTCAACAAAATGAGAAAAAATGATGCAACCAAACTGAAAATGAGAAAAAAATGATGAAACTAAACTGAAAAAATGATGGAACAAAAATTTCTCGTGCAAATAATTTCTCGTGAAAAATGATGTAACCAAACTGAAAAATGATGGAACCAAAATTGGTTTCACCAAAAAATAGATGAAAACAAAATTGGTTTCACCAAAACTAGATGAAACCTAATTAGGTTTCATCATTTTTCCACATATTGTCATTTCACCGACACAACTTCAATGATGAAACCAAACCAAAAACAAATAGGCAAAATAAGAACAAAATGATGAAACCAAATAGAATAAAATGATGAAACCAAAATTGGTTTCACCAAAACTAAATGAAACCTAATTAGGTTTCATCATTTTTCTACGTATTGTAGCTCAGCTCAAACAAATCTGCAACACATTGCAGCTTCTCTTGTAATTCCAACAACATCTCTCAGCACCTCAAGCACATAACCAACATAAATTTGATAGATAAATAGTTAATGACTATCCAGCTACACCAAATATGAGAACAAACAAACTTAAACAACTTTCTGGTGTACTTCACAAAGAGAGTACCTGATTTAGCTCTTCCCCAACAACATCTGCTAGAGTACCGATGGCATCATACACAATCCGGAGATTTCTCTTCTGTAAGAATACCATACAAATAGAATAACATCAAAATCATGTGCATGATATAACACTCTTGCTAGAACATTTCCATAGCACAAAAATATCTGGAAGTTCGTTACTGTAACCAAAGTATTTCGATAAAAGAAATAGTCACCAAGAAACCTGATATCTCCCAAAGGCACACAAGAGGTGCTACAGAATAATTTCCAAATATGGACCCAACAACTCCGCGGACTCCTGAAGTTTACAAATGGTATAAGAACATGAAAAGGGCATGAGAAAGAAAGTAAGAATTGGGTACATTCACAGTAAAAACCTCTTCAAGTGTAGCAAAGGCTGAACAAACAGCTTCTTGTACACGTTTGTTAGTATCTAATACTCTTCGCAGAAGTCCCATCAACACCTTCTCATGTTGTTCATAACCTTTTTGATAGCTAACTCCCTGAATACCGTCAAGAAAATAATAGTCAACATCAAATGTGTGGATCACTCCTCTAACACTGAAAAGTGTAATGAGAATAAACTTGCTACAATGAATAGCCGCTAGAAATACGTTCATTTGTGTACCTGAACAACAAACTTGCTATAACGAGACAGTGTCCAACAGGTGATGCTTCTTATAAGAGGAAATTTATCGTCTAAAAGAGGGATGAGGAACGACACGATCTGCACGATTCATATAACTTAACTGTAAGCAAGTTATTGTTGTTATTCAATTCAAGTATAACTGAATACACACCATAAGAAGGCGGGGATAATCAGATATATTTAAGTAGACACATAACAACAGCATTACCTCTGGCAGATGAGGGTAAAGACCATTGATGCAACCTTCAGCTATTGCTCCAAATGCCAATACAACAGCTTCTCTTTCCTTCCACACTTCATCGCCTCCATTGGCTAGCTTGGCCTGTGAAACACAGTGAAGAAATATTTAGGAGGACTGGCTTCCTGAGGAGAATACTAATGCATAACCAGACTTTCGGGTGTAACATATAAACAATCCTATAGGTAGATTGAGTGAAGATCGTGGTCAGCTACGTTTGCATGATTTTTAGCTAGTCTATCTCTGTGGATATAAAGATCAGCATCAAATTCATCACAGATCGAAATCAAAGTCGATCTAAACTTGACTCCAACATAAACCCATTCTTCCTAATCGAACTTCACTTCCTTCTGAACTCCAATTCAATTGAATTACAGAAAAACCCTAAATTCTTGCACCAGATCCCCTTTCTTCAAATTCATAGTTCTAACAGCAAAACAACCACAACAACAACTTTACCATAAACTGAATCAACCCATGTCCTCTATCAATTACGACCTAGACAACTTTTGAATCAATGAAAACCCTGTTTTTCGAATCAAATCAAAACCCCAATTAACCGATTCAATTCGAAACCAAATTATCGTTAACTCGAAACCCAAATTTCACTGAATTAAAACCCATATTGTTGTTTGTTCGAACTGGTGGTGGTGATTATGGTGGTGGTGTGGTGTTACAGCGGTTGAGGCTGGTGGGAGAAAAGACATGGAAAGTGATGATAGTCGCCGCGGTGAAGGAGACGAAGAACGAAGAAAAATAAATGAGAGAAGATGAAGAAGAAGATAAGGTAAAAGGGTATGTTTGGCTTTTTTAAAAATAACAAAAACTAAATTTACTCAAAAATATTTGACCTGGGGTTTTTGTGCCACTTTTATTTGAAACGGTTTTTATTTGGTAGAAATAATATGACCGTTTTTTTCTTATCACTAGTTTGTTCACCTAGGGGTTTTGTCACTAGTTTTGATTAATATATGGAGGTAACTTCCTTATGGTGTGACAAATCTATGTTTATAACTATTGAAACTATATTTTTATTAATATATGGAATTTTTCTTTGACTTGAAAAATCTATTAATATTAAAATATAGAAGTTATTACTATTTATAACTGGCCCAAGTTGAAACTATATTTTTTATTAATATATGGAATTTTTACTGTAGTAAATTATGGATCTTGGTTTAGTCTTGGTTAACACCTTGAGGACTATGAAATTTTCGGTGAAATCACAGGTGTCTTGTTTCCAAATTTTGACCAATTGATTAAATAGTGGGTGAAAATATTGACGGTTCTTAAATGACTTTCATTGTTAATTATAAAACTCCCGTACCCCCTCCGCTCGTCAAGTCGTCTAAGTGAAAGATATCTCAGCTATCTTCGAAAGTTTCTAGTCGAGACTAAAAGATTCGTTCCGATCATAGATTGAGTTCAAGAATCTTGACTAAAATTCGACCATCTTGGCCCGGATTGATTACATTGATCACGACTCACGAGTACTTTCACAAAGAAAAAACAATTTTCCCACCCTATACTCATTGACCTGGTCAACATATTTTGACTCGAGAACAACATACTAAGCAGAACTATATCTTGCGACTAGTGAAGGAACTGGGGGTGGCTGAGGGGTGCTCCAACCACCCCAAAATCTCTAAAAGGTACCCACACTTTTTTATATGTACTTTCTGAGAAATTTTTTATAACAAATATTTAGCCAATTATATTGTTTTATAGCCCATCTAAATTTACTGGCGAATTTAGGGGCCAGGCAAACGGATTTAAGGGCCAACACTAAAAGACAAAAAAGTCACCCAAACGTAAAAATAAGTCATCCCTTAACCGATTAAGTCGTATTGGCGAAACTACCCTTATACATTCGGAAGTTAATGACCAAAATTATCTTCCGAATGTAGTGGTTCAACCCTCGACGTGCCAAGGCTCGATGATGGTTCGGTGGTGGTTCCATGGTGGTCAGTGCATATGGTTGGAGTTTTTGGCCACTTTACATTCGGAGGTTATATCCTTAACTTATCCTCCGAATGTCAATATTCCAAAAAATACAAACTATGAGTTTTTTCGAAAATCAGAATTTTGGGCCACTTTACATTCGGGAGTAAGAGTTTTCACTTATCTTCCGATTGGCCCAAAATTCTGAATTTCGAAAAACACTAATCTCTGGAGATTTTGTAATTGTTACATTCGGAGGATAAGTAAAAGATTATCCTCCCGAATGTGGGTTGGCTAACCTTGTACAATGGCCCTTGGAACCGCCCAGAGCCATGGCGTGGTTGGTTTCGAACCAAGAATATTCGGTAGTTAAAAATCTATACTATCTACCGATTGGCCCGAAATTCTGAATTTCGAAAAACACTAATCTCTGGAGATTTTATAATTGTTACATTCGGAGGATAAGTAAAAGATTATCCTCCCGAATGTGGGTTGGCTAACCTTGTACAATGGCCCTTGGAACCTCCTAGAGCCAGGGCGTGGTTGGTTTCGAACCAAGAATATTCGGTAGTTAAAAATCTATACTATCTACCGATTGGCCCGAAATTCTGAATTTCGAAAAACACTAATCTTTGGAGATTTTGTAATTGTTACATTCGGAGGATAAGTAAAAGATTATCCTCCCGAATGTGGGTTGGCTAACCTTGTACAATGGCCCTTGGAAACGCCTAGAGCCATGGCGTGGTTGGTTTCGAACCAAGAATATTCGGTAGTTAAAAATCTATACTATCTACCGATTGGCCCAAAATTCTGAATTTTGAAAAACACTAATTTCTGGAGATTTTGTAATTGTTACATTCGGAGGATAAGTAAAAGATTATCCTCCCGAATGTGGGTTGACTAACCTTGTACAATGGCCCTTGGAACCGCCTAGAGCCATGGCGTGGTTGGTTTCGAACCAAGAATATTCGGTAGTTAAAAATCTATACTATCTACCGATTGGAACCAAGAATATTAATAAATTATACTATCTAGCTGAATTACGAAAAACACTAATCTTTGGAGATTTTATAATTGTTACATTCGGAGGATAAGTAAAAGATTATCCTCCCGAATGTGGGTTGGCTAACCTTCTACAATGGCCCTTGGAACCTCCTAGAGCCAGGGCGTGGTTGGTTTCGAACCAAGAATATTCGGAGGATAAGTCATATTCGGAGGATAACTCTGAATCGGTAGTTAAAAATCTATACTATCTACCGATTATGGATGATGTTCTTGGATTTACACTAGCAGAAACATAATCGGTAGATAACGACCTACTTTATCTACCGATTATGGATGATGTTCTTAAGAAACGATGATGTTTTCAACGTGCTCGAAAATTGGGTTACTCTCCGCGGAGTGGAATGATTAGAACACAAAAATTAGGTTCTTGAAGATCAAAAAAATCGTAACGAGAGGGCTACGCCCCCCCCCGGACAGTGGCAGCAATATGCTCCTAAACCACTACATTCGGAAGATAATTTTGGTCATTAACTTCCGAATATATAAGGGTAGTTTCGCCAATACGGCTTAATCGGTTAAGGGATGACTCATTTTTACGTTTGGTGACTTTTTTGTCTTTTAGTGTTGACACCTAAATCCGTTTGTCTGGCCCCTAAATTCGCCAGGCTAAATTTTCAATACTGCTTCCATCGCTTTTCGGGACTACCCAATGCTGCTTCTCTCCTCCGTCCTCACCTTTTTATTTAAGAAACAAAAAACGATTTCCTGCTCATTCCAAATATGTGAACGAGAAGACACATCATGTTATATATCCAAATCCAACCCAGCTGTGCAACATCTAGAAGTAAAATCAATATATAATTACTTGGTAGAAGACAACAGAAGTTGTTTTTCGCTAAGTGGATATGTTCTTCTCAAACTTGGATTTTTGTACACAGTGTAGGCCATTTTAGTTGACAAGATATAAAGATACTTATTATCATTTCGTCAAATACTTGTGTATCTTGTGGTGTTGAGGGGTTAGACCGTTAGACCGGACACTTATGTTTCAACAAGTAAATGGAAACAAACAAAACCCTACTAGATCGTGTAGACAAAGACAAAACAAATCTAGTGATATTATTCAAAAGATAACTTTGTGATATCCATTAGTGTTCTTCTAGAACTATAAGACTTTATATTTCTTTTTGATCGAATAAAAATTACTGAACTACTGTAGGCATTTCTTTATCAAAAACGAAAAAAACTATTCTAGGCATTTGTGAAATAGATTTTTGAGCACTTGTTCATCTTCTTTTTAGGTGTGCGCCTTTCTTATTAAACAAATCCATGCGAGAGACTTTTCTATTTTCTCTGATCTCCACTATAATGCGAGACCGAGGTTGAACACAAGTTGGATTAGTAGTGGGAGTGCCCAGCTGACTAGGTCAGCTCATGAGAGTTAACCCAGCATGCTACAAAAAAGTTTAAAAAGATCGTTTCAACAATTTTCACCTAAAAACAGCATCGACCCATGCGGCATGTATGCTCCACCCATTTGCCATAACAGTAAAATGTGACTCCTGCGCTGCATCATGTTTTCCATGTGCAAGAATTACATCTGAGATATCTCCAAATAATGGATAAGGGCGCCTAGGTAGCGTTTACTCCTGATCAAATCAGTGGAGACTTTGCCCCCTCAATTATATAACCATTATGATATAGCCCTGGGTTACAGTGAGTCAGGGACCATGCCAGTGTCATTGTTCAGTGAGTAGACAACATTACGATAAAAACTGTTTGAGGATTCGATCAATAATTAAGTTTAGCAAACCCTTCAAATAAACATGGTTAGGTTAAAGGTCCATCAAACCTTCACTCAGTTATGGAACCTCATTGCTCATGAGGTTTCTTTTGTAAAGTTCAAAATGAAATCCTTTGAAATATGACCTCCAAGCCCAATCTAGGACACTAACGAAATAAAAACACATGATTGTACAACAAACAAAAATGGAAGAATACAAAACCCGAAAGTCATTTGAGGCAACTATGCGTCTATGCCAGGGCAGCCAGGCTGGGCCTCACTAGGTTGGTACAAGATGTTTAACAAGTAACAACGTTCGACTAACTAAGCGAGACATCTCTTCCACCAGGCACTAACTAGTCTATACTTAGGGGGAATGCATGTAAAAGGTTATCATCTAGAGCTCGCCTAGCTACTGATCAATTTTACTCCCACCATTTTCAAGTTAACAGAGCTAGCCCAATTGACAAAAATGGGGACCAAATAAAATTTGTGTTATAGTGAGTCGAGCATTCTTCACTATCACCATGCAACTTGGTAGTCACTGATGTGCATTCTTCACTATCACCATGCAACTAGGTAGTCATTGATCTTCCGTTACTTGATGAACTAATTAAACTATTTTTCTTTTTTGCCCCGCTTAAACTTGCTTCTAAGAGCATCTCCAATGTTAGGGGTCAAGGTCATCATATGTGGAGGTTTTAGTTACACTTTTTGGTTGTGAGTCATTTACTACATGACAAAAAAATAAATAAAGATAGAGACAAAATTTCATCTCCAATCCCAAAGGTCTTATTCAACACTTTTTATTTGAATTTAGAGACAAAAGATGATGTGGACTTAAGATCCAAGGCCATAAAGAAAGTCTAATCTAGACTTTCTCCTTTACCCCACTTAGCCATGCCATCTTTTTTTCATGAGCTTCATGAAAACACTCGGGGTACCAAAATACACCACCAACTTTTTCGTAGGAAATCTGTATGGACAAACTCAACACAACTCTGAGCGTAAAAACTCAATCAAGGAAAGTATCTAGAGTTAAATCTCTATCTCTCTTGTGATTAGAACGTTTACAAAATTGAATTTGTGAACCTAATTACAAAGAGAATTCTTGGACGGTACCAAAGACCAATATCTAAGGATCAATCAAGTCGTATCCAACAAACTAGGTCGGACGTATCTATTGTGATTGATCAACGCACAACCTTTGATATTTCAATTATAAAGATAAACAATATAATGCGTAAAAAAGAAATAACACAAACACCAAAATTTTTGTTAAAGAGGAAACCGCAAATGCAGAAATTAAAACCCCGGGACCTTGTCCAGATGGAACACCAAACTGCATTAAGCCGCTACAGACACTAGCCTAAGACCAATTAACTTTGTTCTGGAATGTACTTGAGTCCTAAAAGGTATCCCACTTATTAAGGTACAGTCCCACTCCTTACGCCTCTTGAATCTCAGCAGAACTCCGCGCAATTGATTCCCTTAGATGACGTCACTCCAACTAAGAGTTGCTTCAACTCAATTAAATACTTTAAACAAAATCTGCCTCCCACAGATTAAGCCTATAATTGATTTCCCGATTTACGATCGAAACGGATGATCAGATCAAATGTAAGATCTAGGTGACGAAAATCTATAGAAACTTGACAAAAATCTGGCTATCCTCAAAATCCAGACTTATGCAACCCGAAGTGCATCCTAGATTATCATTCGCCTCACAGGTATAAAACTTGCGGAATCACAAAGGTTGAGACGAAGAGAACTTTGTGATTTTTATTTATCTTTTTCAATTGATAAATCAACAATCGAACAAGATATGGATACTCAAGTTATAAAGATAAAAGATAATTGCACCCGGCTTCAAGAATCCCAATGAAGTCTTTGATAGTCGTTAAACCCTAAAAGGGTTTATGGAGATGACGACTCTAGATACAACTAGGACACATCAAAAATTAGTGTCAGGATTCAAAGATCCCAGTTTCCAAGAGTTCCCCTTATATAGACATTCAAAGCATAGGTTGCTTTAGGTTTAAGCTAAGATAACTTTGGAACCAAGTAAACAATATTTACCGTTATATGAAAGCTTTGAATCTTATTCACGTAAACAAGATATACACTATGGTTAGGTAAACCGTAACCGAACGGTGTACAAAGACTATGTCCAACATGGTTAACCAAAACTAGCAGGTTTGAACTTAAAAACTTAACACTCATTTACATTAACACAAAGACATTGATCTTGAGTCACAATTATGTGATCAAATAATCCTAATGTATTATAGAAAATTAATCAAATGCAAATTATCTCAGAGAAATAATTTAATCGCAATTGAATCATAATCGACATACTTGGTAAATGCACAAAGTACAAATACTTAAGTCGTTCGTGAATCGGCTGAATTAAGGTACGCGGACCGGTTTGAAAACTTGTAAGCAAAATCGAGTTCCGGAGTTGATAGAACTTTTTCAGTTCACGTACCGGTTTGCAAATTTAGGTGCAACACTAAGTTCCGGAGTTGACAGACCTTCTCCAGTTCACGTACAGGTTTGCAAACTTTAGACCTTCACAGGTTCCGAAGTTCACAGAACCTTTTCAGATTATGTATCGGTTTGGGTACTAAACCGGTTCTAGAACATAGAATTATATTGGTTCGCATACCGGTTTGAATACTTTAACCTGGTTCCCTTACCACAGTTCCAAAATGGTTTGCATAGGAATATGCATACCTATCCGGATCACGAAATAAATATATTTTCCCATGATGTGCAAACAAATATGCGTATTACACAAATCTGAAAATCGATATATAGATACTCTGCTATGTGTACGAGTACGAGTACATGTAATACAACTTCATACATATAACATTTTTCTTAGTTTGTAAGACTGATAACACTGTCTTGTATTATGAATATAGTAGATCTATATTTCTCTAAATCAATTCTAAACATTCTTGAATAACATCAACGACATATATCATTGTTCCAGGATATTTTCGACTGATAAACTTGAATCAAGATTTGGTTCCAAAAAATAAATTGTTCTCTACCGAAGTTGATCAAGTATGAACAAATTTTCATTAAGCTTAGTCATTATATTTCGAGAAATTCGTAAACTAAATAATTATCTCTCGACTCGAAATTCTTGTTTATGCAAGCTAGTCTAATTAGTTATGAGACAAAGTCTGAAGGATAGAAACGTGAATATAACTTGAGAAATAGGTGGTTCAGTCTTCACTCACCTTTTGTTGATGAAATTATCCAAAATCTTCGGTAGATCTTCGCCTTCAAATGGTAAAACGCAAATAATGAGAGGTTCGTTTCTCAACTGCACTATCCTAGACCGAGACTTAACTAATTATAGACTATAAATCAAGATATAGTTTTGACAACTAAATTTGACAACAAACTTGATATAGCAACACTTGTAAGTTCGACCGAGCAATGCTCTAACAATCTACCCCTTTGTCAATTTTAGTGATAAAACTATTAATACATATGGATAACAAAAATAAAGCTTCGAAAAACTCCTCGATCCATCATGCCTTGATTTCCTTGGTTTGTTCAACTCTCCTTGAACTCTTCGTTATTTCAAGTCGCAATGATTCTGAACGTGTTCAACTCAGCATCGTAATTGTTGAATATCCGTAGCTATAACAATATTCGTCGTTATGCAGAAAAATAATATGATTATCTTCTCTCCAAAGTTCAATTGTATCTCAACTCTGAAGTAATATGTTTCTCCCCCTTAATCAAAACTTACATATTTTGTGTAATAGGTGAAACCTTCTTTTTTTTAATGAATTTATCCCCATTACATAATGATCCATAATCCATATGTATATTGTATGAAACTACTAAATAACCCCCCCCCCCTTTTTTGTCAATAAAATTAAAAAATATACGGAAATCGCGGGATCATAATAAATACAACTAAAAGATATCTCGATTTTTAAGGAAGATAGAGATACTACATACACTAGTACAAAAATGGGCTTTAACCACGCCAGATATAAATTTCCCTGTCACACCTTTCTAGTTTTGGCGTGTCTATAGGGTAGACTTCTACTTTATAGACACGCCATGTTCTATGGGCGTGTTAATATAAGTGCTTTAAGCCACGCCATGGCTAGTATTGTGTCCAAATATCAACCGTTCAGTCACGTTAACTTTTAATTTTTGATTGGGTGTGTTTATAGACCAATCTATGGCCACGTGAACCAGTTTTGGTGTGTCCATAGAAATAGTCACGCCACTTGAGGCGTGGTTAAAAAGTTAGTTTAAATAGTCACGCCACTTGAGGCGTGGTTAAAAAGTTCGGTTTATTGGACACGCTAGTATGCATGTCCATAGTGGCCATTTAATAGCCACGTCGGTTTTGTTGAGTGGTTAAAAAGTTCGGTTTATTGGACACGCTAGTATGCATGTCCATAGTGTGCATTTTATAGCCACGCCGGTTGTATTGCGTGGCTAAAAAGTTCGGTTTATTGGACACGCTAGTACGCGTGTCCATAATGGGCATTTAATAGCCACGTCGGTTTTGTTGCGTGGCTAAAAAGTTCGGTTTATTGGACACACTAATATGCATGTCCATTGTGTGCATTTGATAGCCACACCGGTTGTATTACGTGGCTAAAAAGTTCGGTTTATTGGACACGCTAGTATGCGTGTCCATAGTGTGCGTTTTATAGACACGTCAGTTTTATTTATTACTGGGTACATGAAATGGGATGTAACTGCGAAAACACTAGCCCAACTTTGTTGAGGGTCGTTTTCTTCTCCAGCCCAACAATCATTAACTGACTTTCAAAAAATAAATAAAAAAGCTTTTACCCAAATTCGAACGCATGGTCTCGACGCGAAAGAGGTAGGTAACAAGACGAATCAATCCACCAAGCTGCAAATCTATAGTTGTTTAAGTTTAGTTACAATAACCTATTTCTGTTATTCCATAGGGACCAAAGGATAGTTACAATCTATAGATGAATCATTTGATGCTCCACAACTCACAAAGAAGAAATTCTTCCTCATCCTCCTCATGCTCTGCAACTCATTCATCCCTTTTACCCCAAACCTATATTTCCATTTCCTCCTCCTTTACTACTCTTTTACCCCTTTAATCCAAAACACTAGCACTAATGCTTGGACTTGGTTTTGTTGTTGTTTGTTATTTGCTGCATGAATCCATTAATATATTTTGGTGCTTGTGCAAGTGTTTTAATGGATTCAACAGCAAACAAGAAGACAACAACAAAAACTAGTCCAAGATACTCTGCCAAGTTAACCTGCATCTGAATGTCTATAAATAACACATCTGATAGACTTGCCTTCTATGAATGCATAAAACCAAGCGGTTGACCTAACAATGCACCTCTTAATTGGAGTAAAAGCTAATGAATTAAGCGACTAGATTTAGGCTTTGGAAATAGGGTACGTTTAGAAGAGTAATGACGGCTTTGAAGAGGGTGTGCATGGCATTAAAAAGGCGTTAATATCCAAGCTACAGACACTTGACCAATCTCCATAAAAGACCATTTATGGATAAGCTACTACCATTAATTAGACAAGGCAGGGGGATAACCAAATTATTATACCAAAAGAAGAAATCATAGAAATAGAGATTAAGAAAACAGATAATGGCAGAGAATGTTAGTAGTTCAGCAAATGGAAATCACACCGAGCCACCATCCGATTCAATATGGTATATAAAATGCTATTTAAGATGGTAGAAACTAGGGTATTACTCCAGTTTATAAAATGATGTTGGAGTAAGATTAATTCAAAGACTATTTTAGGCCCAATTCCAAAAAAAAATCTATGTGCAAGCCTAGTACTATTACTACTAATCCTAGCATGACAGAATATTAATTCAACAATCAGTATAGCCAAATCCAAACTCATCCAACATTGTTAAAACCCATCTGCATACAAAACCCCATCATGATTTAAGAATCAATTTTTTTCTTCAACAATCCATACATTCATTCTCTAGTTAACAGAAAAATCCAAACTGCTAACTTAAATTTGAACCAAATTCAGTACCATGATGATCATCATTACCAAAATAGTATAACCCAAAACCAAAAACAAAGGCTAAGAGAATATAATTTACACTAACAAGTTCCTTAAACAAAAATCAAAAAATGTTCCAACCTAATCATTCATCTATTAGTAAACACAAACTACATTCTATCACCTGACTTGATTATCGTTTAGTCCTTGGAAATGGTTGCTCAGATGCAGTAGTTTGAGAAGCAGGGACTGCTGGTGGTGCTGGTGCTGGTGATTTCCTTGCAGTTCTACCCTTAATGTCGTCCCGATAGTAATCATCCATGGATGTCCTTTGCAGGTCAATTTTATCTACCTTTGGAAATTTATACTCATTCCGACAAATAACTGTCGTACTGAATTCCTCGTCGACTTCATCACCAACATATTTCCAGATTTGGGTAGGTGCACCTAACACAATAGACATTTTTTTTTATTTTCCTGGTCTGGCATATAAAATACCTGCTTAGCTTGGAAGGCTACAATGAAAGGATCATCCTGGGGCCTAGTTAGCAATTCGGGGTACGGGTAGTAGTTCGGGACGACATACGTACGGGAATTATATGGATTCAGATAGGTTGGATTCGGTCAAAAATCCGGTCAACGGTTTGTTGTTCGGACAGTAGTTCGGAACGGCATACGTACGTGCATATTCGTTTTATAAATGTGAGTTCGGCACTTAAAATTCGGCTTACATATATGATAAATTGATAAGTATTATGACCTTATTACGAGACTAATTTTATTTGTATATGATTTATAAGATAGAAAAAAACATTTTAGCGTGATTATTTAACAAGAAGTAAACAATTTGATCGCATAGATGTATTATAAAACGAGTTTATAGACTTTTAAACAAAAATCAATACATAAAACACTGGTTAAACAACTTCCAATAGAAAATTTTAAATGAATAATTGTATTTAAATATAAAGTATATAAAAAATCAAACAATAACCAATCAACGGAACTCTGGTCAAGAGTTACCTATGAGAGAGTTTTAATTCGGAAATATCATTCAGATTCGGTCGGTTCGGATACGTTCGCGAATCATTTGTGAGGTCCCATATAATCCGGGAACTAGGTTCGGAATTCAAATAGTTCAAAAGTATCATTCGGATTCGGTCAGTTCGGATACGTTCGCGAATCATTCGGGAATGATTCGAATAATTACTAACTAGGTCCTGGAGTCCCAACTTATCAAGATCAACCAAAATGTAGCCAAATTTGTCTTTTGAGACCCCTGCTTTGGTAACCCATTTACACCTGAAAAGTGGCACTTTCAGCGAATGATATGTCGGCACCCATATCTATTGTAAAACACCATAATAATCCGCCAGATTAACGGTAATCCCCGCTTTTCTAATGTGCATGTCAGTTGCCCCTACGTAAACCCTGCTATTCTGGTTAACGGAACCATCATGAGGTTTTGTGCGAAACATGTATTCATTGATATGATATACTTCGTATGTCTCTACTTGTGCATTCAGTGGGATTGATAGCCACCTTAAGTCCTGATTGAAGTTTTCCCTAGAGTCTTCCCACTCACTCTCAAGCTGAAATATATTATAAGGATTAGCCTCCATCTCAACGCATAAGTTACATAGCAAGAGTGACATTTCTGCAAACTCTTACCTCTTTTTGTAACCATTTGGCGAACTCTTCACGATGTTTTTGATCTAGCTGTCTATCACTCATACCAAGATATTTATCCTTCAAAAAACATTTGGTGTCGGCTGGACAGTGAAATGATTAATGTTATTATCTTTACAGAAATTCAGACACAGAATCAAAAACTAAATAAAAAATGAGGTTATTTGGTTAGATCTAGTTATTCTTACTCAACGTAAGGAGCAACTTAAGGCGAATTCCGCAATACATAGAAATGCGCTTTATCAAACAGATCCTTATCAACACGAGGAAACTTAGGATTTGATATTGGTTTTCCCCTGAAAGAATAAGAATCTTCGCCATTGTCAGATGTGTTGAGTTTGTCTGGTGGAATTCCAATTGTATCGTTCCTGCTTTGTTGGTGCTCACTGATAACCTCAATTGTTTATTCCGCAAGGTTCCCTTCAGCAATGCTTCCTCCAGGTCCGTTTCTGTTTCGCACATGTCCTTTAATGATCTTCATGCACCTTTCAAACGGATACATCCATTGAAAGAATACAGGACCACAAATTTGCACTTCCCTGGTAAGATGCACAGTTAAATGAACCATGATGTCGAAAAATGATGGAGGAAAGTATTTCTCGAGCAAGCATAACGTTACAACGAGATCCGACTACAATTTTTCTAGCTCTGCCACCTTGATTTCTTTGCTAGATATTTCCCTGGAAAAGAAACAAAATCTGATAATAGCATATCTTGTTGGCTGCGTCATAATTGATTTAATCGCAATGGGCAAAAAATGCTGCATTAGCATGTGATAATCATGCGAATTTAGTCCGATAAGCTTTCGATCTTTTCGATTCACCAGGGTTGAAAAGTTTGAACAATACCTTGTGGAACCTTTATCTCGGATAATGTTGCACAGAACTTGTCATTTTCCTCCGGGCTTAATGAGTGACATGCTTCCTTTAGTATATATATCCCCTTTTGCCATTTTCCCAAGGTTGCAACTCGTCTCTAAAACCCATCTCCTTCAGGTCCATTCAAGCAGCAAGGTGGTCTTTCGACTTAAATTCATTGTTCAACAATGTTCCAACGATACTCTCGCATACATTCTTTTCGAAGTGCATGAAATCTATGCAATGGTGGACAACATAATGCCGCCAGTAGGGGAGGAGCCGAAACCATATATTGAACTTTTTCCAGTAGGGCCTTTCGGTCTCCTTCTCCTTCTCCTCCCCCTTCCATTTTTTTGGGTCGATGGTCTTTTCGATTCTTTTCATCTTTCCACCTCTTCCAGGGTTATCCTGCACGAATTCCACCACAATGTTCTTCCGTCCCTTTCCCCATTTATTCTTTATAGACTTTACCTCATTGTATATTTGTGACGGGGTCATAAGTTCTGGAGCCTTTTTAGTTTCATCTTTTCCGTTGAACCCCTTCTTACGTCTGAATGGATGATCATATGGTAGGTATCTTATATGCCCGGTATAAACCTCTTTTCTATAATGTTTTAGCATGACATAGTAAGTATTTCTCCCACACCTTACAGGCGTCTCGTCCCTGGTAGGGGCAGCCACACAGTATATCGAGAGCAGGGTAATCATTTATTGTCCATAAAACAACCGCACGTAGATTAAACATCTCATGTTTCAGCGCATCAAAACATTGGACTCCCTCAAACAATTCCTTGAGATCCTCGATAAACGGTTGTAACATAACATCAATGTCCTTACAAGGCCCCCCATCGATAATTAATGACAACATGGTGAACTTTCTCTTCATACACAACTCTGGCGGAAGATTGTAAATTACTGTCAGAATTGGCCCCACACTATGCTTTTTTTGCATGCCTTTGTTTACGTCAACCCCGTCAGCCGAAATGCCTAGCCGCAGATTTCGAGGATCATCACGAATTACGGGATATCTTTCATCTATATTTATCCATGTTGGTGAGTCCGCCGGATGCCGTAAAATACCCTCTTCTTTCTTTCTGGTGTCGTGCCACAATAAATATTCGACAATTCTCTTTGATTGAAATAGCCATTTCAGTCTTGGGATAATTGGGAAATACCACAAGACTTTTGCCGGAATAATTTCATAAACCTCTTGGGTGGTGTCGTCAACTTTCTATCTTGATTCCCCACATGTGGGACACTTGATGTGATCCTTGTAATTTTTTCTATAGAGAATGCAGTCATTGATGCATACATGTATCTTTTCGTAACCTGAACCCAAATCTCTCATCACCTTCTTAGCTTCATATGTACTTTTCATCATCTCATTTCCTGGAGGGAGCATGGATCTTAGCTTTTGTCTCTGCCAGTACCTGAGGTCTAGATCTTAGCTTTTGTCTCTGCCAGTACCTGAGGTCTAGATCTTAGCTTTTGTCTCTGCCAGTAGTACTATTATTACCAAGAAAAATACACTGATCGATCCAACCAACAAAACTTAGCCAGCAACTACACATATGGCTATTACTGCCTATTACATTAATCCCAAAGTTTGACAAAAGCCACAAGAATACACTTCCATATTCACATAGGCTGAAATATATATAGAGCTCCATAGAACTACTGTATATTTAATTCTACCAAAGACTAAGATGTGTTTAGTACAATCAACAGACAACTGTGTTTAGTCCGTCTACTTATATTAACTTTCTGAATACCCATTTGGCTGCTGTCCGTTCCTCGAGTTTCATACAAAATTAATGGCCAACAATGAAAGGTAAAATGAGTAGGGATTACAACCTCATTTCCACTCACCCATTATGAAGAGATAATACATAAACATGCCATGTAAACCATTCACAAAATATGTACTCATTTTATCACGTACACAGTTCACACAAAACTCTAAGACTTAGAGCGGCTGCAGCGGTGCAACCAAAACTAAAGAATAAAAAAAAGACAGTTGAGTGACGCAGTGGGGGTCGATTAAATTTGGTCGAGCGTTGGTAAAGATTACGCTCGGTGTGGGGCGTTGGTAAAGATTACGCTCGGTGTGGGGCGCTGATATAGTTTACGCTCGGTGTGGGGCGTTGGTAAAGATTACGCTCGGTGTGGGCGTTGATATAGTTTACGCCTGATGAGCCGGAGACACTGTTCACATAATAAAAACAAAAAAACAAAACAAAAAAAGCAAAAAAATATATGGTGCGGGTATAGTTACCGACCCATACTATTTAAAAAATAAAAAAAATGGGGCGTTGTTTTAGTTAACGCCCCATGCTAAAGTGGAAAAAATGGGGCGGAGACTTCTGGTGCGCTCGGTGTGGGGCGTGAACTTCAGGTGAGCTCGGTGTGGGGCGTTAAGTTTACGTGCGCCCGACTAAATTTGGGTTTGGTCTTGGTCACGGACCAAATTTGGTCTGGAAATTTGGTATGGTCTGGGATTTAGTCTTTACTCCGTCCCACTACGTCTCTGTTAAAGACCAAATTTTTACTCTTGGTCGTCTGCTGCAGACGCTCTTATAGAATCATTCCAAAGTCTGTAGGCATCAAGAGTAGTTAAATGCCTAAATGGTGGTTCATAAATGTAGTAATTTCTTATAAATAATGTTCTGGAATCTTTAACTTAAATGCTGACGAATCTAGAATTCAATATAGTAAATTAGCACTGGATTTACATTTACTACTTCCAAATCTCAAGTCCCTAAACGTCGCTTTGAAACTGAAAGAGACCATTTAGTCCAACTACTGATCCGAAGTTACTTTAATCATCTCTACAAGTTATAGGAATCTAATTCAAAGTGCAAAGAATATACAACTCCCGACAAAGGCTGAATATGATACATGACACCACTCCTAAAAACAGGTGCAATGAACAATCTATACATCGAAACGGAATACTTAATATCTGTTACGAATTGTCGTTCAAAAATCTTAAGTTGGTCAGAAGAAACCTTAAGCTAGTTCAATTTATAAGGGAGTCGAAACTTCTGCCAAAGAGGTCCGACAAACAACTAAGTTCTTCAGTTTTCCAGCTTTTAGTGTCAATATTATAAAACTCCTATAGACTTCGTTACTTAACAAAATTCAGCAAATAACGTCTCATTGGAAACTAGAGATGTCCCTCTACAACTCCTTAGAAGACTCCCAGGACTAATTCAGAGTCTAACTACTCCAAAACCAACACATAAAATTACGTCACGTGCTGTCTTTCAGGAAAATCAGTCGCGACTGCCTGTACATTTCGACCTGTAACTTCTAAATTACAAATCCAAACACCATGCCCTTTTGACACGATACAGATGACACTAAGACGAACAATTCTCGTGAAGAAACAATTAACTAAAACCCAACCAGTGCGCATCGAAAGTAGCCTCCAAAAAGGCTGTTTGCGCAGTTATTATAATTGTTCATTGGGACATTCTAGCAAACATGATCTACATGGAAAATTTAGAAGTTTCAATTGAGAATTTATTCAATTCTTGACCATTTTCATATATATATATATAAGAGCAAGACACAGACCAACATATGAAAAATCATGGTTCACTATAAAAAAGGATTTAATGCAGTCATCAACAATTTAAATTATCAATAATAGGGAAACTTGAGTTCATGATGCATACTAAAACCCATTTCATCAATTGCTACAAAATATGAGCTTGGATAAAAACCCCAAGTTTCAGTCATAAACTCTAATTTAACTCTACCATGCCAAGTACATTTGAACTTGGAATTAAGGCATGCATTAAACGATATTGACCTAAAGCACAAACCCATTTCTCATCTTCAAACAGAATTGTATAAAATACAACACGAGAGGAAGATCATACTAACCTCATTTTTATATTCATCTTCACTCCAAGAATACTAGCGTTTGAAGAAATTCACAAATTGAATTGATGAAAAATGAATTCACTCTTATTTCCATCAACCCATTTCTACAATTTGTTGAATTAAAGTCAAAACCTCCAAAGGTTTAGCAAAGTAATGCTTTCACTGTGAAATCCCATTTCATGATGCAGATAGCCACACAACCCAATGTAAATCTGAGACCAAATTTTAGAACAACAACTATACATTTCTCAAATTGAGTAGCCAATTTTATTGTTGTACAAGGTCACCAACAACATGGATAGATGTGTATACAAAAGGAACTTTAGTTGAAAATAGAGGATGGGTTTCACTTTTGAGAGCTAAAAATCCTTTGATTGGTCGAGGTTGTTTTTGAACCGAAAACAATGACCGTGGAACGAGGTGAAGAGAAGTTCCATAGAACCCCCAGAAATGTAAATTAGAGATAAAATGAGAAGGAAGATCAAAACATACTACTTTTAAAACTAAAATTTGCAGAAGTAAGTTTTCCCCCTTCTTCTCCCAAAACTTTCTAAGACTCCTCTTTTTGTTAGGTTTTTGGAAAGAGTTTTTGATAAAGATCTAAAAAATGATGGCGACCTCTACAAAAGTAAATATCCTCCCCTCCTACTATAGACTGCTCTTAACTGCTCCCTAGGGTAACACGTGCACACCTTGCATGGAGGGCTATAAAGGCACCGAAAGTTTAGATTAAAACAAGCTCAAAACGAACCAAAAATTGTTAAAGGCAAAAGCATTTCTTATTTAGGCAACTTAAATATGTTAACCTCACTTGAGTGTTTGAGTTTCAGGTATTCTAAGTGCAAAATTCGACTAATGGGTTCGGTTAAAACCCGAGAAAGACTTTGGAGTCTTACATTATCCGTGCTTAATCCATACCGCATAATTTTGAATGAATCCAGAAGAATATAAATGAAAGTTAACTTTACTTGGCTTGTGATCATTGTCGTATGCGTCAAAAATAAATTACTTTCTCACTACTCAAAGTATTAAATATATCAAGGGCAAGAAAGGATCGTTCCCACCGAGAGGACTTAGGTTGTCAAGTTGTTTCGGTTTCCTATAAATAACAATGGGGGGTTGTAATGGGTACAAATATCATAGTAGAGTTGGAAGCCTACTCTAGAAAGTAGTACATGGTTAGCCACAAGAAGTTACTCTGATTTATTAGTTGAGAGAGGATCTCCATTTATAGACATCCATCTCCTAGACCTTATCTAATACCCATCATTTTAGGAGTATTTGCAAGCATACCCTTTCTTCCTTTCTAAGTGTGACTCTTTAGTCTTTCCTTTTGGACTTATTATCTTGACTTCCCTTAATGGGTTACTAGGACTCCTCTCATTTGAGCCCAAATTACCTCTTAAGCTTTTCCTTAAGCCCTATTATCATCACATTTGGGTCATTTATCCCTTGATATTTTCCAGGTATCTACGGGGTTTTTTTGATTTCTATATATTAAAATAAAATAAAAGCAAAACAAAGAAAAGTAAACAAATAAATTCAAAGATGTGAAAGCATTGGTTAAGGATGTCGTTTTCATTCACTAACATGTTCTTATCTTAATAACTAGAATTGATATTTAATCTCTACCTTATCAAAGGCCCTAGGATACCTTGATCGCAAGAATATCCCGCTAATTTCCTTTTGTCATCAGCAAACACATTAAAAGATGCGAGTATGAATTCTATCTAAGAGAACAACCTAACGTGTAAAAGCACTAATCAAGTTTAATTCCCTAAATGTAAAGCCAGTCAAAGCAATCGAACATGTAAAATCACTAATATGATTTAACAAAGGTTATGATTCACTTGTGACTACTAGGATGTATCACTACAAGCAATATTCACAATTATGCTACTTGCAAACAAAAATTTATCACTTTTGTGTATAATAAATTCTAATCTACCAATAGATATGAAAACTTACTCGATCGATTCTAAACTCGACCAAACAAGCATTCAAATCATATAACAATATTAATAGTGAAACATAAACGATAATATTGAGACAAAACTAATATATTAAACAAGAATTCATGTTATGTGAAATCAACTTTATCCATAACCAAACGAAAATTAAGTACTCACGCTCATGGAGTTCATAACAAGAAGGAAGACAAAACCTATCATGTTTTTAAACCCTAGAACAAAAGTAGAAGAAAAAGATTAGATCTCCCTTAATATAAAGAAAAGTTTTCTCTTTTATATGTTTCTCAATTTCCATAAAGGATACTCTTTTTCAACTAGGTCACGCCTTATTCTTCTCAAAAGTCCATCTCCAAGTGGTCCACCAAACCCATGTGTGAAAACATCGCCTCTGGAAATTCTGGGTCCAAAACTGGATCGTCGGATTGCTGACGTCATCACCGGAATCAGGTCGCCGGAATCAAGTCATCGGAAAACTATCACCGACCACCTGAGCCTGTATCCAACTATCGTAACTCCCAAAACTCACTATCCTTCTCTGCAGTTCATATACTCACAATTCAGAGCCATACATCACAAATGAACCATCTAACCAATTCTTGGATTCTTGCGGAAACGTTCCTAAAAGCGTACTCCAAACTCATATACCCGGCTGCCAAACCTTACATCCGACTCGTACCCCTTCATGATTCATTGAATCTTTAAGATCCCCACATTCCATTCACAAATCCATAAATAGGAACTAGTACCACCAGCTGACCATTCTCCCTGCGTTTTCGCACCGTTTCTGCAAAATTCCAAACTGGTTAAAGCATTCACTACTTCCCATCTCAGGCCATAACTCAAAGCCACTGCACCATGACTAGGCATTAAATCACTACACCTCTAACTTGTATTAGCCCTGCAACTTCAACTTCAATACTACAAAGACACATTCCATATCAAACCCATCTCAGATAATCTCTTCACTGACCCTCAGCATCAGTAACCTTCTAGTTCACCACCATCTTGTCCACCACTGCCAACAGACTCCATGATGCTCTTGACTGGAATTGCTTCATCTCCAACTCAAAAACAACTTCCATAATTCCATGAACATCAACAACCACTAACCCACTTCAATGTAGCACCAACAATACTACCTCAGTCAGTTCTACCATCTGCATTTGCATCTACACAACATCCACTGGTTCAAGTCATTGCACCTATAGCTCTGCAGCTCCAACCTCCGCCAGTAACTTGTAAACTTCATCTCAGCTCATCTCACTTCCTATTCCAGTTCATTTCTCCTGTAATCATACATTCATTTAACTCCAGCTATTACAACTCTGAGTATCAATTCCATCACCAGATTGCATCTCTTTACAGTCTCTGCAATTCCGTAGTAGCATCAGAATCTTCAGTTTCAAGTCCACACTCCATTACTAGTATGTAACTCATTCAAACTATCAGTCTTAACACAACTGCAACTCCACCAGTTCACTTGCAACACCCATGTTCTGTAGCTTCACATACGCCTTCATTGCCTCAGGCCAACCTCTCTGCAATCAGTAAGTGTACCTCCATAGCCATATCCTGCCATTCTCCATAACATAACAGCATCACCACCATAACCTCTTGAACCCTTTGCTAACCAATTGAATACAACCCCAGAGTACTTGGTTAACCGTCAGCAAGATCTCAGTTCACCAATTGAATACAACCCCTTCTTGATTTCTACGTTTGGCAAGAACTTTTTTCTTCACCGACTTTTCTTGGCAAAGAAACGAGTTCAAACCAAACCAAACTCACAAAAACTCAAGATCTCGAGTTCACTGCTACACAATTGAATGCCATTCAGTCATAATTTCTTACACTCACTAAAAGAACCTCTCGCCTTTTCCTATTTATAGTAAAACAGTTGGTGTGCTTTTTTATGTTGTTTCAGAGATGAATTGCTTCTTGATTTCTACGACCATTCTATCTCCTTCCCTGTAGCATACACACAAAACCCATTTATTCTAATCATTTTATAACTCAATCACCCACCATACATTCATAAAACAATGGCAGCAACTTTTTTTCTTCACTGACTTTTCTTGGCAGCTAAAAACAACCCTCACAAAATATTTCTTCAACTTCTTCTCTTGAGTTCAAACCAAACCAAACTTCTCCTCTTCCTCAGAAATTCGAGATGGAATTTATTCACAAAAACTCATTTCCTTCTTTCTTCTTCACGTCCAACACATTCCTCAAGCAGAACAAACCCATGTCTCGAAACATCCATTAAAACCCATTCCCCTTTATAGAATCCATCCCGAGTTCCATTGGACTTCCATAATATCTTCAATCTCTCTTCGACCTTGGCTTTCCGGCTGTGCATCTTGGCTAGGGAACTGGTCGTGATAACTCTTTTTTTTTTTTTGAAGTAATGATAACTCGACTGAGGTTCATGCATTCAACCAATTTGGTATATAAGAAAGAAGTGGCATCCCCTTAAAGAACAGTAATCTGTCTTTAGCGACCTGTCATATGGTTGCCCCTTATCCTCTGCTGGGCTCTCAATAGCACTTTCCTATAAATTGACAATTTTGCTCCTTCCCACTTATTTCTTCTTCTTTTGCCTCATACGACTACAAACACCTACAAAATGCAAAACAAGCGTAATATACAAAAATACAAGAGAAATAGCTAAGAAAATCATAAGAAATCGACATTCAATTGATGTATTTTAGGCCCCTATCACCTTGTGCGCGTAGAGGTTGAGACATTTCACACATGGACATAGAAACTTAACTTTGCCCTTGTTGTATGGTTTCCGTTTCCCATTCGCAATATCCTGTTGGTATGTATGCGTATCAAACTTTATAAATGCATCGACTCCATCTTGATAATGCGGTTTGGTTCTATCGGTATATATCCAAGATTTATCCATTACTCTAGGATCCATTATGAATTCTCAGACACCTGGACGGAAAAAAAACTTGTAAACATCTTGTGAAAATGCTATTGTGACCCGAATAAAACTACGATTTATCATTGCAAAGAGTAATATGTACACCAAGAGTAATCACAAATCACAATGTGAGTTCAGTTATCATATATGAATCATACAAATAATCAGAGGGAATCGAAGAAGGTGTTGAAATTGTGAAGGTGTTGGCTTTTATGACTTGTACCAAAATGGCGGTTTCTGGATACTGATGATAACACTTGGTTTTTTTTTCTGTGATTGTCTGTCTTGTTTTTTGAAACAGGCAAAGGGCCTATTTATACAAGTCATAGCGTAAACCCTCATCTCGTAGGAAGTTGTGGAAGTGAAGTGATGAAATAGTGGGGTCGTGTGGGTGATTGCACGATCACGTCTTAACCCACTTCTCCATCATCGCTAACCATCCATGCCTTCCTGACACGTTCTTGTGATGGCGCGTTGCACACTGTAAACCACCAGACTAATACCCTAGTAAGTATCCCCCAGTTTGTGACATGTTTGATTTCTCGATTGTGTAGATCGTGGAACCCACATAAGGTAGCACAAGATGCTAGGTTAAATAAGTAAGTTATTTGGAAGTCGATATTTATGAAATATAGTGTGTATTTTATGCATGTAATGCATCAAATATATTCAGCATGAATGAAGCATCACTGTTTTAAGGCTTAAAGGAGTAGGTCGCGGATTAAACATCTTAAAACAGGTGCATGCTAGTCATCTTCGACTGACCGTTCGGAGGCTGCGCATGCAAACTATCCCTTGACCGATCACTCCTAGCCTGGGCTGCCCAACCAAGATAGTAGAGTTGGACGGACTAGATGATGCATATGCGACCGTTGATTAGGGTTTTGAAGAGGTGCGCATGCATCACTCTTCAGCTTGGTCAAAACAAAGCATCGGAAGTGTTTTAGAGAGGACCGACCAGGTATGTGTGTAGACGGCATGCTGGTGTTCACGTCCATGAAGGTGTGATCTAGGCCACTCAATTTTTCTGGAAAATATGAGTGGTTGAGATCAATTTACGACAGAAATCCCATGCCGCAAAGGAATGGGAAGCCATGCGTCATGCCTCCTTTGGGCGCGCATTTCGAGGCGCGCGTCCATGGTTGGCCTTGACCGATCAATGATGTATGTAGACGGGCCCACGGTGATCATGTTGACATGCTCGGGACCTTTTGAGTCTACATCTATACCCTCCATCCAAGCTTGCGAAGATGGACGCTCGTGATCGATTAGCGACATATGTAACATGCCGCAAACCCTAATTAGGGTTTCTTACGGTTCACGCCCATGCTACTTCACCCGACCGGTTTCGCATGCCATGCTCATTCCTTGGGTAGGCCAATCATGTGGGTCCCAAATTGGGAAGGCGGTGAACACGCTGGTACCTATTCCATGGTCATAGGTTTGATCTAAGCCATCCAAATATGCCGGTGAAGTTGGATGGTTGTGATCAAATTAACTGCGACACATATGGAATTCTGTGACCCTTTAAAGCATCATGCCAGCCTTGTTTTGAGCAAACGTTTATTTCTCCAAGGCTTGCTCGTGAGATGGTCGGTCAGGTAGGTAGGAAGGGGGCCGACAGTGTGCAGGACAAGCTTGTCCGAACGGTCATGGGATAATCCACGCCGTCCAATTACGTCGGTGAAGTTGGACGGCCGTGGCTTATTTTGAGACCGCCGTTGGAAGTCTTGCCCATTCATTTTTTTCTCCAAGATGCTCCACAACCATCCTTCTTTAGGTTGGCGTTTGGTGGCTGTTTTGGAGGCGTGATACATGTTCGACCTATCAGGGCATAAACGGGCCCGCTGGTGGTCATTGTGGTGATAGCCTGCTCCTGCTGAGGATCGTCTAGGCTGGTTAAATCATGCGGCCAACTTGCATGGTCATGATTATTTATAAGACTGATATGTACAGTCCATATTCTTAATCGATCTAGTATAACACACCGAGAGATGTAGCCTGTACGGGCACTTCGTGCATGTCTCACTATTGACACTTGGAGATTCGTGTTACTCTGTTGAGAGAAACACTCATTCATCATTTCGCACCAATAATGAGGGTCCTGTTGAGAACAACACAAGAAATACAAGGCTAGGCATGCATTAATTAATAATACTATAAATCACAGAATATTGGGATTGTTGCTACATGCACCATTCTCGATGAACATTGTGTATTTATCGAATTTCTCCAAATAAATAAAACGAGAGGATTTCTGCACTCATCGTTTGTCACACGTCCTTATCCTCTGCAGGGCGTTGGCAAAAAAAATTGGTTTTACAATTTTAGCCCTGAACTAAAATCCACCATCAACATTAAGTCCCCTGCCTAGCACATGATGGTTACGCTATTGTGGGGTAAGCATGAGATGGTGACAAATACAACGTAAAATACAAAATAAAGGAATTCTACCTGGAGGAATTGCGACCGATCGCTGGAAATCCTCCATGTGAGCACGCGGGCGTGACCATGAGCCTTGGTGAGACTGGATTCCTCCATGTGTTCGAGCTAGGAATGGAAATCTCCTTCTACTGGGACCCCTCCAGCATGGGTGTTTATACATTGCTGGTCTAACCACTCATATTCAGCGGTTTATCCAATCCTTGATTAGGGTTCGAAAGAAAGTACGACTCGGTCAGTGTCGAATCCTCACATATCGGGTAGGCTTCGCTGCAACCGCTCTAGTCTTCCTTTAGGGTTTCCTCAACAAATATGTATATGTAGGGATTTTGAAACATTTTCTACAATTTTGTGATAGGATTTTCTTGCAGAAATCCAATTTCCTCGTCATGTCAAACCATAGTGGATCGTCTTCTTCATACTATCCAGGGTCTTCCATTAAACATGCACGACCTGCGTCTGAGCCTCATTAGGAATCCCCTGCTCGTTTTCTCCGAGTTAAGAGGATCATGCCGGTTCATTTCTTTTCTCTTTTATTTTCTGAACAGTTGCTTGTTCTTCATTAGCAGGCGAATAATCCTCTCTTTTTTGCAGAGATACCCTACTGGAACATGCATGACGGTTATGGATGACGATGACTTAACTAGTCCTCTTCCTTCGAACTCAAACACGCCTTCCCCTGCAGAACTTGAAGATGTTGATCTTGGTATTTCATCTTATGAATACCCTAATGCGGGTCTTTCATTCGAAATCCACATGAAATTCTTATGTTCTCGCTACCGAGATGTCGGTGGATTCTTAGTGAGGAAGGAATTTGTGCCTTTGTACACAAAGGTATTGAGAAAGTATGGCCATATTGCAACCATGAATGTAGTTCGACATTGTTCATCTGCTTTGGTCACCACGGTAAAATTCCTTCTTCCCATGATTGCTGAGATGGAGATTATTTCTATCCGCAATGTTGCTGAATCAAACCTCGAAAAATGGGAGAACATGGTATCTACCTGTGAATCCATGGAGTTCAACGTGGGCTGGTTGTGGAAGCATCTTGACATCATCAAGGTTGATCGAGCTGGTATCCTCGTGAATGTTGTTCCCGCTTCGAAAGTTATCTTGGAGGAGGAGAAGGCTCTGGCTACAGAATCAAAGAGGGTGGAGCAGGAAGTTCAAGACTTTAAGGATAGGATAGATAGATATCATACTAGGTTGAAGATGATGTTTTTAAGGAACTATAATCTGCTAGATGGACTCTTCTAGGATGCGCTCTCTTATGGTCGATGATTCTCACGTTATTATTATCTCTTTCTTTTTGAACACTCCTTGAGAAATAAATTGCATTGGTTTTGAGTAGGTGAAAGAAGTTTTTTCATTAATGTATCTTTGAATAAATTGATAATTCAGATGTGTAATGAAAAATGCATGTATTGCTTCATCATGAGATATTGGTGGGACAATGATCAAACATGATACGCCTTGAGACATTTTCCATTGATGACTGCCTCTAACTTTCCTTCATCCACCTTAATGATCTTTGTAGGATCAGAATATCGCAACAGCAACGCTCCAGCAAAAATCCAATCAACAACGTTGCGAAGGCGTCGCAGAATAGTTTCAGAAATGACGTAACAGACAACTGCAGCGTAAACATGAGAAAAGTGTGAAGATCTAGCGAGATTTAGGACGTTTACGAAATTGTGCATTTGTAAGACTGCGAAATACCCCAAGCCAGATCCTTAAATAAAGGACAGATTAGCTGTCATCCACTATGTAATTCCCTATATAAAGAGCCGAACAGGCTTAAGAGAAGGGGGGATCTTTTTTCGAGTGTTGAGCAAGTCATTAAGAGGGAGAAAGTCCAGAGCAGTTATGAATTTCTTAATTTTATTTTTTTCCTTTCTTGCAGAATTTGTGAGATTAATCAATAAAAATTGTAATTATTCATCCCAAAATGACTTGATTGTATGAATTCTTGTGAGGGATGTAGTGTGGTATTTCCTGCGAAATTCTGAATACCCCTGTGAAATTCTAAATAATCCTGCGAAATTCTGAATGATCCTGAGAAATTCTGATTTACAAAAATGTAGAAGAAGAACATTTTAGGATGAACAATAACGAAGAATATTAGTGTTGGCATGATCCTAACTAAACTTGATGAGCTAGAAGAGAAGAGAGAAAGAGCTTTACATCATATGGATAATTATCAGCGAAGATTAGCCCGAGAATACAATAAGCATGTCAAGGTACGTGAATTTCAACCAGGTGATTTAGTTCTTCGCGAGATGCCAATTTACCAGCGAGAAGGTGGTGGGAAACTAGCTAAAAAATGGGATGGACCGTACGTTATAAAAGAGATAATTGGAACAGGGGCATACAAATTGATGGATCCAGAGGGTAGAGATGTTAGTCAAAGACTTGACAGACCATGTAATAGATTATATTTAAAGAGATATTACCCGTGAAGGACTTTGAGAAACCTTAGATAATGAAACAATGTATGATGCAACAAAATGAATATGAACAAAAAAAAATTATGAAAGAGCTGCTGCGAGATTATTCAAGATCAAGACAAAATGAGAATATGCGAAAATTTCACAAGAGAAAATCAGAAAATAATGATATATTAGAATGGGATGAACCTTTATGACGTACACCCTAGTTCGCGAACAAAATTTCGCAAGAGGCAAATGTAAGACCTAAAGTGCGTCATAGAAGGGGGTATCTGTTGCATGGCTCAGGGATAAGGTTATACCGCTGCTGGAACCTGAGTCATGGAGATTTGGGGTCAATGAAAGCCTATACATGAGAGGCACCTTGGATTCTCAACTTGAGCATATGACTTAAGTTGGGCGACTAAGGTAATAAGGACTCTCCTAAGGAGTGCAGATTATGATCAAGGCGCCGAGGTACACGGTTGAGCCAAGAGTGGCCGGGGAATATGAAACTACCCTGGCCATTCTTGGCAAGTCTTGACTATGATGCACTCGGCCGGAACAAAACCCCACTTAGGGTGCCGTCTCGTAACCATAATCCATATAGGCAAAAGGGATAAGAGGCTGCGAAAACAACTGGTTATTTTCAAGACCGGATGTGATGATCTATTCTTGTATGGCAGAAGTACATCTCCTTGAAGGGGCAACCAAGGGGAAGATAAGGGCGACACCCTCCATTATGGAGCTGGTAAGTGTCTTAAGACGCAAATGTCATGAGACTTTTTACTCACGGGAGTATCAACGCTTGTCATATTTGTGCGAAAATCCTGTAGAGGAAATAATACAAAAGAGAATATAAGACGAGATCAATGGATTTCTGCATGAAAGTGCAGAGATATCCTGCGATTTTGTCGCAACACGACAATATCATGGGGCTTTAGTTTCACAAGAAAATTTAGTCTTGTCATATTGTCGTAGCAAAAATGACAAAAGAACAAAAAGTTAAGGCAAGATCAATGGGTTTCTGCACGAAAGTGCAGAGACGTCCTGTGATTTGTCGCAATGACAAAAGGTGGCAAAATAAGACCTTTACTTAGGAAGGAAAAATAAGACCACATTACAAAACAAAAAATTTATAAATACTAATTATTCTTTATGCAGATCATTCATCACAAGAAAGATAATGAGAGGCAAGTATGGGAATTAATAAACAAGAGGCATTATCTTTCTCGCCGCAAAGTATTAAAAGAGTAAATTTCAAAGTTGGTTGAGGTACACTGTTCGCAAAAAGTAATGAACATAAAACAACTCAAGAAGACATAATTAAATAAGAAACTCAATCCTCGATGTTGACTTCGCCATAAGGAGTTAATGGGTATTCTTCGTTATTTTTCTCACTCTCGCCAGTATTCTCTTCACCTTGATTAACTCTAGCTTCATCTCCACCTTGATGTTCGCCAGTGATAGTTTATTTGTGAGGAATTTCTTTTTCATTTCCGTCTTGATCATCACCTGTAGATGCTTCTTTAGTAGGGTGTTCTTCTAGTTCATCTTCTCCCTGAGAAATAACTTCCATGTCACTTTCATAATCAAAGTCACTATCAACAGCACGAGGAATTTCATCATCATCTACTTATAAAGGTGCAATTGAAATAGGAGGAAGAGAATTGGACAACAAAATTTCATTCACAAGAACTTCAGCTTTAAGGTAACTTGGAAAAGGAATTATTTTTGGTGATTTCTATCTTGGATATCCTTGAAATAGGCAAGATAATCAAGTCTCCTTTCTGCTCGATCGCGAGAACGAGCAAGGTGAGCAGCGAGCGATGCATTTTCCTTGCGAATTTTAGAATACTTCAAATCCAAATCAGAAAAATAAGAACGAAGATCTCTCTCAGAATCTGTGAAATGAAAGAATAAAAAAATTTCATTATTAAGATAAAGAATTAGCAAGCAGCATATTATAAACAGATTCAACAAAGAAAGAATAGCTAAGGTAGTCAAAATGACTACCTTCCTTTTGCAAAATTATGTTTTGAATTAGTGCCAAGAAAGTATTCTCCCAATGATTCATTGCATCATCAAATTTATCTCCAACTAAACCCTTCAGACGAGATTTTAGATTCTTTTCTTTAGAGATGAGAAAAGTATTTTTCTTCGCAAGTGAAGAATAAGATTCTTCTAATTTGGAATATTGTTCTTTGAGCTGGCTTGCCTTTATACTTAAAGTTATTCTACCCAGGATGAGTGTATTTCTCTCAGCAATAGATGATTCGGTTACTTCCTTAATTTCATTTTTCAGTGAGTGAAGAGATTGTTCTTGGTTATCACACACCATTTGAAGAGTATTTAGTTGCTGCGAAAAGACCGCAACCTTATTTAAGAGAGTTTGTTTTTCCTGAGATAGAGTTTTGTTTTGATCTGATAAAGTTTCCATCTCCAAGTTAGCTTTAGTCAAAGAATAAGAGAGGCGAGATATTTCATTACTTAATGATTTTTTCTCATGAACTAATTGAGTATTCTCTTTGGTAAGGTTATCTATTTGATCAACAGAGTATATATGAAGGTTATCTAATCGGCTATAATGATCCATCCAAATATCTCTATCAACACGAGCTTCTTCAGCGGCAGATTCAAATTGATATATCTCCATTATTCGTTTCTGGTTTAAAGCTTAGCGTATGAATGAAATACTTTAAGAAAATTGCATGAGAAAAGGACATAATTACTTATAAGATAAACCAAAGGCGAAGATCAGAAAATCATACCTTTAAGTTAATTATTCTTCTTGCGAAGAAGTTCGCAATCCAGCGATATATTTTGGAATTTTTGATTTTCCAAACGAAGAGCATCATGTTCCAAGGTCATTGCTTGGAGATTCTTGTTCAAAATTTCCACTTCCCTCTCCAATGTTGTTTGCGAAACCATTCTCTCAGAGCCAACATACTTATTTAAAATTTCGCAAGCACTCAATTTGATGGGGTTAGTGGAAGATTTCTTGACACTATCCAAAGCGTCATATAAAGTTTGGAACACAATATCTATCCTATCTAAAGCGTCTTTGGAAAAGAAAGAGAATTCAGATGAAGAAGTGGTAATATTAGAAGATTGAGGAATTGAATCATTTAATAACTGTGTTGTTTGAAGGTGAAGTTTGGGGAAAATTAGTAGTTGGGATTAAGGAATAGTAGATTTTGAAAATCATTAACAACAGGAGAAGAAGGGGTTTCATTCACAGAAGAGTTAGTAAGATGGGTTTCGTTTGTAAGAAGACCAGTTGAAGGGGAAATGTTTGAGACAACATTTTCGCGAATGAGAAGTAAAGGTTCAGATTGTGAAGGAACCGCAGGAGATTTTAAAGGGATAAGTGAAGAAAATGGAACAGAAGTTTCAACAATCTTAAGATGATGAAATTTCTTGGGAGGGTTTTTGGTATCTTTGTCACCCTGCGAATAACAATCCAGATAAGAAACAGAGGCAACAATTTTGTTATTAAAAGAATAATGTTTCTTACTATCTTATTATTCGCAGACTTTTTTTTTTTCGCAACAACTTTGGGACGCGATTTTTTAGGAGAACTAGGGTTTTGAGTTGCAGATTCAACATAAAAAGTGCTTTTGCTGAAACAGAAACGGTATGGGAATTACACAAAGGACAAAATAAACAAGATGATTCCAGTAAAATAAGATCAGTTTCAGCAAATCAAAAGAAGAAAAGGAAGAGAACTAACCTGCTGATTCCATGGGAGCAAAAAGAAACAGTAGTAGGAAGATAGGGAAGATGAAGAAAGTTGCAGACGATGAAGAGTTACAGAGAATATGAAAGATGAAGATGAAGTAAAATAAGAAAATTATTTCTTCATCAGGTCCCTATTTAAATATACAAAAGAATATGACTAGTTTAACCGGTAAATAAAGGAATGATGACACGTGTAGACGGTTACGCTAAATTTAAAGAATCTGGCCGATAGAGAAAAACATTGGAAAGATGGGAAGATGCGGCACTTTGAAGTACAATTTCTCACAATATTCTGTCCTTCGCAGAGCATACATGAGAATAGTCAAGATGTAGGATCATAATATCGCAACATCAACGCTTCAGCGAAAATCCAATCAACAACGTTGCGAAGGCGTCACATAATAGTTTCAGAAATGACGTAACAGACAACTACAGCGTAAACATGAGAAAAGTGTGACGATCTAGTGAGATTTAGGATGTTTTCGAAATTGTGCATTTGTAAGCCTGCGAAATACCGCAAGCCAAATCCTAAAATAAAGGACAAATTAGTTGTCATCCACTATGTAATTCCCTATATAAAGAGCCGAGCAGGCTTAAGAGAAGGGGGATCCTTTTTCGAGTGCTGAGCAAGTCATTAAGAGAGAGAAAGTCCAGAGCAGTTGTAAATTTCTTAATTTCATTTCTTTACTTTCTTGTAGAATTTGTGAGATTAATCAATAAAAATTGTGACTGTTCATCCTAAAATGACTTGATTGTATGAATTCTTGTGAGGGGTGTAGTGTGGGATTTCCTGCAACTAAAATCTTGTAGTAGCCGGTACTGTAGGCCTTTGTAATCACGTAGGGACCTTCCCATTTCGAAGAAAACTTTGGTGTAGACATGTCTTGATGAATATGCTTGGCTGTCTTTAAGACCAAATATCCTACTCCAAAAATATGTGGCCTTACAGTCTTGTCATATGCCTTGGAGATCCTATTTCTGTACGTCTGATTACATTCCTCTACTTTTCTTTTTCTGGAATCTAGAGTGTCTAATTCAACGATTCTGGAGTGCGATGTTTCAGCTTCATTCCAGTGGATCCCACTTGCTGCTTCAATCATGGATGATGGGGTCTTGATTTTTGCTGGGAGGATTGCGTCTGCGCCGTAAACGAGCGAATATGGAGAAATTCCAATAGAGTTTCTAGGAACTATCCGATACGCCCATAACGCCATAGGCATCTATTCATGCCATTCTCTGGGATTGTCATGCATTGTTCGACTGAGAATCCGAAGTAGCGTCTTGTTGGTGCTTTCCGCTTGTCCGTTTCCTTGAGGATAGTAAATGGTGGAGAAGACCTGTTTAATCCCATATTCTTCAAGCAGATCTCGTACTTGTTTGTTTGCAAAGGGAGTACCATTATCGGTGATGATATGCTTTGGTACACCAAACCAACAAATGATGTACTCTTTAATGAAGGCTAGAATCGTTGATCCTGCAGTCCCTCGTAGAGGGATGGATTCAACCCATTTGGTAAAATACTCCGTCGCAATTATGATATACTCATGTTGCTTTGACAATGACGGATTAACCTTCCCGATAATGTCAAGTCCCCAGCTATAGAACGGCCATGGACTTCTTATCGAGTGTAAAGGAGTGGAAGGTGCGTGAAAAAGGTTCCCGTGAATTTGGCATTTGTGGAAGCTCTGAACAAATGCAGCTGCATCATCTTTCATGGTTGTCCAATAGTATTTATCATATATCTGGAGAAATAGTTTCCTTTTTCATTGATGTTCCCCTTCATGCATTTCTTTCAAAATAGTTGGAATATCTTCCTTAGCCAGGCACCGTAATAGGTCGCCTCCAAAGCTTTTGTTATATAGGATCCCCTCGTGAAATACGAATCGCTTCGCCTTTTGCTTCATCTTGACAACATCCTTTTTATTGGTAGGAGATACTCCATCGTAGTGATATCTAATATATGGTTCTCTCCAGTCCCTAGCATGACTTACGTTGAAAACCTCCAATTGATGTGGTGGGACTTGGCAATTGGAGAAAGACTTCTGGAGTAAACAAGATTGAGATTCCATTTCTGTCCAATGATAGCCCAGGCGTTGAAGACAACGATAGAGCGTTACTACCGATGTTTGTCCACAAATTTCATCATGAACGCGGTTAAGCTATAACTACGCCTCTTCATCTCTGAGACATCTCGATAGGGAACCATCCGGGTTTCGATGATATAGCATACCATAAAGCATGAAAAAGCTCTATAGGGTTTTGAGACTGACCTTTCCTTGAGAGAGTGAGCTGCTGGGTTCTTGAATGATATGAGGTCTCTAATCACATGTTTCAATATCTTCGCATTGTGAAATCCATGTTGATTCCACCGTCCTCCTTTTTACCATCAAAGTCTCTTCTAAGCCTTCAAACTTCAATTTGGATGCCAGCGTGGCTAGACAATCGGCATGTCTGTTATTGTTGCGACCAACATAAGTTATGGTTGCATCATCAAAGTAGTTTAATAATCTTTGTGCCTCTGATCAATACGGGGCTAGCGTTGCCTCCTTCAACGCGTACACTCCATTCATCTGATTAACCAGTAACTTAGAGTCACCTCTTATCTCTAGGCGAGTGACCCCTGCTTGTTTGGCTATTGACAGTCCTATGAGAAAGGCTTCATACTCTGCTGAGTTGTTGGTGCACTGAAAGTAAAACTTGAAGGAATGTGAGAAAACTTCGCCAATTGGAGATACTAGGACCATGCATGCTCCTCCAGTGTTGCTTCTAGGAGTGGAAGAGCCATCAAAATACAGCAGCCACGCTTCTTCCTCAACAACAGAGATCTATGGAAATTCCCCGGGAAGATCCTCGTGTAATGCAGCAGTAACTTCTCTAGAGAACAATGTTAGTAAATCAGCAACGGCTTATCCTTTGATAGGCTTTGGTGATGCGCATGTTATGTCTAGATCTGACATTTGGAGAAGCCACTTGGCCGAACTTCCCATCAAGATCGGCTTTGAGAGTAAAAACTTCGCATGATCAGATTTATATACAAGCACCACCTTGTTGGATAACAGGTAATATCTAAACTTCTGAATGGAATGGATCAGGGCTAGGCACGCTTTCTTTGTTTTGGGATATCTGAGTTCAGCATCTCTTAATACTCAACTGAAATAGTATATGGGATGTTAGACTCCCTCATCATCCTCCTGAGCGAGCAAAGCCCCCACGGCGGTATCGCTGAAGGCGGTGTAGAGACACAATGGCCTTCCTTAGACATGGGATTTCATGACTGCTGGAGATGACAATATCCGTTGAATCTTCTGAAATGCTTTATGTTGTAGTGCGGTCCAGATGAAGCTTGCTCCCTTCTTCATCAAGGGAGTGAATGAAGCAACGGGCTGGGCCAAACCAGGTATAAAACATTGAATGTAGTTTACCTTGCCCATGAATCTTTGGAGCTCCTTCACAGTAAGTGGTGGTGGCATCGTGGGGATAGTTTGAGTCTTGTAAGTGTCCCCCTCGATTCCCTCAGCAGTTACCTGAAATCCCATAAATTTTCCTGAAGAGACACCGAAAGCGTATTTCAATGGATTCATCTTCAATTTGTACTCACGGAACCTTTCGAACACTTGTCGTAGGAAACATGTATGATCCGCCCGAGTTTTCTATTTGACTATTATATTATCCATGTAGTCTTCAACTTGCTTATACATCATGTCGTGAAATATTTTCATCATAGCACGTTGATAGGTCACACCGGCGTTCTTCAAACCAAGTGGCATTACAATATAATAAAAATTTCAGAGAGGAGTTCAAAAAGCTATCTTACTTGCGTCATGATCGTACATTCTTATCTGATTATACCTGCTATATCCGTCCATGAAGGAGAACATGCCATGCCCGCTGGTTGCATCCACTAACATGTCGATGTTAGGTAGAGGAAAGTCGTCTTTGGGGAAGCATCTGTTCAAGTCTCTGAAATCCACGCAATACCTAACCTGTCCGTTTTTCTTTTTTACTGGAACCACATTATCCAACCAGGTCGGATGAACTGGAACCATATTAGCCAACCAGGTCGAATGATGAATGGGATTAATGAAGCCGGCAGCTAGCAACTTCTGTAGCTTAGTCTTGATTTGCTCTTCCACCTCATGTCTGAATTTCCTCGGGGACTATTTGATCGGCTTGGATCCAAGTATGACATGTAGATGATGGGTGATCAACTTTTCATCTAAACCGGGCATTTCTTCATACGTCCAAGCGAATACGTCTTGGTATTCTTTGAGAAGTTGTACGAGCTTCGTGCGTTCATCCGTGGATAAGGTTGAGCCGATGGAGATAGGCCTGGGACATTCTTCGTTCCCGATGTTAACGGTTTCTAGCTCATCAGTCATGGAGTTGGTGTCATCCTGTAGATGCCGTGGAGCATCTAACACTTCTTCTTGCGGCTCTTAGTTGTTGTAGCATTCCATTGGGAAGAGAGATTGGGTATCAGTCTCCCCTCCTAATTGCTAATAGTGGCATCGGTACACAGTCTTTCCTTTCTGATCACGGTTCGCCACAATATTTTGCTCCCTCTTAGTGTGAGCATGAGTTATAGCTTTACCCGACGAAGAAGGATGTCTCGACATGTCATGGGGCTTAGAATTCAATGATGCTAGTCGGTCCTCCTCTTGGATTGATGCCCATGTGGGGAGTGGGATGCAATGAACCTTGCCTGATTTTTCACGTGGAGTTTCTTTTGGCTCAAACAACTCCACTCCACATATCGGTGCGTAAGGAGACAACGACGCAGGAATACGAATGACTTATTTATTCAGCACAGTCTTCAGGCAATGGTGATACGTTGAAGGGACAATCCTATTGTCATGAAGCCATGGTCTCCCTAGTATCATGTGGTAGTCCGGATCCTTTTCTATGACTTCGAATTTTACCTTTGACTGGACAGGTCCTACAGATAAATTCAAATTGACATACATGTATGTGTTGGTTTGGTTCCTTCGAAGTCTGTCATTGTGGTAGGCTGCCGCACGATCTTTTTTGGGTGAACCTTGGCCGTCTTGAGTGTCTTGAGGGTAATCACATTCGAAGACGCTCATGTGTCGATGAGGGCCCTCTTGAACTCTGAATCCTTGATGCGTGCAGTGACGTGTAGGGCCCGGTTATGACCCTCTTCCGCATCATGTATTCCTCTGTAAATGTAACATTATTCACAGACATCTCCGATGCTTTGGAGGCTTTTGGATGCAAAGGAGTTAGTTGTACGTCCAAGGCTATCTGGTTGATTGCAGCATATGTCTCCGCCCGCTGATTCTTTGAGAGGTGTAAAAGTTCGCACAAATTTTCCACTAGAGAAGCGGCTTCCTGGTCCACCGGACTCTGGTTCATAGTGAAACTTTTAACTTGAGGAGGATCGTGGTGAGGATCAGTCCCCAGTGTAGAAATCTCCGTGACAGGGGAACCGCTCATGTCTGACGTCATCTTGATGAGGATATCTAATATTCCATTTATCGTCTCTTTGATCAAGTCCATGTTTTTCATGTGAATCACCTACACCAGTGCTAACTCGATCAATGTTGGGATTCTTTCGGTTACACCATTAGACGCACCATTGGGCAGAGGGGCATCTTCGTTGGAGGAAATTGCTTGGTGAGTCCTAAGACCAACCATTTTGAAATCAAACAATGAGATTGGGTATTTGATGAAATGACTTTACAACTGAGAGATTAATCTCCCACTGTGGTCGCCAATTATTTATGGGTAAAAACTACTTCTGCAGGTTTTGGTAATTTTGGGTGTGTGGATGAGAAATGAATCTAAACCCTAAACAAATGCACTGCACGGGAGTACTTTTTGATTCGAGAGATCAATCTATACAATTATCTCTTAAACCAAGAAATGGCCGTTCCAGACTTTCTTCGGTCATAAAGTGAAGGAGATGGGGTTGATCTTAGGGAGGGAAGCGAAGAAGGTGTTGAGATTGTGAAGGTGTTGGCTTTTATAACTTGTACCAGAATGGCAGTTTCTGGATACTGATGACAACACTTGGTTTTTTTTTCTGTGTTTGTCTGTCTTATTTTTTGAAATAGGCAAAGGGCCTATTTATACAAGTCATAGCGCAAACCCTCATCTCGTAGGAAGTGGAGGAAGTGGAGTGATAGAATAGTGGGGTCGTGTGGGTGATTGCACGATCACGTCTTAACCCACTTCTCCATCATCGCTAACCGTCCATGCATTCCTGACATGTTCTTGTGATGGCGCGTTGCACGCTGTAAACCGCCAGACCAATACCCCAGTAAGTATCCCTTAGTTTATGACATGTTTGATGTCTCGAATGTGTGGATCGTGGAACCCACGGAAGGAAGCACATGATGCTAGGTTAAATAACTAAGTTATTTGGGAAGTCGATATTTATGAAATATCGTGTGTATTATATGCATGTAATGCATCGAATATATTTAGCATGAATGAAGCATCGATGTTTTAAGGATTAACGGAGTAGGTCGCGGATTAAGCATCTTAAAACATTTGCATGCTAGTCATCTTCGAATGACCGTTTGAAGGTTGCGCATGCAAGCTCTCCCTTGACCGATCACTCCATGTGGTAGAATGACGGATGGTATTCAGCACGGCATCTTATTGGCCGTTTGACTCCTAGCCTAGGCTGCCCAACCAAGCTGGTATAGTTGGACGGACTAGATGATGCATCTGTGATCTTTGATTAGGGTTTTGAAGAGGTGCGCAAGCATCACTCTTCAGCTTGGTCGAAACCAAGCATGGGAAGTGTTTTAGAGAGGACCGACCAAGTATGCGTGTAGACGGCATACTGGTGTTCACGTCCATACCTCATTGTACCATGAAGGTGCGATCGAGGCCACTCAATTTGTCTTGCAAAGATGAGTGGTTGAGATCAATTTATGACATAAATCCCATGCCGCAAAGGAATGGGAAGTCGTGCGTCATGCCTCCTTTGTACGCGTGTTTCGAGGCGCACGGCCATGGTTGGACTTGACCGATCAGTGATGTATGTAAACGGGCCCACGGTGATCATGTTGACATGTTCGGGACCTTTTGAGTCTACATCTATACCCTACATCCAAGCTTGAAAAGATGGGCGCTCGTGATCGATTAGTAACATATGTAACATGCCGCAAACCCTAATTAGGGTTTCTTACGGTTCACGCCCATGCTACTTCACCCGATCGGTTTCACATGTCATGCTCCTTCCTTGGGGGAGGCCGATCATGTGGGTCCCACATTTGGCAGGCGGTGAACATGCTGGTACATGTTCCACGATCATAGGTTTGATCTAATCCATCCAAATATGCCGGTGAAGTTGGATGGTTGTGATCAAACTGCGACACATATGGAATTCCGTGACCCTTTAAAGCATCACACCAGCCTTGTTTTGAGCAAACGTTTATTACTATAAGGATTTCTCGTGAGATGGTCGGTCAGGTAGGTAGGAAGGGGTCCGCCGGTGTGTAGGACAAGCTTGTTCGACCGGTCATGGGATAATCCGCGCCGTCCAATTGCGCCGGCGAAGTTGGACGGTCGTGGCTGATTTTGAGACCGCCGTCGGCAGTCTTTCCCGTTCGATATTTTCTCTAAGCTACTCCATGACCATCCTTCTTCTAATTGGCATTTGGTGGTTGTTTTGGAGGCGTGATGCATGTTCGACCTGTCAGGGCATAAACGGACCCGCTGGTGGTCATTATGATGATAGCCTGCTCCTGCTGAGGATCGTCTAGGCTGGTTAAATCATGCGTCCAACTTGCGTGGTCGTGATTGTTTCTGAGACTGATATGGACAGTCCAGGTTCTCAATCGGGTTAGTATAACATATCGAGAGATATATGCTCAATCGGGCTAGTATAACACACCGAGAGATGTAGCATGTACGGGTACTTCGTGCATGCCTCACTATTGACACTTTGAGATTCGTGTTACTCTGTTGAGAGCAACACTCAGTCATCATGTCGCACCAATAATGAGGGTCCTATTGAGAACTTCACAGGAAATACAAGGCTAGGCATGCATTAATTGATAATGCTATGAATCACAGAATATTGGGATTGTTCCTACATGCACCATTATGGATGAACTTTGTGTATTTATCGAATTGCTTCAAATAAATAAAACAAAAGGATTTTTTCCCTCATCGTTTGTCACACGGCCTTACCCTCTGCAGGGCGTTGGCACAAAAAAAATTGGTTTTACAATTTTAGCCTTGAACTAAAATCCACCATCAATAATTGGGAACCATGTAAATATTATCACTAATGATGTAGACCAAGAAAATTGAAAATCTGTTCTGGAATTCTCAGTTGCAAATATGTATTTTTTGTACCCCTAATATTCTACACAAGTAAATGGGCTAACCTAGGCCTACAAAGCTCATACTATTAGCAAAGGAGGGTTCATTGGGCCTAAGGCGCTTCCCTTGTTTACCCAAGTATGGGTAACTAGGCCTAACAAACACCCCATGGGCAAGCCCATGTACAACAAACTAAGCTAGGCCTCACTAACAAACAATCAATTCATAGGCCCATGAGCAACAACTCCAACTTAGGCTAGAAGGTTCCACACAAGAGCTGCCACGTCACCAATTTCCAACAAACTGGCAACTGCCATGTCATCAAATTCACCGAATAAAAATATGACATGTCAGCAATCCCTGCCACGTCAGCAGAATATCCCACACAGAAGTTGCCACGTCATCTACGGGAAACAGTCAGCACGACATCATCAGATGACGTCATCTCGTCTTCTTAGGCAGCGTCAGTCGCCGGTGCAGTAGCAGTTTGCCGGCGGCCAGAGCCGGCCGGTCAGCAGGTCCTGATTTGATGCATCGCATCACAACTTAATGTCATAGATCTGATTATGTGTTGCGCGGAGTAACTTAATACCGTATCCTCGATTCAGTATAGCTCGGTGTAACTTAAATTCATAGTCCCGATTTGGTGTGGCACGACGCAGTTTAGTTCCGTGGCCCTTGGATGATTCCGCCCCATGCCTTTTTCCTTGCGGATATCTTCGCCCCACTGTGGGCTTATGCATACTTCTCTCTTTTAGGCTTGACATGTAAGCTTACTTGTTGGGTCAACCCTTGTACTATTTTGGCTTGGCTAGTTTCATAACCCTAAAGGAGGTTTTTAGAACATTCTAGGAGGCATGCACGGGCCAGTTATTCTAGAGCCATGCAGTCATCAATGCTGGCCAGTTATCACATGAGGCATGCAGGGACCAGTCAATGCAATTTATGACTGGAGGCATGCAAGGGTCAGTTATTCCAGAGCCATGTAGTCATGCAGAATATCAATGTAGGGAGGCATGTAAGGGAATTAAGGCAATTATATTCATTTCGAAATGGAGATGGAGGGCCTAATTGGGACCATATAAGAACAGGGCTCAACAACACAAAAAGGTATGCAATCTGACCATACAAAAATATCTGTGGAAAATCTCTTGATAACTTAAGCATCGGAGGGTTTTTTGCAGGTACCCCCTCCTCCATAATTCAATTGAAGATTGAAGCATCGGATCGATTTCCAGCAAAATCATCATACCAATATCTGTGTTTGGGGTAGAAATAATTTTACCATCCAAACAGTGGCTTGCTACCAAGGTTTTCGAGAAAAGATAATCGTGTTTTACCAAATCGAGTTATGGCAGTAATCAAACAAACTGCACGAAGGGTCGATTATGTTAACAATTCTCAACAGCGCAGGAGAGAGGATGAAAGACATGTAAGTGAGGTTCAGTCAGCCCCAGCAGTACCCACTATAAATAGGCAGGGTAAAAATAGTGCTCCTGACAGAGCTCTAGATCGTGATCGAGATCGTGCTCATAACAGATCCCTGGATCGAGGAAGAGATCGAGATCGTTTCCGTGACAGAACTTCAGATCCAAATCGGAGAAGGGAAAAACAACCAGTGATCGATAAAGAAGGAATGGATGTTGATGGGGAACACCCACAAGTTCGAGAAAACATATGGCATGTGTTCGGCAGCCCGTCTAGGAGGAATGACGATGGACAGGATCTGCGAGATGGAAGCACCGCGACTCCTAGTACAGAGGAAGAATTGTTATGCAATCGGATGAACGAGTTGGAGAAAGAGAATGCTTTCTTGATATTAGAACGTGAGAACTGGTCTTGACCTAAGACTGGTGATCTAAACAAGCAGAGGGGTCATTTTGTATGGCATCATCTTGGAAGTCGAATTAGCCCGCAAGCTGCAGACCGAAAAAGAGAAGTGATCGATCTTGATCGGTCGGGGAATAATCTGTTGGTCACTGGAGACCTACCTAAATGAAGGCATGTATTACCCCATCGAGCAAGGACCTGACCAGCTAAAACTCAAGAGAGTACGTCCAGAACTAACACCAGTTCGAAACGCCTCAGGAATGATGAGGATGAGGTTCGAGATTGGCACGATGATGGAGAATTTTTGCATGATTACAATGCTCATTCGGAGCAAGGCATAGCCGAAAAAGAACCTACTGGACCCCATAGGAAAAGAATGAGATCTAAAACTCATATTCTAGAGGACCAAGATTATGAGAAGGAAGATAGTTCATCGGATGGCGATGATCAAGAAAGTAATGTCGAAAAAGCACTCCGGAGAAGAAAAGATAGACCGGTTGCATCGATCTGCATGAGCCCCTTTTAAGCTGAATATCAGAGAATTCCGACCGCCAATGAATTTTCAAGTTCCAAAACTGTCAGAGTTCGACGAGAAAATATGTGATCCCGATCAGCATGTATTACACTATGAAACTGCCATGACTCTGTGGCAGCACAGTGATGAGTTGATGTGTAAAATATTTCCACAGTCACTGGATGGAGGAGCAATTAAGTGGTTCAATAAACTTTCATCACAGTCAATCGGTACTTACCATGAATTGGTTGTAGAATTATGCTCCCACTACAATTATAACAGACGTGATCGGAAGGGATGCCACGATTTTTTCCTTCTAGGAATTCGGAAGGAGGAAAGCATCAGACAGTTTACTCAACGCTTCAAGCAAGAGTTAATAGATGTAGATGGTGCCAATGATAAAATCGTCATTGAAGCTTACAAGCATGCGTACCAGTATGACCAAATAGGTGTGTACGGTTCCTTGGTCAAGAGACCACCAAAGACTTTGAAAGAACTGTATGATTGAGTCGAAGAATATGCTCGAGTGGAAGATGATTCCTAAGCTCGAGATATGAGATATGTTAACAGATCATCCAATCATCTAAATGATGGGAGGAAGGACAAGTCAAAGAACCGTTCGAGCGGCCACCACAATGATGAAGGTGAAGGCCGAGAGAAGAACCAAGGTGAACGAATGGAAACTGGATTCTAGAAATAACACGATATGAAGCTGACACTGTTGAACATACATCTTGCAGAGTTGTATGAGAAAATCAGCAAGGAGTTGATCCCACCTAATTCTTTTCAAGCAGAGACACGTGATAAACGTGACAGGAGCAAATACTACAAGTTCCATAAAGACCATGGTCACAAGACCGACAATTGCCTCTCTTTACTGATCGAGGTCCAGTGAATGATCGACGCTGGAAAGCTGCAAGAGTACATAAAAAGGGATTTTGGGAAAGGTCTTGGACAGTTTGGCACTGCACATGTGATTACCGCTCGTGTGATTAACGTCAGTCACGCCAGGATCCATTCAATGACCAGGCGGGCATCGAAAGATGAGACCATGAGGAAGCTCAAGCAGTTGAAAGAATGGTACTTGACAAATCACATTGATTTTGTCAGCGGTAATAGAGAAGAAACTCGGGATCTTGGGTGCGCATAGATCGAGTTTTCTGAAGCAGACATGATAGGTGTATATGCTCCACACAATAATGTTATCGTTATAACTTCTTGGATATGCATGTTTCGTGTACACCGGATTATAGTGGATACGGGAAGCTCAGTGAGCATGTTGTTTTCAGGAGCTTATTCCTCTATGAGTATCCTACATGACTTGATCGAGGAGTATGAAATCCAATTATCGGTTTCAGCGGAGAAGTTACAAAGGCGATTGGGAAGGTGAAGATACCTATAACGGTGGCTGACAAGTCCGTTTTGGGAACTTTCTTGTTGCTGGATTGCCGATCACCCTACAATGCGATCGTATGATGAGAATGGCTGCATGAGATCGGTGCAGCCACATACTCTTATCATCAATGCCTAAAGTTTATTACCTCAGAAGGAGTCGTGAAAGTTAGAAGCGACCAGATGGCCACCCACAAGTGTCATGAGAGTGCAATAGATGAGTACAAGAAGTCATAAGTCAGCGGGAACCAAATCATGTGAGTCGAGCATAAATAGAAATTACAGAATCCTCTCCCTCCAGAATAATATATGGGAGAGGACACAGCTGAACCCCCAACAGTTGTGAAAATGATCGAGGTCCAGATTGGAGATGAGAAGCATAAAACAACGTTCGTAGGGGCAGATCTTCCTACGCACGCACGTGATGGTGATAGATGTGATAAACACCTAATTGTATATCTAGTATTTATGCTTTCTTTGCGATTTTTCATGTAAATTATGTATCTTATGTGTGAATTTGAGTTTGTTAGGTACTTTGGAGTCGTTTGGAGAAAAAGAAGAAGAAACAGGGCAAAATGTGCAAATGTTATTGGATGAAATTATTTCTCATATTTGCTTTTATTTCTTCATCCCTTTCTGAAAAGTTTGTTGGCTTTAGTGATGCGAATTTTGTCTGAAAAGCATGACTGCTTTAGTGATGAATGAATTGAAGGAAAGAAGTGAATATGAGGAGTAAAAGATGGTTGATGTTCTAGAAAGGAAGAAAGCGTTCGTTTGGAGCGAAAAGGAGCAAAAATACCAATTCACGGGAGGATGAAGCTAGCTGCGGTTGAGCAATAAAGAAAATAGGCATGTCAGTTATCTGGAACCAACAAGCCATTTCTGAACTGGTTATCCCATATATTATCTGCTGGGTACCACAATCATTTCCACCTTTTATTACCAAACCCTAGAATTCAGTAAACATTATTTCCCAATAATTATTCTGAAATTCTGAGAAGAAAGAAAATGGCCGAGTCTGTTATTTGAAACTGGGGGAAGGTTTGATTCTATTGGTGATCAATTGAACCACGTAGAGAGATTTTTCACCTGAAATTCAGAGAAGGGAGAGTTGAATATGTGATTTTGGTGATGAGATGAGAAAGAGATGGAGAACTGAAGATCGAATGGGGGTTTTCTGCTGGAAATTCAGAGGTGAAATTTAGGTTAGGGTTTTGATGTGATGCTGATATTCAAGGGATTAGAGTGAAAGACAGAAGAGAGGAGAAGTCTGAATTCAAGCTGTCTCTGTTAAGATGGTGATGCTGCTGATTTTGGGGTCGATTTGAGAGATTCATGAAATTTCTGTGATGTTGAGAAGGTTTAAGAACATGGGTTTGGTGATTAATGGCAGAAACGGGTGATTGAGATAAATTTAGGTGGTGCTGGTTTTGTTGCAATTGCAGGGAGGAGACATTGATGTTGTTGACCTAAGAAATTATGAAATCTGGGGTTGTCTCTGTTGTGAATTGGTAGAGTTGGAAATAGTGATTATGATGGGTTCATTGAAGACTTAAATTTGTAATGGGAATTGATACTGAAGTTGTACAAGAATTTATGTGAGTTTTGTGTATAGGGAAGAGCAGGTGTTGATGTTTTGCAGCTGTTCTAGAATGGTGGCTTTGATAAATTGCATGTGTGGAGTTTGTTGGCCTCTGCAATTGCCTAAGGTTGAAGCTCAGATGAAGCTCTATGGTGAATTATAATAGAATAGGTAGTTGTTTCTGGAGCTGTTTTGGGATTGCAGGGGACTGTAGGTGCTAAGATTGAATTACAACTCAAATGCAGGTGGAAGTGAACTGAAATGGGTATGGAGCAATTTACATTTCAGTTGCAGGAAGAGCTAGGGAGAAACTAGGAAAGTGCAGGGCTGAGTTGCAGCTAGTGCAAGTGATGCTGAGTAAGTGCATCTTGAGATGCAGTTATGGAGTACAAATGCAGGTGCTCATGGAGGAGCTGGTATGAGATTGCACTGGTGGTATTGATTACTGCCAATTGCAGTTGTAGGTACATGCATTGAAACTGCAGGAGCTTTGGATGTTGTGGTTATGAAGTTGTATTGAACAAAATGCAACTGCAGCTGGAGTTTGGTGATACAATTGCAGGTGAGGGCAGATGGAGCTGATGGTAATGCTAATTGCATTGAACTGCAGGTGATGATTTCAGGTGGCTAGGAGAGCTGATGATGTTGAAGTGACGCTGGTTATGGAGTCAGCGGTGAAGCTCAAGCTGGTGTTGGTTTGTTATGGGGTCAACTTTCGGCACTCGAATGGAGGTTTATTGGCAGAAACAAGTGACCTGAGTTGCCGGTGTTTACGTTGCAGTCTATAGCCATGTTTCAAGGGAAGTAAGGCAGTGATGGTTATCGATGGATGGAACAATTGGTATCCGTAGTTGAAGGCATGCACATAATGAAGTTACAACAAGAGAATTTAATGTTGTAGTTGTTATTAAGGGAACGACCATCTTGGCTGGCAGTAAGTACAATGATTATGCTGCAGGAGTTTTGGTTCTGCAATGGCTTTGACCTGGCTACTCAGCTGAGTCAGTTAGCTGACTCTGATTCTGAGTCGGTGTGGATCAGTTGACTACCTAGTTGACTCAGGTGATCGGGTGGACTTTGCCGGTCACCTGAGATTTTTTCCGGCGCCGGATTCTGGTCATATTCCGGCCAGAAACACAGTTTTCCGGCGAACAATTTTTGGGTCATATTTTTACATGGGTTTTTCACACACATGAGTTGAGTGGAATTCTTGGTTTTGGACCATGGTCTTTGAAGACCTAATATGGAAGGTTGGAAGCTATAAAAACAAAAAAAGTTTCTATTCTTAGGGGACGGATCACTTATCACGTATTTTTCTACTGGAGTTTGGAGGAGAGCGATTCTACTAGGGTTTGCTTTCGTTTATTTTTCATGTTCTTCATTTTATTTTTGATAATAATTATGTTGAATCAAAATACTATGAGTAACTAAATACCTTTTATTGGTTATGGGATATAATATGGATTTCACAAATAAGATTTAAATCAATGAATTAGTTTTGTCTCAATACTTTATTGTTTATGATTCATTATTAATATTGTTACATGATTTGATTGTTTGTTTGGTTGAGTCCGGAATCAATCCGATTTGCATTCATATCTAGAGCTATATTAGGGTTTTCAATACGAAAATGTTGTTTGTCCCTGATTCTAAGTAGAATAAATGTGGGTAGTGCTTGTAGTGATATATCCTACTAGTCACATATGAATCATAACTTGGGTTAAATCGATTTAGTGCTTTTACACATTTTGATTGCCTTGATTAGTCTTATTCCATAAAACTAATTGCTTTTAGGAAGTTAAATCTAATTGTGCTTTTACACTTTAGGTTGCTTTCTAGGAAGAATTCACATATGCATCTTTTAATGTGGTTGTGATGAAATCAGGGAATTAGTGGGATACTCTTGCGATCAAGGTATCCTAGGACTTTTAGTAAATGAGAGATTAAAATTTCAATTCTAGTCATTGTTGAGAATTCGAGTTTGTGAATGAAACTATCCCGTAACCAATACTTTCTCCTTATTGATTACTTTTATTATTACTTTGCTTTCAATTCATTTTTATTGCTTTGATAAATCAAAACCCCCCCTTGGTTACTAAGTAACTGAAATTTTTTATAACAACAAAAGCCTCTCTGTGGATACGAACTCTTTCTTATCGCATACTATTTTTATTTAAGGAAGTAAGAAAGTGAAATTATATTTGACCGGCTGACAACCGACCAGATGATATGATTACATTACCGAGGGCAAACACCGAAATTTTCGCAAGGAGTTTTGCTGAGATGCCTGGAATAGATCCGAATATAGCCTGCCACAGGCTGAATATCGATGAGAAGTTCCATCCAGTTCATCAGAAAATTAGGAATATGGCGCAAAGCAAAAAAGATGGAGTTACCGCAGAAGTCTAAAATCTGTTAGAAGCAGGCTTTATTCTACCAGTGCAGTATCCTCGCTGGATGTCTAATGTCGTACCCGTTCCAAAGAATAATGGTAAAATTCGTGTATGTATCGATTTTAATGATTTGAATAAAGCATGTCTGGGTGACCCATACCCGCTGCCACGGATAAGAGATTTGGTGGATGCAACCTTAGGGTATGGGAGACTGTCATTTATGGACGGTTTTTCTGGGTATAACCAAATACCTTTATTTGAGGACGATCAAGAGCATACTGAGTTTGTGACTGACATAGGAGTTTAATGCTATACTGTAATGTCATTCGGGCTAAAAAACGCAGGGGTGACCTACCAGCACTTGGTATACCATATGTTCAAGGATCTGATTGGGAAGACGATGGAAGTATATATCGACGATATGGTAGTGAAATCTGAGCAAAAAGAATCGCATTTTCTTAATATGCAGAAGACGTTCGATATCTTGAGGTAATATCATATGAAGCTCAACCAAGCAAAATATTCATTCGGTCTATCATCGGGAAAGTTCCTTGGATACTTGATGATGCACAGAGGAATTGAGGAAAATCCGGAGAAAATCAGAGACATCAGAGAGATGCCATCACCAATAACGAAGAAGGAGGTACAGAAGCTAGCGGGATGATTAGCAACTTTAAATCATTTCATTTCACGCCCTTCGAATCGATTCAAACCATTCTCTGATGTCTTGAAGAAAGCAGTAAATTTTGGTTGGACTGATGAGTGCGAAAAATATTTCGATAAGATCAAATAGTATTTGTCCACTCCTCCGGTTTTGATGAGTCCAAAAATCGGACAACCTATCGGAGTTTATTTTGCTGCAACAGAGAACGCGGTAAGTGCAGTGATGTTTGTTACGGATCCACATGAAAAGCCTGTTTACTTCGTCAGTAAATATTTGACGGAAGCAGAAACGCGTAATAATAAAATTGAGAAGATAGCGCTTGTACTTTTCCATGCATCTCATCGCCTCAAGCCTTATTTCCAAGGTAGACAGATCATAGTCTACTCGGAATACCCGCTGAAGAGAATCCTGGAATGTGCTGATGATTCCAGTCGACTAGCCATATGGTCAAATTTTCTGGGGGCGTATGAGATCAAGTACGAAACCAAAACTACGGAGAAAGGACACAACCTGGCTGAACTGCTAGCAGATTTTCCTATGGATGATATAGAAACGGTTGTAGGAGAAGAGGAGGAGATGTTCAAACCCATAGAGTCAGCCACTGATCAGACTGGGGGCGACTCCGCAATGGAGATCGATATACCTGAACCATTATGGACCGTATTTAATGATGGGTCATCAAATATTGGTGGAGCTTTTATTGGATATGTCATCCTTACTCCCGAAGGTTCAAGGATCGAGAAAGCAACCAGACTGGGATTTCAAGCATCAAACAATGAAGCTGAGTATGAAGCTGCAATTATCAATTTAAAGGCCTTCAAACAGTTAGATGCGAAGAACGTAAAGCTGGTAACTGATTCCATGCTAGTAGTTAACCAGTTTCTAGGGACCTACAGAGCAAAGGAAGAGAGGATGTCCCTATATTTGGATCATATGAGAGAACTGGCAAATGAATTCGACTAGTTCTCTATTGGGAAGCTACCACGGATGGAAAATAGGCACGCAGATGCTTTAGCATATCTTTCTTCTGCAGTCGAAATTGATACCACCTGTTTCATTGTAGTGTATTTCCAAGAGTTATCTAGCATATCCGACAACCACCTTGTTCTGGCTCTCGAACATGCTAGTGGGGGAGAGAGGGAAACCACATCAGCATAAGGAGATACCAATAATGTCGATAGAAATATGGATGTTGACAGTCCAGTGATAGATGATTCAAGCAGTCCTGCTGAAAAACTTCAGACTGGCGTCAACCTTATGTTTGGTATTTGACAACCAGTGAGCTCCCATAACATAAGCATCTCACTTCAAAAGTGAATAAGAATGCTTGGAGGTATTCAATGATCGAGGGATAGCTGTACCGCAAACTTGTAGATTTGGAGCCATTTTGCGGTGCATATCAGCAGAGGAAGGAAAACAGATGTTGGCGGAGGCTCATGAAGGAATATGTGGCAACCATTCTGGAGGGCGCAGTCTCACGCACATGATACTTTCCCAGGTATACTTCTGGCCATACATGCAGAAAGATGCTAAAGAATACGCGCAGAAATGCGTGTCATGCCAAGAGCACGCTCCAGTTCCTAAAAGGCCCGCCAACGAACTGCATCCAGTTTTTAGTCCATGGCCATTCTCTATGTGGGGATTAGACATCGTCGGACCGCTTCCCAAAGATCTTGGAAGAGTTAAATTCGTACTAGCCGCTACTGATTATTTCACCAAATGGGTCGAAACAGTGGCACTGGTACATGTTACCAGACATGATGTTAAAAGGTTCATATGGGAGAATATCGTCTGTAGATTTGGAATCCTAGACGTGATGATATCAGACAATGGGAAGCAGTTCGATTCACTACACTAAATGGACAGTTTTGAGACATATATAAGTGTTGCTTTGATTTTTTGAGACACATACAAGTGTCTCAGTTTTGGCGTAGGGAATGCTTTGAGACGAATTTAGCGATGCTTAAAAACGTCTCTTAATTAAATTTTGAGACGTTTTTAAGTGTCTCATAAATGTTACAACGGTTTGTTAAGTGAACTTTATGGCCATTTAAAGCGACGCAAAAATTAATTTAGCGACTCTTATATGTGTCTCAAATAAAAATTAGATTTAAAAAAAAAAAATTCAAAGATAAAGATGAATGCATGTTAGCTTTTTCTCATGCCCTGAAAGCGGCACTACAGAAAGTCGCGGCTGAACCTAAAGCTATTAAACATTGGGTCAGGCTTTTGCTGCTCCCTCGATGCACTTTGAGAGTGTTCCGACCTAAGGGTAGAGCTGAATGCAGGTCTGGTAATCGCAAGGCGACACAACAGACACAAATTCTTAGAGCGCTGGCACTTTGGGGTGAACCTAGTGGGACTATAAAGCTTGTTCGTGAGATTTTAAAGCTACCGGCAACAGTTAGTGTTAGAGATGATTACACAGAGAAAGACAACAAAGATGATGACACGGGGAAAGACAACAGGCTCGGTACCAATATCTCTACTTGTTTGCGCAAGGTGGCGGATGGGCACTTCACAGCGGCTGTTAAAGCCATCAGTTCGTCCGGGGTGGCGCCATACAACGAGAACACAAGGAAAGCACTTGAGGATAAGCATCCGACGATGCCGCCTCCACGGAAACCAACCTATACGTTGCAGGAGACACCGTTAGTGGCCGAAGAAGGTACCATTTTTAGTTGTATTAAATCTTTCCCTAAGGGAACTTCGTGTGGAAGGGATGGCCTTCGGGCACACCATTTGTTGGATGCTTTCTGTGGGGAAGGCTCAACTGTGGCTGCTGATATGGTCACGGCCATAACTAGGGTTGTTAATCTTTGGCTTGGCGGGAGATTCCCTCTTAACCTAGCGGAGTTCATTGCATCGGCTCCCCTAACACCCCTCCTTAAACCGGATAAGAGCATTCGTCCCATTGTTGTTGGGACAATTTGGCGTCGACTGGTGTCCAAAGCGGCGATGAAAGGGGTTGGTAAGGACATGGCAACGTATCTACAGGATTTCCAGTTTGGTGTAGGTGTTTCAGGTGGTGCTGAGGCAATCCTACATGCTGTGAATAGGTTTGTCAGTAAACATCATGTAGACGCTAGCCTCTCTATGCTAATGGTTGACTTTACCAATGCTTTTAACCTAGTCGACCGAACGGCTATGCTTTCTGAGGTACGTAAGCTTTGTCCATCTATATCGCCTTGGGTAGAATACTTGTATGGTCAACCTGCACGGCTCTATGTGGGGGACTCCTTTATCTACTTTGCTCTGGTACTTCATCAGCTTATAGCTAAGATAAATGAGCACTGCATATTATCCCTACATGCCTGGTATCTTGATGATGGCACTGTTATTGGCGACACCGAAGAAGTGGCAAAAGCACTCACTATTATCAAAACAGAAGGGCTGCGCCGGGGCTTATACTTGAATATTAAGAAAACTCGAAATATTTTGGCCCTCTTGTGATGGACGAAGGATAAGTGATGGGATGTTTCCTGTCGAAATATCAAGACCAGATAAGGGAGTCAAACTATTAGGTGGTGCAGTTAGCCTGGACGATGGTTTTGTGAAGGGCCTTGCCATTAAGAGGGCTGAAAAAGCAGTGGATTTGATGCAGATTTTATCCAAGCTCCATGATCATCAAAGTGAATTGCTGCTTTTACGAACGTGCATGGGTATCTCCAAGCTGCTTTTTGGCCTTCGTATTTGTCACCCAGACTATATTATGGAGGCGGTAGATATATTTGATAGAGGCTTGCGAGAAGTGGTGGAAGGCATCGTGGTGTGTGGGGGACCGTTCTTTGAGAGATACAAAGGAAACTATCTACTCTACCTATCGATATGGAGGTCTTGGACTTTACACTGCTAGGGAGGCGTCTGAGTAAGTTTTTGTGGCTTCACGTGTGCAATCTTGGGGATTACAGGATCACATATTGAGGAGTAGTGGTGTGGACGGTATGGATGATAATTTTAATAAGGCTTTGGAAACGTTACAAGTGACTCTTCCTGATTTTGATCTTAACAACTTCACCAATAAAGACAACGCCCCCTAAAGCACAAAGCATCCTGGCGAGTGCTCTTTTTGGTAAAGTGGTTAAGGACATTGATAGAGTTTACATGCTAACGGAGAGACAGCGGTTTTTGGTTGTTTGCAAGCAAAGACATGCCCAAGATTTTCTTCTCTCGCTATTCCGATTGAGGGGTCAAAGTAAGATGTCTCCTTTGGAGTACCGGGTCTATCCTCAAATACAGGTTAATGATCCCGCTTATCCTCTCGACTCTCGCGCCCGCTTGCATCACATGTTGCTTGATTCATATGGTGAACATGCGTTCATTGTAAAGTAGACCCTGGTTATAAATATAGACATAATCATGTGAGGGATATCTTGTATGATGTACTTTGGGAGGTCTCGGCATTTCGGCAAAGAAAGAAGCACTGTGCATTTCCCGATGACCCACTTGAAGGGAGATCGACACTAAGACCAGTGATGTTCTTATTTTTGGATGGGATAATGGGAAACACACATGTGTTGACCTCACCGGGTATCTCCTTTGGTAGGCATTGGACATGGCACCTTTACAGTCGGGCGGCAAACGCGCTAAAGGTCGCCTCGGGTAAGATATCGAAGCATGAGAAAGCATGTGTTGACAATGGGCATGCTTTCGTCCCCTTTGCTTTTGATATTTTTGGCTATTTGGCTCCGTGGCTGCTTGGACTACTCAAGAGGGTCCAGAAAGTCATGCTAAAGAATGTAATGACCCCTGGCTCACGAGATTTTATTTTTAATAGGATAGGTTTTACTATTCAAAAAGGGCTAGCGGCACAGCTTGTCGCTCGCTTGGCTAGTATGTAATTTTTAACTTTGTAAGATTTTAATATTACATGGGCTTTAAATAGAATTTTGATCGATACTGGAAGTTCAAAGATAAAAAAAAAAAAATCTTATTTCAAAATTTCCTGCACCTACATATTTGATTTCTTGCAAAAATTAGGTATCTAGCCACTCCATTCCCAATCATAAATGAAACCATTATTCAATCAATTCTATTATCACATGGAATTGCAGCATCACATATGGATCCATCCATACAATCAATTACAGATGACTGAATTTTAACAAAATAATCTATGGATAAAAAGTCTGTCTCAACAATTTGGGATCAATGTTGATCATATTTTGGGGTTCTTGTTCAATTAATGTCACCAGACTTCATCATGCATAGGCAGTGGATACATTTTCTACAAGAATTTAAGAAATAAGAAACTACATATAATTTGTTAACTCAAATCATATTATGCTTATCCAACTCTGTCTTCTTGATTTCCTTATAATGCCAACTGATGTAAATGGAACATCTCTATGAGTCAGTTCACATACCAAAGGACAAGAACAAAAACATGGCAAGATCAAATGGGCGCAATTTCCATACATATACCTTTACTAGAGCATCTTGTTCAGATCTTTCAACTTTTCTTTAGTCCAACACCACCTAAAATAAAGCTTCTCTTTTCTTCCCTTCCCCCGCTGCATACTGAAGTTTGGTCAACATCAGCTCCTAAAGATACCCTCGATGCTGATCACCAACCTAGCAGATCATATTATGACGTTTAGTAATGTAGTTTTATTCACTCAGTCGTAAACATTGACATTATCAAAGAGGAAATTGTAAACAAATTTTTAGATTTCCATGTACAGTTGAACTATAACGATAATTCCAACTCGGTCATACGATAAGCATCAGAAGTAAAGCTTCCGCCAAGAAACTTAGCATAGATAGTTTCTCCTCTTTTCTGTATTACACAGCCAAAAGATATGAGCCTCTAAAAATTAGCTACTCAACAATGAACAATGACACTTTCAAATCAACAAATTACCTTCGCATAGTCTAATTCTTCAAGAAGTAGAACTCCATCTCTATTTCTCATGGGTTAATAATTTCTAAACTGGATAGTGATAGTTTGATAAATAAAAATTTCTAATACTACGACATGTCAATGATACATAACCAAAAACTGAAACACTAGCTTGAGCTGAAATATGACTAACTAATCTGCCAATTTTATATTTCGTACAAAAATTGTTAATACATATTTGAAGAAGAGAAGATATCATAGGTGAGTACAATATCCCAAGGGCATGAATCTTTGGTTGGATCCTCTTTGCTCTGTGAAAGTATTCTACATGCCACAAAACCTCCTAAGCATACAGTAAATCGGAGCCTCCATAGAGCATCACTTCCTGTAACCTCTCAAAATTTTAAAAGAATTTCAGCTATAAAGGTTGCACAGTTGTTCTAATGTTTGATATGCAATTGAACAACTTACAGCTTCTCCTATAATGATGTAATATGTTGCATTCAGAATAAAGATGTTGATGGTGGCACAGGTCGTTGAATAGAATAGTTGGGACCCATCCATCCCTGCATACAAGTGCAGATAAAGGTGTTTCAGAATCAAAGAACACATTCTGGATACTCCTTAAGTACTTCTAAGCTTTTAGCTTACCAGATCTATTGTGAGCATGGCAGAATCCATACTTGTAGTAGCAAACGGAACACAAAAAGGATTCATCTTTTTGTAAGATATCCTTAAGGCTTCAATTGCATCATTGAAAACCTTCCCAAAGTAAAATCCATCATGCATCAATGACAATCTATAATAAAGAACTTAATTAACAAACGAATGCCATGAATACAAAATGCACCGGATATCAGGGTTCGTAGTTTTCTGTTCAGTCATTTCCTTCAAAACTCTTTCAATGTGGAGCAAGGTATTTGGTTATGACAAACTACTTTAGCTGAAAGCTACCAAAGGGAAACCGAAAAGGAAAAAAACAAGAGCTTCCAGAAGTAAGCTGTAAACACTATAACCCATTTATCTCCGTATTGTCACAACAGTATATGAATCTAAGAAAAAGAGATCTTCTACGCAAAAAATAATATCTATTCTCTATCGAATCAGATTTATGGGTTACTACCCCTCATCACAAATTGTCAGTAAAAATCAGAAAGATGATAAAACACCTTTGAATATTAATTTGATGCACAAGATTTTGAAACAGGTTGCAACGCATGAAACATGAATATGATGGATGCTCCTGCTTATATTTGTTGAAGAAACGGTATCACATTGGCGGATATCGTCTGACACGAGGCGCAATGGCGAGGAGGATCTTCTTCCTAGGTTCCTGTCAATTTTAAAACAGCCTCGTAAGAAAAACATTACAAACTCATTTTAGGGAATACGAATTCTAGGATATGGTAATTTCCACTTGTACACCTAGCGTAATGCTTCTATATTGGTAGACTAGACACATTATCCATAGTTCATTTCAAGCTAAGCATGCTATTAATCATAACATGTAAGCTTAATAGAAATATTGAGAAGAGAGAACATGGTACCATAGGTATTCCCAACTCTTTGAGGTCGCGGTCTTCCATTTGCCTCAAGGCGGGCATGTCCACCTACAAATGAGACAAAATATGCGAAAACATCAGATAAATTACAGAGCAAGGACTTCAATTTGTCATTTACTCTTGATAGGAAACTAGTCTGTGGTTGGATAAAGGTGATATCAGGATCCAACTGTTCGTCCAAATTATCTTACACTGACAAACCCTCATACAAAATCATGGCTATGGTATTGGATATCATGACAAGTAAAGTTTTATTGATGTTCTTCTCAACAGGCTCTAATAACATCAAATTTCCCTTCCAAATATTAAGAACTTACAAACCTTCTAACAATAGACAGTTACACTAATGATAATCTAGATGTTTAGCTAGACAGTTACTTAGATTCTAAATTTTGATTTATGCTGGGACCTGAGTTACATGGAAACCGCCACGGGTGTCCGACGTGGACACGTATACGTGTGTCCAGTACGGCAATTCTAAAAATTCATGATACGAGGACACCGCAGTAGTACACATAAATAAAAATATTACTAATAAAAGATAAAAATATTACTAATAAAAGATATGCAGAAATGTAAATGGAAAACAGAAATGCTTTTCTCAGTCCCACTTTCCGCCCTATTCTGCGCCCAAGTGATGTGGTGAGACAGATTGGCTAAAAAGAAGTAGACGCACTCAAAAAAATTGACACGTAACCTTTTTTCTTTTTTTTCCTTTATTTTTCTGTCTCTATCTTCCTTGTTCGTCGTCTTATCTACCAATCTCAAAACATAATCAGTACTCCAGAGAAGAGAACCGAGATGGGAAGATGGAAGAAGGATTTTCGAGAGGGGTTTTTATCATTAATCTTTTTCCTTTTGTCAATATACACTGCATTTATAGACATAGATTAACAAACCCACCTTAAAGTTGTTCAATTTTAACAAGAAACAATATCCAATTGTTATGAAAAACGATGTTCAAAGTTGATAAAATTAAGATTGAGTATACAGTTCTATTATATCAATAACTACAGCAAAACCATATTTGAAGAATCCATCAAGTGTCAGTGTCAGTATCCGTGTCCATACGTATGGACACGGGACACTCCATCATATTTGAAGAATCCGTGTAACGCAGGCTGAGACTCATTTTTCCACGTTTCTTTTGAAAAGAGCAGGACCAAACCTACCTACATGCATCATATGCAAGTACTCAGTAATCTATTAATGGCAAGTTCTTTTCAATCTTTCTAGTCCACGGAATTTTAGCAACAAAAACTACAATAATCAAGTATTTGTAAAACAAGCATAGAAGATTAACCAAGGATATAAGTAAAATTTGAATCTTCAACAAATTCTGGATTATTAAAAGAAACAATATTCGCCTAATAATGAAAGAAGATCACTTACTTCTTTAGCTTGAAACATGATAGAATATTTACTCAAACCAAGTGTCTGCAACAGGCTAGCAACAGTAACTGGTTGCTCACCCTACAAAACCAAAGAAAAAGTAGGAAGGTTAGGGTCCTAACCAAATCTTCACATGTTAAACAGTGATAACCCCCAATAGAAAGCATTATACTAATTTTCAGCATGACTACATCTAGTTTTACACATGGGCTTGGTCAATAACAAAGTACGATTAACCATTATAAAGCTAGTTTGAGTAATATTATTTTAGTGAGAACAGACAACTTGCAAAACATATAGATAAAATCAAACACATAACCTTCAAATGGAAATCAATTCATAAACACATAAATCAAACACACAACTTGCAAAACATAGAGATTAAAAAAAAAGGGGGGGGGGGGGTTAGAGGTAATACCTACCTGAATCTTCAAGGATTTTACTTCAATCTTCTTCTTCAAATTTCAGACACAAAAATTAGAAATCAAATTTTTAGGGTTTATCAATCAAAATCGATTTTTGTAAAAAGGATATTTCTTACCTGAGGATAGAGATTTATAGGGTTTCTACTTCTCAATTGAATCTTCTTCTGAGAGTTTCAATCCAAAAGCAAAACTCAGTTTACAAAATCAAAGATTTTGATTTGTAAATTAGGGTTTTTCAAATGAGATTTTAGGTTTAGAAAACCATAAATCAGTTAAGAATTTTGGTTCAGTTTCTGTTTCAGATTGATATTAGTTTTCTCTCGATTTCTCTCATTCTTTCTCTGGTTTCATTTGAGCGAAGAAGAAAGAAGTTGAGAGGAGAAAAGAAAATAAAACACAGTGAGAGAGAAGGAGTTGGACCGAGTGGTTTTATTAATATCAAGGACCGGGCTTTAATTAACATTAAATATTGTCCAAATTTAAGATAGCCCAAAAATAAAGGTGGGAACTAAAAATAAATGGTGGGAATAAATGAAAATCATGTTTCAAAATGATTTGGTATGAGGCAAAGATTTAAGGGGGAAATTTTAGGGGGGATGTTGGGGGGAAATTTGAGATGGAAAGTAATGTGAGAGATTTAGAAAATTGGAAAGGGAGGGAATTTTGGGGGAAGTTTGGAATTTTGGAGGGAAATAAAATGGAAATATAATGAAAAAGAAATGACAAATTAGATATATATTAAAATTATAAATTTTGTAGAGACACATTTTAAGACACTTGTAAGAGTAGTTGAAAAATCAGAATTAAAGCTACTCATATATTTTATTTAAGACACGTATATGAGTGGAAGCACTAAAGACATGTATATGTGTCTCGAACCCAAAAATCAATATGTCTCAAATCGGGCAATATGGTGTAGTGATTCTGGGGTGATCAAAGACTTTTGTAAGAACCTGAATATTCGCCATAATTTCTCATCTCCTTACTATGCTCAGAGCAACGGGCAGGCAGAAGCGACCAACCGCGTTATTATAGACAATCTCAAGAAACGGCTGGAGAATGAGAAGGGAAAATGGACAGAAGAATTCCCTGGAGTCTTATGGTCCTATCGAACAACCCCAAAAAGATCCACTGGATTTTCACCATTTACATTGACGTATGGGACAGAAGCAGTAATACCCACCGAGGTACATCTCAAGACTACCAAAACTCGTTCTGTCAAATCTGGGAAAAACGATAGCATACTGGCTTTGGATAAAGAGTTGCTGGAAGAACAAAGAGAAACAACCTTACAGCAGTTGGTCCGGTACCAGCAGGAAATCAAACTGAGCTATGATCGTAAAGTCAGATAACGGTCATTCAAACCAGAGGAATACGTTTTAAAGAAAACCCGAGCAGCCATAATGAAACCAAATTGTGGGAAGATCGGAGCAAACTGGGAAGGTTCATACATAGTGGACAGGCCAGCATCTCGTGGCTCTTACTACCTAAGAAACCTCGACGGTACTCAAGATGGTGAGCCATGGAAGCCCTGGAATTCGTTCCACTTGAAGAATTTTTATCATTAGGAGTAGTTTCAAATCCTGCTATGCTGCACTCTTTTTCCTTTATGATGGTTTTATCCCACTGGGTTTTCCACGCAAAGGTTTTAACGAGGTAGCTATTGTCGAGCAGTATGTATTTATCTTATTATTTCTATTCAGAAATTTAATTCAACATAATGTTTCCACACTTTATCAAGATTGTTCGTGTTGGATTATAAGCTGCTGCAAACATTTAAAACCCGCAGTTATCCTCAAAAAACAAAACAGTACAGATCAAGTCTACTGTCAACAATGCCGCTAACACCCCGCAGATAAGGCAAATGCATAACTCGAGCATTTTTTACCTTATTCCAATTGAATCCCCATCATAAGGGACATCCACAAATATGGTGAACATTTTTCACATGTCCAGGAATGTGAAAATGTACACATATCGACTCTGCGTGCATCTTGAATAGTAGGATTGGCCCCTTGCGCAAATTCAAAATAGCATGCGTGAGCAAAATGCAGCAGGAAAGTGAACCCTTGCGCGAGCAATGAGCAACATGGCACAAAACATACTGGGGGCGAGTTATATGTCACCTCAACCATTTGGTGGCGAGATATATAACACTCTAGCATAATCATAACATCCCTGTGGCGAGTTGCATAACACTCCGAACAATGCACTTGGGAGCGAGTTATGTAACACTCCATAAAAATGCAAATTCAGAGGGGAACCCGAACTTCTTAACCCATAACAAGTTATGGATTAAAAGGGGGAGATGTTTGTGCCCCTAATATTCTACACAAATAAATGGGATAACCTAGGCCTACAAAGCTCCTACTATTAGCAAAGGAGGGTTCATTGGGCCTAAGTTGCTTCCCTTGTTTACCCAAGTATGGCTAACTAGGCCTAACAAATACCCCATGGGCAAGCCCATGTACAAAAAATTAAGCTAGGCCTCACTAGCAAACTATCAATTCATAAGGCCATGAGAAACAACTCCAACTTGGGTTAGAAGGTTCCACATAAGAGGTGCCACATCACCAATTTCCAGCCAATCGGCAACTTCCACGCCAGCAAGTGCCACGTCAACACGACCACATCAGAAAATTAACCGAATAAAAATGTGCCACGTTAACAGAATGTCCCACTCAGAAGTTGCCACGTCATCTACGTGAAACAGTCAGCATCTCAGTCAGAAATGAAGTCAGCAGGAGATAGTGGCAGCACGTCAGCACGACATCATCAGATGATGTCATCTCATATTCTCAGGCAGCGTCAATCGCCGGTGCAGTAGCAGGTTGCCGGCGTGTAGAGCCGTCCGGTCAGCAGGTCCTGATTTGATTCATCGCGTCACAATTTAATGGCATAGCCCTGATTTTGTGTTGCGCGGAGTAACTTAATACCGTAGCCTCGATTCAGTGTAGCCGGTGCAACTTAAATCCTTAGTCCCGATTTGGTGTGGCACGACGCAGTATAATTTTGTGGCCCTTGGATGATTCCGGCCCATGCCTTTTTCCTTGCGGATAGCTTCGCCCCTCTGTGGGCTTATGCACACTTCTTTGTTTTAGGCTTGACATGTAAGCTTACTTGTTAGGCCAACCTATGTACCATTTTGGCTTGGTTAGTTTTATAACCCTAGAGGAGGTTTCAAGAACATTCCAAGAGGCATGCAAGGGCCATTTATTTTATAGCCATGCAGTCATCAATGCTGGCCAGTTATCACATGAGGTATGCAGGGACCAATCAATGCAATTCATGACTGGAGGCATGCAAGGGTCAGTTATTCCAGATCCACGCAGTCATGCAGAATATCAATGCAGGGAGGCATGAAAAGGAATTAAGGCAATTATATTCATTTTTAAATGAAGATGGAGGGGATAATTGGGACTATATAAGAACAGGGCTCAACAACCCAAAAAGGTATGCAATCTGACCCTACAAAAATATTTGTAAAAAATCTCTTGCTAACTAAAGCATCGAAGAGTTTTTTTGCAGGTATCCCCTCATCCATAATTCAATTGAAGATTGAAGCAGTAGATCGATTTCCAGCAAAATCATCATACCAATATCTGTGTTTGGCGTAGAAGTAATTTTACCATCCAAACATGTATAATTTTATAGACACGGGTAGTTTTCTATGACTCCATTATAGACAACTCTGAAATCCTAATGTCCCTCCCAAAGTTTCTTTCTTGGTTTGGTATTTGTGTTTTCAAGGTGCAACAACTCTAGATTATTTGCGAAGAGATGGTAAAGTTCATTCTGCTAACTGCCTTTTATGCCAGTTTGTTGTTGAGACCAATAATCATCTTTTTTTTCTTTTCTTTTTTGCAATACAAGATTCACTTATCAGGTTTGGTCTTTTTTCTTTGAGATTTTCGATGCTTTATCGGTGCGTGCTGACACCGTAGAAATCTCTTCAATTAAGGGAATGTGGAAGTAAGAATAGCAGTTAGAGATCAAAATATTTATGGAGTTTGCTTTCATTGTGTTGTTTGGTGGAATATTTGGTAGAAAATAAATAGCTGGTCCTACAACAAATTAGCATTGTTGTTAAAGGGTACGTTTATAGCCGGACTATTAATTCTAATATGTTCTAGGACTACTCTTTATTTTCTCTTATTTGTGATCGGGATGTTGTTTTGAACTATCACTAGTTTTATAATCCTTTTGTCATTGTATTCAGTGACTCTTTTTAAATAATATTTTGCCATTTTCCTGAAGAAAAAAAAAAGGTTTATTGTCATTTTGATGGACAATTAATGCAAACAATAATAATTATGTTTTAGACCACATTTAACCTACTAGTAGAGCAAGTTCATATAGTGAGGTAGGAAAGATCCTAGTTAGCATGTTCTCCGAGTCATTCACGAAAATTTACGTATCAGTCAGTCCTGAACCAAACGGTCGTCAAGGGTGCACGTATATATCCCATTGGAACCACGTTATTTGTTTTCACTTCAGAACCGTTAATTCTTAGTCATTTAAAAAAAATCAAGATAGTCTTGAATATCCCGTAAAGTATTATAAGTTATGAAATGTTACGCTAACTGTAAATAATTGGATGAAGATGAAATATCTTTGTTTTAATCATACTTGGAAATCCAAAATGTAGTTTGTTTGTATGAATAATTGGATGCGATATCCTTGTTTTAATCATAGTTGGAAATCCAAAATCCAAAATGTAGTTTGTTTGTATGAACTTTGAAATATCATATAAGAAATCAATATTATAGGTTATTCAATGCATAGATCAAGAAAATTATAAAAATCTTGGTGGATTTAGAACTTATTTTAAATTCCAAATTTTATCGTACAACAGATGATTAGTTCATATAATGGGTTATTCAAAAGCGAGTTCAAGGAAGAAAAACTGATTTTTGGTTTGTTTAAGTGGATAATCAAAGAAAACCAAATAAAATGGTGATTTTGAAGAAGATTTGACTCGCTAAGCTTAGTGCTAGTTTGGTCCGCGTTCGCCGACAAAGTCAGTGAGTTGAATTTGAATGTGGCGTGGGTAGAATAAACAAAACTCTATTAGGCCAAGCTATGGTAACTTATTTCGCGAATCTACAACTTAAATAGACCGAAAGACAAGTATTGTAGAACATATATTGGCTTTAGTATGGATAATTCGCCTGTCTTAGCTAGTGAGTGGAACATATATGTTCCCCAGTTAATCTAATCTTTGCCTCACGTATGCTATATAAGTTTCTATTTAAAAAAATATTTTATGGAAACCGAGTTTCCGTTTTTTAGTCAATAAGGAAACTAAGTTTATGTGACATTTTAGACAAATACTTAGTTTATTTTTGGTTATTTATATTTGCTTGACCCTTTTTTGTTACACTCTTCTCACACCCGATCGTAACCATCCATTATTCTTAACGAGTATATTTTCTTAATCGTTGGATCCAATTGGTATTTTTTTTCAAAATTTTGAAAAATATATCTATATATGGAAACACGTTTTTCAATTCAATATGGTTTTTAATTTTGTTCAACAAGAAAAAATTAATCTTACAGCTGATTATGTGGGTAGTGATGAAATTATTGGTACACATCAAGCATTATCTTTGTTTTGAAGACGTATTCGTGAAGTCTTCATCTCTCACAACGAATATATATATGAAATGAACGTTGCTTCCTTAAAAAGTAAGATGAAAGCAATAAAAAAAAAAACGCGAGATAATTCGTGTCAATTCTTAACACTATATATCAAAAAATATGCTTGGTCATGATAATAATGATTAACTTATTATTTTTACTACAATTCAGACTCGAGATTGTCAAGAGCAATTTCAAGCACAAACAGACCAGTCATTCAAGTATGATGCTTATTATGAAATATTGAGAGATAAAGTTTATGGGTTTGATTATCAAGTCACCGTCATACAAAATAATTAGATGTTTTCAAGCCATCAAAATTTTATACTAGTCCAAGATGGGATGGAAGTACTTCCTAATGGAGAGACTAGTTGGAATTACAAGTATCGGGCAAGGATCTTAAGGATTAAAAAAGCTAAAAAAAAGTAGCTAGGGTGAATAAGGATCGCGAGCAAGGAATTATCATGAAAGGTGATGAGGTGAATGTTTCAATCCGAGTAACAACTAGTTTTTTAGTAATTGGACTTCATAACAGGTATTATGTAAACTATTTATTTTTCGGAAAATAGAGTCGTTACATATTTTTCCTTGTGTATTTTTAGGATGTTGAATATATATTTATTGAAACTTATGCCCAACGACTCTATGAATGGATATATATTTTCCTATAAAACCAGAAATAAGATTTTTTTAAAACAATTAAAAATGTATGATGAGATTGAAATAATTGGCAATATGACTGCAAAAATTGTTCAATGGGATTGAACGGAATGACTATAAAAATGCAATAAACAAATTCATATTCTGTGGAAAGTAGCGACGGTACAAAAATTGAAGCAATAAACATATCCTCATTTTAAACCATAATGAAAACAATTGCAACATTTAACAAGTTTTACAGTGCAGCGACCATAATGAAAACACTCATTCGTATCCCTCTCCATCGTTATCCTCATCTTCATCGATATATTCTCCCTATACGTATCCATCTTCATAAACATGTTCACTTACATATTCATCATCATCTGGAATTTGTTCGTAGTATTGTCCATAATAATCAAATGGGATATCTTTATTTTGACCAGGAACAACTTCTTCATCTAAGTCTTTGTCATCATATTCTCCACCTGGTGATGCTTGTAACACGTATTCCATCTGAACCTTCAAAAATTGAAGGGTATGATAGTTGTGCTTGAAATCTTGGTTAGCTACACCTCCTATAAGAGGACGCGCTCTAATATGTGCAACAAGATCAGTTCTTAGTTGGAGGTGCAATTCAAGGTTTTTTATACTTGACATAAAAACACGACGATCATTTATAGGCTCTGGAATCAAAACAAGAAGAACTGCACTCCAATCCCTATCTCGACGTTCATGCTCAATAATCATGTTATGCAAAATAAGACAACATTTCATTATTAGGTTCAAGTCCGATTTTTTCCAATACTGACATGGTGGTCCAAAAATTCTAAATTTCCCTTGAAGCACTCCAAAAGCACGCTCGACATCCTTTCTTTTTTCCATTTAATACTTGTTGAATCTTACCATGTATGGAATATCCAATATATGAGTGAAACCTTGTACAATTGTAGTCAACATTGGATACATAAAATCGGCTTAAAAAATAACTCATGTTGTATTGGTGACCGTTAATAACATAAATGCATGGAGGTGCTACACCCTTGAGCATGTTTTCAAAAAAGGATGAGTGTGCCAACATATTCAAATCGTTATTTGACCTCGACATTCATAAAAAAAAAACATGTCAAAACTGCGAATCATATGCTACCACCGCCTCTAACACCATAAATCTGAACATCTTCGAGAGTAGGTTGACGCAAGTATATATCTCCAAAGTCATGCAAACCATACGACAAAATCTTTTTAGATAATAATATGATGTTGTGGCACCCATACAAGTGTAGTCCTTGACACTATCATCAACTATACTTTTGCACAAACATTTCATCACAACAACTAATTTCATATGCGGAGAATGCCCCATAACACTAGATGCATCCGGACGTTGATCCCATTCTTAATCCACTTCAGGTAATTTTTCCTAACAATTTCTGGAATAAATCTTCCTTCATAACTAGATGCTATGTGAATTGTCTTGAAGTATAACCAGTTCCATGCGTGTGAAATAATCATTCATCATTTTTGCATCATGCAACACCCGAATTTCGTTAAGTACACTCCGTGTGGGCATTTCTTTAGACACCGGTTGACCATGAATACACATATAGTATAACCCCTATAAAATAATAGCGCCGGGACCGGAAAAGTTTATCAATTTATCGCGATATTAAATAATCGCATAAATTAATAAAAAAAAAAAAAAATTTAAGCAAATTTTTTTTTCAATGTTATTAATAATAATACACGAAAGTTTTACACTGATCTTTTGGTTGGCAACCTAGCAAAAAGCTGGGCCCCAACTCCCCTTTGAATCGTAACGCCTAAACGATAAAAAATGAAACTACCAAAACCAATACTAGCATCATTACTAAGCAAACAATTCCTAAGATGCTTAAAAAAGATCAGAGTGTCCTCCCCAAGCTCCCCTAAGGTAGAAAAGGCTAACACACCCAAACCATAGCCATGTGCAGCACATTTGTCCAAGTATTTGGCGTGTTTACGAGAAACCGCGCTAGAGATAGCCTTACCAGGAGCGAAAGAGCGGATACCATCTCATGTGAAAGGAGAGACACTAGTAACATCCATACAAACATCTTGACCGTTCTCCCAGTTGAGGACAAGGATATCGGCAGGTTTTAAATCCTTGTCATCATCCGACTGAAGACCTAGAGAAACCTCCTTGCGTGCAGGCACATTGGCTTTGTAACAAATGTCCACGACAGCACACCGAACAACAACATGGCGAAATTTGTACCTAATATCTTTAGCACAATGACTCGCATGATCCCCAAAAATATCCATAGACTTGTTGCAGCTTGGGCACAAACTATTCTCAACAAACAAAGGAATACCCAATCGATAACAAAGCACATCTCTAAATTGTCTAGGTCCAAGACATTGATTGAGCCCACTAATGGGTAACGCCAAAAGATAGTCTTGAGCATGCTTAATACGATTACATTTCCATAGAATGGAATCCCTTTCAGCCATGTGAAATTGGTCTGGGATTTTCTTCTTAACTGCGTCAAAATAAACAACTGCCAAGGAATGCATGGAAGGAGGGGCAGTATCATCGACACAGTAAGAATACGGTAATCCACATACCTGGGTGAAGGTCTGAAGAGCCTGCTGATAAGCTAAACCTTTGTCCGTTGAGAATAAATTACCAAGGATCGTTTTCTGTACTGAAATAGTCTGACTTCGAGAAGCAAGATAACAGTAAGCACGAGTATCATCCATGGTGTAAATACCAAGTCCGCCATCCTTAATTGGTAGGGTAGCTAATCTTTTCTGCAAAGGACCAAAACCCGCACCGTCCCAGTAATCAGAAGCCTCAAATACTGAAAAATCTGGTCATCAAATAGATCAGTAGCAGGTTGAAGGGCAGCGGGATTGGTAGTTCGCATAGCAAAATAAAGTCTAGATACACCCGTACAACTGCGAAGTAAAAGCATCTCACTTTGAGGATCCTTGAGTTTTTTGATCGCGTTCATTAGTTGAACAGTTTTATTCACCCTATTCAACAATATGTCGCTGATGAAGTCCATGTCTAAACTCACCGGACCACCCAAAAGTTTAACGCCCTTGGAAGGCCTACCAATATCCGTAGGGAAGACACCATCCATTGTACTCCTAGGATCAAGAGAAGGCCAAAAGACCTCCGTCTTCTTTATATTGAGATGCAACCCCCTACCTGGTCCTTTAGTTTCAATTATGCGCAAAGCTTTGGAAACCTCCAAAGTATCTCCAACTATGGTGCCATCATCCAGATACCAAGCATGCAAGTCAAGTTTGCAACGAGAAGCAATGGTTTTCACTAAGGGGTGAAGAACCAATGAAAATAATAAGGGACCAAGAGGATCACCTTGATGTACACCAAGAAAGGAGGACAAAATATAATGAGCGTAATAAAGCTTGGACGGAAGTAGGTAACAAAATTCAACCTAGAGAGAAATACATGGGAAGTGAAGGCGAACTTCTTTGATGAGCTGAGATCTGCTCACCATGTTGAAAGCATTAGAAAAGTCAATTATCAACATTGACATATTATTCGAATGACCCTTTATCTCCGAAAGGCGGTTTACAGCATGTAAAATACCTTCACCTCCTACTGGAACACCAACCCCAAATTGGTAATCTCCTAAATAAGAGGTCATGTCCTTCCCGACAGTGAAAGTAGCCACTTTGGAAACCAATCTACGCCAGACTGTACCAACTACAATAGGCCTAATACCTCCACCCAGTTTAAGCAAAGGAGTAAGAGGGGCACTAGCAACGAATTCACCCAAAACACCAGGGCATCTACCAGCCAACCAAAGGTTGACAACCCCAGAAATAGATGAAAGCAAATCGCCCGCTACCGCTGCAGCTGCTCCACTAAGAACATCAACTAGGTGTTGCGCCCGTAAACCATCACGACCACAAGACGTACCCTTAGGGAAACTTTTAATAGCCCCCAAAACTGCTTTGACATCCACAAATATGGGGTCAACAGTGATATCATCTACTGAAGCCTCAGGAACAGTTGCCATGGGATGTTTGTCCAACAAATCTAGATAAGTCTTCTCGTCGTATGGGGCCACGCCATAAGAAGATAGAACTCGTATAGCCGCTGCGAAATGTCCCGCATTAATCTTCCTCTGGCAAGCTATAATAGCAGCACCCTTTTTCCCGTCCATATGCGTCTCATCAGATTTTTTTGAACCCCACATCAATGGCATGTGTAGCAGCTTATTAACCAAAACAAAGTACCCATTCGGGTCCTTCCAGTCATTAAGCGCCTGCATAATAGCTGCTACTTGCAGACGTTTACGATTGCCGGATTTCCGTTCAGCGGAGCTCTTCGGTAGGTATAGAGACAGAGTGCATACGGTAAGGAAAAGCAAACGAAGCCAAGTATAAAGACTGCCTGGATTCGCAATGATGCGGTCGAGACATACCTTGAGGGCCCTGGAAAATGAAAGCCTACATTTGTGCGGGATGCAAGTGACTGTGGGTATTTTCCGTTGGAGCACTGTATTGAGTAAATCAGTTGACAATGACTCCGCAACATCACCAGATGAGCTCCCTGAGTCTACACCAGCAACATCGTGCAAGGAAGTAACATCATCAGCTAAAACTTCTTGTTCACTATCCAGCGTCGCGCCAGGTTTATCTAGACCGTGAATCAGAAATTCCCCATTACAGGGCCCTTGAATGAAGTCATGTACAACCCTTCCACGTCCCTTACATGGTTTCGACAGAGCATGAAAATACATGCATCTACTGCAAAACCAGATGCGCAGAAAAAGTAGAGTTTTTTCCAGTTCAAGGTAAGCCATCGAATCACCAAAAATCAGCTCCCGAACTGCAGTCTTTTTATCCTCCGATGAGAGATGTTTGTCATGGATGTGTTTCACCAAAGAACCTTTAACGTACCCCCTTCCATGAACACCATCAGTGCAACCATGAAGGCGATTGAAAGGACAATGACAAACCTCCGCTGCTGAAGAAGACGCTGTGATGAACGAGGTGGAGGGGAGCTGGGGTGATGCTGAGTGCGTGGAAGCACAAGAAGAAGAAGAAGAAGAACGTGTGATACCCTGCATCTGAGAAAATGCGACAAAGAAAAGAAAGAAAAAAAAACCCTAATTGGAGAGTAAACAGACCAAATCCTGAGAAAATCAAAAACTCGACGAAAAAAGGTAGAAAATCAACGAAAAAAGGGAGAGAACGTGGAAAACGAGGGAAGGAAATCAAAGGAAAACGAAAGTAGAGAAATATAACAAACGAAATCATGTTGATTCCGTGGTTGGAATGGGTTTCCAACTACCGGAATTTTTCGCCGGACGAGAAAACATGAGAGAGAAAAAAACCTTTAGTTAAATTATATATTAATTAGGTTATCCAAATATTTTTTAATTCTAAAAAATAAATAATCAACAAAATGAATCAATACACCTTATTCCATTGCTAATTGTTTTCGTCATTGTAGGATTCGTTCAATGGATGACACCGTATCAAAGAATCCAAGTGAAGCATTAGATAATAAAGGAACTAGAGAATTGCAAAATTTAATCAATGGATTGAATTATCACAGTGTAATGAATTTTGAATTTCTTTTAAACATCCCACAAAAGGATATTATTTCAGATTTGTTGACTGACGAAGAAATAATTGAGAGTGCCATGGGAAAAGACGAAAGTGATGATGTGGAAGTCGAAGATGAAACTGTAGTTGCAGAGCCACATTCCCTTACAGAAGCTATCAAAGATGCAAAGACATTGTATAGGTTTTTATTACATCAGGAAACGACAACACCAAAAACTCTTCTAATGTTAAGAAAAATCCAAGATGAAATTCAATGTGACATCAATTTTAAGAAAAACCAAGTCACGATTGAATCATTATTTACCAAATTAGCGTAAATGTAAAACTGAATTTATATAAAATGGGGAGTTATTATTTTATACATTCAAAGGGACCTATAGAAAGCTAAAAAAAATTATTATTTTATAAATTTAGCGAATTATTAATTTAGCACTTTGGTCCCGACTCGGGACCGGCAAAATTTATTAATTTATAGTGATTATTAATTTATCGCGGATTAAATTATAGGGGTTATAATGTACATTCGTTCAAACACAACTGTGTAAACAATATCAGAGCTTTTTATTCTTCATCACTTGAAGTATCCAAATCGATTGCGTATGTAAGTCACACATAAGCACGCATGTGACTCACTATGTACATTTGCAAACAACAGTTTTAGTTTCAACTTATCTATCATACATGCTATATAATTCAATCAACATTTAACACCAATACAGTAGACGACCATTTGATTCAATATTGATTAGGATATACATCGCAAAACAAGTAATAATATGGATTTTTAGCCACATATATGTTCTGATGTTGTTATTGAGTTATATACAACATAACTAATCAACCTAATATCAAGAATTTTGATGATTGTCAAAATAAGTACACAGCAAACCATAAAAGTTGAATGACTTACCATTGTTGATTTTGTGGGGGAATTCGAAAATCAATGATGCAATAAATCCACTTATAGTTATGTAACAAACCCTTTAATTTCGTGCAACAATTCAAACTAAACTCCCTTCAAAATCAAAAGCGGAAGAAAATGGTTTGAAGTGAGACGAAAGAAGGAAAAAAGGGAGCGAATAAGGAGAAATGACAAACCTATGCTTCTCCTTAGAGTTTATACCATGAAAAAAGAAACTCAGTTTCCTTCTGGTCAAGGCCAGCACTTCAATCCAAACGAAAACTCGGTTTTCATATTGCATGATTTGCACGAAAACCGTCTCTATCAGCTAAATGTATGGAAATCTCCCATAGTGAGACGCAATGTCACTCTCATTTCGTTTGGCTACATTTAAACTATAGCCAAGTTAAACGCCCAATAATAATGCTTGGCCGTAGAAAAGAAATAAGTTTCCCTACATCGTATATAAGCTACCAGTAAAAAAAACAAAAAAAACATCGTATATAAACTCCACATCAAGATAACCATAAGTGGATGACTAATTCCACTAGCCATGTACTAAGCCAACTGATTGATAAGAGCAACCGACTGTGATTTTCTCGCAGGTTATATACCGGCAAATATCACTCTGACCTTGGCATATCCACATAGCATATATGCCACTGGATAGTTCCAACTACTCAAATGTATCAGCGGGGCTGCAGCCGAGGACATTGCATTTTTCTTATCCAAATTATAAATTGTTGCAAGTAACATTTCCTATTGGCGATTGGACCTCGGCTGCTTGGCGTGTCCAAACAACTGAACTACTCTCTCCTGGCAAGACCATGGTTGGATGATTGTGCTCTTGGCTATCACATGTTTGGAAAAATTGCATTATTAACATTCTTTTGTAAGCGTAGGACTGGCTTGGAGTAAAAAAAAATTAAGAAAAAAAAGAGAGAGGTTAATTTCATATTTGAAGTCCACTATTTTTTTTCTATCATCGAGAGATTGGATAGCAATATAGAAAGTCTCCCAATATTTACTACATGTCGTCCATGTTTGAGATGCCTGCCAATATTGTGAAAGAGCTGGAAAAAAATTATGCGCAATTTCCTAGGGGGTTCATCAACAACAAACATAAAAATGAGTTGGATTGCATGGTCAAAAGTTAATGTGCCAATATCTAGAGGAGGTATTGGGATAAAGAAAATGAAGCTGGTTAACAAGGCATTACACTGTAAACGGATATGGAGGTATGGTGAAGAGAAGGATGCACTCTGGAGGCAGATAGTTCGGGAAAAATTAGGTGGTAACTTTTCATCCTTCTTTCCTAGTATTTCTAAATTGTCTATGGGTTTGAGTCTCTGGTCTGGCATTTTAAAATCTAGACAGTTTATAAAAGATGACACCATTCTTGTTCTCAAGAATGGAAAGAGAATTAGTTTCTGGTGTGACAAATGGGTGGGTCAGACACTCTTTAATATCCCAGCAGCAAAAACATCAACTGTGAAAGATATGATATCTGCAAATGGAGCCTGGAATTTTAACTTCAAAAGAAGCCTGAATAAACAAGAGATAGGTCAAATTGCTGATTTGTTACAGTTACTAGGAGATTTTTCACCTATTACTGATGATGAGGATAACAGAAAGTGGGGTTTTGGAGGAGATTTCTCTGTTGCAAACGGCTTTGCAGCTCTGGATGTTGATGGTTTACTTGTTTTTCCCCATAAACAAGTCTGGAATCCTAAAGTTCCTCTAAAAGTATCTTTTATTGTGTGGACGCTTTGTCATGGGGGTGATTTTACTCTTAATATGCTACATAGAGATGGAAGGGTGCAATCTAATTTGTGTGTTTTATGTGGTGCGGAGCCTGAAACTCAAGAGCATATTTTTCTTCATTGTGTGGAAACTAGGAAATTGTGGCACTACTATTTGGATAGCTTCCAGGTCAGCTGGGTTTTCACAGATAATGTCAAAAGAAATGTATGGGAATGGAAAAGATATAAGACAACATATTTTAGGAAACAGATTTGGAGCTTATTGTCGTTTGCTATATGGTGGACAGTGTGGAATGAGCGCAATGGAAGAGTTTTCAGAAATCGGAGGAGAAATATGGATCAATTGATCATATCTTCAAAATGCTCTCGGTACAATTGGTCTTTGAATTCAAATTTATTTCATGGCTACTCTTTGAGTACCCTTATATGTAATTGGCAAGCAGTAATTCCTTTTGTGTAGGTAGCTTCATCACTTTGATGAAGTATCACCATTAATAAAACTTTTCCCTTTATCTAAAAATATAGGATAGTTAAAAAAAAAAAATGGATAGGAAAGTTGGATGGGCCTAATACAGACCCTGCTCTTTTGCTTCTAACAATAGTGAAAAACAGAAAGTCCTTATTTGCAGCATCACATGAAAATGAGCTTTGGATGAAGGATTTGCATTTATTTTATAAATTTCTAGGATGTGAAAAGTCTTAAGTTGATGAACCAAGAAGGACAGTTTTGCTTCAGAGAGATGCACAACTTGTTTGCTGAAAATATCAAAAGTCTACCAAGTAACCAATAGGCAATGCAAATAAGCTTTTTTGTTAATAAATTTAATCACAACCCATTAATGCGAGCAACTAGTGAATCAACGTGATGCATGCCGATATTTGGTTCCTTTTTTTTTTTTTTTTTTAATCAATAGTTAGCTCTCAGACATAATTGGGACATCCTTTACTTCTATCGTTTTCTTCCTTTTCCACCTAAGAAGTAGTATATAATAAATCGAGGGGGAGCTTTCTACTAACGGAATGACTTAGACTACAAAACACACACACACAAAATGGGTACCTGTAAAGAAATCATCAAGAAGGGCGAAAGTAACCGTAGTTGCGCTACTTTTCTTCTAGGTTTACTGTTTTCTATAATTCTCATGTCATGCCATTCGCGTAAGTATATATGCATATGGATTTCGTAACTTGAGCTGAATTATCATGCATCATTGTTTAATATGCTTATGTTTTTGCTCAATCTACATTCATTGACTATGCAGAGCAAGTGGCTGCATCCATGAACGAAAACTCATTACTCGGCAATAAATTTCTCAAGGAAACTCCAATACAGCGGTGCGCACGAACTTGTGGTGTTACATGTCCGGATAAATGTGGGTGGGACAAAATTGTCATAGATTACTCATGTGATGATGGAAGTTGCAAATGTCAGTGTCAAGCATTATATCCACCACCATCCCCACCTTCACCTCCACCACCACCTCCACCACAAGTTTCACCTCCTCCCCCTCCCCAACTCTCACCTCCGCCTCCACCCTCTCCACAAGTCTCAACCCCTCCGCCTCCCCAACTTTCACCCAAACACTTTCCTCCACCCCCGCTCCAACCATTGCCCACGCCTCCATCCCCACCCCCAGCCTCCCCAACACCAACAGCACCTCCAGCTTGTCCAAGTAAGCCAGGAGGAAATTGTGATAGAGAAATCAGTATTACGTTGCCAAAATCGAGTCCAAACCAGCCGAAGATATTGTGCAACTACGCTCTAACTAATCCAATGATGATTCAGTTGCAGCAGTACTAGCTGGTGGTGTTAACTAGCCATCTTAATATATGCTGCTAAAGCTATCTTAATACTCGGACTTAACCAAACACGGCGTCTGCTTTCTCATTTGTTTGTCTTGTTTTCACTTTGTTCTTACCGGGTACGTCCGATTCGAAAAGATTGCTCAACAGAATTTGTTGTCTTCAATTTAATATGACGCGTGAAAATATTTGGTAATGCCTTCAACTGCTGGACCGCATTTATTTTACCAAGCATTGTAAAGAAAACCAAATTGTTCTGCAAGGTCTGTAGACATTTTTCTGACGAACTGAAATGGTATTCACTAGTGCAAACAAAAACACCCCGGCTAATCCAATGGCAGAATCAGTAAAGAAAATGGAACTGTTAGTTCACTAATGCACAGCACCATGACCCAATTACCTGACTCAATTCCCCTACATAACCACCCAGAATCAGTAAATGAGCACTAAGACCATATATTCCAATGGCAGCCTTATACTAATGCTTGTAAAGAAGTCAGTAGAGTGAACTGACGGTCTTCCGAACCACTTTATTACATCAACGGATGATGAATCAAAGATCCTATTCCATCAACGGACCTAATAAAAAAACTATTAATGAAAAAATCAAAAATGTAATTCCCCTCTCTCTTACATGGCCCTATTCACCTCCCAAATGTTATTCGCATTTAAATTTTGCTCTTGGATAGCTAACTTGAATGGATGGTTGTTGTGGTCGCTCTTCTGTGTCCGGCATTTTCAAATTTGGTGGATCCCTTTCCCTTACCTCAAGGGGGTTGAAGGGTCGTTTGGTTTTGCTTTAAATCTTCGGGGCCACTGTGTTGAATGAGCTTAATGGGACTGAACTACTATTATCGTGATCTTCAAAAAATAAAATAAAAGGTTATTTACCGTTTGGTACCTAGCAAATGTCCAATACCTAGCTTTGATACCCAATATTTGAAATATTAAGGGTTGGTACCTTGACCAACAGTTGACTGGTAACGACTCCATTTGACCGACTTATTTTATTTATTTTTAAAATTTTCCATATTAAATTATTGAGTTTACTTTTTTTTCTTTTGAAGCATACAAAATAAAAAAAGCTACTACAGAGAGATTACACGAGGGTATTTTATACCCCTAAAGTCATTTAACAGAATTTGGTTGATGCAGGGTGGGATTGTCCTATCCCAAATAGTGGTGGAGTAATTCCCTGCTTGACTAGCATCCGCTGCGAAGTTTGCTATTCCGTCAGCAGCTTGGTTTCCTTCTTGATAGGTTTGTCGTATGTCACATTCCGGAATCTGTCTCATTCGATGTTTAATTTCTGCCACCATTTCCGAGATATGCCATGGAGCATCCGCATTAGTCTTGATTATTCTCATTAAATTTTCTGAGTCCGTTTCAAATATTACTTTACTCCATTGTCTGTCAGTTGCAGTTCTTGTTGCTAGAACCGTTGCCCAAGTTTCAGAAGTGATGGCGTCTGTTATTCCTAAAGGTTGCGCAACGGCCAATACTTTTTGAGCATTTGAGTCCCTGCAAATGAATCCAGCCCCTGCTAACCCTGGGTGTCCTCTGGCTGCCCCATCTCTGTATTTATCTTTATCCATTCCGTTTCTGATCTGGTCCATCCGACGTTAATTGTTATTTTAAATTTTTTATTGATCGTAGGAGTCCCGGAAGGTGGGTCACCTGGCAGAATTGGCGGAGAAATTCTTTTTGCCCATTCGTATTCTTGTTGTTGTTGTATAGCTCTTGTTAGAATGTCCGCCGTCTGAAAGTCAGTTCTTCTGAAAACCAACTCGTTTCTGGTTGTCCAAAGGGACCAAAGGAGATAACAATATGAAGTAATCATAGAAGTTGTGGCCGGACTTTGTAGAATTTGGGAAATTGTGCTTTGATTTGTTAAATTAAGGGGTTGGATATTTCCATTGAGCTGATTTCTTGTGATGTAATTGGATATACCAATCCATGTGTCCAAAGCTACTTGGCAATGGATAAGCATGTGTTCTGCGGTTTCTTGATTGCTTTTGCATCGTGGGCAAAGGTTTGAATTGGTGAGGTTGATGTGGTGTAATAGAGAGAAGGTAGGAAGACCCTCATTGATAGCTTTCCACAAGAAAAGCTGAATTTTTGGTGGACATGGTAAGGTCCACAGGAATTTGGTTTGTGAAAGTGTGATTTGTTGTGAAATAGTATCATGTTGAATTAGACTTTTATATCCAGAAGCTGTAGTGTATTTTCCTGATTTAGATAGAGGCCAAACGATTTTATCTGGTGGATTGTCAATTGGAAGATGGATATTGATTATATGTTGGATTGCTGTATGTGGGAGGGTAAGGAGTTGATCATGATTCCAGTTATGAGTGTTAGGATCAATGATATCAGCCATTTTTTGAATAGGGTAGCATTGGATAGGATCAAGGTTTTGATAATGAGGTATCCAATTAGCTTGAATTGGTGTAGTTAAACCGTTTCCTATGCAGTGAAAAATATTTTGCTTGAAAAAAGGTATGAGAGATGTCATTTGTTTCTATTGTGGACTGGCAGTAGTAGGAGTTTGGATATTGTCTTGGAATATCGATTGATGTTTAAGGTATTTCTCTAAATAGAGATTGGTACAGATGGAATGTGGTTTATCATGGATATTCCATATTCTATTCATGAACAAGGCTTTATTATGATAACTACTCTTTCTAATGCCCAGTCCTCCTTGGGCAATTGGCTTGTAAAGTTTATTCCATCCCATAGGGTGAAGTTTTTTAACAGAGGAATCATGACCCCAGAAAAAATTCCTTGTTATTCTATCAATCTGATTGTGGATATGAGTGGGGAGCAATTGTGTCTGCATAAGATGGTTGGAAGTATGAATTAGGGAGGTTTTAATAAGAACTAACCTTCCAGTAGGGGTAAGACATTTTGTCATCCATCCTTGAGCTTTGCGCACTAGTCTTTGAATTAATGTCTCAAATATATGTCGAGAAGTGCGTCCATGCTTGAATTGAACTCCTAGATATATCGGTGGTATTGATGTGGTTGGCATGTTAAAAAATTGGTGAAGTGGTTGTATAAGATGTGGATGCAATCTCAGGTGGTGTATGATTGTTGATTTTGCGGTACTAATGTGTTGACCTGCAGAGGAGCTATAGGCATGAAGTATTTTTTGTAAGTTGATATTGCTTTCATTAGAAGCCCTATAGGAGATGAGTAGATCGTCTGCATACATAAGATGTAAGATTGGTGGAGCCTTTTGCGAGATTCGGAGTCCTTTTACCATCTTTTTGCCTCCAGGTTTCCAAGATTTGTTGATAATATTTCTGCACATATAATGAAAATATATGACGATATTGGATCTCCTTGTCTGATGCCTCTTGTTGGTGTGATGAAACCATGCGGAGTTCCATTGATATTGACAGAGTAGGTCGCTGAGGTGATGCATAGCATAATATACTCCACAAATATGGTTGGGAATCCCAGTTTAGTGAAAGTTTTTCTGATGAATTCCCAATCAAGACTATCATAAGACTTCTCAATATCTAATTTTAGAGCTATTTTGGGGGTTTTGGTGATTTCTGAAGTTCTAATGTGATGGAATATTTCCCTTGCAATTGCTATGTTATCATGAATTGACCTTTGAGGTACAAAAGCACATTGGTATGGACTGATTAAAAATGGAAGGAGAGGTCTTATGCGGTTGACTAGGATTTTTGATATGATTTTGTATGTAATATTACATAAACTGATAGGTCTGAAGTGTGATGGTTTTGTTGGTGAGTTAATTATTATGTATATCGAAGGAAAATCATTTTCTTCTATCCTGTTCCTCTTACTTCCCGTTTCTTCTCTTCTCCACTATTAATGACTTCGGTGATGGAGATATTTTTGTGGTTGAATTTATCATGTAATGAGAAAGAATATATAAAGTACAAAGTGCTACTACTGATGATGAAGAATCGATGGTGCTACTACTCTATCCTTTATTGTAATAAGTTAATTATTATGTATATCGAAGGAAAATCATTTTCTTCTATCCTGTTCCTCTTACTTCCCGTTTCTTCTCTTCTCCACTGTTAATGACTTCGGTGATGGAGATATTTTTGTGGTTGAATTTATCATGTAATGAGAAAGAATATATAAAGTACAAAGTGCTACTATTGATGATGAAGAATCGATGGTGCGTTTTAGAAACTGAGCAATGAAGGTGATTAGGGTTTCTTTGAGAATCGATGAAGGTGAGGATGATTGTGAGACTGGGACCGAGAGAAGAAGATTATATTTAGGTATGATTGATGTGTTGGAGTCGATTTGAGTGGTTGATTAAGATTCAACAGAAAAAAGGTAATTCGGATTTGGTTAATTAGGGTTTTATTTATTCAAATCTGTTTAAGTGAAACTGGGTAGAGGGTAGGGATTAATGAATCTTTGCTGGGCTTATTTTAAATTGAAGTTATGAAGGTTAAATTTTAGTTTAATTGTGAAATTGAGAGTCACGGATTAGGTTTTCTTGTGTTCTTCCCAAATTAGAAACTGGGGTTTCTGAGTTTGAAACAACATATGAATGGGTGATGAAACTGAACTGGATTTGAGTTGATGATATTGGAGATGATTGATAGTGCAGTTAAGGGTGTGAGATGATGTGAGTGGTAGAGTTGAAATGATGGTGATGTAGATGAAAGGAAGAGAGACACGGGAGTTGTTAATGGAGATTAAATGGTTAAAGGAATGTTGTGTATGGCAGAGGCAAGATAATATGGTTCATTTTTTTTTTTGAAGGTATGAAACAAGGAAGATTTAATCAAGGACATACAAACTTGATATTTAAATCCATCGACCAGCCACAACTTGCAGGTGAACAAGTATAAAAGGGGATATATGAAACCCGACAAAGCATCCAGTGCGACGATGTACTCATACGTTCAAGAATTACCCTTGACAAAGAGATACCCATTCGATACGTCCTGTGTATTATTGTCTTTGAAACTGTATCCGCGTTAATGGGTTATGTCTTCGGAGTTCGGAGCCATTCTGAGTTGATCTTGGAGTTTTCAGCATGTAGCACGCCATTAATTTCGTCGACGAACTGAAGTCCCTTTGGACATCACTGATCGTCATTAATTTGTCCTCATTGGACATCACCGTAAAATGGAAACATGTAAACATGGAGGGTCTGAACCATGATAATTGGTAATAATGTCTACCAAATTGGTCAGGGGGTGTCCTAGTGTCATGTTAAAGGTTTAGAATATCCTTCCATTTTTAAAAGAACTAAATTACCCTCCTCTCCAATCAAACCTAATCATTAAAAAAAAAAAAAAAAAAAAATTCATTCATAATCAACATCAAATATATTTTAAAAAAAAAAACCTAAAATCAAAAAAAATATGGTTGGTTATTCTTAATTAACCAACCGTAACAATGATTTCTGAAGGTGTTACGGTTGATTATTGAAGAACTACTAACCGTAAATCCTAAAAAACTATTTGGAATATCTAGTTACGGTTCGTTTTATAACCATGAAAATATTTATGTTTGGTTTCGATTTTAACAGTACCAACCGTAAAAATTCCTGAGTGAAAATAAGTTAAGTTTTGTAGTTGATTACGGATGGATTTGACTTGAATGTTATCGACCGTAAATAGTTACGGTTGGATACTAGCCATCGACAAATGAACCGTAACCTATTTACGGTTCGTCTCGTAAGAGAACAATCCAACAGTAACTGGTTTATGATTGGGTTTTCCCAATTTTAACCAGTTACAGTTGGATGTTCACCAGATACTAACCGTAAATGGGACCTACGGTTGGCTTCTATGGTTACTTCCAACCGTAAATGACTCCTACGGTTGGCTTCTTTGGTTAATTTCAACCGTACATTGCCCTGAAATGGATATTGGAGCTAAGAGATCAACCATAGTAGGATCTCCATCGTGGGGTATCTGTAAAATATTGTTTCTCTATCATATAGAGATTCACTCACCTCCAATTTGCCTCTAAAATCATTCATTTTGTTTGAGTAAATCAAAATCTAGGTTTTTGAAAAAAATCTCTATAAAAAAAAAATCTCTCTATTTTATCTCTCCACCAAACCTAACTCTTAATCTGATTTAATTTTTCATTAAGTATAAAAAAAAAGTTCGTTAACCTAATGATTAGCTAATTGATAATAATGGGTGGAAGAGTGATTTCAAAATATCTTTGAAAGTTAATGAGAATCACGAATGGGACCTGCTAAGGCGTGATGTGCGTATCCCTACCCTTGGGGGAAATGGAGATGTTATGTCCATTATGGAAAGCTTTAGCACTAGTAAGTGTTATGAGGCTCTTGTTGGACATCTTGACTCGTGTAATTTCGCGAAGCACCTATGGAAGAACAATATTCCTCACAAGGTTAGTTTTATTATTTGGGCTTCTTTTCATAATTACCTTCCTACTAGAGACATGTTGAGGCATAGAAGAGTGGAGATAGACAGTGATTTGTGTGTGTTTTGCAATACTGAAAGACAAACAACGGATCATATGTTCTTGCATTGTCCGTATTCTTTTGAGGTATGGAACTATTTCATAAAAGCTTTCAGAATTTCGTGGCCAATGCCGAAAACTTTATTTGATTTTTCTGAAGCTTGGTCTACCAACGTCTTACAAGGAAGAGGCAAACTAGTTTGGAGAATTATCCATTATGCTATTTGTTGGAGACTATGGAAAGAACAGAATGTGAGAGTATTTAAGGCTATGAAGAAGGAAGCGACGGAGATTGTTGATCTTGTCAAACAACTTGTAGTTGTATGGTCTTGTGATTCTGATACGTTTAAGTCTGTTAATCCTAATTTGACTTGGAACAATCGGGAGACTCTCATGAATGTGTAACAACCTTTGCATTATAAGGTGCTTTTCTCATTAATATAACCTTTTCTTAAAAAAAAAAAAACTAATTAAATTAACAACACTAACTAAATAAGGGCTTTTTTAGCCATTACGAAAATTATATAGATAAGGGGTTTTTGAAATTACTAACTGGTAATCCTTTTTGTCCTATTATATCAGCCCCTATAACAAGGTTACAAAAATATACCGTACCCAGCAACAGCGTCCCAATAGGCTAACCCGAAATAGGCGAGATTCTCGTGCAATATTGGTGTTCCTGAATCGGTAACTACCCACAAGTCCATCATATTACATGTTGTTGCTTTTTCCATATCATTCACGTGCATATATATAACCTTGAGATCTCGAGAATCAATTGTTAGCTGAAAACATTAAATTTTGGCAACTGTAATATCCCATTTCCAATCTAACATAATATGTTATAAATGAGAACAAAACCCAAGCTTAGAATCGATATATAGAATCAAGAAAAGCAGCAAACAGAAATAGGGTGCACAGAAAAAATCAAGATGACCAGGAGTACTAGTTGCCTGAATTTTCTTCTCTGTCTTGCGGTAGTCATGTGTTTCTTTTCACGTAAGGATCCGCTGATTTCTTACTTGATCATTTTTTTTCTGAAATTTTCTTTTCTTAGACCAGTTTGTTTATGTTTCCAGCTGATTTGATCAAAACGAATGAGAAAACATGTCATTCAATAGTACTACTTGGTTAATTTTGATATTGTTGCTATCAATTCGCAGATACTGCTATTGCTGCTATGAAATGCAAGTCTGGTGAGACGTTCGCATCAACTGGCACTTTGGTTTGCCTCACTTGCAACCCGCAATGTGCAAGCGCTTGTCCCAAGGGCAGTACAGTTACCAAAACCAATTGTGTTCCAATCAGGTTCCTAGACACACCTTTGTGTGAGTGTTGTTGTAAAATGCCGCCACCACCACCGCCTCCATCACCACCACCACCTTCACCACCCCCACCACCTCCGTCACCACCACCACCATCACCACCCCCACCACCTCCATCGCCACCCCCACCTTCACCGCCTCCACCACCACCTCCGTCACCACCACCACCATCACCACCCCCACCACCTCCATCACCACCCCCGCCTTCACCACCACCTTCACCTCCCCCACCATCTCCATCACCACCACCACCTTCGACATTACCCCCACCAGCTCCCAGCTGCCCTCAAGTCTGTCCAAGTGAGTTCGAATTCCAATCGTCACCTGACCAGCCACCGTGCACATATAAGCTGGCTAGTCAGATCATGGTCATGTAATAGGATTGTCAATTAGCTAGCTAGCTACACTACTAGCGCTAGCTTAGTGCTAATATCTGTCATCAATCTGCTGTTACAGAGATGTTGTATTTGCATTATGTTTTTAAATAAGAATGTGCATGATGGGTCCGTATTAATTGCTAGTAAAATAACAAAAAAGAACCTCTTCTCCTCTCCTCTCTAAAATCGATTTCCGGCAGGGGAAGTTTTTTTTCCGACAAGCTTTAACTGCTCAGATCTTTTTAGATCTGAGCAGTACCAGTTTCAATCTTCTTCTACTAGTTTAATTTTTTTTGTATAAAGAAGAATAAGAAAAGAAAATCCTAATCCTAATCCCTATTTCAATATTCACCATAAAACCCTAATCACCCGCCATGGATTTAGCTAACCTAATCGGCTAAATCCGCGATTCACCGGCCTTCCAGTTCATCTAGGTCATTTGCTTGTCTGCTAGTGTGATATTCCCTTATTTTCTGAAGATTTATGATTCCCTGAAGATTTATGCTTGATGGGAGTTGGTTTTTTCATTGAAGTTCAATCGGCTCTGATTTCCTTCGATTTTATCCAGCCTTGGTTCGATATGCTACATCAATCCATCTATCCCAGAAGAGGTATTTTTCAGATCGGTTTGATATAAATATATCCAACTTCAGATTGATATACAACAATTTCCGGTTAACGGAAATGGGTATTGCGAAATAAATCAAGATGGAGTAGTTGCCTTAATTTTTTTCTAGCTCTTCTGTTTTCTATGGCCACTAGAAATTCTTTTGATGGTTCCAGCTAATTCTTGTTAACAAGTCAAACGTTATGTACCCGTGAATGAACTTGGGTTAGCTGCCGAAAAATGCTGTTGCATCCTGTACAATGTAGCATGGCCACTATATCATCTTAATCTATTAGTAGATTCAGTCTCTTCCATTATCTCATGATCGTGGAAGGATCCACCATCCCGCTGGAAAATATATGTAGGATCAGAGTATATACCTGAAATTTGATGAATTGCCAGAATGTCATGGTCAACGACTAATTTTGATTTTTTTTGTGATTCAAAAGAGATTTATATTTATTAGCTTGCAATAGTACATCTTAGGATATCATCTTGTATCCAAGAAGTGATATCTGACGGAAAATTGTCCACAATATCAAAACTTAAACCTTCACTTCTACACTTCTTAGCTATTGAGTCTGCAACTCTATTCTTAGATCTCTTAACTGACTGACAAACAAAATTGACTTGACTACTAAATAAACTTTTAATATCCATAACTAAACCCTGATTTAACCAATGAACACAAGTAATGTCTTCCTTTATTGCCTTAACTAGAGATTCATTATCTGATTCAAAGATGACTCTTGACAGATTCTTGGATAATGCCCACTCCACTGCTTCAAACATTGTCAGGCATTCCAGTTGCTCCACTTCTTGATCCTTGATCATTCCTCCATTGTAGAAGATTCCTTTGGCACCATGACATTGCCCTGCAAAATCCCTTGTTATTAGTCCAATGCTCCCTGTTAAATTTTCCTTAAGAAAAGAAGCATAAACATTAATCTTTATAAAATCAACTTCAGGGGTATCCCAGTGAGGCAACATTTGTGCAATAGCTACACTGTTAGTAATAACCTCATTATTCTTTTTACAACCTGCAAGCAAAGTCAGAATGCTATTTATACTGAAATTTCTATCTGGGAATTTCCTTTGAAAAACAACAGTACATCTGTCTTTCCAGATTTTCCAAATTGTAATCATAAGAAGATATAGGAAATGCAACTGATCTGTAGTAGAGACACCTGAAGTAGAGGAATTAGTAGTAAACCAACTAATAATCCAGTTAAACAAGCTACCATGCACAGATCTAACATTACTAACATTCACATTAACCCCTAACCAAATAGATTTAGCATGAGGACAATCAATCAACATATGTTCAGCTGTTTCGAGAGGAGCATTACAAACACTACGATGCACATCAATACCTTATTTGTATTTAGATTTTTTTTCTCTAGTAGGTACAATGCCCTTAAGGCATTTCCATACAAAGAGCTTAACCTTATGAGGGATTTTGCAACCCCGGAGAGATTTCCAAACCTGACTACTTACCAACTGAGTGCTAGAATTATCATGAGAATGGTTACTTAGAACTTTGTAGGCACTTTTAACAGTGAAAATTCCTTTCCTGTCATGTATCCAGTTCAATTTATCATTCCCATTATTAGGAATATGCATAGCAGAGATTTTATTAGCTATATTTATATCAAAGATGTTCTGAAGAAGCTGAATATTCCAACTTCTTGTGCCTGGAAAAAATAGCTCATGTACATAAACAAGATTAGGAGGAAAAGTAGAACCAGTTTTAGGAGTAGGAGGATGATTAATACCAATGACCCATTTATCCAACCAAATCTTAATTCTAGTACCACATCTCACAGTCCAAAAGGTATTCTCTTTGATAGTATTGATTTGTCTATAAATGCCTTTCCAGACCCAAGAACTTTTCTCATTGAGATTATCTAAGTGAAGATGACTAGAAGTTCTAAAATATTTAGCTTCCAAAATATTAACATAGTAGTTATCAGAGTTTGAACAAATTTTCCAAGCTATCTTAGAAATAAGAGCTCTATTGAAAATCTCAAGATTTCTAAAGCCTAAACCACCTAATTCTTTAGGCTTTTAAAGATTAGGCCAACCTATAAACTTGATACCCTTTTTAGCTTTGTGTCCCCACCAGAAATTTCTTTGTAGGGTGTCAAGCTTATCTATAGTAGTGATTGGGATCTTAAAACATCCCATCTGATAAGTAGGAAGGGAATTCAGTACTGATTTGATTAGAGTAGTTCTGCCAGACTGGTTTAAAGTTATACTTATCCAGTTATTGAGTCTGGCTTCAAAGGATTGAACTATGGGATCAAAATATTTGACTTTAGAGTGTCCTAGCAGAAGAGGGGCTCCCAGGTAAGTTTCAGAGTCACTAACAAGTTTCATATTTAACTCTTTAGATAAGTCAACATAATTATCAGGGTCTAAATTTCCACTAAAATAGACACAAGATTTATCAAAGTTAAGAGTCTGACCAGACAGTCTGCCAAAATCATTCAAGATGCTCAAAATACCAGTAATGTTCCTTATATCATCTTTAGCAAAGATTAGAATGTCATCTGCAAATAAAAGATGAGAGATGGAAGGAGCTCTTCTTGCAACTTTAATACCTGAAATCTCTTTGTTAGCTTCAGCAAAACTCAATTTTCTAGAAAGAAATTCCATAGCCATAATAAAAAGATAAGGAGAAAGAGGATATCCTTGTCTAATACCTCTAGAAGGTGTATATTCTTGACATGGAGAACCATTCAGAAGGACACTTATACTAGTGGTTGAAACACATTGATGGATTAAGCTACAAAATTCATGACTAAAACCAAATTGAGCTAAAATTTTCAAAAGAAAGGACCATTCAAGTTTATCAAAAGCTTTAGAAAGGTCTAACTTAAGGGCCATGGTGCCTCCAACACCTTCTTTTTGTTTCATAGTGTGAATAATCTCATGAGCTATTATTATGTTGTCATGTATAGCTCTCCCAGGAACAAAAGCTGCCTGATAAGGAGAAATTAATTTCTTTAAATAAGGCTTGATCATATTTGCCAAGATTTTAGAAATTATCTTATATGAAACATTGCAAAGGCCAATGGGCTTAAATTCAGAAGGTTTTTTGGGGTCCTTAACTTTAGGGATAAGACTAATATAGGTCTTGTTTAGATCTTTAGGCATAAAACCAGTTATAAAAAACTGCTGAACTACATCAATAACATCCTTACCAATAATATCCCATTGAGAGTGATAAAAACCAGCTTGGAAACCATCTAGACCTGGAGAGATCCAAGCTGGCATAGATTTAATAACACTAGCAATTTCATCAGCAGAAGGCATAACAAGTAAAACAACATTATCAGAATCATTAATGATAGTGGGAATAATGGTGAAAGCATCATCATGTAAAACATGATTACTAGTGCAAGCAATAATACTAAAATGATTAGTAAGCAGTTTACTAATGATATCCCTATCTCTAAGCCAGTTTCCCTCATTATCACGAAGAGAACTTATGTTGTTTCTATGCATTCTTTTATTAACAAGAGAGTGAAAATATTTAGTGTTATTATCCATATCATGGATATGCTTGTCCCTAGATTTCTCCTTATAAAAACTGGTTTGAATCTTGTGCCAATTCTCCAAATCATGAGTAATGGTTCTAACCTTCATTTCTTGACTAGATGAATTAGGTTCATGTTGTGCTATGTTCAACTTATCTTCCAGAATCTTAATATTTTTGTGAATGTCACCAAATTCTAACATGTTCCACTTGCCTAAGATAAATCTAGTATTTTGAAGCTTGTTCTTGAGTTTATAAGCAGGACTTCCATGAACATCAATATTCCAAGCCTGTTGTATTTGATATTTAAAAGTAGTGTGCTCCATCCAAGTACCAAAAATTTTAAAAGGTCTCCAAAGTTTCTTAGGAATATGATCAGTAATGAGCATAATGGGACAATAATCAGAAGCAATATGATTTAAATGGCAAATTTTAGCATTTGGAAATTGTAAAAACCAGTTTGTATTACCAAGCCCCATATCCAATCTAGCTTTTTTAGTACTAATACCAAAACTATTACTAGTCCAGGTATAATCATTACCTTCATATCCCAAATCAGAGAGACCAGAATCCCTAACAATCTCCTGGACCCAAGAATCCGAACTACTTCTATTTCTATCTTGATGAAAGTTCAGGTCACCTAAAACTAGCCATGGCTGATAAACAACCTCACTGAGTTCTTGGATAAAATTCCATTATTTCTTTTTAGGATCATTATAAGTTGAGCCATACATAAAAGACATTAGAACTTCAGGCTTGCTAGGGTCAATAGTAACAAGAGCATGAATAATGTTATCAGTAGCACAAGCAATATCACAAGTTATACCATCCTTCCACATGAGAATAAGGCCTCCAGCTAAACCCACTCTATCAATCCAAGTATAATTATGATAATGTAAAGTTTGAGCAATTGAGATCATTCTCTAAGGATCAACTTTTGTTTCACTAAGAAAAATGAAATTAGGACTATGAGTTTTAACTAAATTTTGCAGTTGTTGAATAGTAAAACTTTTAGCAATTCCTTGAACATTCCATGAAATGAACCTCATTTTAAAACTACTGTTGATGCTATAGTTAAGAATACAATGATAAGTAATAGAGTTATAGAAAAAAAATTATGTGAATGAAAGTATATGAGTTTACCTGATCCCCCTTTGTTGCATTGTCAGTATGATTGCCTCCAGTTGTGCACATGTGAGTATTTTGAATGCCTGTGATGTTATCTCTTACATTGGTATTTGAAGAAGGATATGAATTATTAAAATTGGTGTCATTTGTTCCAGCAATCCTATGCCTCTTTCCAAGTCTAATTTCATCAGTAGACTCAGCTATAGTTTCCTTAAGAAGAAAATCCAAATTAACAGCTACACCATCCTTTGGAGGAACAAAAACAGTATTCTTGACAAAGTTTTTTGGATGTTTTGTGGACATAGGAGCAACATTAGAATTGATAGCCGAAATATTCTTCCTGAGAGTGTTTGTCTTACTAAAATAATATGGCTTTTCATGAGATTTAGATAAATAATCAGATGCATCCTTACAAGCATCTTTGCAGTTATTAATAACATAACATTCAGTGTATATTCCATTAGGCTGCCTTTCATAAAAAAAATCTTTGTCAGCGAGTGACTCAAGCATTTGTAATTACCTTCACTCCCCTTCTTAGTGGCATAGAAAGATCCACATTAACACAGACTTTTACTGGATCCTTACCAATTGGCATAACATATTTTGGTTCAATCCCAGTAACTTCCCCCATAATCTCTCCAATTTTGGTAATAGATGCAATGTTCATAAGCTCTGGCAGAAGGTATGGCAATTGAATCCAAAATTAGTGAAAACCCCATTACTTATCCGTATACACCATGCCTAGAATGTAGTCATGAACATTGATAAGTTGCTTGTTTATGATCCAAGGCCTTTCATTGATCACAGTGTTTAGAAAATCCCATTGACTGAATTTAAAAATTATGAGATTTGGTTCAATCTCAACAATTCTTAGGTCCTCCGGAGCCAAAAAAGGCCAAGTGAACTTGATGTATTTTACCACCATATCATATCTCATTCTCCATTCCATAATTATCTTCCCAATAGCACTTGCTTCCCATGTTGAATCTCCAGAATCTCCAGCAGGTACATCTTTTCCAATGATTATTGCTTCATTGATATCTCCCAAATCCAATGTAGCTTTCTTAAACTTGTTAACCAATTCCCCCATTTTACTACTGCTCCCTTCCTCCATACTATAAAGATTATTAGGGTTTCTGTGATGTGGAAAGAGAGTTGGTTTGATATTTTTGGAATATTTATAAAGATGGTTGTTTGGAGATATAGATGGACTTGAATACCAAAAGATATTTTGACGATAATTAGGGTAACATATTGGACTAGAATAATTTTTATTTTGGAAAGATTGACAGCTGGTTATCAAGCAAATGAGGAAAATTAGGTATCCAACTTTCTGTTTATAACTAAAAATTTGAATTTTGAATTTTGTTGACTCGCAGTAAAGGCGGGATAAACGCAACAAGTTGTTGGACGATTTGAATCGGGAGATCATGTTCTTCACGGAAAAACCATTGATTGAAGAGATAACATCACATGACAAACTTCTAAGCAAACGCTTAATGATATACTCTGCAAACGCCTGAAACACAACAAAAACTAAGCCAAACGCCATTGGAGACAAATAAATCTTAAAATACATGGAGAATCAAAAGATTAGTAACTCATACAAATCGAAAAAGGAAAAATAAAAAATCAGAAAATAGAGAAATTAAAGAGATTTTCAGACAAAATTAAACCATAAAAGGTTGTGTCAAGATCTATTAAAGATTAAGAGGAAACAATGAACAAAAGAAACTAACTAATTTTGATATTGTTTGTCGTTTATTTGATGTTGCGCAGATACTGCTAATGCTATTCAATGCAAGTACGATGAGATTTTTTCATCGACTATCGCTGTGGTTTGCCCCCCTTGTGGACAATCATGTCAAGCCACATGTCCCCATGGCAGTACAGTTACTAGCACCAACTGTGTATATCGGCTTTTTAAGCTGCATTTATGCTAGTGTTGTTGTAAGATACCGCCTCCACCACCACCATCGCCGCCCCCACCATCTCCACCATCGCCTCCCCCGCCCCCACCATCTCCACCACCATCGCCCCCGCTACCTCCACTATCGGTGCCACCACTTCCCAGCTGCATAGAAGAATGTCCATACGAGATGGAATTCCCATCCTCACCTGACCAGGAGCAACCGTGCAGATACGTGCTAGCAGATGCTAATCATATTATGATGGAGTAGGCATCAAAAGAGTTAAATGAGTGGCGGAACCAGCCATTCATGTAGAGTAAAAAAATTCTACTACCTCCGTCCTAGTTTAGATGCCAAAATAGGATTTTGAACAAATATTAAGAAACACAAAGAGAATTTTTTTTTTCCACAGTTACCCTAGGTTAGCATTTAATGTTCCCAGTTTTTAGATGTCAAGGTTTTTGTTGTTTAGTTGGAAAAATTCAAATTAGAGGAAATATATAGAGAAAAGTATTTAAGAGTGTGTCTTGAAAATTGAAATACACAATTCTCCATGTTATGGCATGATTCCAAGTTAGGGGCAAATCAGGATAAAATGTAGAAAAATATGAAGTATAGCAAGTATTTTAGGACAAAAAAAAATCCTCAATTTTGGTATCTAAACTAGGACGGAGGGAGTATAAAATTTAGTGGACTAAATACTTAATAATGGTGGGCTAAATCCTAAATATATGATAAAACTAAGGATGAAAATGTAATTATTTTGATTTTAGGGGGGGCTAGAGCCAAGGTTAGTCAACCCTTGGCTCCGCCTCTATTAATTTATATGTAGTAGTAATATTGAATCAAGCTTGTTCAACAGATATAGGCACTGTGTTTTCATGTCAATGTAGAATACTAGTATGAAATAAGAATTGATTTGAGCGAAAATGATTCCCTTCCCCCACTAGTGTCCCCCAATGCTTTCCCCGCCTATGTGTCAAGCATTTATTGGTTAAATTCAATAATAATGGGATCCCTGTTAATCTCAATCCAGGGATCAAGGGCTAAGAACGATGACACGTAATGGGGGAAAGAAGTGGGGGAAGGGAGCGGGTGAAGTGTAGCACTCTCGTGATTTGAGAGTGTCGTCTCTTTCCGCCAGTCCAGATTCCAATATCAAGTGCTTTGACTAGTCAAAATCCTTTCTTATTACATATATAACCCTCTATTAATAATAGTTTATTAAATGAAAATGAAAACACCACAGGATATGTTCTACTAAAAACACACTCATCACCCTGGAATGCCAGTTTAGCTACGATTCGTCAAAACAAAAAGTCCAGGATTTTTCTCTCTCTCTCTCCTCCGAGTTCTGCTCTGTGACTCGGCTGATGAGAGTTCCTATCCGATTCACCATAAACAACCTCCGTCCTCTTGTTGGAATATTTTCAACTGCGTTAAGGGGTCCTGGGGGGCGTAGCCCCCCAGGTTAGGTCGTGGGGAGACCGCCTCTGGTGGGGGTTTCTAGGGGGCAACGCCTTTTTTGGTGGTAAATAACTGTTTCAACAGTTACAAACATATCCAGAATCTTCAAGAATCCAACAGACGCCTTTGATGTCTGTTGATGAAGAGACTCGTCGTTTCATGAAACCTATTGGTGAAAAGATGCATATTCCCAACATATGCGAAAACCTCTATAAGTAGCATCTCCCAAACTCGTTTCAATATCATCTCGGAAAAAACCTTTCTCTGTTTTCTGTCTTTTCTAAAGCATCATCAGAACTTTTGTTTACATGTGTTCTTGATTGAATCAAGGGGTACAAACCTTGAATTCAATTTTTGTTAGGGCTTTCATTGTATCCTGAAAGCATTATTTCACATACCTGTTGTAATCACTAATTTATTGGGAGGGTAGAAATAATTATCTAAAAGAAATCGTATGAGCCTCGAAAGTTTTTGAATACAACAATCTGTTCTTGTGTTATTTCATCTTCTATTGCAACCCAGTTTTTTCCAACACCTCTTCACTGGCAGATCTCTCATTTTAACAAATCAGTGCTTCAGAATCTAAATCAAGATGGGTTTTCAATTCGATGTTGATTGAATTCGGATAGCGAGACAGTTGATGGATTCGGAAGGCGGTATTCTTCATACCTCTTGGTGTTTCGATTGTTTCAGGGTGAGTAAAAGAATTTTTGATCTTCCGGAGGTCGTAAACTAGGTTGTGTCCCTGGAATCTCCCTCCGATTCGCCTTCCTGTGAGTATCCTCTAGTTTCAATAACTTCGTACATGTTCCTTTGTTTTAGCTCAATTCGTCTCTGGTTGACTTTACTCAATACTGGAAACAGATTTGTGTCTTTAGTTAGCACCTAGACTTACATCTGAATCTAAGTTACCTCACAACCTTTTACTGGTTTAAGAATCTTTGATCATACCCCTACCATGCCAAAATCAACCCATCCTATGGAAGATTTTTGTTCTAGGGGACAAATCAGCCGCACCTGTCTCTTGGGAAATCCACTTATGGTATATCCCCCTCCACCATCTGATACACCTCCCCCAACATCCATTTCAATCCAGTACAATCTTTCAATCAATCTCTTGAATCCACTTATGGTATATCCCCCTCCACCATCTGATACACCTCCCCCAACATCCATTTCAATCCAGTACAATCTTTCAATCAATCTCTTGAATGAGTTTCAAAAAACAGCCAAAGAAACAACCAGAGGATATGTTCTACTAAAAACACACTCATCACCCTGGAAGTTTCAAAAGAGGATATGTTCAACTGCAACTCAAAAATCAACCCCCCCATCACAAACAAAAATCATCAATCCTACCCAATTTAAATTATTTAGAGATACATGCATAAGACAATATCCAGATGAAGCTACAATCGGAAACTCAGTAACTGTGCTGAGTTGGATCCAAATTTGTTCTACTGCAACGATCCGAAATATATGGATAGGAAAATTATCAATGCGCACCTCCAACTGTAAACTCTTCCGTGTCCATGGAAAAATTGTTAACGACGACAACATCAGACTACACCGCTTCTTAGCTTAGTATCAACTCAACTCTGTACCGTTTCAAGACATGGTTCCATGCTGAAAGGATTCGGGGACATAATGGGAATTAAGGATAAAGAGTCCAGGAGCGAAAAAGTAAAAACAGTTAGTGCAATAATTGACGGGACAAAAGCTGTGTACTGTCAGAATAAAACGGGTGACAATATTCTGCGCAAAGTGTTTTGGGAAATGGGGGAGGCTTATCCTTTTTTTTTTTTTAAATAAATGTTTTAAAATTATTAGTATAAGTCCAGCTGTAGTGAAGTTCAACTCTTTTAGTTGCTTCGAGTCCGTACTTTTAGTTAGTATGTCATTTAGTAGCTTCGTGTTCCTGTCTGTTTTAGTTACTATGTCCGTAAACATGTCGGTGATTTTGTGTACTAGTTACTATGAAAAGCTAGTTCTAGGTGCGGATATGAAAATTAGTCAAATAGCATTTCACTCTGCAGGGTTAAGATCTATTCGACTCCGGAAACGATCCAACATCAGCTTGCTTCCACAACATCCTCTACATATGCCATCTTCAGCGTCAGTACTAAGTGATCCCTCTTTCCATGACGACTATCTCCGGCGGGTGCTTAGTTCACCAACTAGGGATGAAGATTACGAGGAAAATGGGATTGGTTATCCCCGGCAGGTACTTCGTTTTCCAACTAGGGATGACAAAGTCTCGGAACTGTTGCGTTCAAAAATTTCTGGGCTGCTCTTATGGGTAGTCTTTCAAGAAGCGCTAATAGTCTTAGCCTTCGCCTTCTACCACTCTCGAAGTAGAGTGTATCACCACACCTCCAACAAGCATCTGACGTCGAAATCAAGAAGAAGCCGGGTGCGTCATACAATCAAGCAGCTTCTTATCACCAACAAACTAGAGAAGTCCATAATCACGTTGTCCAACATGTTTCTATGTAAGTTATGTAATCTAATTGTGGAAAAACCGAGAAAGACCTCTAAACCAAAAGCGGATATCCCCCGACTACAGTCTTTACCTCTTAGACTCTTAGGAGATAAAATCTGTTATGATATTCCAAATATGTAAGTTCGGTTTCTTAATAAATAAATTCCAACCTTCAAAAAAAAAAAAAAAAAAAATATGAAAACCGAGCAAGGGCTAAAATGGTACTTCCAAAAGCTGGCAGGAGAATGTCAGATATATTTCAAATTGAAAAACCAAAGAAACTTTTTCAAGAAAATTGTAGTTACACAGGAGTGCCTCTCATATGTGGCTTGTAGTTATAAAATGTTGAATGTTAACCAACTAAAGATACAGAGAGATTAGAGATAAGAGACATAGTCACAGAGAGATCATGTGAACCAATTAACCAAAGCAGTTGACGCCCAAATTTAGCACCACAAAGCTACAATTGATCAAACCAGCATTGTGTAATTTCTAAGCTTACCAGGTTTTGGAAGTATGAGCACCACACAGAAACGGTGAGAAAATGAAGTCATTTATTTGCATTTTGAAATATATAGATTTAATGTAAGAGATGATTATATGGTTAGGTTTTCTTTTGTTTGATGTTACTATTATGATTTGGATGCTTTAAATCAAATTCATGTATGTGTACCAACTGTTTGATCAAATGCGTCATCGGAATTGGTCCGTGTGTTTGACCATGTGAACTATTTTGAATCTGTGTGTTCCAAAATTACGAATGTTATCAGTTATCTAGTTGTTTTCATAACAAAAAATTGAACATATTCTTTAATCTTTTGATGAGAAGGCATATTTGAATTATCTTGGTTTATTAATTACAAATATTTTCTGTTTTTTTGTTTGTGATTTGCACGGTGTAGTAAGGTATATTGATACTCAAAGAAATTTTCACTCATCTATTGCCATTTCGACTTCCCACCTAAAGATAATAGCGCAAATTAAAGAAGGCTTAAATAAAGAGTACTTGAAATTTTTTGAGATGACATCTATTGGGCATTTATTTGATGTGAAAGCCTACAAAATTTAGTGCTGCAACTGTCAACTCTATTCTGCTAAGAGTGCTTCAGCCTCTTGTTGGTGACGATCCAGATTCTATGTACTTTTGCATTGGAGGTAAAGTCATAAAGTACGGAAAGCAGGAGTCTGCACTCATGACGGGTTTGAGTTTCAAGGGAAGTGATGTCATTCCTCCTCATGGCTGTATAAACTGCTGTGCTGGATCAGATCTGATTAGTAAGTATTTTCCTGGAAAGAGACGTATCAAGTTGGAAGAGTTGTCTAGAAAGTTTGATTCTGTCGAGCAGTCAATGGATAAAGTGAAACTCGGACTGGTTCTACTAGTACAGCGTGTCTTAATCGGCGCCGACTATCCAAAAGATGTAAATCTTGCATACTTAAGCATGGTGGAAAACATTGAGAAGTTCAACAAATTCCCATGGGGAAAGCTGAGTCATCGGAGGATGCTGAAATGTTTTAGAGCCGCTGTCATTGGGAAAAATGAAGTGGAGCGAATTGGAAGTAGTAAGAATTATAAATTGTTTGGATTTCCATACGCATTTCAGGCACACGGCACAAAATTTTTATAAGCTTAATTTAGAAATGATGTTGATTAATAAATGGTATTTATGTTTGCTTTTCAATTACTGTAGGTCTGGGCCTTTGACAGTGTTCCGCTGCTACGAAAGGGTTTTGCTAGTGAAACAAAATCCGAACAATTTCCACGCGTGGTGCATCATTCTTGGAACCAGACTCCTCAAGATTCTTATGCAGTTGAAAAAATATTGACAACCAAGAAGGTGTTTTCACTTAACAGTTTTCCATATCCCCTTAAAGTTTATTAGCAAAATCCTACTTTTAATCCGGCATTGTACATTTTATTTCTTTATGTAGATTGAAGTGCTGACTTGCATAAAACCTACAGAGGGGGAGATGGTGTCAAAATACATGGAATCTGTCCTCCTGATGTCTGCTTACTTATCAGAATCAGAGGATGGTGATGAAGACATAGCCGAGGAGATGCAGATATCGACGGAAATACAATTTGCAAATGAAGTCTGGGAGGCAGCTAAGGATAAGGATGATGGAGCACAAACACAAGCACCTCAATCCTGTTCTAACCAGGTTCTCTCTTTAGTTGGTTGAACGTTAAATGATTCATTGTTTGATTTATAGTGATTGTTTAACTTAAATAGGTGTTTTAATATAGGATTCCCAGCTTTTAAGAGAGGTACTTACACAGGTTAAGCAACTCACATCAAAGGTTTCCAGAATGGACGAAGAGATTTCAAAACTTAAGGATAATGACAACCGCAATTACCAGGCTTCTATAGAGATGGTAATCTAGTTTTTGGAACGTTAAGTCAGTGTCTGAAATGAAAAACCCTGACCGAGCATGGTCTTGTTTCCCTAAAAAAATTATCTTTCTTCCTGAAGGTAGGTTTCCATGCTAGAGTAATATTAGTTTAGCAGAAATAACATGTACAAAATCAGTCGAAAACAGTGCCTAATGTTTTGATAGAGTTTTCTATCCTTATATATACTAGAACAATGACTCAGACAACTTACCTTTCTATACTATATATACTATAACAATGGTATTTATTAATATTTTTGGCTAAAATGGTGTGTTGCTGAAGCAGGAGGTCATAGATAAAGATGAGAGGCTGAAAGGCCTTGCGAATGACTCGGGTGATGAGGTGTACAAGGCCTTCATAACTGTTCTTTCGGAGATGAATGCCTCCAGTCTGAGCAGGAGGTATACTGTTCCTGAATGGAGGAAATTTAAGAATGGTGGAATGGAGATATTGAAGAAAGTTGCTTCATCTACACTGGAACAGTGGAGGACCCTTAAGAAAACTTTTGAAAATGATAAAGAAATCAAGAGTCTGGAAACAAAAATGAAAGAAATGGAGAGCGAGAATAAAAACTTGATGTATCAGAATGATGAGCTACGCAAACATTATAATGAAGGTACTCTATTTGGTCATGAGATTTAAATTTTCTAGAGTAAGACGTTGGATTGAATTAATGAAAATTAGGATAAACTTCAGTTTTAGTTAGCACAAATGAGTTCTATACAGTAAAGTGCTGATTTTGAGTTTTCTGAATTCTTAGCTACTGTTGGTATTGGGCTTTACTTTTTCACTTTTTCCCTCTTTTTCCGCTTAAAAGCTAAGTTAAATGAAAGTATAAGCAATGCCTTCATAGTTTTGATGTCTAATTTGGTGTTTGTATCGGTAGAAATAAGCAAGATGCAACTGGACCATAAAAATCATTTGGAAAGGATCAATAGAGAGCATGAAGATCTTAAATCGGAAGTTGAATCAGAAAGGAAAGGGGTAATTTCGATTATTTAATATTTCAATTCATGTCAAACTAAATTAGCTGTATGATATCTAGCCCAACAGACTAATTTGTAGATACCGTTGAAAAAATTGAAGCTGTTAAAAAAATTCAAAAACCGAGTTATTATAGTAAGTAGCATGATGGAGGAGTGTACTTTTTCACATGTTATAAAGCACTCCAGTAAGAAGAGAGTACTGAGAGATTTAAACTGTGATGTACTGATAATTAGGAATTAGGTGATACACAAACTATGACAATCTTGTATATCATGTAGTTTATTCTCTTCTTGTAATTGTTGATATCAGAGATTGGAAGAGAATCTTCTCAAGGGAAGAGTTGAACTAGAAAAAGACATGGCCAGAGATAAACTGGAATTAGAACTCGAGGCATCCAACTATAAGATAAAAGAGATGAGTGCGAAATTGAAAAAAAAAGGAAGGAGAACATGACGATCTTGAAGATCTGAACCAAATTCTTATTGCCAAGGAGCGAAAAGCAATGATGAGCTGCAGGAAGCTCGTAATGAACTGACCAGGGTGAGTTCTCTTTCTCAAATAGATAAAAAACAGTTTCCGTTTGTTAATCTTGTATTTATTAAGAGGCTCAATAGTAGGGGGTGGCTATTGGAGCCACCCTGTAACTGTCATGTCAGCAAAACAGTTTCCATTTGTTAATCTTGTATTTATTAAGAGGCTCAACAGGAGGGGGTGGCTAATGGAGCCACCATATGTTACTATCGTGTGAGCTACTGAACAGTTGCGCTTTGACAGTCTTTCGGATGGTGGGTTCGTCATTAGCTGCCTTCATATAGTTAGAGTTGTAGATGAACTAATATTACTTGTGGTGGCTAAAGAAACATCCATTGGCTTGTAGGAACTAAGCGACATGTCTAGTCGTGCTTTTATCGGGGTTAAGAGAATGGGAGAGCTTGAACTTAAGCCATTTTATGATGTGTGCAAAAGGAATTATTTTTAGTGACGAAGCAAACGTGAAAGCTGCTGAGATTTGCACCTCCTGGGAAGCATGTCTCAGAGACCCACATTGGCATCCTTTTAAAATCATTGAAGTTGGGAATAACCATCAGGTATCTTTCTCCAACCTATACTTCTGTTTGATGGACTTGCTTTGTGCATGAATTTATGCAATTTATATTCAAAATTCTTTTCCTTTTATTCTAGGAATTTCTTGTGCCTGTTATTATGTTCGGGGCGGCAGAAAGTTCACTTTTGTAGTTCATTTCTCATCTGAGCGGTTTTGTTTCTTATTTTTAAGTTGTGTGCCCGTACATTGGTTTTGTTAATAGAGTATATCATGGTGGTATTAATCCCAAAAGAAAAATGGAATACTCACTTATTCGTCACTGTTTCCTTGGAGTTACCCTGACTAAGGGGGAGTACAAGGTTAAAACATCTGCAGATTGAGACTTCAAGTAACCGATGAGTGATTATAGATACTCATCTACATTCCAAATATCAATTAAAAGAAAATAGTCCAAATGTTGTCAACAATCGCGCGAGATTGTATAGAGTCAGTTTTGTGTTCCATGTTTTATAAAAATTAGTGGCTCAACTCTGTTTGTTTCTAATAGTTAAAATAAAATAATAAAATAATAATTTAATACTGCATATGGTGCCTTGATTTGCAGGAGATAATAAATGAAGACGATGAGAAGCTGAGAAGCCTTAGAAATGAGTTTGGTGAGGAAGTGTACAAGGCTGTCACAACCGCTATCATGGAGATGAATGAGTACAATGCGAGCGGCCGGTTTGTTGTTTCAGAACTTTGGAACTTCAGGGAGGGGAGAAAGGCGCCGTTGAATGAAGTAGTTTCTTATCTACTGAAACAGGTGAAGACCCTTAAACGGAATGATAAACTCTCCATATCAGATGTAATTTTAGTTGAAACTTAAAATTGGTGGTAGGGTCCTATGTGGATGATTGTATATACCTAATCTATCTTGCGCGGATATCACTAAGGACATAACGTTATTCCCTGCACCACATTGCTCCCCACTTTTGTATCTACAGCGGGAGGTCTGTATGTTGTTTTAGCAATGGTCAGCAGTTGCAGTATACCAACCTTTTGTTATGATTATGGTCGGTACTATTTCGAAATATATCACCGAGTTGTAAATTTTTGTTTTAGAGCGGGAAACGTTGTTAACACACTAGTGGTTTGTTATTAGATTCATCTCTGTATATTTCCTTCAGAAACTTTGGAATACTTGTAGTTGAATAATTTTAGACACTTGAAACTTTCAAGAGTTACAAGTTTCTTTATGACTTTCAACTTAAACAATTCCAAGTTTCAAACACATTTGCCTGGTTGGATATTTCTGAACCTTATTCTCAAATTGAGATACGCTGCCAGAAAATGTGCAAGAAAACTAGCTAATAGTGCTGCACTTGAGGGGTGTAAGTAACTGCAAGAATAGCACTTTAATAGCAGGTTCCAGCGGATCAATTTTCCTCAAAAGATTGAACTGTCGGATACCCAGAACCGACACAATTCATATTATTTTTTCAGGTTTCGGATATTCTATCCTCTTCTACGATCTCATCAGAGAAAGGTAGTTCTTACCAATGGAGCATCCTTTCACGGAAGGGATTCTTGCTACCCTAATGGAATTGTTGGCTTTTCCACGGTTTTTAGATTCCAAGAAATTGTTCCTCATGGTTTCCATGTGCAGAATCATATGGAAACCATTAGAAACTGGTATAGCAAAATTTAACAAAAGAAAGGAGGTTCTTCGACGGTAATGAAATTTCCAGAAGAAGAACATTGTACAGTACTCACAAAGAAGTGATTAGAGATGTCTCTTATAAGAGTTAGCAATGTTGAATGTTCGAACCAGCAAAAGATACAGAGAGAAAGAGATAAGAGACATAGTCACAGAAACATTGTGTGAACCAAGCAGGCAATTGACGGTTTTTGCACAAATTTAGCACCACAAAGCTACAAAAGTTTTGCAAGTATGAGCATCACGCAAGAAGAATGTGCTTCTGAACAAAATCGGTGAGTAAATGAAGTCTAATTTTTACATTTTTAGTGTATAATTTGTATGTGCACAAACTGTTTGATAAAATGTGGCTGAGGCGAACATGTCATCATTAGAACTACTGTGTTGCAAATGTTACAATGTTATCAACCATCTAATTTTCATAACAATCTTTGAATTTTTAAAAATATTAATCATTTTGGTTCTTAATAATACGCATTGTTTTGTTTTTTGTTTGTGATTTGCATGGTATAGTAAGTATATTCATCCTCAAGGAGATTTTACACCATCTCGTGTGAATTCTACCTCCCACCTAAAGATAATACAGCAAATTAAAGGAGGCTTAAACAATGAATACTTGGAAATTTTCAAGAAGACGTCAATTGGGCATTTACTTAATATGGAGCCGACCAAATTAAGTGGTGCAATTATCAACTCTTTGCTTCGAAGAGTGGTTGAGCCTCTTGTAGGTGACGATCCAGATTCTATGTACTTTTGCATTGGAGGTAAAGTTGTAAAGTACGGAATTTGGGAGTCTGCACTCATGACGACGGGTTTGAGTTTCAAGGGAAGTGATGTTATTCATTCTCGTGGTTGTGCTGGAACTGAGCTGATTAATAAATACTTTCTTGGCAGCAAAAGTATCAAGTTGGAAGAGTTGTCAAGAAAATTTGATTCCGTCCAGCAGTCGACAGATAAAGTGAATCTCTGACTGGTTCTACTACTCCAGGGTGTTTTAATGGGGGGTGAATATGCAAAAGATGTAAATCTTGCATACTTCCACATGGTAGAAGACATTGAGAAGTTCAATGAATTCCCATGGGGAAAGCTGTGTCACCGGAGGATGCTGAAATGTTTTAGAACTGCGCTCAGAGGGAAAAAAAAAGTGGAGCAAATTGGAAAGAGTGAGCCTGATCCAAAAGGCAAGTCAACTATTGGCGGGCCTGGAAGCTTTAAATCTGGGTATAATTTGTATGGTTTCCCATACGCTTTTCAGGTACATCGCATAGAATATTTAGAAATTTAGTTTAGAAGTGATGTTGAATAATAAATGGTATTTATGTTTGTTTTTCAAATGCCATAGGTCTGGGCCTTTGAAATCATTCCAATTCTACGAAAGAATTTTGCGAGTAGATTAAAACCGAAACAATTTCCACTCGTGCAGCATTACTTTTGTGACAGTAAACGTCCAGAGTCTTCTACAGTTGAAAATATATTGACATCTAAGGTGTGTTCACTTAACACTTTTCAATATCCCCTTAATGTTTATTAGCGAAGTCTTACTTTTAATACTGCGTTATACATTTTATTTCTTCATGTAGATTGAAGTCCTGGCTTGCATAAAACCCACAGAGGGGGAGATGTCGTCAAAGCACATGGGATCTGTCCTCCTGATGTTTGTTGACTTATCAGAATCAGAGGATGATGATGAAGACAAAGCCGAGGAAATGGAGATACCGATGGAAATGCAATCTGCAAATGAAAACTGGGAGGCAGCTAAAGATAAGGATGATGGTTCAGAAACGCAAGCACCCCAATCCTGTTCTAACCAGGTTCTCTCTTTAGTTGGTTGAACATTAAATGTTTCATTGTTTCATTCATAGTGATTTTTTTTTAAACTTAAATGGGTGTTTTAATACAGGATACCCAGTTTTTGGGAAGGGTATTTGCACAGGTTAAGGAACTCACATCAAAGGTTTCCAGAATGGACAAAGAGATGTCAAAACTTAAGGATGATGACAACCTCAATAACCAGGCTACTATAAAGATGGTAATCTAGTTTTTGGAATGTTAAGTTCATTGTCTTACGTGAAAAACCCTGACTCTGCACAGTTTAAGGGTCTTGTTTCCATAAAAGAAATTATCCATTTTCTTCCTGAAGATAGGTTTCCGTGGTGGAGTGATGCTAGCATAACAGAAATGACATGTGCAAAATCAGTCGAAAACAATGCTTAATGTGTTGATAGAGTTCGTAAAATTGGTCTTGATTATAAGGACTCAGAGAACTTACATTTCTTTATTATTACTATATATTACAATGAAAAATTTGGCTAAAATGGCGTTGTGCTGTAGCAGGAGGTTATGGATGAAGATGAGAGGCTGAAAGACCTTGCAAATGACTTGGGTGAGGAGGTGTACGAGGCAGCCATAACTGTTCTTTCGGAGATGAATGACTACAGTCTGAGCGGAAGGTATAGTATTCCTGAATGGAGGAACTTTAAGAACGGTGGAATGGAGATATTGAAGGAAGTTGCTTCATTTAGGCTGGAACAGTGGAGGACCCTTAAGAAAACATTTGAAAATGATAAAGAAATCAAGAGTCTGGAAACGAAAATGAAAGAAATGGAGTACGAGAATAAGAACTTGATGTGTCAGAATGATGAGCTACGTAAACATTATAATGAAGGTACGCTATTTTGTCATGGGATTCCAATTTTCTAGAATAAGACATTGAGTTGTATTAAAAAAAAAAAAACTTAAGATATACTTCAGTTTTAAGTTGGCGACAAATGGATTTCGCACAATAATGTGCTGGTTTTGAGTTTTCTGAATTGTTAAATACTGAAGCTGTTAAAACGTCATCAATTCCATAGCGGGATCTTATTAGCTCATGTTGGAATTGGGCTTTACTTTTTCATTTTCCCCTCTTTTTTCCCTTAAAAGCCGAGTAAAATGAAAATAGATTGTTTTGATAGTTCAATGCTTTATAATTATGATATTTAATTTGGTATTTGTATATATCCATTAGAAATAAACAAAATGCAACAGAACCATAAGAATCATTTGGAAAGGATCAATGGGGAGCATGAAGATCTTAAGTCGGAAATGGAATCGCAAAGGAAAGAGGTAATTTTCCGTGACGATTCATTTCATTTAAAATTAGTTGTATGATATCTAGCCCAATAGATAAGTTTGTAGACATTGTTGAAGGGTTGAAGCTATTAAAAAACCAAAAACCGAGTTATTAGTAGCATGATGGAGGAGTGTACCTTTTCACATGTTATAACAAACTCAAGTAAGTCTCCACTATTAAAAGAGAGCCGTAATAGGATTCATATATAGGAATTTGACACTATCTACGGGAGCCGTTTAACAGTTTTTCTATATTCAGTTTGCAATAAAAAACAGTAATCTTGAAATGGTTTTCTCATGGATCAGAGAGAGGTACACGAACTACTGCTGTGATGTACTGATAGATTAGATAGTTAAGAACTACTTGATACACAAACTATGACAATCTTGGATATAATGTAGTTTATTCTCTTTTTGTAATTCTTGATATCAGAGAATAGAAGAGGATCTTCTCAAGGAAAGAACTGAACTGGAAAAAGATAGGGCCAGAGATAAACTGGAATTAGAATTTGAGGTATCCAACTATAAGATAAATGAGGTGAGTGAGAAACCGGAAAAAAAGGAAAGACAACATGAATATCTTGAAGATCTGAACCAAATTCTTATTGCCAAGGAGCAGAAAAGCAATGATGAGCTGCAGGAAGCTCGTAAAGAACTGACCAGGGTGAGCCCTCTCTCTCTCTCTAAAGGAAAGACAACATGAATATCTTGAAGATCTGAACCAAATTCTTATTGCCAAGGAGCGGAAAAGCAATGATGAGCTGCAGGAAGCTCGTAAAGAACTGACCAGGGTGAGCCCTCTCTCTCTCTCTCTCTCTCTCGGACGATAGGTTCTTCATAGCTGCCTTGATGTAGAATGTAGATATATAGACTTGCAGATGAACTAATATTCTTGTGGTTGCTAAACAAATATCCAATTGGCTTGTAGGAACTTAGAGAAATGCCTAGTCGTGCTTTTATCGGGGTTAAGAGAATGGGAGATCTCGAAATGAAACCATTTTATGAGATGTGCAAAAGGAAATATTGTAGTGATGAAGCATATGTAAAAGCAGTAGAGATCTGCACCTCCTGGGAAGCATGTCTTAGAGACCCACATTGGCATCCTTTTAAAATCATTGAAGTTGGGAATAACCATCAGGTATCTTTCTCCCATCTATACTTCTGTTTAATGGACTTGCTTTGTGCATGAATTTATGCAATTTATATTCAAACTTCTTTTCCTTTTATCCTAAAAATTTATTGTGCCCTTTGTTATGTTCGGGATGGCAGAAGTTTACTTTTGTAGTTTTATGAAAGATCCATTGGTTCATTTCTCATCTGACCGGTTTTGTTTTTTATTTCTAAGTTGTGTGCACTTTCATTGGTTTTGTTAATAGGGTATAATATTGGTTGGAGGAATGGTACATGGTAGTATAATATAGATTGAAATGGTCACTTATTATCGTCACTGATTCCTTGGTTACCCTGACTAAAGGGGGGTTATATGGTTAAGACATCTGCAAATCTGAGACTTTAAGTAACCCAAAGAGAATGTGGAGTGAGTATAGATACAACTTCATCTACATTCCAAATACCAATGTAGAAACTTAGTCCAAATGTTGCCGATCCTTCGATAAATCAGTTTTGATTTCCCATGTCTTAGATAATCAGTGGCTTAATGTTTTTTATAATTGAAAATAAATATTTTATGGCTGCATATGGTGCCTTGATTTGCAGGAGACAATAAATGAAGACGATGAGAAGCTGAGAGGCCTTAGAAACGAGCTTGGTGAGGAAATATACAGGGCTGTCACAATCTCCATCCTGGAGATGAATGAGTACAATGCAAGCGGGAGGTTTGTTGTTTCGGAACTTTGGAACTTCAAGGAGGGGAGAAAGGCGTCGTTGAAGGAAGTAATATCTCATTTACTGAAACAGTTGAAGACCCTTAAACGGAAGAGGACCTGATGTCTGTATGAAAGAGTTCATATAAAATTGTTGCTGGTATCTTTTGAACCCACAGACGAACGTGGCGTTGAATTGGAGGTAAATGTAGTGAAACTTGAAGTTGGTGCAAGGGGCGTGCATCTATCTCGCATGGATTTCCTCAAGGCCATGATGTTATTCTCTGCCCCATATCGCTCTCTCATTTTGTATCTTTAGCGGGAGGTCTGTATGTTGTTTTAGCAAAGGCAGCAGTTACCAACCTTTTGTTATAGTTATGGTCGTAATATTTCGAAATATGTCACCAAGTTGTAAGCTTATGTTTAGAGCGCGGAATGTAGCTAACACACTGGTGGTTTGTTTTATTAGATTCATCTCTGTATTTTCTCCTTCAAATCACAGTGGAACTTTGGAGGACTTGGAATTGAATGATTTTAGATAGCAAATATTTGAATAATTTTAAAAGATTCCAAGATTCTTTATGACTTTCAATTCGTCACCCCTGTGTTTGGTTTAAAGGAGATTTCTGAACCTTGTTCTCAAATCGAGGTATGCTGCAAGAAAATGTACAAGAAAACTAGCTAATAATGCTGCAGCACTTGATGGTCTAATCACTACAAAAGGATTTCTGGTGAATTCATTGATACTGATAATAAATAATAGGGAAGTCGAGAAAATGCGTTATGGAAGCATTTCTGGTGAAATTCCACAGTAATGCTATAAAAATTCTAGGGACGGTCACATGAATTCCGCTGATGCAGTAATTTACTTTATAGCTTGCAGACATCAAGTGAATTGCAATTTTTTTTTACTCATTCTCAAATTTCTCAACCAGTTTAAGAAAGTTGCGGACTATAATCTTGCCTTCAGTTGTTATGATGCTTTCCGGATGAAACTGAACCGCCTGAAGATGTCTATACTTTTTGTGACGGACAGCCATAATCGACCCATCTGCGGTCCACGCTGTAATCTCGAGTTCATCACCAGGAAAACTTTCGTTCTCAATCACAAGGCTATGATATCTACCAACAGTAAAAGGGTTCGGCAATCCTGCAAGCAAACCATCCTCCCCCTTTTCATCATAAAACACAGGAGAGCTCTTACCGTGCATGACTCCGGACGGTGCACGAATAATTTTTCCTCCAAAAGCTTCCCCAATGCATTGCAATCCCATACAAACACCTAATAGAGGCACAACAGGCCCAAGTTCCAGAACAGTTTGCAACGATATTCCTGAATCCTGCGGCGTTCCTGGTCCAGGAGATATGAGTATCCCTCTAGGATTTTTCTTTTTCAATTCCTCTACAGTGAGTTCATCATTTCTGTAGACTTCAACGGCACAACCCATCTCTCCCATGTACTGGCAGAGATTGTAGGTGAAACTATCGTAATTGTCTATTACAATGATTGGATTTACATCCTTTTTCTTCTTCTCATGTACCGAGACCCCATGTTCCCCAATTACTGCAGACGCATTGCTTGCCAAAACAGATCCGTTTCTAATGGAGATTGACTTTCCAGTAGATGTAGAGAGTTTGGTGGTGAGAGCGATTTGAGGGTTTGGAATGTGCACAGTTGAAAACTTGGGGTTTCTTTGGGTTTGAATTGAAAACTTGGGGTTTGTTTGGGTTTGAAAGACAATTGCTCGAGAAGGAAGAAAAACGGCCATGTTTACTAGAAAATATTCCTCTCTTCCGGTCTCAGAATTTCTCCTTTACTAATGGAGATCAGCCACTTTATCATCCTTTGAATTGGGGATTCGCCACCGAATCAAGCAAATATTTAATAATATTTATAGAAAAGGAAACCTCCTAATAATATTGATTCCTAATCCTAAGCAAATACTGAAAATATAAACAAAATTGGTATCCCAACAAAATTTTCATTGCTTCTTTGGCATGGCTAGATTCGACCCTGTGACTTCTGAGACTACTATTATTGCTTTTGACATAGTTTTTGTTAGCTCAAGATATGGTACGTGTGAAAATTAACACACGATACCCTGTTGGTCACGGTTTATGAATATTAGGTAATTATGTTTAGTTAGGAAATTCTTCTTCCTTGCAGTTCAAGGAAGTCTTTGTATAAATATATATGTATCTCATGTAACCAAAACATGTATGTAATAATAATTCTAAGGAGATTAAACTTCTGTTAAACCTCTTCTCTTCTTCTTCTTTAGTTAACCTAAACCCTATATAGTTTTAGCTTGGTATCAACTAGGTTAGTCGATTCTTCTCCTTCTCCATCATGTCTACCGAGTCCTCAACTATCAGTGTTGTTATCAACTCAACTATCTCTTCTACACAATCTACCATGATGTCGTCTCTTCAGTTTTCTCAACCTCATCATATAATCACTGTCGAACTGGATGAAACTAATTACTCTTTGTGGCGAGCTCAGTTTTTGCCGTATCTCCAAGGTTATGATCTCGATGGCCATGTCACTGGTATGAAACCATGCCCAGTATCTCCTGAAGCCGATGCAGCTCCTTCCCCGACGTTTCTTTCCTGGACCAAACAAGATAAAATCCTAGTAAGTTGGTCGTTCTCCTCTCTTACACCTGCTGTTTTTCGTCATGTTCATCGTCTCACAACTTCCAAAGAAATCTAGGACTCTCTTGAAGCTCAATATGCCTCTAAATCTGATGTACAAATTCATCATCTTCATTGTGAGCTCCGTGCTCTTAAAAAAGGGTCAAAAATCATGCGAGAATATATCAACCATGCTCGTAACTTAGTGGATAGTCTTGTTGCTGCCAATACAACGGTTACCAACAAAGAATTTCGTCACTGTCTTCTTGCCGGTCTTGACAGTTCGTATGATGTTATTGTTACATCCTTAACTACCACGATGAGTTCTCTAACTGTGGAAGATTTTCTCACCTTTCTCTTAACCTTTGAGTTACATATGGAGCATCAGGAGAAAGCATTGCATATCCAGCTTGTAGCAAATATCGCTGATCAATCTCGTGGAGCTTCTTCATCTCGTTTCTATAATTCCGCTTCAACTCAAACGGTTCCGTCATCCACCAGGCCCAACTCGGCAGCAACCTCAGCCAGGCCCAACTATGCAACAAACTCATCAACCAGGCCTAACTATGCTGCAAATTCACCTCGGCCCAACTCGTCCATGCCCAACATATTTTCGAACAGTAACTACAACAATTCTCGTTTTTCAGCTCCTCCATCACAACTCAGCCGGTCCGAGATTCCCTGTCAACTTTGTGGCCGTCCCAATCATGAAGCGCCGGACTGTTGGAATCATTTTGACCGTGACTTTCGTCCTCCGCGTCGTCAACCACCAGCTTCTGCACCGCGTGCATATACTTCTCATACTGGTCTATTGCCAACTCCTCCATGGACTCCTGACAGTGGTGCTACCGATCATATAACAAATGATCTCTCTCGTCTTCAGTTTTCAACCGAGTATACTGGTCCTGATCAAATACAGATGGGTAATGGTTCTTCTATACCGATTTCTAATGTTGGTTCCTCTATTTTAGGAACTCCCAATCGTAAGTTGCATCTTCGTAATGTTCTTTTTGCACAAAAAATCTCTCATAATCTCTTATCCGTTTCTCGTCTTACTGCCGATAATACTGTCTTATTTGAATTTCATCCTAATTTTTGTCTTGTGAAGGATCGATGTACCGGGAAGGTCCTTCTTCGTGGCAGTAGAAAGGGTGGTCTTTATCAACTTGATGACTCGTCTCAATCTCCTAAAGCTTGCATAGGTGAACGTGCTAGTTTACAAGACTGGCATGCTAGAATGGGGCATCCAATGATGCGCACAGTTCGCAAAGTTATTTCTCAGTTTTCTCTTCCAGTTTCAAACCAAACTATTAGTTTTTGCTCTTCTTGTCATGAACAAAGGAGTCATAAGTTACCCTTTAAATCCAGTAAAACTATTTATTTGAATTCATTAGATTTAATTGTCTCAGATGTATGGGGACCCTCTCATATTTTATCTAATGAAGGTTACAAATATTATGTCATATTTATTGATGCGTATAGTCGTTTTACTTGGATGTTTCCTATGTCTCAGAAATCTGATGTTTTCTCTATATTCTTTTTGTTTCAAAAGCATGTTGAAAATCTTTTTAACCGAAAGATAAAAAAAATTCAGTCTGACAATGCTGCTGAGTATCGCAAACTTACTCCACATCTCCAGCAACTTGGAATTTTTCATCGTTTTTCATGTCCACATACTTCCGAGCAAAATGGTTTGGTTGAACGTTGTCACCGTCATATTCGTGAAACTGGTCTTACACTCCTAAATATGGCTTATGTGCCATCTTCGTATTGGTATGATTCATTTTACACTGCCTATTATTTAATGAATCGTGTCCCTTCGACTTCCGTTATTAATTTTTCTCCCTATGAAGTTCTTTTTGGAATTCCACCTGATTACACTTTGCTTCGTGTATTTGGTTGTTTGTGTTTTCCTCATCTACGTCTGTATAGGTCTCATAAAATGGAGCCTCTTTCTTCTCCTTGTATTTTTATTGGTTATAGTCCATCTCATAAGGGTTATAAGTGTCTTCATATTCCTACGGGTCGAATCTACGCCAGTCTTCATGTTGTTTTTGATGAGACCACCTTTCCATTTGCATCACCTTCCCTGGCATCTACTCCTTCACAGGTAAATCCTTCCTCTCCTTTCTTTATTTCTTTACCTTTAAATTCGTCTTCTTGCTCTTCTGTGAATCCGGCACTATAAAATTGTACGGCTCAACAAAGGACGTCTTTACCTGCTCCTTGGTCTCCACTCCAATCTTCAACAGCTCCTCGGTATCCACCTCAGTCTCCCACGGCTCCCACAGCTCCTCAATCTCAATTCAGTTCACACACAGATGCTGCTACTAGTGTCCCCGTCTTCGATAATAATTTGACTGCTATTGCCGTTCCTAGCTCCTCGGTCTCTACTACTGAATTATCTCCATCTCCTACCACTACTCGGTCTTCTGATACTATTCACTCTCCAGCTCCTGCCACGGCTCCCAAAGCTCCTCAATATCCAGTGCCTGGCGGTGATCTTTCCTCTACGACTTTTGATGTGCTACCAATTGTTTGCCCTCCACATACAGTAGCAGACTCTAGTACTCGGGCTTCCGCTGAACTACCAATTGTTCAAACACATCCAATGGTGACAAGGGCTAAAGATGGTATCTTTAAACCTAACTCCAAATATGCAATGGTATGTGATTCACTTTATGAACCTACTTGCATTTCCTAGGCTCATAAAGATCCTGGCTGGCGTGTCTCCTCTGATGATGAGATAAATGCATTGATTCGCAACGGTACATGGTCACTAGTACCATATGATCCTTCTATGAATGTTATTGGATGTAAATGGGTATTTCGTATCAAACGAAATCCTGATGGTACAATTGCTCGACGTAAATCTCGCTTGGTTGCAAAAGGCTACAATCAACAAGAAGGAATTTATTACTCAGAAACGTTTAGTCCGGTCGTTAAACCATCCACTATACGTATTATTCTTACATTGGCTTTATCTTCCAACTGGCCTATTCATCAACTTGATGTGCAGAATGCTTTCTTGCATGGAGAACTTCAAGAAGAGGTGTACATGAAACAGCCTCCAGGTTATGTGGATTCTCGTTTTCCTACTCATGTCTGCAAATTACATCGTTCTCTCTATGGCCTTAAACAGGCTCCTCGTGCATGGTACCACAGACTCAATACCTTTTTTGTTGCAAATTGGGTTTCTTACCTCGAAGTGCGACTCGTCATTGTTTATTTACAATGGAACTTATGGTACTATTTACTTGTTAGTCTATGTGGATGATATTATCGTTACTGGCTCCAATCCTACATGTATTTCCTCTATTCTTACTCGTTTACAACAAGAATTTGCAATTAAAGATCTTGGTTCCCTGTCTTATTTTCTTGGCATTGAGGCGACTCGTACTTCTTCGGGTTTATTTATTTCTCAACAACGTTATGCTCAAGATCTTCTTATTCGAGCGAAAATGGATGGGGTAAAACCAATTAGTACTCCACTTAGTACTTCTGGTGATATTTCTTCTGATCGTAGCACTTTGTTAACTGATGATACTGAATATCGTAGTATTGTTGGAGCATTGCAGTATTTAACGTTTACTCGTCCCGATCTTGCTTATGATGTCAATAAAGTTTGTCAATTTATGCATGCTCCTACTGAGTATCACTGGAGTTTGGTTAAGCGTATTCTTCGTTATCTCAAAAGTACAAGTACTTTTGGTATTTTTCTTCGGCCATCACCATCTCTGCAATTATCTTTCAGTGCATATACTGATTGGGCTGGTTCTCTTGATGATCGTCGTTCTACTAGTGGATATTGTATTTACATAGGTGGGAATATTGTCTCTTGGAGTGCTCGGAAACAGAAAACAGTATCTCGTTCTAGTACTGAAGCTGAATATCGGGGTCTTGCCATTGCTACTGCTGAAATTATGTGGATTCAGTCACTCATTTCGGAGCTTCGTATCTCTACACGTTCTCCTCCTATATTATGGTGTGACAACCTTGGTGCAACTTATCTCACAGTTAATCCTATATTTCATGCACGGACAAAACATATAGAAATTGATTATCATTTTGTTCGTGATCAAGTTGCTTCCAAACTTCTTGATGTTCGTTTTATATCTTTTAAAGATCAAATTGCGGATATATTCACAAAACCACTTTCTAAAGATCGGTTTTCTCTTTTAAGGTTCAAGCTAACGGTTCAAGATCACCCGTTACGCTTGCGGGAGGGTGTTAGCTCAAGATATGGTACGTGTGAAAATTAACACACGATACCCTGTTGGTCACGGTTTATGAATATTAGCCTATTAGGCAATTGTGTTTAGTTAGGAAACTCTTCTTCCTTGCAGTTTAAGGAAGTCTTTGTATAAATATATATGTATCTCATGTAACCAAAACACGTATGTAATAATAATTCTAAGGAGATTAAACTTCTGTTAAACCTCTTCTCTTCTTCTATCTACTTCTTCTTTAGTTAACCTAAACCCTATATAGTTTTAGCTGTTTTATCTCTGTACATTACTACATTCTCATTTTAGACGGTAAAAACGGGAGTTTTAAGAGCTCCCTCCAAGTTTTTTGTATGACTTTCGGTTTGCCACTCCTGTGTTGGATTTCTCGGTCATTGCGAGAAGAGATGATAGATATTGTACCTGGGGAGCTACTTTTAAACTCGGGACCAAGCCTTGCATGTGAGTCTCAATAGGCTTACCTGAAATTCAACAAGATTATTCCCGTGTATTTGTGTAAATGTGGCCTCTTGAATGCATCACATCATATTATCTGTTGTTGTTTTCTCTCGTACACTTCACGTGCTCGTACATATCGTACAATACTTTAGAATCAACGTATGTTAGCTGAGCATAGTGAATTTTGCCAACTGCAATTCCCCATTTCCGTCTTGGGTAGTGTAGTATAAATAGAGCCAACTCTAATATGATGGCTAACAAGTTCTGCATAACAAATCAAAATGGCCAAGCCTAATTTTGCTCTTGGTTTTCTGCTTTATATGCTGGTGATACTCATATGTTTCATTTCGCGCAAGTAATGATAAGTAATATCGATTTCGTATTCAGTCACCAGCTGATTCATGCAGTCTTTGTTATTGTTATAGCCAACGTCTAATTTTGATATTGCTGTTTTTAATTTGATTTTTTTTTCTAGATACTGCTAATGCCGCCGATATGAAGTGCAAATCTGGTGAGAAATATGTAACATTTGAAGTCGTGGCTTGCCTTGGTTGTCATACTCAGTGCTTAGGCCACTGCCCCGAGGGAAGTTCAGTCACTGATACGAATTGTGATTTGATCAGGCTTTTTAAGTTACCTAGGTGTGAATGTTGTTGTAAAGCATTGCCGAAACCACCACCGCCCCCACCACCTCCCTCACCACCACCGCCATCCCCACCACCGCCCCCACCCCCTACCCCCTGCACTGAAATCTGTCCAACTGAGATCGAGTTCCAACTGTGTCCTGGCAAGCCACCTTGCAAGTATGTGCCAGCTAGTAAGATCATGACTACGTAGTTGGAGTAATATTATCTAGCCAGTTAAATGCAATGTCATCAATCTGGTCGTACTTATATTTTGTTGTATTTGCATTGTGCGTATCCTGATGTTTCTGTATGAATAAGAATGTAACGCGTTTACATTGCTAAGACGACAAGTAAATAAAAACTTATTTATTAGCCGGAGTCCCTAAATCAATCTGAATGACCCGATCCTTGTATATCACAGCCGCCAAGTTTCGAAGATGTCAGAGATAGTCATGTTTGCAAAAGTGCGAGTCTGACCAATCATGCATTACTGGCCGGAATCGGATAAATAGGTGTGCATACATATCCAGAAAATTTTATTCACGGATTGAACTAAGAAACCAAACTTTAAAAAGCCAAACCAATACAGATAAATATATAACCGGTATTACCCTGATAAAAATCAGCTGGATAGATCGCCATTTCGAATCCTCATGAAATCTAAGTTCGTGGTCTTTCCATTAAGTTTGTGAGCGAAGAAGTTTTGATAGTATTTCTTCAAAGTCTCTCTTCGGAATAATGCTGGTTTATGTGGAGGATCAATCAAGCTATGTGCAGGGCCAATTTCTGCATCTGGATTGGTTGAGTGGAATGTGGCAATTGAAAACCTCTCCATTGTTGGATTCACCACTACTCTGTGCTCAATACTTGGATAGGCACCATTGCTCAGAATCTGCGAAACTAGTACTACTGTTAGCTCTTTCAAATATTTAAATCAATGCCTAATTTCATGTCAGGTTAATGCAATAAAAAGGCGGAAAATGTGTGTAAGAACAGAAACAATATTGTGTTACCTCAAGCATGTCTCCGATATTGACTATAAGTGCACCAGGGATGGGTTTTACAATTACCCATTTTCCATCTTTACGAATCTGAAGGCCTTCGGTTTCATTGAGCTGAAGGACAATCGACAAAGCACCAGCATCCGAGTGTGGTGATAAACCTATGACCTGCTCTGACTTGGGACAAGGAGGATAGTAATTTAGTCCCATTCTTTGCAAACAATCATTGAATAACTCTTCCATCTCATCAGAATCCATCTTTATAGCTTTCGCCATCTTTCCTAGGAGAATCATGGTCACGTCTTTTAATCCTGAAGAGTAAGCTTCCAACGACTCCCTGCATAAAGACAAGTAGTTCACTTAAGATTAACGGAGAAGCAAAGACCTTCCTCAAAAGATACGCCTTAGCAGCTGATTCATTTCAACCTTGCGGAACCACTGCAAAAGGCGAAAGTGAGACTGACTATACACACGAATGCATATACCTCATTAGTACTGGTATCCCGGCAAATAACTGTGGCTTTCTCAAGTTAGTTGGTAGAGCTGTTAAGTAGAAGGTGTCTGACCAATCACGTTTCTGATCGTCTGAAACAATAAACAGTTGCCCAAATCCCTCGGCCATCGGATCTCCTGGTTCCTGACATATCTTCTTTCTTTCCTCTAATGGAAGTTCAAACAAGTTGCGCATTTCCGATTTTAAATTCGCAATCACTAGAGAGCTAATCCCATGGTTTACCACCTAGAGACATAACAGTACACAAATTGAGAAAGTTCTTGAACACAATATCAGTCAAAATTGGACATGACCAGTCATAATCTAGTATTATCGTCTTAACTAGAGGAAGTACATGAGTATAAAAGATGGTACCTGAAAGAAGCCCCAGTCTTGGCAAGCAGAATGAAGTTTCTCAAATTCAGAATCTGCCAATACTGATTCTCCAGAGAATAGACCTTGTACGTCGATAACCGGTATGTTGTGGTCAGCCGTGGATTGATCTGTGTGATGATCTTCATGATCAACACAACTTGTACGGATGTAAGGATTCGGGATCTCAGTGATCTTTTCTTTAATCAGTTCATGAACCGATGGCACGATGACTTTTGGTGGTGAACTTTCATAGCTCATTTTGATGATAAGATCGGATGAGCTTTTGTATTTTGCTCAAGGAGCTGTAATATACTTAAAAGTAGTAATTGGTGTGCTGTCCAAAAAGTTTTTGGCAAAAACATATGCCAAGAGAAAAAGTGTTTTTTACACTGTTTAGGCAGCTGGTTTCGTCGAAACTATATATGACTGGTATTTTGTTCTAATGTTGTATTGACAAGACATCAGGGACCACTGTAGACTGAAGTCCACGGGTCTAAGCTTATCCATCAACGAAAATTCTTAGAATCATTTCGTGGGACTTGTTGTGATATAAAAGACAAAGAACGAGAGACACAAAGTCGAGAGAAAGAAGGAGAGCGAAATCTTATTCATTAGTATATATTTACAAAGTTTTGGGACTCTATTTATAGAGTTTACATACTTGGTGCCCAAGTAATGGGGTCCCACTAAAGTGGACATTTATATGATAAACTACCGTTTATAACACTCCCCCTAGATGACCACTATATCTAAGTAATTGCCTCGTTAAAACCTTTGTCAGGAAAATCCAAAAAAAGGAAAAAACCTGATCGAAGGGAAAAGAGTACAATTGTGATAAACGTAGAACAGAGTTGGACATGCATATGTTGCCTCGTTAAAACCTTGACAAGGAAAACCCAATGGGACAAAACCTTGATGAAGGAAAAAGAGTACAACGTGATAGTCCAGTAAAATACCTTTTACTATGATGCTCCCCCTGATAAGTACTTCATTTAAGACTTGGCTTGCAAATCTTCGAGTCAACACTTCCCAATTTCGATAAACGAATTTCTTGAATGCTGGAGATAGCAATGCTTTCATGAGAAATTTCCCAGTTGATGAAGTATTCTTTTGTGTTAGTCTTCTAATGGTAGTGTTCTCGAGTCTTCACGCTTCTTTAAATACATTGAGGACTTGCTTCTTGGATTGCTAGCTTCTCGAAGATGATTTGCGGAAGTAGTTGATGTAATTTCTTCAACAAAGTGCCAATATTTAGTTATAGTTGCATATGTGAACAAAAGTTGTGATCATACCATATATGGATTAGAATAATATCCAAATTCATAGGAGAGTGTTATGTTGATTTGGTCTATGAAAATGACCTAGTTAATGGTGGGGATCAACCAAATAACCAAAATTCATACAACTCCCCCTTGGATGACCACCATGTTGAATTAATTTAACTCGCTAAAATCTTGCCATTAAACCCCAATGGGAAAAAAATTGGACAAAGGAAAAAGAGTACAATATTAACATTTTGAATTAAACGTCAGGGAGATGTTGCCTCGTTAAAAACCTTGTCAGGAAAACCACATGGGACAAAACCTGAATGAAGAAAAAGAGTACAACTTTTGACGTATATATTGATGCTAACCCAACTATATGAGTTTTACAGAAGACGAGCATCAAAAAAATAACTCTAGTTTATCTCAAAACGAGTTTAAGCTAGCATAATTCTAACTGCAGATTTAAGAAAGTAAAAAAAATAGAAATTATGCTGCTAAAGCATGGATTTTTGTGTTTTTAAGGACTCCTCAAGAGACCTATAAAAGTTGATATCATCAACTAATTAATCCGGATTTTTGGTTCGTACCAAATTTTTAAAAACACATAAAGGATTGATAAACCCGATATAATCGAGTCAGCATGGCTGCCTAAATATATATAATCTTAATCCTACAAGGATTACAAATTTGAATATGTTCTCAACCACATTTCTTGTGTGAATGCAAGATCAGTCCTTTAAGGACTACCACGCCAAATGCATTAAATATATGGAACAAAATATTATTGAATCAATCCTAGGGTCTGGAAATATAAAATGAAATAAATAAGACCCTCAAATCGTTATTACAACGAATATATTTCTCATACAACATATTATGACTACACCAACCCGTAAGTAATATAGGTTTGGAAATTTTAAGGTGTTAATTCTTGGATTGTATGCCAGTCAATCACATTTGTCGATATTCCTCTGCAGAGGGGTTAACAACCACCATCTTTATTTATAAGTAGCTACCATAAATGAATATTCGACAATCATTTTTGTTTACCACGATCCCACACAATTATCAAGTATATACATATTTTGAAATATTCAAAATTTACTGGTACCAGCACCCACGGGCGTTATGATATCAACATCATCAAGGGATGAGATATTATTTTGAGAATGTGAATGGTGTATTGGTACACTCAATTGGAGCACTACCAGTATCCTCTCATGGAACGCTACTTATTTATTATATGTGACTGGATTTCCTCTTAAGAGGCAAAAATTTATATAAAAGAAAATGAGACATTGTACGCCTAGTTAGTAGCAGCCTTTTTCGATTTGGTCATGATGGGAGAGAAACTGATATAACATTGAAGTTAATTAACACCAACTTTTACTGGTAGTGTATAATCTCCCCCTGATTGTGGCGAAAATATTTTCATCTCATAAAACGAAAACAAGTTTCGTAAAGTATTATCCGATTAATTCGAAGATATATATTTATAATAATTTGAAGACATATACTTTTGAATAGTCATTATACATTTACCATCCATCATGGATTTTGCTGGTAGTAGCCAAAAATACATAGAATATGCAAATAAATCTCCAAAAGAAATTAAGTTTTTTCGGAATAAAATTATGGACTTTCTTTATCAAAATAAAATTGAATTAATATCAATATAGTCACTACAAGGACTAATAATATTGGCTAACATGCCGGGTGCGCACCCATTGATCTTTAGTGTCCCACCGTAATCCAACTATAAGTGGAACAAATCCGAATTTTGGAGATTATTACCGAAAAAAATACAAAATATAAAAAAAAATAAACATTGCTCAATATCTTTAAAGAATGCAGAAAATTCTTATCATCGGTATTCAACGATTGGCTTATACCATAATAACGATATTTCATCATTTAGGGATCGATATAGATGAATTATATGTTTCTTTTTGAGAATATAAAGAAATCATTATCGTTATTTTCTTTGAAGAGATAAAATCCACTCTTTCTAGTTGATGAATGGTTTCATGTATAGGAAAATAGAAACCAATGATTTATTATTAGATAAAACCATACATATTTGATCGTAAAAATTTGTTTGAAACGATCAATCTTCCGTAATAGGGAAAAATCAAACAATTATTGGCAAAATTTTAGAAAATATGCCAATCTATTTTCTCTTGTATTATAGAAACCAGTGAGAAAATTCACAAAATTGGTTTTTACGATTTATCAAACTCGTATCGACAAAATAAAAATATTGTCGTTTTAGTTATCGCTTAGGAAACCTATTTTGAGGTTGATAGATGGTTTCTTACATATAAAAAAAAATAGAAACCATATGTAAATCACATGATCCTTGTCTAAAAGACAAAGATACCAAAATTAATTGGCCGTAGGTTTTTCAACCATGCATGTGATTCATTGTCATAAAGACAATTAAATAAAAAAATAATACCAATTTTTGGTGATCACAGTTTCATTAAAGGAATAGAAACTGTGAATTATCTTTCAACAAAAGAATATTCAAGATTTCTTTAAGGGTATGAAAACCCATATTATCGTCGTGTAAAAATCGATAAAGTTAAATAACTCGGACTTAAAAGCCATCCAAAATTTTATAGACAATCATGGGTTTGTGCAAGCAATCCCTCAAATCAGAGAGAAATTATAACCTTTACACCTAGGCATTATCACCTTTACCGGAAAGGTTGCTTCGAAGAAAGGAAAATACGAAGCATTCGAATCATTGTCATCTAGTTAGATAGACAAATAAAAATAAAATAAATAACCTTATGATTCACTATCGACAATCCCCATGATTCCAAAAATACATACAATGATATACTGGAAACAGATATATAGGAAATCCCATAAGAGAAATAAAATAAAATAAAACAGTATAAAGTATAAGCGGCTTCATACCTTGCGGGGACAATTCTTCTCTCCACACAACATAAGTTATGTAGTCCAATCACCAATTAGAGGAGATGGCGTGCTGTGAATTAGAGATTCCACTACTTCGACCACTTAATAACGTTTAGCCCATAAGGAGGCTCAATAGATAATTTAGACCTCAGGTTTGGTCCAATAACCGAAAGAAAAAAAAAACTTTGATTTCACTTTTCAAGTTATGTCATGTAGGACAAAACCTAAAAGAACGAAGAAAAAAAAATCTCAATCGTGAACCGGAGACTCGGAAGTCCATAGATTAATAACTTGTGCAACTAGCGTGAAAACGGTTAATCAGTTCTAGGATCACACTGTTTAATTAGGTCATAAAGTTTTTCAGTATTTTAATCCTTTTTAATCTGGGAAAGCATAAGTCTTGATCGGATTGAACTTTCACCCAAAAAAAAATAAAAAAAATCAATACGATTATCATGAGTAAAATACATTAACTGGTTATGCACTATTCATGATTCTTGATCGCTTGATAAAAAAAAAAATTAAAAAAAATTCTGAATTGTACCTCATAAATACAATCTTATTTTGCCTATTAAGGCAAACAATAATTGTACGAGGATTACGAAGAAAAATTAAAAAAATAGGTTTTAGAGATTAAAAAAAATTAGCACTCAGTGATTAAAGCCACGTGCATGATAACGTGTTGTGATATAAAAGACAAAGAACGAGAGACACAAAGTCGAGAGAAAGAAGGAGAGCGAAATCTTATTCATTAGTATATGTTTACAAAGTTTTGGGACTCTATTTATAGAGTTTACATACTTGGTTCCCAAGTAATGGGGTCCCACTAAAGTGGACATCTATATGATAAACTACCGTTTATAACAGGACTATGGTTTATTTTATTTTATTTTTGAGACCATTGTTTTATATGGCCATCTACCCTCCCTTAAAAAGAAATGTCTTAAAGTGTAGACATTACTAATTTACCCCCGAACTCTAATTAAGATTATAATTAAATTAATAATTACCAAAATATAAATTTAACCTAATCTAATCCATTAACAAAAACACAAAATTATCCTACCTATCGCCGCACAAACAAGTTTTGGGGAAAATAAATAAATTATTCTCTTCTTCTTCTTCTTTTTTTTCCTTTTAACATCGTCTTCATCGATTAATCGTCGATTCATAAAATTTTCATCCCAGATTAATCAATCGAGTATAAGAATAGTTCTCCGAAAGAAAACCCCAAGACTCCCTGGAAAAGGTCCCGATTTAGCACATCTAGCAAATCAGCCAAGTGAATTGGAGATTCATAAAGAAGTGGATCCGAAAGGTGAAGTCATAATCGCCTACAATAGACGCAAGAAGAACCCTGAAACTGATATGGCAAAAATCTGTAGGTATTTTCAACCAAGCACATTACTTTTAATTTGATTTTGATTCGTTTAATTGAGTATAAAACATCAAAATAGGGTTCATATGGAAGTTTCAGTGCCTTGTTCGGTTAGGACACGTTTCACAAAAACCCTAGTTTCTTAACCGAACTTCCTGAAAGGAAGAACACGAAAAACAGTTCAGTTCCATAGGATTTAAAATCAGGTTAATTACCGAACCGCGAGATCTGTTGGTTCGCAAAAAATTCTAAAACTATTTAATAACCGAACTCTACCCATATTACAAAAAAAAAAAAAAAAAAAAATCCAATGTAACCGAACTGTGTTATTTTTCCCACTATGTTGAGTTCTGATTCAACCGAACTTTGCCCACTCTGTTCGGTTGTTTCGCAAAAAATTCTAAAACTATTTAGTAACCGAACTCTACCCATATTACAAAAAAAATAAAATATATATATCCAATGTAACCGAACTGTGTTATTTTTCCCACTATGTTGAGTTATGATTTAACCGAACTTTGCCCACTCTGTTCGGTTGGTTCGCAAAAATTTCTAAAACTATTTAGCAACCGAACTTTACTAATATTACAAAAAAAAAAAAATCAAATGTAACCGTACTGTGCTATTTTTCCCACTATGTTGAGTTTCAATTTAACCGAACTTGTCCCACTATGTTCGGTTTGTTCGCAAAAAACCTTGACAAACCAAACTCTTTACTAATTGCATACATGTTGAGTTCGGTTTGTTCGCAAAATAAACTGACTAACCGAACTCTTCCTAATAGTGACCAATGCCGAGTTCGGTTTTTCCGCAAAAAAAAACTTAAGTAACCGAACTATACTCTAGAACACAAAATTAGAGTTAGCTTATTTTTCGTGAACTTTTGATACTAACCAAACCTTATGTTGCGTCTGATTTAGTCAATCGTTTATCGGTTAAGCTAATATCTTTTGTTTTCTTGATTAGTAGCAAAGGAAAAAAATCAATCCAACCTTTACTGGAAGATCTAAGAACTCCCACGCCTCGAGGCAAAGTACATTGTGGTGCCGGTAAGCGTGGAACCAAAAATGCTAAGTATGGAGGTGGGTCATTTCCAGGTGTTGTCATCCAAGATGATGTCAATAGAGCTAATGTTGACAATATAATCCAACAATTTCATCAAGAGATTGTGGAAGAGACGGGTACTCAAGAACATAATCAAGGTGGAGAAGAGGAACCAGCTGAACAAGAAGGATGAAATCAGGATTGAGATAAGGAAGATGGAGAGGAACAAGGAGATGACAATGAAGAAGATGAGGAAGATGGAGATAAGGATGGAGATCATAAAGATGAAGAATCATAGGAGGAATCGGATGAAGAGGACGAGGAAGAGGAACAAGGAGAAATAGTTCAAAAAAAAAAACTAGAAAGACGCCTAAAAATTCTTGTGCTAGATATGCATATATTCATGATGAAAATTTGTGTTTGCCGCCAAAGAACCCAACTTATGGTACTCCAAGAGATGTATGGGAAGTATTGATTGGCTACAAAAACTCATGGGCTGCCAAGATCTTTGCGATAAAGGTATTGAATCTTAACCATCAAGATTTTTCAGTCATTTTATTATATTTTGACATATATTTTTCTTTATATATTAGTATATAAGATATGATGTTGTTTTTGTAGGATCATACTAATGCGGTTCGTGTTTTGAAACGTCAAAAAAATAAGAGGTGGGATATAGTGGATGAGTATGATGAGGTCCGGTTGGAGGTATTTGATTATGTACTATGGAACGCGATACAACATGCACACCAAAAATTTGACGCTGTCATTGTTTCTGCATTTGCCGAGAGGGTTTATCCAGAGACGGATACCTTTAATTCATCTACCCTTTGGCGAGATGGAAATAACTCTGGATGATTGTCATCGAATCACAGGACTACCAATTATGGGAATAAGTGTTCGAGAAGGCTACGATCCCTCGATGAGTTATGAACTTCTTGAAAAGTTGGTAAAAAAGTGTCTAGTATGGGGCCCGGACAAGGCACAATGTGAGTTTAGATGAGCTGTTAAAGATCCTAAGAAAGGTAATGAGTATACTGAGTTTGAGGCAGACCACACGTATAAGAAGAAATTCAAGATCAAAGTCTTGAAAGACGAGTTTGGAGGGACTAAAGATTTGGTAGCCGCTAGAAAGTTGGTGATGACACCGGAGAAGATTAAGCACCATGTGACTGCTTATTTGTTATATCAATTAGGAACCATTTTCTTCCCTGACACATCAGGTCACTTGGTAAATGCCTATTACTTGCAGCTATTTGACCCTCTTAATGAAGTGAACAACTATTTTTGGGGCACGTTGACTCTTTCATTCTTTCAAGTGGAGCTCAGAAAATCTTCGAGGCTTAAGGCTTGTCAACTTGGAGGCTTATACACCTTTATTCAGGTACCCCATTAAATTATCCTTTGTGTGTTTCAAGATATATTTGCGAACAAACTGAAATTTGTTGTTGATAAGTGAACGAATGTGTATTGTTAATAATCATACTATAAATGTATCTTTTGTGGATCCTTCTCATAGGTTTGGGTGTACGACCACTTCCCTAAACTTTATTTGTCTCATGCTACAACTATTTATCCTTATGGGAAGCCTACAGCTGATAAATACAATTTTTTGCACTCACAGGACAGGGGTAAGAAAAAAAATGTGTTGAAGTTGAGGGAGAAATTTGATAATGCAACGCTTGAAGATACACCATTGCATCAGATGAAGAGGAAGAGGTTGATGTTGTTTATTTCTCACCTATCGCTGGTTATAATAGACCGTTGTTTCATCCTGACGGTTGTACAATGTATAATCCCCGAAGATTATTGAGACAAATTTCTTGTGTCCAAAGTGTCCCACGAGTGGAAAACTTCAAGGTGAAGAAAAGGGGAACTAAGAACACCATCCAGAATTTTGATCCAAAATATGAACCTGCTCCATCAGTGGACCACTAGAACGACTTGAGGAAATATCTTCTTCGACGTCAAGAGTGTGAAGATTAGTATGATGATCCAAATGCCGCTGACGGGGGATATATGGAATGGTATGAATATATTTATCATCCTCGTGTAATAAACAGAGTCCAAGAAGCCCGTGATGAGAAAGCAAAAGCGAAGGCAGTGGAGAAAGAGGCTCAGAAAATTCTGAAGCATATGCCTGTGGTGAAGAGGCCTTGATCTTATGGAATTCGGCGGTAAGATATTTACTCTTATTTTTGCTTTTAAAATTGTTATAAAATATTGAAAAATAATAGATATTGATGCTTTTGATTGGAAAAAAATGTGAAGGCAAGTACTAAATTGTTGAAGAAAATTCTGGCAAAAATCCGAAGTGGAGATACGGTGAACACTCGGGAAAAAACAGACCTCTACAACCAATGGACTAATGTTTTCTCACCCAACATTATTGATCCAAGCCAGACCATGCCGGTGAAGAGGAGTCGCCAAGAAGGGGAAGGTTCATGTCAGATGGTTGAACAACAAAGCAGTGGAGAGGACACTCCTAGTGACGAAGGAAAAGCTAAAGCTCCTAAATGCAAGATTAGAAGAGTTTCTCATAGTGATCGTCATCAATGAGTGATTGCAACAATTAGTAGTTTGGTTTCTTATGTTTAGAAAACTTTTTTATTGCAGATTTGGTAGTTCGGTTTCTTATGTTTAGAAAACTTTTTTATTGCAGATTTGGTAGTTTGTTTTCTTATGTTTGTGTGTTTCCAACAATTAGTTACGGTATTGTGGATTAGTAAATAAATTTGATATTTTGGTTTTTAATTTGTGTTTTAAAGGATTAGTTCGGCTGTTAGACTCATTTTGTTTCATTACACTAATTTTTTTTAGATACAATAAGGTAGTTTGGTTAGTAGGCCAAATATCATAAGTAATCGAACTTTGTTGTCTCAAAGTTCGATTTGTTCGCAAATTTGCGATATAACCGAACTCAACATTTAAAAAAAGAATCAGAAGTTACAGAGTGGTATTCGGTTACCTGGTAAAAAGTGACAGGTAACCAAACTTAACAAACAAAAAAAAAAATTAGAAGTTACATAGAGATATTCGGTTACCTGGTATTTTTTTGCAGGTAACAGAAATTTTGGCTTCCAAAACCAGTCTTAATGTCCTAAAGGTTAGGTTACCTGAGCAATTTTAGCAGGAAATTGAACGAACAAGACAGTTGATCTAAAATGTTAAGTATAAATTTCGGTTACTTTCCATTTTTTACTAGGTAACCGAATATGACTCTGTAACTTCTGAATTTTTTTTGTTTGTTTAGTTCGGTTACATAATAAAGTTGCGAACAAACCGAATTGTAGGTCTACGAAGTGCGGTTACATGAGCAATTTTTTCATGTAACCAAACTTATAATTACCAAAGCTTTAGGCTGCTTGGAAACCAGGGGAAATAGAGCCGTTAGACTGATATTTTTTTTTTTTGAAATGCAAAAAAGTTCGGTTACATTGGAAAATCACACTGCAAACTGAACAATATCTGCATTGCACATTTGTCGAGAAACCAGTACTTTATTTTGAAAAAAATAGCACATATGTAGAGATAGGGTCAAAGAATTTATTGGTTTAGTTCAAATTGTGAAGCGATATTGACTTAAAGGTAAAACATTCGAGGAAACCGTTGAAAGATCTCAAAATGAATGGCGAAGGTGGAAAAGAAAGAATTTCAAATATGAAGCTCATTTCTATGTTCTTATGAAGTTTTTTTGTGTTCGTTTTGGATATAAGTACGTTGTGCTATCAATATTTATATTGAGTATTAGTATGTTGGTGTTGCATTTTAATTAATTTTCAACTAAAATTGTTTGGTTTTTATTGTTTTTCAATTTTAATTACATGTTAGTTCGGTTACATTGGAAAATTTTACCAGGTAACCGAACTCAATGCTTCCAAAATATTATGGAGAGTTTAATAGTAGTTCGTTTACCTGCACAATTTTACTAGGAAACTGAACTCAATGCTTCCAAAATATTCTGGAGAGTTTAATAGTAGTTAGGTTACCTGCACAATTTTACCAGGCAACCGAACTCACTGCTCCCAAAATATATCACTGTAAACCTTTAAAAAATTAAAGCAAATTATACAAATACACTATAACACACCCAAAAATAAGACCAAATTCCAAAAAACACAATCTTTAATTCAACCAATAATCTTCAAAGCATACTTAGTTTAATTAATGGTACATTTAATTATCCTCAAGGGAAATTGGACCTTCGTATATAATTTTGTCTGAATTCTTCAAAGCTTTCCACATCTCCATGTTATGCTCATACATAATGCATCAACCCAACATTGTGTCGGGGTTAAATCCATGCCAATAAGAGTTTCAGTATATATGAGGCAATATACAATTGTCTTCTAACCGTAGGCCTATAAAATGGTTGTTATTAATCAACGCAATCACCAATTTCATACGTTTAAGTTGCTCGACACATATGGTTGTTTTCGGAGTATATGTGAAACTAACACCTTTTGAGAAATAGCGAACCACGCAATTGAATGCGTCGGCGATTGAGTGCCCACATATCGGCATGCCCATCCAATGATCCCTTGTGATTGGATTACCCCCCATGGAGACGGATTTAATACCTAACAAACTGCACATTAAGACTAGCATCCCCATCGCTCAACATTGTCTTGTAAAATGATGGGTTCACCTTTAGATTCATCAACATCCTTTGCCAGACATAAGTGATTTGACAATCATTATATAGCTTGGAACCTTTAGTGAAAGGCCCCACTTGTTGTACGATAACGTGGAAACTGCAATTACCATCCGGAGGGACGTCGTTGGTGGATATGACGTACTTTATAATGTAAGGAGGTAGCTCTTCCAAGTAGATATTATCAACAAAAGGTGGTGTATCATGAATTGGTCGACTTCTTTCTTTGATGCGGCACATTAGAGACTAAAGCTTCACGTCTCGTTGAGTTGGTTGGATAGGTTCCGATGGAGTAGGTTGGGTTGGTGGAGAGTGTAACGTCGGCCCTTTTTTCTTCTTATCCCGTTCACTTGTTTCGCCCTTTTCGATAATGTTAGAACATTTCTCGGTTGAACCCACCAAGCATTGGTATGTCAAGTTTGGTTGTCATATTTTAGTGAGCCAAAACTCATTTAAGAGTGGATTTATTTGAATGTACTAGAGTCAACTTCGTATAGGTTAGCTTGAAAGTATTAGGGTGAGACATTACAAGTATTGCGAAGACTTTAAGAAGTGAAGAAGAACGGAGCTACAACCATAACATCATCCTTCCACTTGAGGTTAGTGATATTTGACTTGAACTATTTCATTCCCTAACGTATCTTTCAAGTCGTGCATATTGAAATCATAAAACTGTGAAGCATGAACACTCTAGATAGACATTAAGGAATACAATATGAAGTTTCTTGCTTAACCATTAAACTTTGTATATAAGACATCAAAATAATCGTATGAATGCTATTGTGATTATGTATGGGTATGATGTGAGGATTTTATCCTAGGGAACAATGTTTACATGTGTTCTAAGGAAACAATTTTATGATATGTGTTGTGAACCGAAAAGGAAATCGCCAGGCGTTATTGGGGTTGTTCTTCATTGCATATCTTATGAACGACCAATATGTGTGATTAGTATAACCGCTCATGACTTGTTTGTGTTCTTGGTAAAAATATTCACATGAGGCATGACTTATGTATTGGTATGACTTTTATTAGTGTAACCGATCTTAAGTAATCACATGGGGTATGATCGGGTTTGTGAGTGTCTGACAAATATTGGAAAAGGGGAATCGATCCTAGTAAGAGGTGCAGTGTATCACAAGGGGGACCGATCCTTGTATGAGGTGCAACAAGGTTTATGGAAGAAAGGGGAACCGATCATATGAACATGTGCAACACGTTTTTGGGAAGGGGGTGGGGGGGGGGGAGATCTTATGGACATGTGCAGTGCATACAAGTTAGATACAAAATATATGTGGGGAACCGATCCTAGTACCTAGTCAGCTGTATCTTTGGTAAGCTAGTGTGAAAAAACGGGGGTCTAACAACCACACCCAATTTTTCGATTAGCAATCTGTATGGACAACTCCGAGTTACTTTCTAGAGAATCAACTAGACTAAATCAAATAGAAAATATCTCAAGGAGTTATTATTTCAATCTATCAATTTGATTTACTCAAGCAAATACAATCTGCGAGTCTTAATCAAAGAGAGATAACTTGAATGGTTTTAAAGACCAATATCCAAGTGTCAATCAATTTAAATAAACCAATAAAGTCGGATATTCTAATTGATTGAACAATGCACAACCTGTATTATTTCAATTATATAAAAATATAATGCGGAAAAGAAATAACACAGACACCGGAATTTTGTTAACGAGGAAACCGCAAATGCAGAAAACCCCCGGGACCTAGTTCAGATTAAACATACACTGTATTAAGACGCTACAGACACTAGCCTACTCCAAATTAACTTCGGTCTGGACTGTAGCTGAACCTCAACCAATCTCATACTGATCCAAGGTACAATTATGCTCATACGCCTCTGATCCCAACAGGATACTGCGTACTTGATTCCCTTAGCTGATCTCATCCACAACCAAGAGTTGCTACGACCCAAAGTCGAAGACTTTAATAAACAAATATGTCTCACACAGAAAAGTCTATAAGATAGATAAATTCGTCTCCCACGAATAAACCTATGAGTTTTGTTCCGTATTTTGATAAATCAAGGTGAACATGAACCAATCAATAAAACCAGACTTATATTCCCGAAGAACATCTCAGTTTTATCAATCACCTCACAATATTCTTAATCGACGCAGCGAAAAAAGATATTGTGGAATCACAAATGATGAGACGAAGATGTTTGTGATTACTTTTATATCTTACCTATCGGAGATGCAAATCTCAAGTCAATTATTACAATTGTACTCGTACGATAGAAATATCAAGATCAGATCACACAATTATGATAAAGTAGTATCGGTCTGGCTTCACAATCCCAATGAAGTCTTTAAGTCGTTAACCTGGTTTTAGAGAAGAAAACCAAAGGTTAAAGGAGAATCGACTCTAGCTTAGTGATAGGCTTTCGGTATTGCCTATTTATAATAACCGCAATCGCACGGTGTCCAACTAGTAGACAGAGGCAAGTACGGGTCGTTCCCACAAGGAGCGGTGGAAATACTGTAATCAATATATCTAATAAAACTAACAAGAAATGATTTTTGGGATTTTTATAATGAGAAATGTAAAACGAAATAATAAAATTACTGAAATGCAATAAAATGAAAGGGAAAATCGGTAACCAGGGTTTATAGTATCCACCACTATTTCTATTCAGTTACTGAAATGAAACATAATTCATGAATATTTATTTATTGTCCGTTCTATCAACATTACCTATTATATGTATTAGAGTCTCAAATATCACTGGGACACCCTAAGCATGGCACATCAAAAGACTAAACCCAAGCATGCACCATCAAATTGTATTAGTGAGAAAATTATACGAAACTAAATATAGGTTCACAAATAATACCTGGCTATTCTAAGCATACCCCATCAAAGGAATTTACCCAAGCATGAAATATCAGACAATGAGACAAATATATTTGTTATCCTAAAACCGGTGAAGAGGTATTATTTGTAGTTGCAGGAAAAATAAATTCTTGTGAAATTTAAAGGTTTCTACAAAACCGGTGAAGAGACAACTTATATTGTAGTTGCAGGAAAACCTACACTACACCCTTCACAAGAATTCACAATAAACAACACATATTTGAAGATTAAAAACAACACTTTATTATTTGATTCTCAGAAATGTTTACAAGAAATGGAAGAGATCAAGAATACAATCACTCTCTTGGATTTTCTCTCTCCTCAAAGCTTTCTTAGCGTTCAAAAATTCATCATCCTCTTTTGAACCTACCAGGTCTCTTTATATAGGATAATTACATAATGGATGACAGCTAATTGATAGACACATTTTTTGTGTCTGACTTGTCTCGATTCTATATATTGATAGTGCTCATTTTTGTACTTATTATGGTGTTTTATGTGTGTGTAGGTATTTTTGGCCAATAAACATTTTTGGAAAAATCGGCTCGAAAAGTTGTCTAAGGCACCCGGAGGACACCTGCTATTCGGACTCTCACTATGGATAATGGGCACCCTCAGGACACCCCCAAGGAAACTGCTATTCGCACCCCCACTCTGGATAGGGGGTGACCAGCTTCTTCACAATTCAAACAAAGTTTTTGGCGGGAAATCATGGTGGCAGCGAAGCAGATTTGGAGTTCGAATTTTAATCGAGTTTTAAGGAGATTCAATCTCAGAATTTTGGTGGACTGGACTTCCTAGAGCATAACAGGGCTGGTACGTTTGATTGAATCGAATAAGTTGGGATGGATAATCCGAAAGAAGAAAACAGAGGTGTGGAGTTTCACGGACCTCCTGATTTGGTAATAGGTGGAGATTGGATCAGATTTTCTGCCTGAATTGGATTTGGATTACCCTGTTTTGGTTAAACAGGGAATGTATATCGAGCAGATTCGAAAAAAGAGGAGGAAATCATCGAGTTGGCTTAAACAGGGAGGTGAAGCTTTTCCAAGATGTTGTTTGATTATATTTGGCAGTTACGTGAGATTTGAAGCAAGTTAACCTTTCCTGAGATTCATATTAATCTAATAAAGGGAATGAAATGATCTTTACGGCTCAGAAACACGTAGAGAAGAGTTTGGAAAGTGGAAAATTTCGGGACTTTCTGCCAAAGAAAAGAGAAGATTTAATCGAGATTTAGGATTGTTGTTGAGTATATAAAGGCTTCTGGGAAGTTCAGCAGGGGGACATACTTTTTGGGAGAGGTTTGGAAGAGAACAGAGTGCTAAATCAACGAGTTGAAGAATTGTTCCTACTGCTGCAATATCAAAATCACGAAGAACAAAACACTAGCAGAGACAATTATTATTTCCGTTACTTATTCTTTTAAATTCAATATCTTTTGTAACAATTTTTCCAACAATTAATAAAGTTCGCAACGGTTCCGGTAAAGATTCTCTGTAACAGTGACTTCTGTAGCAATTATATCTGTTACAAAGTCGTTGCTTTAGTAGTTTTCTCTTGTTTTTCACCCTTTTGAGCTATGAAAACCTACTTTGATCACGTGAATAACATGAGGAGATAAACTCATCCTCTGGGGAGACGGAGGTAGTTATTTCTCCAATGAAAAAGTGGTAACTTTTATTTTACTAATTTGTGCAATTTATTTTATGATTATTTGCTTAGAATAAAAATTGAATCCAATGATTTTTAGTAAACAAGTGTGATTTCTATTGATGGTATATGCTTAGCCTAGGGTTTTGATATCCGATACTTTCGATTTACAATTGTTCTTCTAAAAATCTACTTTTTCAATATTTGAGAATCAAATTGAAAGAGTAAAAATTGCATAATTAGTGAATCACTTTGAAATTGGTAAATAGTGGAATCCTTAGCCTCAGTATTCTCTCACTCTTGAAAACAATTTTAATTTAATTTGTTGTTTTAGGATTAAAAAAATAAATCTAGAATCGAACTTTCACAAGTCTTTAACGAACCTTTTTCTACAACAATTAAAATTACATCAATTTTTGGCGCCGTCGACGCTGACTTGTCTTTAGGTTTAGGTTTTAGATTTTTATTTTTATTTTATTTGATTTTACTTTGGGTATTCTTGCTTTTTTGTGCAGGTTTTGCTTGAAATGGAAGGTGAAAAGTTAGACTTTCCATAAAAGGAGAAAGCCGAAGATTTTATTTTTAAGGACTTTTATTTTTGGTAGTTTTTATTATTTTTGGACTTGTAATTTTCTTATATTTTGTTGATTGTTGATTGTTTATTTTTATTTAAAAATTAAAAAAAAAAACACACTTGCACACACCAATTGCATCTTCATCCGACACCGATTTTAGGAAAACAAGTGGTTTAGTACGGTGAACCCTCTAGGCGTTATCATCTTAAACACCACAAACCTTAGCCTCGTACCTTTGGGTATATTTTGCTGTGGTAAACCAAGCCTACCTAAATTAGTTAGCCCATCATTTTCATGTGCACAATTTTTGGTTGAATTCGTGTATGCCAGAACGTAAGAGAGACGCTCTAGGACGGTTTATGTGTGAAAAACCTAGAAGTAATATTTTAGGAAACAAGAGTCTTGATTACCTTAATCTAGAGAGTCCTATTTTTGAATGTCCTGAGCTTAGTGAGGAAAGTATCCCTAATACTCCGATAGTTCAAGCTATGACAACTGTAAGAGATTACATGTACCCAACTAGGTCCACCAGACCATCGTGCATAAGAATACCAGCCTCTTCGGATAATTATGAGTTGAAACCTAGTACTATTCAGATGATCCATGTATTCTTAGGGAAAGATGATGAGAACCCATACTTTCATGTAAGGGACTTTGAGGAAATTTGTGGAACAGTTAGGATTAGAGACCTTAGTGATGAAATTTTAAAACTTCAATTGTTTCCTCTTTCCTTAAGAGATAAGGCTAAAACTTGGCTAAATAATTTACCATCTGATTCCATAACAACATGGGATCAACTCACTTATGTGTTCTTCCAAAAGTTTTACCCAAAACATAAAACCTCGTCTATTAGGCAGAAAATTAGCACCAGTATGAAACAAGAAGGAGAGTCTCTTTATAGGTTTTTAGAAAGATTCAATGATCTCTTGGCACAGTGTCCCCATCATGGGTTTGAAAAAATGAAATTAGTGCAAATTCTTTTTGACGGGTTAGACTACTCGACCAAATCCTTGGTTGAGTCATTATGTGCTGGAGGGTTCTTAAATAAAACTGCTGATCAAGCATATTCCTTTTTAGAAGATGTAGCTGAAAAATCCCAACAGTGGGAATCATGTATAGAGCCCCCTAAAAGACTTTTGGTAAATAGAAATAGCACCAATATGGTAGACTCAAGCTTTGAGTCAGATGCTAAGTTTGCTTCCTTATCTAGACAGTTAGAAGCTTTAGAATTAAGTCAGTCTAAACATAAGTCTTTTGTTGAAACTGATGATAGGTTTAGAAACTCTCAAGTCTCTAGTTGTGGAATAGATCCCAATAACTCATTTTGGGAAGGACATATTAGTGAAGAGCAAGCCTATGCTCTTTATAACAACTCTAGATTTGAAAATCGTCAGAAGTTTGACCCATACTCCGAGACCTATAACCCCGGTTGGAAAAAGCATCCTAATTTCTCATGGTCTCATGGTCAGAATCAAGGTCAGATTAGTAATTCTCAGGCACCCCCAGGTTTTGATTATTCTAAGAATCTTTCTGGTACAGCCCAATCTAAAAACCCTTCTGAGAATAAAATATCTAGCTTAGATGAAGCTCTTATTATGCTAACAAGAAACCATGAAATGTTATCAAACAATCACTCTAGATTTCAACAAGAAACCAAGCAGAGTCTATCTAAGTTAGAACATCAAGTGGGTCAAATAGCTAAAACTCTAAATGAAAGATAGAATGGAAGGTTCCCTAGTCATCCTAATCCAAATCCCAAAGGAATAAATGCAATTAGAACCCTTAGGAGTGGTAGAGTAGTAGACAATCCGGTAACCATGACCGATAGTGAGCATACTATAGTTCACCCCTCAGGATCTCACCCCGCAGGACCACCAGTAGCTGAGGAGACTGACAAAGTTCCCGATGATGCCAATTCGGTTCCCGAGAGGTCTGATTCTGTGCCTAGAGCCCCATTTCCCAAACTACTAGTACCAACCAAAAAGGAATCCCATTTTAATTACATATTGGAGGTTTTTAAGAAAGTTACAATGAACCTTCCTTTATTAGATGCAATTAAGCAACTTCCTACTTACGCTAAGTTCCTTAAGGATATATGTACGAGAAAAATAAAGCTGAATGTCCCTAAGAAATCCTTTTTAGATACTCATGTAAGTTTGATCATCCATAACACCACTACTCCTAAATACAAAGACCCAGGTTCCCCTACCATTTCTTTCACGATAGGTAATTACTAGGTAGAAAAAGCTTTACTTGACTTAGGAGCTAGTGTGAACTTACTTCCGTACCATGTGTACCTCGAGCTAGGGCAAGGTGAAATGAAACCTACCAAGATAACACTTCAGTTAGCTGATAGATCAGTGAAAATTCCTCGTGTAGTCATAGAGTATGTTCTAATTGAGGTCGACAAGTTTATATATCCAGTGGATTTTGTTATCCTAGATACTCAACCTTTCCCTGACCCAGAAAACTAGGTACCTGTTATTTTAGGTCGCCCATTCTTAGCTACATCTAATGCGATCATTAATTATTGAAATGGTATCATGAATTTTTCTTTTGGTAATATGACTATTGAGCTTAATATTTTTAATATTTGTAAGCAACCATCTGAGTTAGATGACTCGCCCTTCGAAGAGGTGAACATGATAGAAGCCTTAGTTCAGGAGTCATTACCAAATATCTTGTCTGAAAACCCATTAGAAAGTTGTCTATCCAATTTTGGTTTAGATTTTGATGACGATAGCACCATTGAACAAGTGAATGCTCTATTATATTCTACTCTGGTGTTAGATACTAATAGATGGAAACCTAGGTTCGAACCGTTTCCAGCTTCTGAGACTACCCTAACTCTTTCTTTAGAAGATCCCTCTAAGATGGACCTTAAACCACTACCAGATACCATGAAGTATGTGTTTTTAGGCCCATATAAGACTTTGCCTGTGATTATAGCTTCCAATTTGGATAGTGATCAGGAAAGTAGGACAGTAAAAGTACTTCAAGAAAATAAGGAAGACTCCTACTGTGTATAGCGGACATTAAGGGTATAAGTCCTACTGTGTATGCATCAGATTCATCTAGAGGAAGACTCCAAACCTTCTATGGAGATGCAACGTCGACTAAACCCTAACATGAAAGAGGTAGTTCGAAAATAGGTGCTTAAGTTTTTAGATGTGGGTATTATCTACCCAATTTCAGACAGTAAGTGGGTCAGCCACATTCAGGTTGTCCCCAAGAAATCAGGTATCACTGTAGTCCAGAATGATAACAATGAGTTAATCCCAACCCGAGTGACCACGGAATGGCGTGTCTGTATTGACTATAGGAAATTGAACAAGGTCACAAGGAATGATCACTTTCCCCTTCCTTTTATCGACCAAATTCTAGAGCGATTAGCTGGACATAGTTATTATTGCTTCTTAGATAGCTACTCCGATTATAATAAGATTTTTATTGCCCCATAAGACCAAGAAAAAACCACTTTTACCTATCCCTTTGGTACCTTTGCGTATATACGCATGCCTTTCGGGCTAGGTAATGCCCCTGCGAAATTTCAACGTTGTATGATGAGCATATTTTCTGATATGGTAGAACGGTTTTTAGAGGTCTTTATGGATGATTTTTCAGGGTTTGGTTCATCTTTTGATGAGTGCTTGCATCATTTGACATTAGTGTTGACTAGGTGTAAGGAAAATAATTTAGTGCTTAATTGGGAAAAAAAGCCATTTCATGGTTAAATCAGGAATTGTATTAGGGAACGTCGTTTCTTCAAAGGGTATAGAGGTAGACAAAACCAAAGTTGACCTTATTAAGAATTTACAGGTCCCAAAATCCGTAAAAGATATTAGGTCATTCCTAGGGAATGCAGGTTTTTATCGTCGATTCATTAAGGATTTTAGCTTGATTTCTCGACCTCTTTGCAATTTGCTTGCAAAAAATGTTAAGTTTGTCTTTGATGATGCTTGTTTAAAGGCTTTTAAGAAGCTTAAAAATTTACTCACTACCTCCCCGATAGTCCAGGCACCTAACTGGAACCTACCCTTTGAAATTATGTGTGATGCTTCAGATTATGTTATAGGTGTTGTGCTAGGTCAACATGAAAACAAATTACTTCATGTGATTTACTATGCTAGCAAAACTATGAATGATGCCCAAATGAACTATACAACTACCGAGAAGGAACTGTTAGCCATCGTGTTTGCCTTAGATAAGTTTAGATCCTACCTATTAGGTTCTTAGATCGTAATTTATACTGATCACGCTGCTTTGAAATAAATTTTTTCTGAGAAGGATACCAAACCTAGATTGATTAGGTGGATCCTATTGTTACAAGAATTTTCTCCAGACATTAGAGACAAAAAGGATGTAGAAAATGTAGTGGCAGACCACTTGTCTAGGCTAGTTGTTAGTTCCCCTAGTGATTCCCTTCCTATAAGGGATAGCTTTCCTGATGAACAATTGTTCTCTGTTTCCCAATCACCTTGGTATGCAAATATAGTGAACTATCTTGTTACTGGTCGAATGCCTCAACATTGGGGTAAACAAGATCGTTCTAGGTTTTTAGCCGAGGTTAAGCATTTATTTTGGGACGATCCTTATCTGTTTAAGTATTGTCCAGACCAGATTATTAGGAGATGTGTACCTGAGAGTGACCAGTCTAGTATTCTCTCCTTTTGTCATGAACATGCTTGTGGGGGTCATTTTAGTGCTAAGAAGACTGCTGCTAAGATATTGCAGTGTGGATTTTACTAGCCTTCATTGTTTAAAGACTCCCATAGTCATTGTGTTTCTTATGAGCGTTGCCATAAATTAGGAACCATTTCCAGTAGAAATATGATGCCTTTGAACCCTATTTTAGTGATTGAGGTCTTTGATGTATGGGCATTGATTTTATGGGTCCATTCCCTAATTCTTTGGGTTATCTTTACATACTTGTCGCTGTAGACTATGTGTCTAAGTGGGTTGAGGCGGTTCCGTGTAAAACAAATGACCACAAGTTCGTACTCTAGTTTTTGAAAGATAATATACTTGCACGTTTTGGTACACCGCGGGATATAATTAGTGATGGAGGTACACAGTTTCGCAATAGACCATTTGCACTTTTAATGCAACAATACGGTATTACTCACAAAGTAGCTACCCCATATCACCCACAGACTAGTGGTCAGGTAGAGGTTTCCAATAGGGAAATTAAGCGTATTCTAGAAAAAATAGTCAATCCTAATTGGAAAGACTGGTCGTCGAGGCTTACTGATGCCTTATGGGCTTACCGTACAGCGTTTAAGAGCCTCATTGGAATGTCACCTTATCGTCTAGTATTTTTCAAGGCATGTCACTTACCTGTTGAGTTAGAACATGGAGAATATTGGGTTGTTAAACAACTAATATTTTCACTAGACAAAGCAAGAGCTCGCAGAAAACTCCAGCTCTATGAGTTGGACGAGATTCGTAGAGATGCATACGATAGTGCTAGGGAGTATAAGAACAAAATGAAACTTGTGCATGATAAGTATATTTTACGAAAGTCATTTTCTCCAGGTCAAAAAGTTCTTCTGTATGACACTCATTTGCATCTATTCCCCGGGAAATTGCGCTCTCGGTGGACCGGTCCTTTTGTGGTACGTACTGTTTTTCCTCATGGAGATATTGAAATTGAGACACTGGATGGTAGTAGTTCTTCTAAGGTTAACGGTCAGAGATTAAAGCCCTTTTTAGAACATGTTCTTACAGGTGATATTGAGGAGGTCCCTCTGGAGGACCCTATTTACCTTGATTGACCATCGAGGTATTTTACATTTGTATGTTGTATATTATTTTTGCTATTTATTTTTAGGTTTTATTTTTATTTCTATCCTTATTCTCCGTGGAAGGATTATTACGCTTCATCCAGGTACTATCTTTCTGACTTCTCTCTTTACAGATTCCTCGTGTTACTTATACTTTTGGTACTGTTCTTTAATTAGAAACATTGAGGACAATGTTAGATTTATGTTTGGGGGTGGGGAAGAAACTTTTTTTTAGTTACAATAAATGAACTTCAGAACCTAGAAATTTATGTTTATTAAGGATGGCACTAACCAATCTAAGTGGATGAAAACATTTTGGTTGTAGGAGTTGAGGAACCAATTTGATTAGATGGAGACATCTAAAGAGTCTATTCATAAAAGCACAGAGCTCAGTTGTTAGAAATAACATGGTAGTTTCGCCATATCTCGTTGAGTCCTTTTCACTTCTGTTTTTATTTTGTTTTCTTTTTAAAATATGTTTCTAAGTGATTAGGTGGGGCTCACGATTCAAGTTGTTACCACTGCTAGGATGAAATAGAGTGATTGAGTTACTAAGAAATAAAAAATAAAAATAAAAAAATATACCAGACCAATTAGACCAAACGGAATAAATAATTAAAAAACATTTGGATAGCAATATGTGTGTTTTCTCCCTGTGTCCGTCACCTAAACAAGCGTGGAACGCAGGATCCATGTGAACTATCATGTAATCTGCTGACAAGAAGCATGCGCTTGGATCCAAAAGATCAAATAATGCAGTTCAAAAAAAGAAAAAATGAAAAGTTTATTATTGTGAAATAAAATCGACCGCTGGTTCCCTTGTATATGCCAGACGAGTTGATCTAGAATTAAGATTATTGACCACTGGTTCCCTTGTATATGCCAGTATGTTGATATTAGTCAGACTAGTATCTCAGTCCATTAGGATAGGTTCATTTTGGCAGTGGCCTTCAGACAGATATAAGAAACACCGTTCACCTAGTCAACATCAAAACCATCTATGTTTTTCTATATCCATCTCTTAATCTATCCATGTGATTTATTGACTCTGGATATTGATGTCCATAGTGTGACTATCTGAGTAGAACTCTGTCACTTTATATGAATTTTAGTATGCTTGAGTGCAAACTCGTGTACATCAATTGGAATTTCGCATCAGGGTACTTCCTCTTGTAACCAATAAGTATGCCAACCAAGGATATTCTTTAGTGCCTTCCAAGGTTTTGCGTAGATAGCTAGAGTCTAGAGTAAAGGTTTTGTGGGTATATCTCTAGTAAGCCCTCCCGAGGCTATAAATCGGCCACTAGGGCCACTTAGGGGTTTAAGGCTTATTGCATACGCTAAATGCAATTGACGATGCCTGCGACAGTGAGTTAGGATTTTATTTTCTATTTTAACTTTGCTCGAGGACTAGCAAATAATAAGTTTGGGGGTATTTGATAGACACATTTTTGTGTCTGATTTTTCTCGATTCTTTATATTGATAGTGCTCATTTTTGTACTTATTATGGTGTTTTATGTGTGTAGGTATTTTTGGTCAATAAACATTTTTGGAAAAATCGGCTCGAAAAGTTGTCTAAGGCACCCGAAGGACACCTGCTATTCGGACTCTCACTATGGATAAGGGGCACCCTCAGGACACCCCCAAGGTAGCTGATATTCGCACTCCCACTCTGGATAGGGGGTGACCAGCTTCTTCACAATTCAAACAAAGTTTTTGGATGGAAATCATGGTGGCAGCGAAGCAGATTTGGAGTTCGAATTTTGGTCGAGTTTTAAGGAGATTCAATCTCAGAATTTTGGTGGAATGGACTTCCTAGAACATAACAAGGCTGGTATGTTTGATTGAATCGAATAAGTTGGGATGGATAAGCCTGAAGAAGAAAACAGAGGTGTGGAGTTTCACGGACCTCCTGATTTGGTAATAGGTGGAGATTGGATCAAATTTTTTGCCTGAATTGGATTTGGATTACCCTGTTTTGGTTAAACAGGGAATGTATATCTAGCAGATTCGAAAAAAGAGGAGGGAATCATCGAGTTGGCTTAAATAGGGAGGTAAAGATTTTCACAGGATGTTGTTTGATTATATTTGGAAGTTACGGGAGATTTGAAGCAAGTTAACCTTTCCTGAGATTCGTATCAATCTAATAGAGGGAATGGATTGATCTTTACGGCTCAGAAACCCGTAGAGAAGAGTTTGGAAAGTGGAAAATTCCGGGACTTTCTGCCGAAGAAAAGAGAAGATTTAATCGAGATTTAGGGTTGTTGTTGAGTATATAAAGGCTTCTAGGAAGTTCAGCAGGGGGGTGTACTTTTTGGGAGAGGTTTGGAAGAGAACAGAGTGCTAAATCAACGAGTTGAAGAATTGTTCTTGCTGCTGCAATATCAAAATCACGAAGAACAAAACACTAGTAGAGACAGTTGTTATTTCCGTTACCTATTCTTTTAAATTCAATATCTTTTGTAACAAGTTTTCCAACAGTTAATAAAGTTCACAACAGTTCCGGTAAAGATTCTCTGTAACAGTGACTTCTGTAACAATTATATTTGTTACAAAGTCGCTGCTTTAGTAGTTTTCTCTTTTTTTCACCCTTTTGAGCTATGAAAACCTACTTTGAGCACGTGAATAACATGAGGATCTAAACTCATCCTCTGGGGCGACGGAGGAAGCTATTTATCCAATGAAAAAGTGGTAACTTTTATTTTACTTATTTGTGCAATTTATTTTATGATTATTTGCTTAGAATAAAAATTGAATCCAATGATTTTTACTAAACAAGTGTGATTTCTATTGATGGTATATGCTTAGCCTAGGGTTTTGATATCCCATACTTTCGATTTACAATTGTTCTTCTAAAAATCTACTTTTGCAATATTTGAGAATCAAATTGAAAGAGTAAAAATTACATAATTACTGAATCACTTTGAAATTGGTAAATAGTAGAATCCTTAGCCTCAGTATTCTCTCACTCTTGTAAACAATTTTAATTTAATTTGTTGTTTTAGGATTAAAAAAATAAATCTAGAATCGAAATTTCACAAGTCTTTAACGAACCTTTTTCTACAACAATTAAAATTACATCACTAATCTGTCCTTTAATTTATGATCTGACTCGCGATCTTATCGCAGCAGTGATAACGCTAACTATTGCAGATGATATAACCCTCGCAAAATGGTCACACTCTTCTCATGTTTCATTTATCGTTATCTGTTATGTCATTGCTTTGAGTCATTCTGTGACACTCGTAATATGTTATTGAAGAACTCGCAGAAGAATTCACAGAAGTGTTGTAAATATCGCAAGAATAACATCATGGCGATATTCTGGTCCTACATCTTGCCTCTTCTCATGCCTTTTCTTCGAAGGGAAAAGACCATGAGAAATCAAAACCTTTTGAAATGCCGTAGCTGTCTATTTTTCATATATCTTTTCCTCGCCAGGTTTGTTACACATTTTTTTTTATCCATTCAACTTCTGACACGTCCCTTTCAACCGATGCATTCCAACCGTTCATGTCTCTTCCTTGTATTAATTGCACTTATCTTCTTGAGATTTTTTACCTTCTATATATATCTTCTTCACTCTTCTCTTTTATTCTTTTTATTTCTTTCTTCATTCTCTTCGTAATCTTTCTGCAAATTCATTGTTCTTCCGTAAATTCCAGATATGCTACTGTTACAATTTTTCTTTCGATCTTTTACTCTTTCAATCTTCATTCCCATACTAAAAATGGTTGCAGCCGGTCGCAAATATGTGATTGCTTTCGAGAATATTCAAAAAGAACTTCAAGACAAAGGTTTTACTTTATCCACCATTCCCAATCAAAACCCTAGGTCTGAACTTTCTGTTCCATTATTTTCTGATCTTCCATCTAACCATGAGAATATCATAGTCTCGTTAGGTCAGCTTGAAGCTGGTCTTCCCATTCCTCTCTATGACCCTAAATTTCCTTTATTCTATGAGATACTCTCTCATGCGAAGTTCTCGCGGGCGATATATCAGTTGAGTGGAGATTGCATTCTCTTAATGCTTGGGTATGTTACTCGCGATGCTGGTAAAGAATCTCGCTACCCTAATACTGCGAAGAATCCTAAATTCAAGGATATTCCAATTGTCCCCGCGAAGTATACTCTAGAGAACTTCTTCACAAATTACGATATAATTCTTATGAAGAAAGACAACACTTGCTGGGGTGTCCGCTTACATAAGAAGGATGACATCGCTGAATATAAAGTTCTTATGTTAGGTATCGATTGGCATACGAGTAATAATCAAGGCCCTCGCCACTCCAGTGATAACAAATGGTTCATTTTTCCATTATGTCTAGAGCGTCCCTATATCTACGGTCCTCATGCATTGCCTGCGAATCTCGCAGAATATCAGCCGTGGGTTTTCAACTGGCCTGAAAGGAATAAAGAGGTATGTTCCCTCAAATTTTTTGCATAATTATCATTATTATATTCCTCATGTTTTCATACTCTTGCCGACTACTCCAATTTTTCCAGATTAACAGGCTGAAACTTAACTACCAGAAATTTGGGAAGCCCAGCACCTTTTTATCCCTTAAATCTCTCACAGATGAAGTAAGAAATATTCCTTTATGATTATTAACAATATATTGTTGCCTCTATTTCTTATCTTTATCTGTGTTCGCAGGTTATTGAAGAAAGAGAACCTGTTGTGGTTGCGAGGACCAAAGGGAAAAGCAAAGATTCTTCTCGCAAGGAGAAATCTAACGCTCCTCACAAGGAGAAATTTGGTGCTCCTCGCAAGGAAAAATCCACTGGTCCTCTCTTAAATAAAAGAAAGATCCAAACTACTTCCCCTTTATCACCCCAGTCTAATGAAGAAAATTCTTATGATGATACTGATAATGATGATGATGATGATTTTGATGATGATATCCCTTCCGCAATGGAATCCTCCCAATCAGAATCTTCCATGGCCCAGCTATCTAACATTTTTGGCGATATTACACATGGTATCGCAAATGATTATGTAAACGAAGCTCTTAACGGGGTATCCCAGGCTCTTTCCAAGATCTGCGATGCTCCCATATTGGTTGATAATGATTCTCTCCAATGGATCTCAAGATCAATAACTCCATGTCTCTTAAATTCTCTTGGTATTCTGGTATGTTTTCATTTCTTCACCAAATTCATGTATTCATTTCCTCGCCAAGTTTTAATTTACATTGTTCTCTCGCAGACTGGAATAGCTTCCTTTGCTGTTTCCTCAGACTTGGAGAAGAGGTGCGCATCTTTTCACAAGAAGAATATTGTTCTTCGCAAGAAGAATGTGGATTTGAAATCCGAGTCCGCTAGTCTTCGTGGGAAACTGGAATATGGGTCTGCTGACCTTCAAGAAAAGATCAAGCGGTTGGAAACTGAACTTTCTTTCTCGTAAGATAAGGTCGCAAGCCTCCAAGCTGCGAACAATCAACTTTATGGTAAGAAATCTCTCTCTTTTTCTTTAACCTTGTATTCCTTTGCATTTTTTCTTATTTTTCTTCTTCGCGGATGTTTACGGACTTTATGATGAAGCTGTATTCCTTCGTTCTTTTCCAAATCCAATAAATAATGATACTCTTCTCAATCACCTTAATGAATCCTTAGATAACTATTCAAATGAATAGATTAAATCCCTTTCTGTAGATGATCTTAGATCCAAATTTCATCTTTTAGCAATTGATCACAGATCTAGTTTGAGAGCGGCTAATACATCCAAGTGTCAATATCTTAACTCTAAAGAAGAAATCAAGATTCTAATAGCCAAAAAAAGTGATCTTATAGATGAAAAAGATCGCATCTCTAGACAAGTAGCTCAAACTTTAGCGGATTTTCATAAAACCATTCTTGAAGTCCAAATTGAAAGAGATAAACTTATCCGCGAGAGAGAGGATCTTGTTGAAAGAGAAAACCAAATTCGTTCCCGTCTTCTTATTAATAATGATGACGAATTTTCCTGGGCTGTAAAGATTCTTGAAAATTCCAGAGCTAACTTAGGTGTAGATGTTAGTCTTCATGTTGAACAAGCGTCCTTAATTAAAGACACGATTTCTGAAAGAGAAGGTTGTCAATTGTTCTTCCTTTTTAATCTCTTGTCTTTTATAGTTTTTGCAAAAATTCCAACTTGTTATTATATACTCGCAGGAGCTGAGAAGAGATACTCTGAAAGAATTGGAGAACTTGAAGCTGATAAGAATCAACTTGTAAAGACTCTTGTTGCTCGGAATGAGAAATATTCAAAATTGAAGACCCAATTAAAGATTTCTGCTACTAATTTTAGTAATCTCCTTGTTGGTGTTCGCAATGATTCTGCCAAGAAGGTCTGCGATGATCACAACATTCCTCGCGGAAGAAGTTCCAAAAAATACTCCAAATCTTGTTATCTCGATGGTGGAAGTCAAGAATCAAGTGAGATGAAAGGATACATCGAAGATGACGGTGAAGACAAAGAAGAAGAAAAATCTGGCGAGGATGATGATGGATCTAATTAGTTTTGGTTCCTCTTTTTAATCTTCTTGTAATATTTGTACATTTATCTCTTTCTTCTTGTGATATTACTGCAAGGTTCCTTGATGTATAAATTTCTTTTGCTTCTATCTGTATAAACAATTCTTTTTTGCAATATGGTTAATAAACAATTATTTTTTGCAATATGGTTAACCAACATGATTATTAATTTTTATCCATCTGCGTAAATCTTTCATATAAAGATGAATAATAATCTTATCATTATGTTCATTCCCATACTTGCCTCTATTATTTATCTGCAATATGAAAGATTGAGCAGATTAATGTTGAATAAAATCTATTTGTAAACTTTGTCTCAACTTCTGCGTAAATATCGCAGGTCATGTATGTATAATCTTATGATCTCTTGTGGTCTTATTTTTCCTTCCTAGTTAAAGGTCTTATTTAGCTACTTTTTTTTTCCGGTTTCTGCGACAAAATCGCAGGACGTCTTTACGCTTACATGTATTGACCCATTGATCTTTCCTTATCCGCATTTTGTCAATTTATCTGCGACAATATGACAAGTCTAAGCTCTCTTGCGAGAACAAAGCCACATTGATGTCTTGAGATGAAATCGCAGGACGTCTTTACACTTTCATGTAAAAACCCATTGATCTCATCTTAAATTTTTCTCATGGCTTGCTACCTCTGTATAATATTTGTCACGCGACAATATGACAAGCCTAAATGTTCTTGTGATCATAAATCCATATGATATTTCCGTCTTTACACACTTATCAGCTCCCTAATGGAGGGTGCCTCCCTTATCTTCCCCCTAGTTGCCCCTTCAAGGAGGGACCATCGGCAATACAAGACTATCTCCTCCCATTCGGTCTTAACAACAACCAGTTATTTTCGCAGCCTCTTATCCTTTATGCCTATATGGCTTATAGCTACAAGACTGCACCCTAAGTGGGTTTTTCTTCGGGCAGAGTGCATCATATCCAAGACTTGCCAAGAATGGCTAGGGTAGTTTCGTACACCCCGGGCACTCTTGGCTCAACCGTGTACCTCGGCGTCTTGATCATACTCTGCACTCCTTAGGAGAGACCCTCGGTCGTCCAACCAGGGTATAACCTTATATAGTTGGAAATCCAAAGTACCTCTCCTAGATGGGTTTTCAATAACCCCAATGTCCATGACTCAGGTTCCAGCAGTGGTATAACCTTATCCCTAAGCCATGCAAAGAGATACCCCCTTATATGAGGCACTTTAGGTCTTGCATTTGCCTCTTACGAAATTTTATTTGCGAACTAGGGTGTACGCCATAAAGGTTCGTCCCGTTCTTATATTTCTCTCGCGAGTATTGCAACTCTGATGAAATTTATTTTCTTTGATCTTCTCTTTATTTGCATTTCAACTCTTGTATAATTTTTCAATTTCATCTTTTTTATTCAAACAAAATATTCTTTTGAAATATTTTCTTCAACAAATCATTCATAAATTTCTTAAATTTCATTATTTTACCTTTCTACTTAATACTTTCTGCTTCTGCCCTTTTGTTGCGTTTTGTTATTTTATCTCCATCTGCGAGGCGCTCGCCATCAATTGCCTTTAGTGTGTGCTGACTTTGCAATATTCCATCTTCTCGTCGTTCTATTGTATCAACCATTAATTTGTCACTTCTTTGCCTCTGCTTGATGTTATGCTTCAAATTTATATTCCTCGCAGCTCTTTCTTCACAAGATTCCATGTCAATTTCATAACACTTCCTTCCCTCAATCCAATCTTCCTTTATAACTCCAACACCGCTGGGATGTGGATACTTAATGCACTGGTGATAAGTTGACTCTACACCTAAAATGCCATGTAACCATGGTCTGCCAATCAAGGCGTTATATGGTGATTCTATGTCAACCACACAAAATCGAACTTTGGAAGATAGCCCCTTTAACGGAATCCGCATAGTAATTTCCCCTTTGGGATTGTTGGCAGTACCATTGAAACCATAGATCTTATAGGTTGACGGTATCAGATCCTCATCTCTTCCACCCATGGTTTTGTAAGTATGATAAAATAAGATATCAACTGAACTTCCAGTATCTATTAGAACTCTGTTAATGGCCCAAGAGTCTTCAGTTTCACCATCATCATTTTCTTCATCTTCTTCTTCTATTTGTTTTGAATTTATTTCTAATCTTACCACCAGTGGGTTGTCATGCATCTCTCCAGGATCTGGTACATCTTGTGCTATGAAAGAGATACTTTGCTTTTGCCATTCTTCTAATGGCGAGACTCTCGCAATATTTATTATTTCTCTTCCATCCATGTCTCTCGCGAAGACTCTACTTAGAACATTGTCGTGGAAATCCTCAATAGTCTTGTATGAATGTATGATGGAATTATAGAACAAATTCTTCGCCTTGGCTCTAACCTCTATCACAAATGTTTCTGATTCTTTTACAGTATTCACTCTGCGAATACCTAGTGCCGGTAGTAACTGCTGAGATTGCAGATGTCCTATTAGAAAATGATTTAATTTTCCCTGATCAATCATCCTCAAAATTATTCTTTTTACATTCCTGCAATCGTTTATTGAGTGACCATGAAAATGATGGTAAGGTCAAAATTCTTGATTTCGATTATTTGGATGTGGTTCTTTTCCCATATTCCAGAGTGATGGTATATTTTCCATCAAAATGATAGCCTCCCAATTTTTTTTCTATACTAGCATTTAGAGGTGGCATCTTAATTTCTTCCCATATTATCTTCTGACTCCCTTGCCCTCTAAAATTATTTTGCCTCTGTCCACCATAATTCTCTTGTGGCTGATCAAGTCTTTGAATTTTATTATTTCCACCGCGATTGTAATAATTCCTTTCCCTTTCATACTCCTCTTGATCTCGACTTCCCATGGCTACTAACTTCTGCTGGTTATCAATCACCACTTTCTCTTGTTGTGACTGCGAGGTGCTCGCCACATTATTAATCGTTTTAGGAAGTAAACTTCTGTTTTCCGCTATTGAGATGGTGTTTACGACTGGATATGATTCCATCTCATTTTGTTTCTCCTCCAAAGCAATGTATTCTTCTTGTAGTTCTCGCAACTCAGTCATTGTGATGGTATTTTTGATTCTGAAAACTTGAACATATAGTAGATTGGTTGCAAACATAGCATTAATGAAAGATAAAATGAGGTATCTCTCGTCTACTCTACCATCCATTTCACTGCACATTGTTTTCCACCTTAATGTTAAGTTCTTCAGACTCTCACCAACCCTTTGTTTTAACTCAAATACATCTTCAATTCCTGGATGCGCATAATTGTTACTTATGTATGCCCCTAAAAATGTGGTTTGTAGATGAGTGAAAGAAGTTATAGTATTCTTTGGTAAACCCTCAAACCATTTTAGCGCTTCGCCAGTTAAGCTTGACCCGAAATATTTGCACAACACATCATCATGATTTTCCTACTGTAGCATACATCTCACATAAGCTTTAATGTGTTGAATGGCACATGTAGATCCATCAAAAATACTAGTTAATGCTGGCAAGTTGCATTTTTGGGGTATTCCTCCTAATTGTACTTCTTGAGTGAATGGAGTTTTTGCAGCTTCTTCAATCGCCTCATCATGTTGTCTTCTGCCTCCTTCTCTTCTATCATTTAACATTCCCCTCATTTCTGCTAATTCTCTTAAAATTTGTTCATTCCCAACTGAATTTTTCTCCATTGGTCTTTTCAGTGCAGATTCCCTTCTCCTGCGTTCTTTCCTATCTTATGTTGCGAGATTTTGATTTCCATCTCCATTATTTTATACTTGTCTTTCTCCGCTATCTTCTCTTACATTTTTTTCGCGAATACGCATACCATTATATCTCTCATTTTCTGAGATTTTCTTCTGCTCTCCTTTGCACCCTATCGTATTCTTCGTTAATATTACCATTATTGCGGTTATGTTCACGTCTTCTTTCTCAATTGTCATGATTATTCTAGGGAATTGCCTCTTGTAATTCTTTCTATTCTACCTCTGCTCTCAATCTCTCCCTTTCGCAAGCTAAGCATGTTTGTTCAGCGTAATGTCTCTCGATTTCTCTCTCAATTATCTGCTGATTTCTTAGAGTTTATCTTCCATGCAATATCCTCCTTCCTTCCTCTTGATCTTCTTCACCATCTTGGTTATTTCGTGCCTGAAGTTGTTCATTCTCCTTCCTTCTGTTGTTTTGTTCATTTTGTTGAATTTCACCTTGTGGTATGTCACGATCTTCCCTTATTTCTCTCCTTTCGCGACGTCCTCCATTTGGATCATGATTTTCTTCTTCAATATTTGTTGTAGGTGATATTCTTCTTATCTCACTTCTGATTGTTCTCGAACTTGATCTCGTTGTGCTTCTTGATTTTCAATTTTGTAACCTCATGTTTTTCATTCTCAATTCATGGTTTTGCCTTGCCAAATTTGCACGTTCTTCCGCCTCTAATCTCCTTTCCTCTTGTATTATTTGTCTTAAAACCTATATTGCTTCATTTTCATCATATCCATGTATTAATCCTCCATTTACTTCTTGGTTTCTTCCCTCTCGTCTTTCATATCTTAATTGTCGATTTTCTGGTTCTTCTATTGAATCTGATCGCCAAGTATGCACGCTTACTCAATCATAATCCACATCTCTATCTTGCATTGGTGTTTGCTGATTTGGATGTCGAAACTGATTTTCTCTATCATCCCTTGTTCTATTTCTTCTTGTTCTTACTCTTGAAGATTCTCATATTTCATCTGTTTCTCCACCTGCAAGTCTTTTACTCCTCCTTACGGTTGTTGGTGGTTCTGACGTATTTCTTCTTCTTCTAGCCATTAATCTTAGTAAACTGTTGGATATTGCGTAAGATCTTTCACTAATTGTTCCAAATTTCTTCCAATCACAATGTTAATTTTTATCATTTTCTTCAAATAATCATCAATCAATCCCTGTTTCGGGCGCCAAAATATAGTTGCAGGAAAACCTACACTACACCCTTCACAAGAATTCACAATAATCAACACATATTTGAAGATTAAAAACAACACTTTATTATTTGATTCTCAGAAATGTTTACAAGAAATGGAAGAGATCAAGAATACAATCACTCTCTCGGATTTTCTCACTCCTCAAAGCTTTCTTAGCGTTCAAAAATTCATCATCCTCTTTTGAATCTACGGGGTCTCTTTATATAGGATAATTACATAATGGATGGCATCTAATCTGTCCTTTAATTTCAGATCTGACTCGCGATCTTATCGCAACAGTGATAACGCTAACTATCGCAGATGATATAACCCTCGCAAAAGGGTCACACTCTTCTCATGTTTCAGCTATCGTTATCTGTTACGTCATTGATTTAAGTCATTCTGCGACACTCGTAATATGTTATTGAAGAACTCGCAGACGAATTCGCAGAAGTGTTGTAAATCTCGCAAGAATAATATCATGGCGATATTCTGGTCCTACATATATTTCGATAAATCGATAAACAATATCAAGAACTAATCATATTCAATTCGTAATATCCTTTAAAACATATATGTATCAAATCAAATTGTTCTTATGCTCAAAGTGGTTTTTACCATAAACCCTAACCACAAGGTTTAGCAATACATGGCTTTCTCAAAATCCATAAACAAATCTAAATAAGAACAACAAACAAAGCAATGGGAATCGAAATAACAAATACTCTAATCCCTTGTTCTCCAGTTGCGGCTCTGTCGCCTCTTCTCCAAGTTGCGGCACTACAACCCAGCCTCCTCTTTTTTTCCTTCTCTTTCATTCACTGTAGGTTTATATGTGCTGCGAGAAGTCCAATCTGGACCGAGAAAGTAGTTTCCAAGGCCCACCCGAATTCTAACACCAGTTTCCTAATCCGACCAACAACTCATGATAACACTTCTAGTTTTCTAACTATATGATTGCCCATAACTCAACCGATCCATCCTTCTCACAGCTCAGTCTTATGGACGATAATCCAGCCACTGCACAAACTCCAGAATATGTCCATTGTAGTTTCGTCACCACCACTGCTTCTGCAAACAGCTGCTACAACCATCTCTGCTTTCCCGACTCTCTATCTATGCAAACCCATTGTGGGTTTATGGTTGAAAACTGCCCAGACGGCCAACACTGGCACCAGTAAACCTCGTCACTATTTCCAACTTGAATGACAACACCAATACCTTCATAAACCTTGATACCCATCCATGAATCAACAGTAGCAACCACAACAATAATATCAGTTCTTCCAACTGGTTTTCGCGACTACAACTCGTGCCGAAACCGCAACAGCCATGCTTCCGTCTATCTTATCCAAATCACCACCTGCAAGCACAAAATTTACTCCACATGAACCAAATAGCCCCATTCCATTATTCTCAAACATAGCCACAACTCATCCCAAGACATCCCACAACAAACTTAAATTTAAGCCCCAACTCCATTAAGTTGATGTTGACCATCGCTGTTCTATCTTGCCATGTAAACAACACCAGCGACCATCCTCCAAGCAATCTAACAGTCCCACATAGATACTGACAGACTGAATTCACCACTCTCATGAACTTCCAGCAACACCAATAATTAAACCAACTTCAGTTCATATGTTGTTGCGATGCCAATTCCTCTTCTAACTTAGTTACCTTAAATAGCTTTCATATTTTTAGCTTGCTTTAAATTCCTAGTTTAGTTAAAACTCTATTTTTAGTTTTACTTATTTCACAAGTATGAGAAGATATAAATACTTCTCTTGAGTTGTGTTAAAGATTAAGAATTAATACGAGAAACTCTTCTTCAATATCTTCTAGTCTTCTTTTCTTCTTCTTAATTCTCTTCTTCTCTTAATTCTTCTTATTATCCAGGTTCTAAACCTATTTTAATCACATAAACCTTGTGTTTTGGTCTAGAACCCTAACATCTGGTACAGAGAAGGTTCAATTCTACACCTAGTTTTACCCAATTTTTTTTTACCATGACATACACAGACGATTTAGCTAATCTCCAACAGAGCATTGATGGAGTTACAACCAAACTCGGTACATTAGTTGATACTCTCACCAAAGATCGTGAGTCAGACATAGCTGCGGCTAAGACATTACGTGAAGAAGATAGAGTGAACCGTAAACTTGATCTTGCTGAGCACGAAAAATCTCTTACGACTGGATTAACTCAATCTTTCACTGATGCGATTCAAAAACTTATTCCTCATCTGAAACTGGAAGAAGAAATCCCTTTAAATAATTCCAATCGTAATGCTCATAATAATGGTACTAGGATTCTTGATACGCCTCCTCGCAACCCACTAGTTCACCTTAAGTTTGCCTCTTTTGATGGCGACGATGTTGATGGTTGGTTATTTCAAGCTGAACAATATTTTACTTGGCATAATATCGCTAACAATATGAAGGTCTCTCTGGCTGCGGCTCATCTTAAAGGAGATGCTAATGCATGGTTCCGTTGGAAACGCACTACCATCACCAATATACTATGGCCTCAATTTTGTTCTTTGGTATGTGAACGTTTCTCTCCTGAAAAGTTTATTGACGCTAAAATGGCTATAAGCACAATTCAGCAAAAAGGTATTGTTAAAGAGCATATTCCTATTTTTGAACGTCTTCTGAATCATGTGGATTTTCCGGAATCACATTTTATTAATCTGTTTATTCATTCATTGAAACCTGAGATTGGTTCTGTGGTGAAGTTATTTGAACCCACAACATTGGCTTCAACATTTAAGAAGGCACTTAATCAGGAAGCGCTTTACATAGCATCCTCAAAAGTTTTTCCCAGGCCTAATCGTTAAGATCATCTACAAATCCTACTAACACTCATGTTAGGAGATTTCCTTTACCGGCTGGTGTTAAACGACTTACTTGGGAAGAACAAAAGGAAAAGCGAGACAAAGGTCTTTGCTTTAATTGTGACCAACTCTACCAACCAGGACATATTTGTTTGAAGCCTCGACTCTTGCTTTTGGATGTTCCTCAACACTCGGAGATAACTGATGAAGCTCATGTTGAGTATAGTTATGATTATACTGACGATGTTCTTCTTACAGATAATACGCTTCCTGAGAATTCTGAACCAACACTATCATTAAACTCTCTAATGGGTTCTTCGTTTCCAAAAACTATGCGTATTGTGGGTTATACCAAGGCTCAGCCATTTACAATCTTGATTGATTATGGCTCCACTCATAATTTTCTTCATCCAAAAGTGGCTAAACAGTGTGGATATTCTGTCAACTCGGTAGATGCCGCCTTACAGGTTACTGTGGGTGATGGTGCTTAAATACATACTCGAGGGTTTTGTAGTAATGTACACGTCAAACTTCAAGATTATTCTTTTCATACTGATTTTCACCTTCTGAATATCAGTGGCTGTGATATTGTTTTAGGAGTTCAATGGTTACGTACTTTGGGTCCTATAACTTGGGATTTTTCAAGATTAATGATGAAGTTTCGCATACAGGATCAGGATGTGGTACTACTAGGAAAATCCTCTTCCAGCGTTATGCTTTTAGATGTCAAGCCCATGCAGCAATTATTATCTAGAGAACCTTTTGCAGTTTTATTTCAACTATCCGTATTAGCTTCTTCCACTATTGAGGCCCCAAATCTTCCACATGCGTTGCATGATTTTCTTACCACATATGCTGAGGTTTTCCAGACTCCTACATCACTGCATCTTGAGAGATTACATGATCACCGTATCAATTTGTTACCCGACTCTGCACCTGTCAATGTCCGACCATACCGTTACCCACATTTTCAGAAGGACGAAATTGAGAAGATAGTACATGAACTTCAACAAGCTGGACTTATTCGACCCAGTTCTAGTCCTTATTCATCTCCCATATTGATGGTAAGCAAGAAGGATGGTTCTTGGCATATGTGTGTGGACTATAAAGCTCTTAAAAAGATCACTATCAAAGATCGTTTCCCAATACCAATGGTGGATGAATTATTGGATGAACTGCATGGTGCAACAGTTTTTACGAAGTTAGATTTTCGATCTGCTTATCATCAATTACTTATGCACAAGCCGGACATACCAAAAACTGCTTTCCGTACTCATGATGGACATTAAGAATTCTTAGTTATGCCATTTGTTCTCCAGCCACCTTTCAAGGGTTGATGAATCACATTTTTCGTCCTCATCTTCGCAGGTTTGTGCTGGTATTTTTCGATGATATCTTAATTTATAGTAAGACCATGACTGAGCATATTCACCATTTGTCTCTGGTATTTGAATTATTGCAACTTCACCAGTTATTTGTTAAAGAGTCTAAATGCACTTTTGCACAAACTACGGTGAAGTATTTGGGTCACGTCATTTCTTCTTAGGGTGTCTCCATTGATCAAGATAAGATTCAAAGTGTTCTGTCTTGGCCTCTTCCAACTTCACTAAAGGAATTAAGAGGTTTTTTGGGGTTAGCTGGCTATTATCGAAAATTTGTCAAGGATTTTGGTAAGCTTAGTGCACCATTACATAACTTGCTGAAGAAAGATGGATTTATCTGGAATGATCATGCTACCACCGCATTCAATGTCCTTCAAAAAGCTCTTACTACAACACCAGTTTTAATTCTTCCAGATTTTGCTAAGGAATTTTCCTTGGAGTGTGATGCTTATGGTAATGGTTTGGGAGATGTATTGATGCAGTTTGGTCGACCAATTGCTTATTACAGCAAACCCTTGATGGGTAAGAATTTAAATCTTTCGGTATATGATAAAGAAATGCTTGCAATTGTATCTGCAGTTCAAAAATGGAGACCATATCTACTTGGACGACATTTCAAGATATTAACTGATCACAAGAGTTTGAAATACTTTCTTGATCAAAAACTTTCTTCTATGGAACAACAAAAATGGTTATCTAAGTTATTGGGCTATGATTATGAGATCATTTTTCGCAAAGGCAAGGAAAATCTTGCAGCTGATGCTTTGTCCCGCAATATTGGATCTTGCTTTAGCTTAACTTCACCAATTTTTTCTAAGGTCACTGAGATAGTTCGTGAATGTCATTTGGATGCTGAGCTAAGTGTATTGATTCAACAACTCATTGTTTTTCCTTCATGCAAACTAAACTTTTCATACACTAATGGAGTGTTGCGGTACAAAGGACGAATAGTTGTGGTACCCAATTCTTTATGGTGTACCAAAATTCTTGAGGATTTTCATTCAAACCCTATAGGGGGTCACTCAGGGTTTTTGAGAACTTTTAAACATGTGCATCACAAATTTTACTGGAAGGGTATGAAACAATCCATCAAATATTTCATTGCTCAGTGCGATGTTTGTCAAAGAAATAAAACTGAAGCTATATCACCACCAGGCTTATTGAGTCCACTTCCGATTCCTTCTGATGTCTGGATTGATATCTCCATGGACTTTATTGATGGTTTTCCTCCTTCTAATCGGAAGAACGCAATTTTGGTGGTTGTTGATCGTTTAACCAAGTATGCACATTTTATCCCTCTAACGCACCCATATTCTGCTAGTTCTATTGCGGAAGTCTTTGTCCGTGAGATTGTTCGACTTCATGGTATGCCGAGGAGTATAGTCAGCGATCGTGATCCCATTTTTATGAGAAACTTTTGGGAGGCTTATTTCCAGCTTCAAAATACTCATTTATGTCGCAGTTCTGCCTATCATCCTCAGAGTGATGGTCAAACTGAAGTCACAAATAGGACATTAGAATGTTATTTAAGGTGTTTTGCTGGTATGAAGCCGAATGATTGGTCAAAATAGATTCCATGGGATGAATGGTGGTATAACACGAGTCATCATTCTGCCATTAACATGTCTCCTTTTCAAGATCTTTACAGTTGTCCACCACCAACAATTTCAGCATATCTACCTGGTACAACTTCGGTGCATGATGTAGATGTAAATATTAAAGATCGGGATCATACACTCAAGTTACTAAAATCTCATCTTCTTGATGCTCAAGCACGAATGAAAGCATACACTGATACTCATCGCACAAAACGAGTATTTGATGTAGGAGATTGGGTTTTTCTTCGTCTACAACCTTATAGATAGCGTACTGTTACCAATCAATCATTCTCTAAACTCTCACCAAGGTTTTATGGGCCTTTTCGTGTTCTTGAAAAGATAGGTTCAGTGGCATATCGATTGGAGCTTCCGGTAGAAAGTCGCATCCATCCTGTATTTCATGTTTCTCAACTTAAGCTGAAATTGGGAGCAGCTAAATCTGTTCAACAGAATCTACCATCTGTTATTGATTATGATAAGTGGGAACCAGAGACGGTTTTGGATCGGCAGATGTACAAGAAAGGGTCTTATGCTACCACCAAATGGTTAGTTAAATTGATGGATCACCCCACTGAAGAAGTTACATGGGAGGATGCAGATGATTTGCTTCTTCGTTTTCCTAATTTTGAGGCTTGAGGACAAGCCGTTTTTTTATCCGGGGAGGGATGTTGCGATGCCAATTCCTCTTCTAACTTAGTTACCTTAAATAGCTTTCCTATTTTTAGCTTGCTTTAAATTCCTAGTTTAGTTAAAACTCTATTTTTAGTTTTACTTGTTTCACAAGTATGAGAAGATATAAATACTTCTCTTGAGTTGTGTTAAAGATTAAGAATTAATACGAGAAACTCTTCTTCAATCTCTTCTAGTCTTCTTTTCTTCTCTTAATTCTTCTTATTATCCAGGTTCTAAACCTATTTTAATCATATAAACCTTGTGTTTTGGTCTAGAACCCTAACATATGAATTTAAGATATTTCTCAAGAACAGCTATCAACTTTAGCTCCGCATGTGACTGAATCACCATTCTCAGCGTGTGTACGTACTACATCCATCTCTCACGTCGACCACATAAAAAACCCAAATTCTGTTGCCATTGTTGATGTAAGATCATTTTCGGAAGGACAAGACTGCACTACATACAGCCACCACTGACTGCAGTTCTTCCTCCGTCATTCAACCGCTCCACTGCATCAGTTTCATCTCCTTGTCTCGCTGCTACTATCATATCAGCCAGCACCAATCAGTTGCGAGACCATTTCCATTTCCCATGAGCAAACCAAGTTACCACTACCACCAGTTGATACGAGCATCCACATATTTCATCTACAGCACAGCCCTAACTTGTTCTCTTCATCTTCTCGCTGGCCATCTTCCACCAGCATCACTATCTCAAACGAATCATCATGGCACTGCACTGATTTCATTCCCTTTCGAATCTCAGTGAGAAACCTAAGTTCCATTTCATTGTTGCCTGTCTCTCGATGGAACTCCAGCCAACTCAACCCTAATCAATCATACCACAACAAACCAGCACAGGCAACACACACTACCCCAATTTCAATCCAAATCATCTCCAAATTCATGTGCAAACAATCACCAAAAATGCACTAATGATTTCCGCCGACATGCAACTTCATTTCCTTCCAAACTCCGGCTTCCATTCTCTCTGGATATCACCACCGGTATTACAGCTCTACCAGTATATATAACTCCAACTAACAGATTGTGAGAGAAAACTAGAGAGAATATGAACAACATCTGCTTTGAAAATAAAGAATAATAATTCTTTTGGTTGGATGAAAAATGAGTTTCAGAATATGTCCCTAAGGAATGTAGTCGAGAGTCTGCCACGTTCACTTTATCTTAACTCCTGATGGACTTGAATAATTAACGTGGGAGCCAACAGTTAGCTTTCTTAATTGCTTAACTCTTCACGTGATGTGGCTTGGGTGGTACTGACATATGAATGGTTAGCTTGGAAGCCAGCATAAAATACGCTCTCTTTCCGGTGCCATGAGGTGTTTTGGTCATTTTTGTTGCAAATGCTCTTTTGACTTCTAATTTAGCCGTTTAATCTCCCGGTGATCGAATTCACATGTACTTTATATAAAAGCACTAAAATAGACTGGTTAGTCAAAATATCGAGTCCTAGCTAATATAAATATGGGTATAAAATGTAGCACTTACGTGCTTATCAACACCCCCACACTTACATTTTGCTAGTCCTTGAGCAAAACAAAGAATTGACCCGCTACACAGCTGGTCATATAATAAGAGAGAGTTAGACCCGCTACACAGCTGGTCATGACGAATGCCATAAACAAGACCCGCGACAACTTTTTTTTTTATACCTACTACACAGCTGGTCATAACATGCAAGAAAAAAGAAAATAAACGCTACACGGCTGGTCATAACCCTAACAATCATAGTAATAATATTTTTTTTTAGACCCGCTACAGAGCTGGTAATATCATTTTTTTAGACCCGCTACACAGCTGGTCATAAATTGCAAGAAAATTCCTGCAAAATAAATGTACAAAGTTAACCACTCCCCCACACTTAAACATTACATTGTCCTCAATGTAATTGAGTCAACCATCGTAAAATTTTAAGATGGAAAATTCATAATATGGAAAAAATAAACGAAAAGATAAATAAATAAATAAATATATATATATATACCTACTGGAATGTATAGAAACGGATCCCCAAAAATTAACAGCCTGAAAATTTGGGGATCAACCCAAAATACAGTATTTACAAACGACAGCTTCACAATTATGTTATGAAAATATGGAAACACTGAAACTATCAGAAATAGAGGATTACCCCCAAACCTAGTTTTTCCAAAGGATATATCGTCAGTAAAAAGAATTACCGACTCAAGTGGTTCACTGGGGATGGGAACTGAAACGATCTGGGAGTCATGCACAGGTAAAGAGAAATCACGAGATGAAAAATAATCTAGTAATACTGGAGAAGCAAGCAGTTCTAATCCAAAATTAGGAATCTTCTAAAAAGTTATGCTAATAATTCTAGGTATATTAAGTTCTCCAATGGGTTTGTGACCCTGTACTAAATCATCATCAACCTGGGAATCAATAGGAATATCACAATAAAGATGATTAAAAGAAACCTTATAGATAGAGTGTAATGTCTCTAAGTCGTTAGAATTAACTATGGCCTCTTCAGAATTAACATATTCTTCATAAGCATCATTGTTATAGCACTGATATGTCACACCGTTTAAAAGAATGGTGTCCTCAATCCTAAACTCATCCTTTTGAATAGGCGAGTGATCATTAACACGATCAGGAGTTGGACTAAATACACCACCTTCACTTGGTATGACAATGTCTCTATTCCTATGATCACAACTATCAAGTTCATCATCATTCTCCATACACATTGATTCATTAGTTAAAGAGGTTTCATCATAAATATCAAGAGTATTAGAAAAATTAGAACTTGTATCCTTGGTAAGACCACAATCTTTTACCGACTGCGTTAGTTGAGCAATCGACAAAGCATTTTGTTCAGCAAGTTGAGCAATATAATCATGGCTTTTACTAAGCTCGACAAAAAATAACTCATTAGCGTTGGTATGTTCAGCAATTTCAATATTGAGGCGTTCTAACAAAGATAGTTGTGATGCAGATGGGTCACAGTAAAATTGATCATCTCTTTTCATACTGTGACGGAGAAATGTGTAAATAATAATTGGAATCAACAAATTGTGGCTCATAACCAGGGTAAGGTTGGTAATGATCATAACCTTCACAAGGTCCAGAATGATCATACCTATGAGAATAATTCCAATCATTATTTACACACTCGGCAGGTTCTTGATAATGAGAAGGTGCATATGCATACTTCTCAGGTGAAATATCAAATGACTCCTCTGTCTCAGCTCTTTTGGTAAGATTCCAAAAAGCTATAAAAGAAGTCAATTCGCTAGAAACCATTATACAAAGTAATTCTCAATAACTCACCTTGCAAAAGCTTTGCGAGAATATCAAGTACTTACTTTAGGCCAGCTATTGATTCCAGTCGTCGCTCTTCATACTAAAGTACCTGAGGAAAATCAAATAAGCTACGTAAAAAGAACTAAAAGAAAATATAAAAATAAAAGCAAAAGCAAAAATAAGCTATGTACAAAAGAAAAAAATAATAACTATGTACAAAATAAAAAGAAAATAACTTTATATACCAAATCAAAAATACCAATTACAATATTCCACATACGCTCCCCGGCAGCGGCGCCAAAAATTGATAGGCTTTCGGGATTGCCTATTTATAATAACCGCAATCGCACGGTGTCCAACTAGTAGACAGAGGAAAGTACGGGTCATTCCCACAAGGAGCGTTGGAAATACTGTAATCAATATATCTAATAAAACTAACAAGAAATGATTTTTGGGATTTTCATAATGAGAAATGTAAAACGAAATAATAAAATTACTGAAATACAATAAAATGAATGGGAAAATCGGTAACCAGGGTTTATAGTATCCACCACTATTTCTATTCAATTAATGAAATGAAACATAATTCATGAATATTTATTTATCGTTTGTTCTATCAACATCACCAATTATATGTATTAGAGTCGTAAATATCACTGGGACACCCTAAGCATGACACATCAAAAGAATAAACCCAAGCATGCACCATCAAATTGTATTAGTGAGAAAATTATACGAAACTAAATATAGGTTCACAAATAATACCTGCCTATTCTAAGCATACTCCATCAAAGGAATTTACCCAAGCATGAAATATCAGACAATGAGACAAATATATTTGTTATCCTAACAATTATGCACAAAGGTTCTACAAAACCGGTGAAGAGACAACTTATATTTCGATAAATCGATAAACAATATCAAGAACTAATCATATTCAATTCATAATAGCCTTTAAAACATAAATGTATCAAATCAAATTGTTCTTATGATCGAAGAGGTTTTTACCATAAACCCTAACCACAAAGTTTAGCAATACATGGCTTTCTCAAAAGCCATAAACAAATCTAAATAAGAACAACAAACAAAACATAGGAAATCGATATAACAAATACTCCAAACCCTTGTTCTCCAGTTGCAGCTCTGTCGCCTCTTCTCCAAGTTGCGGCACTGTAAGCCGGCCTCCTCTTTTCTTCCTTCTTTTTCATTCACTGTAGGTTTATATGTGCTGCGAGAAGTCCAATCTGGACCTAGAAAGTAGTTTCCAAGGCCCACCCGAATTCTAACACCGGTTTCCTAATCCGACCAACAACTCACGATAACATTTCTCGTTTTCTGACTATCTGATTGCCCATAACTCAGCCGATCCATCCTTCTCACAGCTCAGACTTATCGACGGTAATCCGGCCACTGCACAAACTCCAGAATATGTCCATTGGAGTTTCGTCACCACCACTACTTCTGCAAACAGCTGCTGCAACCATCTCTGCTTTCCCGACTCTCTATCGATGCAAACCCATTGTGGGTTTACGGCTGAAAACTGCCCAGACGGCCACCACTGGCACCAGTAAACCTCGTCATTATTTCAAACTTGAATCACAGCACCAATACCTTCATAAACCTTGATACCCGTCCATGAATCAACAGCAGCAACCACAGCAATAACATCAGTTCTTCCAACTGGTTTTCGCGACTACAACTCGTGCCGAAACTGCAACAAATTTGAGCCATGCTTCCGTCTGTCTTCTCCAAATCACCACCTGCAAGCACAAAACTTACCCCGCATGAACCAAACAGCCCCATTCCATTATTATCAAACATAGCCACAGCTCGTCTCAAGTCATCCCACAACAAACTTAAATTTAAGCCCCAACTCCATTAAGTTGTTGTTGACCATCACCGTTTCATCTTGCCATGTAAACAACACCAGCGACCATCCTCCATGCAATCTAACATCCCCACATAGATACTGGTAGACTGAATCCACCACTCTCATGAATTTCCGGTAAATACCAATGATTCAACCAACTTCAGTTCATATGCAGTTAAGATATTTCTCAAGAACAGCTATCAACTTTAGCTCCGCATGTGACTGAATCACCATTCCCAGCGTGTGTACGTACTGCATCCATCTCTCACATCGACCACAGAAACAACCCAAATTCTGTTGCTATTGTTGCTGTAAGATCATTGCCGGAAGGACAAGACTGCACCGCATACAGCCACCACTGACTACAGTTCTTCCTCCATCATTCAACAGCTCCACTGTATCAGTTCCATCTCCTTGTCTCGCTGCCAACTGCTACTATCAGATCAGCCATCACCAATCAGTTGCGAGACCATTTCTATTTCCCATGAGCAAACCAAGGTACCATTGCCACCAGTTGATACGAGCATCCACATATTTCATCCACATCACAGCCCTAACTTGTTCTCTTCATCTTCTCGCTGGCCATTTTCCACCAGCATCACTAGCTCAAACGAATCATCATGGCACTACACTGATTTCATTCCCTTTCGAATCTCAGCGAGAAACCTCAGTTCCATTTCATTATTGCCTGTCTCTCGATGGAACTCCAGCCAACTCAACCCCAATCAATCATACAACAACAAACCAGCACAGCCAACACACACTACCCCAATTTCAATCCAAATCATCTCCAAATTCATGTGCTAACAATCACCAAAAATGCACTGACGATTTCCGCCGACATGCAACTTCATTTCCTTCCAAACTCCGGGTTCCATTCTCTCTGGCCATCCCCACCGGTATTACATCTCTACCAGTATATATAACTCCAACTAACAGATTGTGAGAGAAAACTAGAGAGAATATGAATAGCAGCTGCTTTGAAAATAAAGAATAATAACTCTTTTGGTTGGATGAAAAATGAGTTTCAGAATGTGTCCCTAAGGAATGTAGTCGAGAGTCTGCCATGTTCACTTTATCTTAACTCCTGATGGACTTGAATAATTAACGTGGGAGCCAACAGTTAGCTCTCTTAATTGCTTAACTGTTCACGTGATGTGGCTTGGGTGGTGCTGACATATGAATGGTTAGCTTGGCAGCCAACATAAAATACGCTCTCTTTCCGGTGCCATGAGGTGTTTTGGTCATTTTTGTTGCAAATGCTCTTTTGACTTCCAATTTAGCCGTTTAATCTTCCGGTGATCGAATTCTTATGTACTTTCTACAAAAGCACTAAAATAGACTGGTTAGTCAAAATATCGAGTCCTAGCTAATATAAATATGGGTATAAAATGTAGCACTTGCTTATCACTTAGCAAACTAGTATCACACAGAATGCGTGGGGATTAGGTTTCCCACTTGCTAGAGTTCTCCCTTATATAGTTTTTCAAATCAGGGTTTGCAATCAATGTTAGCTTGGTAACAAAGCATTCAATATTCACCGCTAGATGAAAACCTGATTAGATACAAGCTAATATTTATCAACCGTTAGATCGAAAACATAGCTTGTTATACACACATGTACTAGACTATTTTGGGTTTGTGTAACCGTACCCAAACTTGTACATTAGTTGGTTCAACACTAGTTAACCAAATGGTTAGCCAAATGATAACTTCCATATCAACCATATTCTTTTTCACCATAACTAGTCCAAATAACTCAAATGAACTAGTTAGAGAGTTGTTCAATTGCTATGAGATCCCATGTACTACACAAGACACAATTGAAGCAAAAACGATGTGATTCACTCGAATCGATTCATGAACTATAAAGCCACGGTTTGCAATCGCATTCCTTAGATTATTAAGATAAGTTCACAAACATCGTTTTTAGACATAACCTACTCAAGTTCGCGGACTCAAGTCAACCGGTTGGAGTTTACAAACTCCAGCAGAAATTCTCGGGTCGAGAACTTCTGTCAGTTCGCGGACTTAAATTGTGCTACAACTACAGTTGAAATTTTCGGGTTCGAGAACTACGCCAGTTCGCGGACTGAGTTGACGGCTCACGTTCCGGTTTCACTTGATCAACAAAGTTCGCAAACTTCGGTTCAAGCAATAAGAACTTATACATATATGTGTTGCCACAATAATGTTTATATCCTCCAATGGTTATATTGTCTAAACTCTCATTGAAACATTCTCATAGGGTGTTATATAGTTGTTATTTACAAACTATTTTTCGTCAGAGCTATTTCCAAAATGATTGAAACATAACATGACTTTCGTCACTAGGTAAAGATGAACTTGGCTAAAGCGAAAGCTTTACCAACATACATTTCGAGAAATAGATAAGCGAGATATACTCATCTCGAAATGACATATGTGTATATTCTTAGTCTATATAGTAATACGACTTTTGTCTCAAGATAGGAGATAGAATAGATAGATTTTTGAGTGATAGATAAGTTCAAGTCTCCACATACCTTTTAGTCGATGAAGATCCACTGGTTCCTTGAGTAGCCCTTCGTCTTGTATGATGATTTCCATGGAGTTCTTGAGCTCAACTACACTTTTTATCCTAGTCCGAGACCTTAGCTATAGTAGACTAGAAATCAAGACTTTATAGTTTTGATCACTAATATTGACAAACATGCTTGAGATAGCAACGCATGCGAGTTCCACCGAGAAATGCTCTAACAATCTCCCCATTTTTCAATTTTAGTAGAAAAACTATTAATACATATGGAATACAAAAAATATATAAATAAACTTTGTAGCTCCTATTCCACATGTCTAATCTTCAACAATACTCGAAATCTTCGTCACTTCCAAGTAGTCCAATAATCCCAAAGGTTGTAAGTTTAGTATCATCGTTGTTGAAAATCCGTAGCTATAACAATGAGAAAACAAGAGTTCTTAATCATTGTTATACAGTGTCATAGTATCATTACAGGGCGTCAAAGTCCAATTCCATCACAACTTCAACAACAATATTATGGTGATACTTCACTCCCCCCTAGTCAATACTCCATCTCACATGGAAACCACTCACCCTTACATAATGTTCCGAAAACCATATGTATTTGTAGTATAAACTACATATTAATTCTCCCCCTTTTTGTCAATAAAATTGACAAAGGTACAAGAACGGGATCCTAATGAAATTTTCGTAAGAGACATTTCATGACCAAAGGTAAATGTATATCATCTTGTTTATATGCAATCATAAATCCGAAGCTAAATGCATTCATCAAGGAGTTTATAAAGATACAAGATAACCCCTATAATATTCCACAGCCGCACTCCCCACAAAGATTTGGCAATTAAGCACAAGTTCAAAAGAACTCTCCCCCATAAAATGTCATTCCCAAGGGAACAACAAGAGCGACCTTAATTTCAAAAGAAAAGAAGGATTTCTTTAGACTCAACAAATTACATACAAGTATGAATTTGGAATCTAACAAGAAATATTCAATCATATTAACCAAAGCGAACCAAGATTAATTTGACTAAATATGCTCAACACAAGTAAACTTATGGAGACTTAATAACTCGATTAGATTATTCACAAGAGAACTCATAATTAATCTAACCGGGATACACAATTAAACTAATCACCAAAGTAATCAATTCAATTGTTTATACTCATATAAGAAAATATATGGAGCGATGACGAAGTTAATCATAAAAATAACCAACCCAGTCAATCATGCTCAACATGAGAAAAACTTATGGAGTCATAACTAAATAATCACACAAGATGATTGATTTAGTTCAACATGTTCAATAAAGTACCTTATGGAACAACAACTAATCTAATCACAAAGCAATCAACTTTTGTTGTTTTAGTGCTCAACATAAGACTCTTCATGGAACAACACAGTATTTACATAAAATAATTTGGATCGGAAAATCGACCTTATACCGTGGAATAAGCAAGGATTCATTCTATGTTTCCATCCCTATTCGCACAATGACGCTCAATAGACATAATCCTTGAATCACAAAAGATTTTAACCTATCTTACATCAATGATTGATAATATAGGCTTAACTTTTGTGTTTTTCCAAAAGTCTATTCATTCCTTTATCAATATTTGCATATCAATTCACGAACCACTTTACTTTTTACAAAATATGGGATAATCAAGTTCACGGACGTAAACACACATATCCCATCAAAATATTGTAATATATAAAACCATAAAGATTAATACTGCAACCATCATCTTCCAAACAAGTTTAGAATTTAAACCAATAAATATAAAAACAAAAAGATGAAAACTTTGGACATAGCTATGTGTAATCACAATAATGGCTATTCCAAACACTAGTTATATTCTTCTAAACAAAAGAGAAAAAAATAGAAGATTTACTAGTCAAACTAAACCCAATTTGCAACTAGAGATCGAACAAGAGTAAGTTCATCAGATGTTGTCTTCAGTTCGTTCTTTAGAAACTCAAGATTCCTTGTTGCTATTCCGAGTTGTTCACGAACGACTTCAAAATCTCGAAGAAGATTCCCTACCAATTGTGAAGACATCTGAACTGGTAGGTTATTTTCATGGTCAATAGCTTGATGACAGATTATGAAAACGGTGTCTTCATGAAACTCGATCTTCTTCTCCTCCTTGTTTGTATCTTTGTTGTTTCTCTCCATTGTGCTTAAAATTTCAATAGAATCCTTTTGACCTTATAGGATAAAGTGTCAATTAATGATATATATATATATATATATATATATATAAGGTGGTTCATATAAAACCCTAGGCAACAAAAAGTCCGTGAGGGTCTTGTGAACGTGCACAAGCGGTCATAGATGACCAAAGCGTGGAGAAGCAAGCAAACAAAGGAGGGACGGTTCAACAAGTAATTTTCTCTTAAAAACATTAAAAAAAAGTCTTCAAACAAGGAGACTCAAATTGATTTCTGAGATCAAAAACACCTTTAACAGCTTTCTCAAGACACTTTCTTGAGACAATAGAGCATCCTTCTTATTCCAAAAGAAAGATGCTACAGAAAGCAGTCAAGGTGTATTAGGATGAGCATTTTGCTCATCATTATTAACTTCTCCTTTTTCTTCTTTAAAAGAATGTAGAGACAAATCACTCACCAAAATTAAAGAACTTTTACTAGGAGAGGAACTAGGAGTACCTAAGTTAACCGCTTTTCATGTTTTGGAAATGCCCCGTCCGAGTCTGTTTATACTTGTCTTAAGTTCTGAGACTCGATTGTTTATGTGGAGAAAATCTGGCACAGAATTCTTGGATTCATACCCTTATACAGAAGGAGACAAAAAAACTTGATCTCTTTTTATTTCTCCTATGCCTTCTTTTCCTTTCAGGGTTGTCAGTTACCCATTTTTTGTTCCTCCTTCTACCTTGATATACATTTTTTGTTTCAAAATCATGAATAAGAAATGACTTGTCAAGGTAGTTGATTGTTGAATGTGCCCTTTATTCCAACAACATGAGAAACAGGTTTAACCACTTCCTTAGACACCCATACAAGAATGTTTTGAAGTTTTTTATTTCTTAAATGAAAATGACATTTTCGCTTAGAATGTCCTTTATTTCCGCAGTAATAGCAGTTAAAGGAATTACTCTTAACTGTTCTCATGTGGGTAACTTTGGGAGGTGTCCCTTTGTCCTTAGGCATGTTGTAGACATGAAACATTTTTCACATGAAGAGTTATCAACAGCTTTAACGAAATTGATCTACTAGTTTTTGGAGCATATATCCCTTTATAGCCCAAACCACATGTATCAAGATGTTCTTTACATGCTCCAATCATAGAAGTCAATTTCGTAGAGCTAGTATTGAATCTTCTCAGGTTCTCTTCTAGTGATTTTGCTCCGTCAAGAGCAGCTGCAAGGTCAGTCTCCAATGACTTCTCTTTAGTAAGAAGACCGAGCTATTTGTCATTAAAATATTTTTATTGAGAGTTATATCTTGCTTCAGCATCTGCAAGTCTTTCTTTAAACACATAGAGATTTCGGAGAAGATTGTCACATTTAGACCTTTTTGTGCGAACATCTTCTTCACGATCCTTAATGATAGACTTTAGGAGTTTATACCCACCATCATATCCTTTAAAATGTTTTCTCAATTTTCTGTTTTCTTGACAAAGAGGAGCAATATACTTACTCAGGAAAGTTGTTGACCTTTTTTCTTTCAACGCATGGTCGAACATCTTGATATATTGAGTGACTTCCTCATAAATACTTGGTCCTTCTTCTGAATCACTGTCATCTGATAGGTCATCCAATTTCTCATCAAGAGATTTTTCCCAGTCATATGCAGATTCAGTCAAGGGACGGGCGATGGAGTTTTTCTCAGAAGCTTCAAGACTTTGAGTCTCACTTGAGTGACTTTGGACTGGTGTTGCGTTATCAAAGATATTACTTTTGCCCATAGAGTCAGATCGCTGCAAACACAGACTTGTAAGGTCTTGAACGTGTTTTCCTGCTCTGATAATTGAAAAAATGGGGGTCTAACAACCACACCCAATTTTTCGATTAGCAATCTGTATGGAAAAATCCGAGTTACTTTCTAAAGAATCAACTAGACTCAATCAAATAGAAAATATCTCAAGGAGTTATTATTCAATATCTTAATTTTATTTACTCAAGCAAATACAATCTGCGAGTCTTAATCAAAAAGAGATAACTTGGATGGTACCAAAGACCAATATCCAAGTGTCAATCAATTTAAATCAACAACCAATAAGGTCGGATATTCTAATTGATTGAACAACGCACAACCTGTATTATTTCAATTATATAAAAATATAATACGGAAAAGAAAAAACACAGACACCAGAATTTTGTTAACGAGGAAACCGCAAATGCAGAAAAAACCCCGGGACCTAGTCCAGATTAAACATACACGGTATTAAGCCGCTACAGACACTAGCCTACTCCAAATTAACTTTGGTCTGGACTGTAGTTGAACCCCAACCAATCTCACACTGATCCAAGGTACAATTATGCTCATACGCCTATGATCCCAACAAGATACTGCGCACTTGATTCCCTTAGCTGATCTTACCCATAACCAAGAGTTGCTACGACCCAAAGTCGAAGACTTTAATAAACAAATCTGTCTCACACAGAAAAGTCTATAAGATAGATAAATTCGTCTCCCATGAATAAACCTATGAGTTTTGTTCTGTCTTTTGATAAATCAAGGTGAACATGAACCAATCAATAAAACCAGAATTATATTCCCGAAGAACAACTCAGTTTTATCAATCACCTCACAATAGTCTTAATCAACGCAGCGAAAAAAGATATTGTGGAATCACAAACGATGAGACGAAGATGTTTGTGATTACTTTTATATCTTTCCTATGGGAGATATAAATTTCAAGCCAATTATTACAATTATACTCGAACGATAGAAATAGCAAGATCAGATCACACAACTATTATAAAAGTAGTATCGGTCTGGCTTCACAATCCCAATGAAGTCTTTGAGTCATTAACCTGGTTTTAGAAGAAGAAAACTATGATAAAACTAGTATCACACAGAATGTTTGGGGATTAGGTTTCCAAGTTGCTAAAGTTCTCCATTATATAGTCTTTCAAATCAGGGTTTGCAATCAATGTTAGCTTGGTAACAAAGCATTCAATATTAACCGTTAGATGAAAACCTGATTAGATACAAGCTAATATTTATCAACCATTAGATCAAAAACATAGCTTGTTATAAACACATGTACTAGACGATTTTGGGTTTGTGTAACCGTACCCAAACTTGTACATTAGTTGGTTCAACACTAGTTAACCAAATGGTTATCCAAATAATAACTTCCATATCAACCATATTCTTCTTCACCATAACTAGTCTAAATGACTCAAATGAACTAGTTAGAGAGTTGTTCAATTGCTATGAGATCCCATGTACTACACAAGACACAATTGAAGCAAAAATGATGTGATTCACTCGAATCAATTCATGAACTATAAATCCACGGTTTGCAATAGCATTCCTTAGATTATTAAGATAAGTTCATAAACATCGCTTTTAGACATAACCTACTCAAGTTTGCTGTCTTGGTTTGCGGACTCAAGTCAACCGATTGGAGTTTACAAACTCCAGAATAAATTCTCGGGTCGAGAACTTCCATCAGTTCGCGGACTGAGTTCGCGGACTGAAACTGAGCTATAACTCCTGCAGAAATTCTTGGGTTCGAGAACTACGCCAGTTCGCGGACTGAGTTTACGGATCACGTTCCGGTTTTACTTGATCAACAAAGTTCACAAACTTCGGTTCAAGCAATAAGTACTTATACATATATGTGTTGCCACAATAATGTTTATATCCTCCAATGGTTATATTGTCTAAACTCTCATCAGGGCATTATATAGTTGTTATTCACAAACTATTTTTCATCAGAGCGATTTCCAAAATGATTGAAACATAACATGACTTTTGTCACTAGGTAAAGATGAACTTGGCTAAATAGAAAGCTTTACCAACATACATTTCGAGAAATAGATAAGCGAGATATACTCATCTCGAAATGACATATGTGTATATTCTTAGTCTATATAGTAATACGACTTTTGTCTCAAGATAAGAGATAGAATAGATAGACTTTTGAGTGATAGATAAGCTCAAGTCTCCACATACCTTTTAATCGATGAAGATCCATTGGTTCCTTGAGTAGTCCTTCGTCTTGTATGATGATTTCCATGGAGTTCTTGATCTCAACTACACTTTCCATCCTAGTCCTAGACCTTAGCTATTGTATACTAGAAATTAAGACTTTATAGTTTTGAGCACTAACATTGACAAACATGATTGAGATAACAACGCATGCGAGTTCGACCGAGCAATGCTCTAGCATAGTGTAACTATGCACAGTACTCATATGGAGGTAGAACCGAAACTTATTTTGGTAGAACCGTAAACCCATGAGTTATGGTTGAGTGTTACTTGACCAATCACATAGTTCTTGAAAGTCAGATGAACCAATTTTAAACTTATTTGGAAGCGTGGTAAATCGGTTTCAAGTGAGAAAGTATGAAAAAGGACTTGCAAGAGTAATATGTCGACACACTTTGAACACAGTGCATTAATGCTTATTCTATATTGTTCAAAGATATTCCGTAATGGCTAAGAAGGAAGTAAATCCCAAGATCGAATTAAATAAGTTAAGAATCTTTTTAATTAAGGATTTTTAATTATATATGGAAAATAAGAATTAGTAATGTGCATTTGCTAATTAAAGATTTTCCAAGGAGATTTCGATCATTATTTTTGGACAGTGCATTCACAGGAATTATGAAAACCGAATTTGGGTTAATATGGAAAATATCTTGAGAATATTTTCGGTTTTGGAAATTCCTTGGTGTCCAAACTTCCTTGTCTATAAATACTTTGAGTTTGCATTTCTATCAAACTAATCCTGCGTGACAAAGACTTACACTTTTATCTTTGTTACTGGTGAAGCCGCCTATCGGAGAGGAAAGTAATCTACTTAGGTGAAATCTCTTACGGCCGCTCAATTTAAAGTCTTCTTTGGGATTGAGAAGCTCTAGCGTGACTCGTTGGTGGGAAACTAGATATTGAGGTTTATCTTTAGTTTTCGTATTGATTTGATTGACTAACAATGGTTGAACTTTGATTGCACCTAGTTTGTTTATGCTTGAGAATCTTCTCTTCTTATATAAGATTCACTCAAACTAGTTCAAGGTTTCGACAGGGTTCTTTAGACTGTTGTTAGATCTAAAGATGATCTTGTGATAATCCATTGTTAACAGACTTCGTTCTATGTGTGATTGATCACAAGAGATTCAAGTAGTTGTGTGTAGGTGTTTATTGAAGATCTAAGAAGATTTGAAGACAAATAGGATATTGAAGATTTCTGACTTGGTTTTTATAATCTTTGGTGTGCACAATACTTATTTGGGAAAAATAGGATCCGACTATAATTGATTCATCTTTTTGGGTATTTTGATAGAATAGTTGAGGAAGATCGGCATCAATACGATTCCTTGTGATGAAAGGTATTAATTTGCTTAATCTTAACGATTGCCTTTGGGTGATTGAACATAAGATAGATCTTGGAACCTGGCAAAGGAGTTTATGTTAAGATAAACAAAGGAACTTTTGCACAACTCATATCACTTGGTTAAAGAGAGTTGATACCAAACATATTTGTTGTTCCTTTACTGTTTGGAATACGAACCAAAGGAATTGGTCCAAGTACGTGACTCGTTTACAGGTTGGAGGCATGGGAATACAGACGGAACAAGGTGAACTATAGGTTTAGTTACTTAGTCTCAACTATACGAAGTTGGTTTATTTTGTATAGCGGCTTAATCTTGAGAGTATTCAATTCTGGACTAGGTCCTGGGGTTTTTCTGCATTTGCGGTTTCCTCGTTAACAAAATCTTGATGTGTCATTTACTTTATATTTCCGCATTATAATTGTATTATTATAATTAAAGTAAAATTTCACAAACCTTAATTCATATTTACTTGATACGTGAATCCTATTGAGTTTGGTTAAGTCCGAACCTTTGTATCAAATAAACACACTTTGTTGTTGTATTGTCTCGATCTCGTATCCATAGACGATCACACAAAGTGTGAACCGATTTGTTGTATTGTCTCGACTCATTCCATAGACAATCACTTTCGGGGAAAGGACTTATAGGAAGGAAAATTAATAGCTTGAGGTATATTTGGGGTACCCTCACCTTTTCAATTGGTATCAGAGCACGCAAACACAAAAAGATCTAACAATCTGTGTTTGGTGCGATCCATCCTATAAGAATGAACTCGATTTCTCACGAATCGACTTCAATTAACGTACCACCATGATTTGACGGAATAAACTATCTATGGTGGAAATCTTCTATGCAATCTTTTCTTCAATCACGAGACTTTAATACTTGGCTATTAGTCGTCGATGGTTATGTTCTTCCAAAGTTTGAAAATTCGGATACTGAGCTTAAACGCCTAGTAGATTTTTTGAACGAAGAAAAGGCACTAGCTAAGCAGAATTCAGATGGTTTGAATGCTATAATACATGATGTAAGCCGTGATTTACAATATCATGTATCAACATGTCAAACTTCGAAAGAAGCTTGGGATAATCTTCAAATCGTGTTCGAAGGAAACACATCAGAAAAGGAAGCTAGACTTCAAACTCTTACATCTGATTGGGAAAACCTTCGAACAGATGACAATGACACTTTTGAAGAGTTTCATCTTAAACTCTCTGAGATAATTAATGCCTCTTTCTCGTTAGAAAATACTATTTCTGAAAAAGATATAGTGAGAAAAATTCTCAGATCGTTGCCTTCAAGATACGATTCTAAGAAGCATGCAATCATAGAAGCAAATGATCTCTGAACTCTCTTACAAAGCATACTTATTGGAAAGTTAAAGGTCTTTGATCATGAATCACAGTATATTCAAAATAAATGGATTGCTTTTAAAGCTGAAAAAATTCCTAAAGTCCCAATGGAAAGGAATAGACAGTTGGATGATTCATGTGAACAGATTACAGGAAACTCTGATGATGAAATCGAAGAATGATTATCTTTGATTACTAGACAGTTTCGAGATCTTTTAAGGTCAAGAAATAAGAGATTCATAAAGGATACTCACTAATCTTCTCGACCACATGATCGAGTTCATATTAAAAAGAAACATGAAGAAGATGATGAATATCATCCATAATGCTTCAAGTGTAAAGGGTTTAGTCATATTGCTAAATACTGTCCCAATCGTAAGAAGTACTCTGGAAGTAAGGCATTGGATGTAACTCATGATGAGACCTCAGATTTATACGATTCTGAAGAAGAGGAAATAGCTAATATAATACTAGTTGTGAATCTTTTTTCTTCCTCCTCCATTAGTGATTTACCCATTCTAAGAATGGACATGTCTTTCGATGTTAATAAATCACCTAATGGTAAAGGGAAGGATAAGATAAGGTGCAAAAACTGTCTCAAGAACAAAACTGCTAAGAGTTGCGTATACAACCAAAGTCAAGATACTTCGCTAGTTCGAGGTAACAAAAGGAGAATTTCTTATATGATTCTAGATCAAGAACACTCGGGTTGTTCAAAGTTCCATAATGAGAGAAAATCTCATACTAATACAACCTGATCGGTATTAGAATTCTTTCCTCACCATGTGTGCCATATTCGAGTGAGGAAGAAGAAATCAAGGCACTGTTTGTGTAGATTATGGAAATAAAATCTAGTAGTTGAAAATATTTGATATATTCGTATATGAAGATATATTATATTTTCAGAAATATGAGAAATATAAAGATATCCTTTTTGTTTTGTGTTCTTCCCTTGTCCAAACCATGAGTCTGGATCAAACATCTTTGTATGAAAAGATGATAGATCAGAATGATCATTCTAAAAATAAGTCGGGGGGTTATCTTGAAATTAGGGGTAAAATCAAAAAAGGAGATTGGCTTATAAAGAAGGAGAGAGAGAATACGCTGAAGAAAGATCAGTGTATTGAAGCATTGACACTCTTTTGTGTTTAATCAAAGACAGAACTACATGCTCTTGCAGAATCCTTCATGAAAGTTTCTCACCTGCAAGAGGTTCTGGTTAAGCAACAAGGTTTTCTACTTGAAGAAATTCACAAGCTTAAAAATGAAAATGGAAACCTTCCTTCATGTGGTGTTGATATGAAGGACTGGGTTGTATTAGAAAAATAGACAACAATTTTTGATTGCTTTCATTGATTGTATAAGTCTATTGAATAAAACTATTATGAATAAATTTATTTGATTTATAATTTTTCTTGTGATAGTTTTTGATTTACATAGCCAGTACTTTAATGTTTTATTTTATTTGCTATGTATGTTTATGAGATATTTGATTTCGGTTTTATTACCTTGATATTCGATCTCATAATATGTTGTGAACCCTTATGGTTTGGGTGACTTTTTGATTTAGCAGGATTAAATTCTAGCCCATGTTGGTAGGCTTTATCAAAGGATCATGAGGGGTTCCTGTAGAAACAATATGTGAAAAAGTCACAATATGTTGAATCGGTTTTGGTTTAGAATAAAATCACATGTGTTTCGACGGGTTTTCAACTTTTGCTTACAATTGTTAAAACCGATTTTCAACCTTTCTCTGGTAAAGGTTGGTTGTTGTTATTCTTTTGTTTTTGGCATGATAATGACAACATAATGGTATTTCGATATCAAATCTCCCGGAAGAAGAAAGCGATGCAATCATATTTGGAGAAGTTGGATGCGAAATTGAGGTAACAATCTTGTTAGTTCATTGTTTTCCTGTTTTAAGAAAAGCATGTCTTTATTTGATATATATATATTGCTTTTTCTTAAACGAAATAGTTGGTACAATTGATTTGTTTATTCCATTATGTATGTGTGGATGTTTGTGTGATTCAATTATTTCCGGTTAAGTAAAAAATTTGTTATCTTGCTTTGTTGTGTGATATCAATAGTTTAGGCTTACGAAATTTGGTGCAATTGCGGTGCTTCAATGTTTATGTTAATTCAATTACTTCCAGTTAAGTAAAACAATTATTATTTTGCTTTATTGTGTAGTATCAATTGTTTAGGCTTACAAAATTTTGGTGCAATAGTGAAATCTTGTTATATTTATTGTTTCTATTGTATCCGGTTGTGGTGAATAATTATGCAAGTTGATTTATTGATTCATATGAATTATTTATGTCTTAACGAATGAATATGTTGACGGGACGAGTTGTTTAGTCTAATTCGATTCTGGATAAGATACACTAAGTTAATTCTGATCTTAGTTAGACTTATCAAAGTGGAGGTTTCGGTTATTCAAGTCTAGCCGAAATCCTAAACAAGGAAATGCTAGTTAACTAACCTAGTATTTGGCTTGTTTGAAATATAAAGGTCTCAGTTATATGGATAATTAGAACCTGATGAGAAAAATGGAGTTTATCTTTGTTTTGGTCTTATCGAATAAAGTGTTGTATTTATACAATCAGTTTAGCAAAGGAACTAAGTTGCTCAGTTTATTTTTGGTTTGCTAAACTAGTTGGGAAAATTGCTTCGGGAAATTATTTCCATGATAACATATCAAAGCGTAATTACTTTGTAGTTTCAGATTTGATATTGGTTATCAAAAATGGTATGTGGAACCTTCGTGCTTGACTCAACAGGTTGCAAGTCTATTTTTGAGATTTTTAAGATCCTTTTCGTGTTGTCCATTATTTTTTCGTTTCTTTGTCATTTTTGTGACAAAAGGGGGGAGAAATATATGGAGTAAACAAGTGATGCTGGTATCAATGTTATGGTTGATTGGTGTCACTAGGGAAGAGGACGATGGTGCTTGAACGTTTATCTAACGAATGAGGAAAAGCACAAACTAAGGGGTAGTAACATATCATATGATTTGTTGTCATATTTTAGTGAGCCAAAACTCATTTAAGAGTCGCTTGATTTAAATGTACTAGAGTCAACTTCGTATAGGTTAGCTTGAAAGTATTAGGGTGAGACATTACAAGTATTGCGAAGACTTGAAGAAGTGAAGAAGAACGGAGCTATAACCACAATATCATCCTTTCACTTGAGGTTAATGATATTTGACTTGAACTATTTCATTCCCTAACGTATCTTTCAAGTCGTACATATTGAAAACATAAAAATTCGAAGCATGAACACTCTAGATACACATAGTATTAAGGAATACAATATGAAGTTTCTTGCTTAACCATTAAACTTTGTATATAAGACATCGACATAATCGTATGAATGTTATTGTGATTATGTATGGGTATGAGGTGAGGATTTCATCCTAAGGAACAATGTTTACATGTGTTCTAAGGAAGTAAGTTCATGATATGTGTTGTGAACCGAAAAGGAAATCGCCAGGCGTTATTGGGGTTGTTCGTCATTGCATATCTTATGAAAGACCAATATGTGTGATTAGTATAACCGCTCATGACTTGTTTGTGTTCTTGGTAAAACTATTCACATAAGGCCTGACTTATGTATTGGTATGACTTTTATTAGTGAAACCGATCTTAAGTAATCACCTGGGGTATGATCGGGTTGTGAGTGTCTAAACTTGTTAGTGGGAGAAGGGGAACCGATCCTAGTAAGAGGTGCAGTGCATCACAAGGGGAACCGATCCTTGTATAAGGTGCAGCAAGGTTTATGGAAGAAAGGGGAACCAATCCTATGAACATGTGCAACATGTTTTTTGGAAGGGAGAACCGGTCCTATGGATATGTGCTGTGCATACAAGTTAGATACCAAATATATGTGGGGAACCGATCCTAGTTACTAGTCAGCCGTATCTTTGGTAAGCTAACGTAACTATGCACAGTACTCACATGGAGGTAGAACCGAAACTTGTTTTGGTAGAACCGTAAACCCATGAGTTATGATTGAGTGTTAATCAATCACATAGTTCTTGAAAGTCAGATGAACCAATTCTAAACTTGTTTGGAAGCATGGTAAATCTGTTTCAAGTGAGCAAGTATGAAAAAGGACTTACAAGAGTAAGATGTCGACACACTTTGAACACGGTGCATTAATGCTTATTCTATATTTTTCAAAGATATTCCTTAACGACTAAGAAGGAAGTAAATCCCAAGAAAGAATTAAATAAGTTAAGAATCTTTTTAATTAAGGGTTTTTAATTATATATGGAAAATAAGAATTAGTAATGTGTATTTTCTAATTAAAGATTTTCCAAGGAGATTTCGATCATTATTTTTGGACAGTGCATTCACAGGAATTATGAAAACCGAATTTGGGTTAATATGGAAAATATCTTGAGAATATTTTCGGTTTTGGAAATTCCTTGGTGTCCAAACTTCCTTGTCTATAAATACTTTGAGTTTGCATTTATAGCAAACTAATCCTGCGTGACATAGACTTACTCTTTTGTCTTTGTTACTGGTAAAGCTGCCTATCGGAGAGGAGAGTAATCTAATTAGGTGAAATCTCTTACGACAGCTCAATTTAAAGTCTTCTTTGTGATTGAGAAGCTCTAGCGCGACCTGTTGGTGGGAAACTAGATATTGCGGTTTATCTTTAGTTTTCGTATTGATTTGATTGACTAACGGTGGTTGAACTTTGATTGCACCTAGTTTGTTTATGCTTGAGAATCTTCTCTTCTGATAAAAGATTCACTCAAACTAGTTCAAGGTTTCGACAGGGATCCTTATACTGTTGTTAGATCTAAATACGATCTTGTGATAATTCATTATTAACATACTCCGTTCTGTGTGGTGATTGGTCACAAGAGATTCAAGTACTTGTGTGCAGGTGTTTATTGAAGATCTAAGAAGATTTGAAGACAAAGAATATATTGAAGATTTCTGACTTGGTTTTTATAATCTTTGGTGTGCATAATACTTGTTTGGGAAAAATAGGATCCGACTATAATTGATTTATCCTTTTGGGTATTTTGATAGAATAATCGAGGAAGATCGCCATCAATACGATTCCTTGTGATTAACGGTATTGATTGGATTAATCTTAACGATTACCTTTGGGTGATTGAACATAAGATAGATCTTGGAACCTGGCAAAGGAGTTTATGTTAAGATAAATGTAGTTGCAGGAATTACCACACTACACCCTTGTTAAGATTCTATAGAAATCTATTGGAAATCAATTATACTTCAAAGATTTAAATGACACTTTACTATTCAAATCTCAGAAATGTTTACAGAATTGGAAAAAATCAAGATTACAAATATTATCTTGAAGTTTTCTCTCTCCTCAAGACTCTTTCAACTCTAAAAAATACATCATCCTTTTCTGGATCTATCGAGCCCTTTATATAGGGATTTACATAATGGATGACAGCTAAGTTTTCCTCCTATTTCGGATCTATTCTGCGATCTCATCGCGATCACTACAATATTCTCTATCGCAAGAATGATGACCATCGCAGGATCAACATATTCTTCTTTTATTTCTTCCATTCATCAGTTTCTTTTGGATATTATGTGTCGCTCGTGAAACGTTGTTAAAGAATTGGCAGTGACGCTCGCAGAAACGTTGTTAATATCGCAGGAATAGCGTTGTAGTGATATTCTGGTCCTACAATAAACAAGGGAACCGTTGCGCAACTCATATCACTTGGTTGAAGATAGTTAATACCAAAAATATTTGCTATTCATTTACTGTTTGGAATACGAACCAAAGGAATTGGTCCAAGTACGTGACTTGTTTATAGGTTGGAGGCGTGGGAATACAGACGGAACTAGGTGAACTATAGGTTTAGTTGCTTTGTCTCAACTATACGAAGTTGGTTTATTTTATATAGCGGCTTAATCCTGAGAGTATTGAATTCTGGACTAGGTCCTCGTTAACAAAATCTTGCTGTGTCATTTACTTTATATTTCCGCATTATAATTGTTTTATTATAATTAAAGTAAATTGCACGAAAGTTAATTCATATTTACTTGATACGTGAATCCTATTGAGTTTGGTTAAGTCCAAACCATTGTGTAGATGGTGGATTTTCGACAAAGGGTAAAATTGTAAAATTATATTCCAGATTTGGCAACCGGATAGTATTGAGGCTCATGTATCTCGTTAAAGCATGAAAGTCCATGCCATAAATCTCTGACTGAGAAGGATGTCTCTTAGAGTATGTGTAGATGTGTAGTCTCTCAGCTGAAGCCACGCACATCTCATGAATACTGAGAAATTTCAGTAATTACTCCGGATCTGGCAATCAGATGAGTATCGAGACTCATGTCTCTAAGCATGAAATCTCATGTCATAAACCTCTGATGGAGAAAGTCTCTTAGAGAAGATTTATATGTGTATTCTCCCATCTGAGACCACGGCATATCTCATATTGAATAGAATCGAAAGGTTGGGAGGTTCCTAGACAGCATGCCTGCTAGTATAGAGCGACAATGTCTTCAGGATGCAACCAGGTTTTCCCTGACTATACAAGAGGAATATGACACTCCAGCAAGTTCATATTGCTCAACCCTCAGATAATTAATGCTCCTAGATAGGAAGCCTTTCTAGTATAGAGCCATCAATTAATTATATTTAATCGTCTGAATATCCAGCAATATTCTACAAGCCATCAGATAATCGCCTGAATATCCAGAAATATTCTACGATTCTTCGTTATATTTCGTCACTTCAATTCGTGGTTCTTCCCAGCAGAACTCTACGGATTAGTGATAAATATTCAACGAAACAGGCATCTGAACATCGAATAAGCCCTGACAAAAATGGTGCAAGTGTACTTAGCAAATAATGAACAGACCAGCATTTTGAATGCGCAAACGAGCATTTCAAAAATATGAATGAACGATGAACCTATGCAAAATAGAAAGGAAAAATAATAATAATAAAATATTAGCAACGGCACTAGGGGACTGGGCTCACCAGCCGTCTGGTCATGCCGTGATCAGTCCCGCGCCAGATTTTATATTTTATCACATTTTATTATTTTTCTCTAATCTCACGAAAATTCTCTCGTTCGAGCAAATCTCCTTTATTTCAAAGAAATTATTTAATCTCATGATTTTATCAAAATAATAAAATTATGGAAAGGTGTCGCGGGACCGAGCACCAGCCGGACGGCCATGCCTTGGTCGTGGCCGGTCCCACACCTCACGTCCCTATTATTTTATTATTCCTCTTAAATTATGAAAATTCCTTGATTTCATGAATTTTCTCTAAAACCATGAAAATTACCTAATTTCATGAATTTTCTCTAAAATTATGAAAGATATGTTAAATTGGGGAAAAACTATGGGAGCGGGCTCTAGCCGGCCGGCCATGCCCTAGCCGGTCCCACACGCCCATTATTTTATTATTATTTGATGTTTTGTTTCCTGATTCCATGAAAACTCCCTGATTTCAACCAAATACCTTGATTTCAACAAATCTCTTTGATTTTATGAAAGTTCCCTAAAATCATTAAAATTATATAAAATTGGGAAGAGTGTCTTGGGACCTGTGCCCATGGCCGCCGGCCATGCCTTGGCCATTTCCGGTCCCACACTCCCATTCCTTTTTTTTTATTTATTTTATCTCCCATCTCATGGAAGTTCCCTAATTTCATCAAATTCTCCAGTTTCATGGAATTTTCCTCAAATCAGAGAAAACACATAAAATTGGGAAAATATGTGGGACCGTGCTTGTCAGCCATCCGGCCGTGGCTGGTCCCACACCTTGCAATTCCCTGTTCTATTTTCCCTCATCTCATGTATTTTTCCCAGTTTCAGCAAAACCTTGAATTTTGCATATTTTCTCAAAATATTGCTCAAACGTGCACCAGAAAATATCAAAATTCTCAGGACTGAAGCGCGAACACCATGGTGACACGGGCACATCCCCTTGACCGGCCAAGGGTGACCATGAGGCTTGCAAATAGCTGGTCCCGCATGTTTTAATAATTTTAACCTAATTTGCTCAGTTGCTCGTATTAGGTTCAAACTCTTTCTAAACAATTGGGAGTTTGCTCAAATGACCATTGTAGGATCAGAATATCGCCACAGCAATGCTCTTACGAAATTTATAAACAGTGTTTATGCGAGCTCTTCAACAACACTCTGTGAGCGTCGCAGACTGACTCAAAGAATGACGTAACAGATGACAGTAGCAAAAACACGAGAAGAGCATGGCGATCCTGCGAAGATTACAGCATCTGCGAGAATAAGCATTACAAATGCTGCGAGAATATCGCGAGTCAGATCCGAAATTAAAGGACATCTTAGTTGTCATCCACTATGTAACTACCCTATATAAAGAGATCCAATAGACTCAGAGAGAGAGAGATCAACTTTTGAGTGTTGAGAAAGTTTTGAGGAGAGAGAAAGTTCTTGTGAGCGGTTGTATTCTTGATTTCCTCAATTTCCTGTAACATTTCTGAGAATTAATCAATAAAAGTGTTGTTCTTAATCTTCAAATATGTGTTGATTATTATGAATTCTTGTGAGGGATGTAGTGTTGGAATTCCTGCAACTACATAATGGCGCTAGAAACAGGGATGTTTCTGAGTAAATATTGAAATTGTGATCTGTAAGAATTTGAAGAAATTGGAAAATATTTTTACGTGATTTACAGTAATATATTAAATTTGAAGGAATGGCTAGAAGAATAAATAGATCAGAACAACCAACAACCGTAAGGAGGAGTAAAAGACTTTCTGGAGAAGAGAACAATGAAATAGGAGAATCTTCAAGATTAAGAACAAGGAGCAACAGAACAAGGAATAATGGAGAAAATCAAGTTCAACAACCGAATCAGCAAGCACCAATACAAGATAGAACTGTGGATTATGACAGAGTGAGCGTGCATACTTGGCGATCAGATTCAATAGAAGAAGCAGAAAATCAAAAATTAAGAAATGGAAGGCGAGAGGGAAGAGATCAAGAAGCGGTTGGAGGATTAATTCATGGAGATGACGAAAATGAAGCAGTAGAGGATTTAAGACAAAGAATACAAGAGGAAAGGAGATTAGAGGCAGAGGAACATGCAAACTTAACAATACAAAATCACGAGTTAAGAATGGAGAATTTGAGATTACAAAGTAGGAGATCAAGAAGTACTACAAGATCAAGTTCAAGGTCATTGAGAGGAGAAGCAAGGAGAAATTCCCCTGTGAGAATTGCTGGTGAGAATATTCGATAGGAAATACAAAATCCAAATGTCAAAGCTACTTGTGTTATTCAACATGTCAAAGCTTATGTTAGATGTATGCTACACTTGGAAAACCATGATGTTGTATTGTGAAAATATTTCGCATCCAGCTTAACTGGCAAGGCGCTAAAGTGGTTCGAAGGTTTACCTAAGAACACTATAACTTCTTTCAACCATTTACAGACTACATTTCTGGGAGCATACATAAGCAACAATTCTTCGCGGCCTGGCATTGAAGATGTATTTGGGTTAAAACAAAGGATTGCCGAGTGTTTGAAACATCTAACCATAAGATGGAAGACAATGTGCAGTGACAAGGCAGGAAGAGTGGATGAGAGATATCTCATTCTATCATTCATTAATGCAATGTTCGCAACCAATATGTTATATGTCCAAATCTTCAGAATTAAGAACACCATCACAATGATAGAGCTGCGATAATTGCAAGAAGAATACATTGCCTTGGAGGAGAAACAAAATGAGGTAGAATCTTACCCTATCGCGAACACCTGCTCAGTTGCAGCAAACACAAGTCTACTTCCCGGACTAATAAATACAGTAGCGAGTACTTCGCAGGTGAAGCAATAAAAGAGTATGAATGATGATCAACATAAATTAGTAGATATGGGAAGCAGAGATCAAGAAGAGTTCGAAAGGGAAAGAAATTTCTTTAGTCAAAGTGGAAATAATAAGATTCAAAGGCTTGATCAGCCGCAAGAGACTTATGGTGGTCAAAGAAAAAATTATTATATAGGGCAAGGTAGTCAGAAGATAATATGGGAAGAAATTAAGATGCCACCTATAAATGCTAGCATAGAGAAAATTTGGGAGGCTATAATTTTGATGGAGGACATACCCGTACCCTAGAATATGGGAAAAGAGCCACACCAAAATAATCGAAGTCAAGAATTTTATTTTTATCATCATTTTCATGGTCACTCGACAAATGAATGCAGGAATGTAAAGATAATCATTTTGAGGATGATAAATCACGGAAAATTAAATCATTTCCTAATAAGACATCCACAGCCTCAGCAATTACCCCCATCCCCAGAAATTCGCAGAGTGAATACAGTAAATGAAGGAGAAACGTTTGTAATAGAAGTTGGAGCAAAAGCGAAGAATCTATTCTGCAACTCCATCATACATTCGTACAAGACTATAGAGGATTTCCATGACAATGTTTTAAGCAGAGTTTTCGCGAGAGATGCGGATGGGAGAGAAATAATGAATATTGCGAAAGCCTCTCCATTAGAAGAGTGGCAAAATCAGATTATTTCTTTCACTGCACAAGAAGTACATGAGCCTGGCGAGATGCATGACAACCCACTAGTGGTAAGATTAGAAATAAATCCAAAGCAAATAGAATAAGAAGATGAAGAAAATGAGGATGGTGAAGCTGAAGATTCTTGGGCCATTAACAGAGTTTTAATTGACATGGGAAGCTCAGTGGATATCTTATTTTATCATACTTACAAAACCATGGGAGAAAGAGACGAGAATCTAATACCATCAACTTATAAGATCTATGGTTTCAATGGTACTTCCAACAAGCCCAAAGGGGAAATTACAATGCGAATTCCATTGAAGGGGATATATTCCAAGATTCAATTCTGTGTTGTTGATGTAGAATCGCCATATAATGCCTTGACTTGGCTGCATGGGATTCTAGGTGTAGCGTCAACTTTCCACCAGTGCATTAAGTTTCTTCATCCCAGCGGTGTTGGAGTTATAAAGGGAGATTGGATTGAGGGAAAAAGTGCTACGAAATTGATATAGAATCTTTCGAGGAAAGGGCTGCGAAGAACAGAAACTGGAAACATAATATCAAACAAAATCAAAGAAGTGAAAAGCTGATGGTTGATACAATAGAACGGCGAGAAGAAGGAGTGATGCGAAGTCAACATGTGTTGAAACCAATAGATGGCGAGCGTCTCGCAGATGGAGAAAATGTATCAAAGCGCAACAAAAAAGCAGAAGCAGAAAATAGTAAGTAGAAAAGGTAAAATTTCTAGATCGTAAAATATAAGAGATGTATGAATAATTTGTTGAAGAAAATGTTACAAAAGGAATGTTTTGATTCAATGAAAAAGATGAAATTGAAAATTGTACAAGAGCTGAAATGCAAAAAGAGAAAATCAAAGAAGCAAAAAAAATCGCAGAAACGCTAATAAAATTTTGCAGAGATATATTAAAATGGGACGAACCTTTATGTCGTACACCCTAGTTCGCGGATAAAATTTCTCAAGAGGCAAATGTAAGACCTAAAGTACGTTATATAAGGGGGTATCTCTTTGCATGGCTCGGGGATAAGGTTATACCACTGTTGGAACCTGAGTCATGGAGATTTGGGGCCCATGAAAGCCTATCCAGGAGAGGTACCTTGGATTTCCAACTATATATATATATATATATATATATATATATTAACAGTTGAACGACCGAGGGTCTCTTCTAAGGAGTGCAGAGTATGACCAAGGCGCCGAGGTACACGGTTGAGCCAAGAGTACCCGGGATGGATGAACCTACCCTGGCCATTCTTGGCAAGTCTTGGCTATGATGAACTCGGCCCGAAGAAAACCCCACATAGGGTGTAGTCTCGTAACTATAAGTCATATAAGCAAAAAGTATAAGAGGATGCGAAAACAACTGGTTGTTGTTAAGACCGGATGGGAGGAGATAGTCTTGTATGACCGATGTATGCCTCCTTGAAGGGTCAAGAAGGGGGATGATAAGGGCGGCACCCTCCATTAGGGAGATGATAAGTGTTTAAAGACGCAAATGTCATGAGGCTTTATGTTCGCAAGAATATTTAGGCTTTTCATATTTGTGCAACAATAATACAGAGGCAAAAAGCCATGATAAAAAGATAAGATGAGATCAATGGGTTTTTACATGAAAGTGTAAAGTCATCCTGCGATTTCATCGCAAGACGGCAATGTCATGGGGCTTTGTCTTCACAAGAAAACTTAGGCATGTCATATTGTCGCAAGAGAAATTGACAACGCGCGGATAAGGCAAGATCAATGGGTCTATACATGCGAGTGTAAGGACGTCCTGCGATTTTGTCGCCAAAAACAAAATATGGAAAAATAAGACCTTTAACTAGGAAGGCAAATTAAGACCACAAGAAATCAAAAAATGTCTACGAGATTATAGCCAAAATTTACAAACAGATCTTATTCAGGAAATAATCTGCTCAATCTTTCATAGTGCAGATGAATAACAGAGGCACGTATGGGAATGAACCGAATGAAAAAATTGTTATTTATCTTTATATAACAGATTTACGCAGATAGTTAAAAATTAATAATCATATTGATTAACTATACTGCAAAAAAGAATTGTTTTATAATGTATGCAGATAGAAACAAAAGAAATCTATACTCCAAGGAACGTTAGAAGCTGGAAGAATTCGCAGATATATATTACAAGGAGAAAGAAATAAATGTGCAAATATTACAAAGAGATTAAGAAATGAGATTAAATTATTTCTCATCAGATCCTTCATTATCTTCACCAAATTTCTATTCTTCACCTTCATCTTCATTAAATTATTCATCTTCTTAAGATTCTTCAGCTTCACTATCAGAGATGACAAGATCAGGAACGTTCTCTGGTATTTCATTCGCGAGATAAGGATACGTAGAATGAGGAATTTTATGATCATCACATACCATCTTAATGGAATCATTGCGAACACCAACAAGAACATTACTAAAATTCTTCAGGATAATTTGTAGATGCTTCTTGAACTTAGAGCATTTCTCGTTGCGAGAAGATAGAAGTTTTGCGAGTTACCCTTTCTCTTCTTCCAATTCTCCAATTCTTTGGCGAAAATTTCCTTCAGATGCTGCGAATAAATGACAACATATTAATAAAATAGTGGAGAATCAGTTAAAAGATGGATTAGTGGAAAAACAAGAATAACCACCTTCTCTTTCAAAGATCATATCCTTAATCAAGGCAGAATGATCAGATTGAAGACTAACATCTACACCTAAATTATTTCTATCGTTATCAAGAATCTGTGTAGCCCAGACAAACTCATCATCATTACTAATGAGAATACGGGAGCGAACTTGATTTTCCTTCTTCACAAGAGCATTATTCTCGCAGATAAGTCTGTCCCTTTCAATTTGAATATTGAGAAGAGTTTTATGGAAATCTGCTAAAGCTTGAGCACCATTTTTAGCAGTGAGGTCTTTTTCGTCAATAAGATTACTGTACTTGGTTCTTAATATATTAGTTTTCTCTTTTGAGTCGATATAAAGGCTCTTAAACTTATTGGTTAAACCCAAGTTGAATCTATGTTCAATTTTTAAGAGAAGAAACTTGGATCTAAGTTCATCTATATAAAGAGATCTAATTTGATCATCTGAAAGGCTACTTAAAGAATTATTAAGGCGATCAAGAAGGGTATCCTCATCTACAGGTCCAGGAAAAGAGCGAGGAATGTAGCCTCATCAGTAAGACCATAAACATCTGCAAAAATGGTTTCTTGAATAAGCTAAAATAGGATAAAAGAATTAAGAGAAAAAGGGAAGAATTCATACCATAGAGTTGCTTGTTAGATATTTCAAGATCATATATCTTTTGCTTGTCACTCGAATCATCGATTTCTAGCTGTTTATTTTTCTTGAGAAGTTTAGCAATTTCAGCTTCCAGTTCTCCATCCTTCTTGCGAAGATTAGCATATTCCAATTTTTCATTTTTCCCGCGAAGAAAAACATTCTTCTTTTCAAAAGTTGCACGTCTTCTCTCCAAGTCCGAGGCAATAGCAAAAGAAGCTCTTCCATCCTGCGAAGGAAAGCAAAAATTGTCAAGATAAATATAAGTTAAAACATGGCGAGGAAATGATAATGCACAAATATGGCGAAGAAATGAGAACATACCAGAGCACTAAGTGAATGTAAGAAACTTGGAGATATAGATCTTGAAACCCCGCGAAGAGATTCATTATTCTCCAAGAGAGGGGCATCACAGATAGTTGCCATAGATTTGCAAGCTTCACCAAGAGGAGTATCGCCAATCCCTAACATAGTATCATAGAATATGCTGGAAAGCTGAGACATAGAAGACTCAGGTTGGGAGAATTCCTTTGCAGAAGTGATATCAGCATCATCATCATCGCCATCATCATCGTTGTTATCATTGCTATAACTCTCGCTGGACTGAAGAGTTGAAGAAGATGGGGATAGCATTTTTATTTTCTTTGAAAGAGGAGAACCGGATTTCTCTTTGCGAGAAGCATCATATTTCTCCTTGCGAGCAGCACCTTTGCCTTTTTCCTTGGTCTTCACAACTTTAACAGGTTCTATTTCTTCAATAACCTTCAAACACAGATAAAGATAAGAAATAGAGACAACAATATATTGTTAAGAATCATAAAGGAATATTTCTTACTTCATCTGTGGGTAATTTAAGAGCTGATAAAGTATTGGGTTTCCCAAACTTCTGGTAGCTAGCTTTCAGTCTTTCAATCTGGTAAAATTGAGGGATCAACGAGAGTATATATAAAAACATGAGGAAAATAATAATGGAAACTTAAACAAAAATTTCGGGAATATACCTCTGTATTCCTTTCAGGACATCTGAACACCCATGGTTGGTATTCTGCTAGATTCGCAGGCAAAGCGTGAGAACCAGAGATGTATGGACCCCCTAAAAATAATGGGAAGATACACCATTTGTCATCATTAGAGTGGCGATGAGATGAATTGTTGCCCGGATGCCAGTCAATGTCCAACATAAGAACTTTATCTTCAGCAACGTCATCCTCTCTGTAAGCGGACACCCCAACAAGTGTTATCCTTCCTCATGGAGATTATTTCATAATTCGCGAAGAAATTATCTACAGTATACTTCGCAGGAACAATTGGAATATCTTTGAATTTAGGGTTCTTCGCTTCAGGAGGGTAAAGAGATTCCTTACCAGCACCGCGAGTATCAAACTCAAGCATCAAACGAATACAATCCCCATTCAACTGATATATAGCCCGCGAGAACTTCGCATGAGAAAGTATTTCATAGAATAAAGGAAGTTCAGGGTCGTAAAGAGGAATGGGAAGGCCAGCTTCAAGTTGACCTAATGAGACTATGATCTTCTCACGATTACATGAAAGATCAGAAAATAATTTAACAGAGAGCTCAGCCTTAGGGTTTTGATTAGGAATGGTGGATAAAGTAAAGCCTCTATCTTGAAGCTTCTTTTATATTTTTTCAAAGGCAATTAGATTTTTACGACCTGCTGGAGGCATTCGTAGTACGGGAATGAAGAAAATAGAAGATCAATGGAATAAGAGAAAAATTACAACAGCAGCAGATGCAGAAGTTGCGGAAGAAAAGTAAAATTGCAGAGAAAGAAAGAGAAAGTAAAAAGAAGAAAAGAGAGGAATGAAGAGGGTATATATAGAAGATAAGAGTTTTCGAGAAAATAAATGCATTTAATGCGAAGGAAAAACGTGAACGGTTGAAACGCATCGGTTGAGAAGGACGTGTCAGAAATTGAATGGAAGAAAAGATACGTGTAATAAATCTGGAAAAAAAATGCAGAAACGTGTCAGAACAGAAGAATATGAAAAGATGAATAGTTGTGGCATTTTAAAAGAATTCAATTCTCATGATCTTTTCCCCTTCGCAGAAAAGACATGAGAAGAGGCAAGATGTAGGATCAGAATATCGCCACAGCAATGCTCTTGCGAAATTTATAAACAACGTTTTTGCTAGCTCTCAACAACACTCTGCGAGCGTCGCATACTGACTCAAAGAATGATTCAAAGAATGACGTAACAGATGACGGTAGAAGAAACACAAGAAGAGCATGGAAATCCTGCGAAGATTACAGCATCTGCGAGAATAAGCATTACAACTGATGCGAGAATATCGCGAGTCAGATCCAAAACTAAAGGACAGCTTAGTTGTCATCCACTACGTAACTACCCTATATAAAGAGAGACAATAGACTCAAAGAGAGAGAGATCAATTTTTGAGTATTGAGAAAGTTTTGAGGAGAGATAAAGTTCTTGTGAGCGGTTGTATTCTTGATTTCCTCCATTTCCTGTAACATTTCTGAGAATTAATCAATAAAAGTGTTGTTCTTAATCTTCAAATATGTGTTGATTATTATGAATTCTTGTGAGGGATGTAGTGTAGGAATTCCTGCAACAACAACCATTTGTTGGTCCCTTGGACACCAAGAGCCAGTCTCATGACCTCTTGGTCGGTTCCCTATTTTTCTATCAACCAGGTTTCATTATTTGTTGCTCACACGAGAATTATTTCAGTAAATGATCAAACCAGCATTTAATCATCATTTCACCAACTGGTCCTCAAGAGACTTTGGTATTTTTGCTCATTCGAGCATCTGGGCGTCATATGGTGAACCCGTCATCTCATGTAACCGGTCCTATGTTGATTTGCAATAAATCATAAAATTAAGGTTTTGAATCCATAGCTCTACAGAAACATGATTCTGAGCAGGTTCAAACACTCTAATAATTTTATGTTGATTCCATGATCAACATTCTTATTTATTTTTCTCGACCCAGCAGTCAATAACTTAAATTAATATTTTATTTGGTCATGCTACCAACAACTCATTAAACTAGCAATATTCGCTCAGACTAGCAATATTTTCTCATATCAAAGAATATTGATTCAACTATCAATATTCAATAATTCAGCAACACAGTTTGCTCGTTTTAGGTTATAATGATACCTCGTCTCAGCGACACGTTAAATTCATGAGTTTCAGAACATTTGCAAATCATGTTCAACTCAACATTACATGGACTCATCGTCCCATGAAGTCAGCAACTGACTCCACAATCACGAGATTTCAATCGTGTCACATGGGGGGATATTAACTAGGGTTTTGTCCTGGCGGTCTACGACACGTGTGTTCACCCACGATGAGAATGTGAACAAGTAGTGCAATCAGTTGAAAGAGTCAGCAAAGTAGTGGGTGGAAAATTAACTGAGTCTCCGCACGATGAGTAATTGGTTTTAACACGATTTCCCACTTCCCCACTCACTGATTCCACCAACTGTCACACTTCATGGGATCATGGTGTTTTCAACTCCGGCATTATAAAATGTTTCTGAATGCTGATTGAAAGGACAAATTTTTCGAACACTCGAACAATATTCGCTAAAACGAGCAATTTCGTATCAAAGTTCATACAGACAATATTTCGTCTACACGAACTCAGAGAAACCACTCTCAATTGAGTAAAATTCAATCATTCAAAGCATTTTCATGTTGAATTCAAAACATACCTACAATCTCAGATCACCATTGATCTCACGCACTTCACTCCTATAGATCAACCCATCCTCTATTGTGACCGAATTGACTCTGAAACGACCATTGTTCTTGGTTTAGGCCAGAGTCTTACAGATTGACCTCTCGAACTTAAAGCACTCCCTTCTTGGAGTGCATATGTGTGAGGTTCAACATTTTGCTCGGTTCAAGGAGTCTCCACACGGTCGACTCTTCAATTCCGTAAAAAACGGCAAATTGTTTTTCCCCATCTACACATTGTATCAAGTAAACACGCTTTATTGTTGTATTGTATCGATCTTGTATCCATAGATGATCACACAAAGTGTGAACCGATTTGTTGTATTGTCTCAACTCAGTCCATAGACAATCACTTTCGGGGAAAGGAATTATAGGAAGGAAAAGTAATAGATTGAGGTATATTTTGGGTACCCTCGCCTTTTCACATAATACTCTTATCCATTTTCTTACAATCTTCTTGGTACTTCGTCGTTGTATGCTCATGCACCGAAGGATCTCTAGTAAAAGAGTTCATTTTACTTTGCCTTTTAGACAACACCTTTACATATTCTATGACTTGTTTTTTTGTTTCTTTGGTGCTTGGCCGACCTTTGGCCTTTCCTTTTTTGGGTTCATGGACATTATCCAAAGTGTGCGAATAAACGATTGGCCGCATATCATCCCAAAAGATTTTCCTTTCAACTTTGTTCATGTTCCGGTACATCTCGATAACGATTCTTCCCATTTTATGATCACTAAATTCTTCTCTAACATCACCCTTTGGAGGAGGGACAAAACTTAATTGTTGCCAATATGGATCTATATCGCTTAAAGGGATTATGCCATGTTCATAGTTAACTATCATATGGAAACAAGGGAGTCCCATAGACTTCATCATGTTGTAAACACACAACTCGTCTAGCTTGGTTCCCCATATGTCAATCAAATTCACCTCTACCATTAACCTCTTAATGCAAGCATGTGAAACATTATAATGAAGTCCCTTGAACAACCGAATGTCCTCCAATTTCTTGATGTTACCATGTTTTTGTACAATCTTTTTGTACTTCATGATGCGGCTTTTTTGAAACTTATCTTTAATTCTATCAATCTCGTGGTTGAAGTAATTCTCCATTGCGTTAACCACAATCACAAAATTATCGACACATCCAAAAAGATTTTTCTTCAACCGGTGGTGAGCCTATTCTACCAAACTTGTTTCTTGATTCCCAAAGTGTTTATGGTGGTTGGTAAATGCATAAACGAAGCGCTCTTTTTGTGGATCCAACCATTGCTCAACTACATACGTTACAATATCCTCGGGATATTCGGGGCTAGAACAATGTTCGATAAATACGGAAAGATTTATATTATACTCTTCTTCAGTGAGAGACCAAGTCAATGACTCCCATTTACTGGAGAAAGCAACCCATTTAGCATGATTTATAATGTATTGTTTATCGAATTCTTCTTTTGCATCCGCTTGTTCATTTTTCGGTAGCTTACTAATCTCTTCAAATGCTTTTCTCTTTGGTGGACAAAGTTGAGGCTTACACCTATTCATCACATTACACCATATATGGAACGTACAAATCATATTATGTGCTAATGGGAAGACTCTCTATATTGCGTTCATTAATGCCACTTCATTGTCCATCATTATAACCCCGGGGATATCATCATCTCGGTAGATGGCCTTTAATTGTTGTAGCGCCCAAGTGTAACTTAGTTCTTGCTCATCCTTTAGAAAACAAAAGGCAATGATAAATGGTGACTTCGTCGACGTACGACCAATAATGTTCAACAATGTAATCTCGTATTTATTTGTCTTATAAGTGCAATCCATTATAAGAACTTCATGGAAGCATTGAGCCAATTGAACACTCTTTGGATGCGTAATTAAGAAATGCGTTATTTCTTCTTCCGGACCTACCTTCTTTTGAACCGCGTAGCCTCTCTCTTGATCCAAAAAAAAACAATTATTGCATCACTTGTCTATCCTTCCATTCATTCCTTTTAATTGTCTCAATTGCATTATAAATGGTGGAAAACGATGATAAGTTATCCTTGTTATCATTCTTTAGTAAGCGAAGCATATTAAGTGGTGAAATACCATTCTCTTATATTTAGCTATTTTCTACATTTCTTGAGGAGTGAGCCTTATGGCCATTGAATGTCCTTCAAGATGCTATGGACGAGGGTGGTTATGATGACCTTCCAAAACATCCATAGATAGAACCCATCCCTTCTTTTTACTACACTTCTTAAATACTAGCTTGAACGGACATTTAATTTTCTTTGAGCATGTTGTGTTCTTCCTCCTCGTCTTTCCTTTATACACATAACCCTTCCTCTTGTGACTAACATCGGGATCCCACTTCTCTCACAAACCATTTCAAAACGAGTTTTGCTTTCTTTTCTATTCAAAAATAATATGCACATGGCTTTCATGGAATGCTCTCTATCCCAATTATTCACATCAATAGGTAAGTCAAATTCCAAATCATTGACATAGTGATGGGATGTATCTTCAGACAACATATCAACCGGATAAGGTTGACCATCCATTGGTATAGGTTGGCATTCAATCTACAAGAAATGGAACAACATCAATTGCAATCACAAACAAGTTCGGAAACAAGATAATTTTATCGGAATAACCGAACTGCAACTTTGGTTGGTAAATCAATTTGACATGTAACCGAACAAACAAGATGGACTCAAAGAAATTATGAAGTATACAGTGCGGTTACCTGCTATTTTATACTAGGTAACTGAATATCTCTCTGTAACTTAAAGTTCGGTTAGATATGTTGTTGGGTTAAAGTTTGCGAACCAACCGAACTTTGTACACTTGGTACAATCTTATTTTACGTTAAGTTAGATTAGATATTTGGTTTGTATGAAGTTTGCGAATAAACCTAACTTGGTACACTTGGTAAAATCTTATTTTACGTAAAGTTCGGTTAGATATTTGGTTTGTATGAAGTTTGCGAACAAACCGAACTTGGTACACTTGGTAAAATATTACTTTACGTGAAGTTCGGTTAGATATTGGTTGCGAAAAAACTGTACATTACTCTGTAAATCCTTTCAGATTGTTCAGTTACCTGCGTGTTTGGACAAAGTAACCGAAGTACACATTCAGATGTGTTCGGTTACCTGCGTGTTTGGAAAAATTAACCGAACTACACTTTCAGATGTGTTCGGTTACCTGTTCTTCACATAAAGTAACCAAACAAGCCCAAATCTACTTAAAAATCTTCATGTTTTTGAAAATTCGGAGCAATTCAACCAACATTATCTAAGTTTGAAGCATACCTGGGTACCCAAATACTCTTCCTCCGGTTTTGGTTGGTAAAATCCATCGTTTTCATCTTGAGATTGAGTTTGGAGAAGAATACAATCACCATCTAAGGAATAACTCATATCCGCATCATTGTGAAGATTAACAAATACTCTAGGAGAGGAAGGAGATGCATATTCAGATGAGCTACCATCAATTGAATCATCACTTGAATACTCAATCTTGGTGAACTCAAAAAAAAAAAATTATCTTCCATGTTTTTCTTCTTCATCTTCTCTAACTTTACTCTCTCAATAATTTTACTTCTTTTTAAAAAAACCCATCCCATCTGATTTTTTTAACCTCACTAATTATCTTTAACTTAATTATTTCACTAATCATTACCCAAAATTAATTAAGAGGGTAATTTAGGTATTAATATAAATATCTAGATAAGGGGTGACCTAAATTTACATATAATGTCTTACCCAAAATAAAACAATGTCCCTCCTAAAAAACCATGGTCCCCAAAAAATGATTCTTAAACAACTCTTTCACATAACTTCCAATTGTGTACTGTGGGCTCAAAAATGGAACCTCTCTAATTCTAATCCACCAAGGTCATCCTATGGGGAGGTTGTTTTTTTGTGTTGTTCAAAAAGGCGGTATGTATAGAACTATTGTCCACCAACCTAATTTTGAAAGAACCATTTTTTGTGGACCACTCCATTTTGGAGGGGACCATCATTTCAATTTTAGTAGGACATTTAGAAGTAAACTGAAGCTACCCCTTATCCATATATTTTAGTTAATGACCAAAATACCCTTATATTATTTTTAACTTTTTAACTTTTTATTTTAAATTTAATTATTTATTTTTTAATTAAAAGTGGTGCTATAAAAATTAAAGAGTTAAGACTCATACAGAACTTTGGTTGGTAGCCTAGCAACAAGCTGAGTACCAACTCCTTTTTGAATAGCTACACCCAATCTATGAAAAATGAAACTACCTAAACCACTACTGGCATCATTACTAACTAAACAATTTTTCAAATGCTTAGAAAAACACAAAGTATCCTTACCAAGCTCTCCCAAAGTAGAGAAATCTAAAACACCCAAACCATAGCCGTGTGAAACACACTTATCTAAGTATTTAGTGCATTTTCGCAAAACATCATTTGAAATAGCTTTGTCAGTGACGAAAACACTAGCACCTTCTCCAGCGAAGGATGAGACACCTGTGACATCCATACAAACATCCTTGTCATTCTCCCAATTTAAAATAAGAATGTCTGCGGGACGCAAGTCTCTGCCATCATCAGACAAAAATCCAAGAGAAACTTCCTTACGTGCAGGCACACCAGCTTTGTAACAAATGTCAGAGACTACATCACGAGCTAGGTCATGTCGAAACTTGATTCCAACATCCTTAGCACAATGGAACAAATGATCACCAAAGATATCCATAGATCTGTTACAACTAGAGAACGACCTATTCTCCATGAACAAGGGGATGCCAAGGCGATAACAAAGTATATCTCTGGACTGTCTTGGGCCAAGGCATTGGTTGATCCCACTAATTGGCACAGCCATTAAATAATCATGTGCATGTTTGACACAATTGCATTGCCACAGAATGGAATCTCTCGCAGACATAGAAAATTAGTTTGGGTTTTGCTTCTTAACTGCATCAAAATAAGTAACTTCCAAGGAGTGTATATAATGGGGGTAGTATCATCGACGCGATAGCTAGAAGGTAATCTACATACCTGGATGAATTTCTGAAGAGCCAGCTGATAAGCAGAACCTTTGTCTGAAAAGAATAGGTTTCCAAGTATTACCTTTTGCACGGAAGTAGTCTGGTTTTGAGACGCAATGTAGCAATAGGCGCTGGTATCATCCATAGTATAAATACCCAAACCAACATCTTTGATAAGAAAGGTAGCTAATCTCTGCTGCAAAGGCCCAAAACCCGCACCATCCCCAGTGACCAAAAGTGTTAGATAACGAACCAGGTGATCCTCAAAAAGATCGGTAGCTTGTTGAAGAGCTGCAGGGTTGGTAGTACGCATTGCAAAATATAAACGAGACACATCGGTGCAATTACAAAGTCATAACATCTCACTTTGAGGATCCTTGAGTTTTTTTATGGCATTCATTAGTTGAACTGTCTTGTTCACCCTGCTCAAAACCATGTCACTTATAAAATTCATATCATTGTACCTTCCAAAAGTTTAACGCCATTAGTAGGTCTACTAATATCAGGGGGGAATACACCTTTAGCAGTGATTTTGGGATCAATATAAGGCCAAAAGACCTCCATTTTCTTAATATTTAGATGCAAACCCCTACTTGGCCCTTCGTCTTCTATTATTGTAGGAACAGAATATCGCAAGATGTAAGGTTATGAACAAAGTAACAAATACAAGAGAGAAGTGTTGCAAAATAATGCGATAATAGAAGAGGCCCGGGAGAAGTATGAAGGGTTTGCGAATATAGAATAAATTCACAATCAAAGGTTACGATGTTTCGCAAGGATATATGTAGCTATACATATTTCACTATATATAGTAGTTCAAATGTAGAATTGAACAGGTTCTTTTGGTGAGTGTTAGAACAAGTCTTAGGAGAGAGAATAGAGAAAATTGTAACTATTCTAATCTCCATTAACATATTTCTTTGTAATCAATTGAAAGAATTAATCAAGATTGTATTTTTTCATCAAGAACTTCTTAAAGTTTTACAAATTCTACTGAGGGTGTAGTTGTAGGATTTCCTGCAACTACATAATTGGCACTAGAAAAAGGGATTAAAGATTGTTATAGCAGAAATTTGAAGGAGATGTGGAAATTTGGAGATCAAATGGAGACATTAGATGAAGATTGCAAAAGAAAAGAATGTAATATGATCACAAAGACAATGATTGATGAATTTCATAACAACATGAGGGGAAGGATACAAAAACGAGATTGTAGAGGAAGAAAGATCATGGAAGTGGAGAAAATCACGACTTTGAAAGAATGGGAAAAGCAGAAAATCACATTTTCAGTAGCAGAAATTCCAAATGAAGACTTAAACCACACTTCACCATTAGTAGTCACAATTCCGATTATGCGAGAAGAAAAGAAAGCTACAAAATCTATAGAAAGATGGAAATTAAACCGAGTTTTGGTTGATACAGGGAGTTCTGTTGATATTATATTCTATCATGCACTTAAGGGAATGGGGATTAAAGATGAAGAGATCACAAATTCAGAATGCCTTATCCATGGATTGGGAAAATCTACAACAAAATCCAAAGGGGAAATAATATTACGAGTACCACTAGGAGAAATCGAAACACACATAGTTTTATGTGTGGTAGATATGGAATCTCCATATAATATGCTGATGGGAAGACCATGGATTCATGCGATTAAAGATGTTGCTTCGACATTACATCAATCAATTAAGTTTCCCACACCAAGTGGAATACAATAAATAAAAGGGGATCTTGATAGTGCAAAGTTTTGTTATCAAATTGAAGTAAACAGTGTAGAGTGAGAGCAATAAAGAAACAATTTCGTAGAAAACTTGCGAAAGAAGCAAAAAAGGAAAAGGAGTTCAGAGTGTATACAATAAGAGAAAGAGAGGTAAAAGGAATACCAAGTGAGATCCCAGAAAAATAAGGAGAACCAATGAAATTAATTAAAGAACCAACACCCATGGGAGAGCAAAGTCCTAGTTACGTTGCAGCAAAACCAACCAAAGAAAAAAATATTGGAACTGAAGAAGAGCCTTTAATCTTGAGAATTGGAACTAAGATGGATGAAGAAGAAGAGAAAAGGACCATTGATCTCTTACGAGAATACAAAGCTATATTCGCAGGAAGTGTAGATAAAATACCAGGAATTGATCCATCAGTGGCGTGTCACAGATTGAACATAGATAAAAGCGTAAGACCATTCAAACAAAGAATAAGAAAGATCTCACAAAATTATCTTGCATAAATAGAAGAAGAATTACAAAATATGCTGGATGCAGGAATCATAAGAGAAGCAAAATACCCAGAATGGATTGATAATATGGTCATTGTTCCAAAGAAGAATAAAGGGATAAGAATTTGTATAGATTTCACTGATCTAAACAAAGCATGTCCTAAAGACAGTTTTCCGTTGCCAGACATACCACAAATGGTGGAATCAGCTGCAGGACATGATAGAGTTACCTCACTCGATGGATATAAAGGGTACAATCAAATATCGCTCGCAGAAGAAGACCAAGAACATACTGCCTTTTTTGCTCCAAGAGGTTTATATTGTTATGTGAAGATGCCATTTGGTTTGTGAAATGCGGGCGCTACATATCAACGAATGGTCGAAAAGGTGTTCGCAAAATGGATACATAAAACTTTAGGGGTGTATGTGGATGATATGCTGATAAAAAGTAAAGAGGCCAAAGATCATGTGCAAGATTTGAAGGAAATATTTGAACAAATGAGAAAATTCAACATCAAATTGAATCCTGAAAAATGTATAATTGGAGTTGCGTCAGGGAAATTCTTGGGATACATTGTATCAAAGGAGAGAATACAAGTCGATCCAGAAAAAGTACAAGCAATTCGTGACATGCCAGCACCTGCAATGGTAAAAGAAGTGCAAAAGCTAAATGGGCTTTTGGCTTCACTTGGAAGATTTATTTCGCGAATGTCAAACAAGTGCAAACATTTCTTCAATATACTTAAGAAGGGAGCAAAATTCAAGTGGACTGATGAATGTGAAAAAGTTTTTCAAGGAATCAAAGAATATCTCACGAATACATCCATATTACAGAAACCAGAGAAAGATGAAGAATTATTGGTATACCTCGCAACAACTCAATATGCTTTAAGTGCAGTTCTATTGTGAACAGATGCAGGAATAGAAAGGCCCATTTATTACATCAGTAAAACTTTTAACGCAGCAGAGAAATTATTCTAAAATGGAGAAGTTAATTTTAGCACTGGTTTATGCATCATTTAAATTGCGAATATATTTTCAAGCGCATGTGATAAAAGTGGTAACCAAAGTCCCGATTGAGTCAGTCATGAAGAACACAAAAAGATCAGGAAGAATAGAAAGATGGAATGCACAAGTAAACCATTATAAGATAAAGTACGAAGTCTTATCATCACAAAAGTCACAAGTTGTCGCAGATTTCTTGGCACAGTTTCCTTTGGAAGAAGATGAGGCAGTAGAAGAAATGATGGATATTGAAGAAGAATTTGGGAATCCAAAAGATCTATTAACAGAACCAAATAAATGGGAAATTTTAGTAGACGGATCATCCAATAGTGAGGGGAATGGAGTAGGAGTTGTGTTGATTTCTCCAGAAGGAGAAAGAACAGCATTTTCATTCAGACTAGAATTTGCGTCCACGAACAATGAAACAGAGTACGAAGCTATAGTGCATGTATTGAAGATCGCAATAGGAAAGAAACTCGAAAGTATAAGAATAACCAGTGATTCTCAGCTGGTAATTTGTCAAATCAAAGGGGAATATACCATAAATGAGTCTTCTTTGAAGAAATACAAGAAACTCGTTGATGAATTATCTGCGAGGATACCAAAGTTAAAATGGAGGAATATAACAAGGAAATACAATCGACTCGCAGATGCATTTGCATTCATTCCAAGTATGATGACAAACCCTAATGCAAGAAATATCAAAATCCAGACAATTCAACATCCATCAGTGAATAAAGAAGAAGAAATTGAGGAACCAGTTGCGATGGAGGTAGAAAGGGAACTGCCAGACGACATCGTAGATTGGAGAAAGGACATTCATGCATATCTCGCAAAAGGAGAAATACCCAGGAATAGACTAGAAGCACATAAATTAAAGAGTCGTGCAACAAATTATGAGTTATGAGAAGGAATTTTATACAGAAAATCTTTCAGTGGACCACCTATCAGATGTTTAACTCGTGAAGAAGGAGAAAAAATATTGAAGATGTTACATGGAGGAGAAGCTGGTAATCATAGCGGGGGAAGATCTCTAGCTTATAGAGAAAAAATACAAGGATATTATTGGCCTTATATGCACACAGACGCAAAATTGTTGGTGAGACGATGTAAAGAATGTCAACGACATGGTAAAAGAAATCATGCAACAGGGGCACCACTAACCTCTTCAACAAGCTGCTGGCCTTTCGGGAAATGGGGAATGGACATTGTTGGCCCATTTTTACTTGGATCTGGTCAAAGAAGATACTTAATAGTCGCAACAGATTATTTTACGAAGCTCGCAGAAGTAAAGGCAGTACAACATATTCGCGATAAGGATGTTTTTACATTCATATTTGAGAATATCATTTGTAGGTATGGAATTCCAGCACAATTAGTATCCGACAATGGGAAACAATTTGAAGGGCAGAATATAGAGATATTACTCAGTGCTTTTAGGATAAAATGTGGGAAATCAACTCCATTATATCCACAAGCTAATGGACAGGCAGAGGCAACAAATAAAACAATCGCAGATACAATCAAAAAGAAATTAGAAGGACATCTCAGAGGGTGGTGCGAGCAAGTGCCTAGTGCAGTCTGGGCATATAATACAACTAGAAGGAAGGGAACTGGAATGTATCCTTATTGTTTAACATATGGAGTATAAGCAGTATTACCAACAGAGGTTGTAATTCCGACAACAAAGAAAGAAGCCTGGGAAAGAAATTTAAGTGCAGGGGTGATATTAAGTGAACTGGATGATTTGGAAGAAAAAAGGGAAAAGGTGTTGCGACATATGAAAATTTATCAGGAAAGATTAGCTCGAGAATATAACAAGAGGGTTATTGAACGTGAGTATCAACCAGGTGATTTGGTCATGCGAGAAACACCTCCCTACCAGAAAGAAAATGGAGGAAAACTAGCACCAAAATGGGATGGACCATATGTCATTAAAGAAGTTGTGGGAAGTGGAGCTTATCGGCTGATGGGTCCAGAAGGGAAAGACATGGGTTTAAGACTTGGTCGACCCTGGAATAGATTGTATTTAAAAAGGTATTATCCATAAAACTCATGATAATTTTGCGAATATCATTTACTTTCACAGAAGTTATCAAAATTACAAATTTTAAAATTCTTATTGCGATTAGCTTTCATTAAAGAAAGACGCAAAAGTTTATTTGCGATTAGCTTTCATTAAAGAAAGACGCAAAAGTTTATTTGCGATCAGCTTTCATAAAAGAAAGACGCAAACTGTGATCAGCTTTCAAAAAAGAAAGAAAGTCGCAGAAATTTTACACAGGCAAACCTTTGTGGCGTACACCCTAGTTCGCGAAGCAACATTTCGCAAGAGGCAAATTCCTAAAGTACGTCATTTAAGGGGGTACCTATAAGCATGGCTCAGGGGAAACGGAACACCACCAAGGAACCTGAGTACATGAAAATTATGGGGTACATAACCCAAAAGCGGGGTACCTATCCGGGTAAGACACCTTGGATTCTCAACCTAATCTTGCGATGTAACATGATTTAGGTTGGGCGACTAAGGCATATTGTCTTTCCCAAGAAGTGCAGAAAACGATCAAGGCGTCGAGGTACACGGTTGAGTCAAGAGTGCCGGATGGGTTTGAAGCACATCTGCCATTCTTTACAAGTCTTGTAAAATGATGCACTTGGCCCAAAGATACCCCATAGGGTCCAACCTCGTAACTATAAGCCCTATAGGCAAAAAGGATAAGAGGTTGCGAACAAAAGTTGGTTGTTGGAAAAAACGGATGGGAAGAGCTAACCTTGTATGGTCGATGTACGCTTCCTTGAAGGGGCAACCAAGGGGAATATAAAGGGAAGCACCCTCCATTAGGGAGATGATACGTGCTATAAGACGCAAATGTCATGAGGCTTTTTGTTCGCAAGGACATAAAGACTTGTCATATTTGTGCAACAATCGTATTTCTGCGAGTAAAAAAAAAATATATATATATATACTCGCAGAATTATACAAAGATGTTAAGATGAGATCAATGGGTTATTACATGAAAGTGTGATAACGTCCTGCGATTTCATCGCAAGACGATAATGTCACAAGACTGTATATTCTCAAGTATATTCAGACTTGTCACATTATCGCAGACACAAAAATATTGTTAAGATAAAGTCAAGGGGTTGAGGCATGCGAGTGCACCAACGTCCTGCGACTTTATCGCAAAAGAGGTGGAAAAGTAAGACCTTTACTTAGGAAGGCATGATAAGACCACAGAAACTAATGAATACTTTATTTGCAAACAAAGGAGGATATCTCATACTCATTAACTTCTTCAAAGATTGAATACTTCTTATACTTCTTCAAGAATGTCTCATAATTCTTATACTCCTTCAAGGATGTTTCATAATTCTTATACTTCTTCAACGATGTTTCATAATTTTCATACCTCTTCAAGGATATTTCATAAATCTTTACGGAGGTTTCATGCTTCTTATACTTCAAGGGGAAGATATTTTTATTTACTTCGCAACAACCGGGAACTTTGCAACTTAAACAGAGGCAGATATTCTAAGTACGTACAACAACAATTGATCACCTAAAGAGCAATAATAAGGGGAAAGGGAATACTAAGCTAAGTCTTTAATTTATGTTATTTCTCTTCATATGATCAATTTATTCGATTTATGCAAGTCAAGAAAATGTTCAACTAGAGAAAGGTCAATTCATTATCGCAAAATATAGAATATACATCTTAAGGAACATAAACAGTAAACATAATTGTTCGTAAAAAAAGAACCAACTGTAACCAAGAAAAAGAGTTCAAAAGAAAGAAGAACAAGAGAATTAACGATAACTTGGGAAAATAAGTTTGTCATGCTTGGTGCTCTCCATCAACACTTTGTGCTGGATCTTTAAGATGAATAGGATCATCAGCAGTATTCGATTCTTGCGAAACATTACCCTTTGAAGAGCCCTCAGCAGGAACTTCTCCTTGAGGGATATATTCTTTTCCACCATCAAGTTCTTCATCTTCACTTTCGTAATAAAAATCACTATCAGGATCACGAGCAACTTCATCATCAGATATTTCCAGAGGTTCAATTTTCACTGGAGGCAAGGATCGTGATAAGAGAATGTTGTTTACAAAGACTTGAGCTTTCAGATGAATTTCACGAAGAATATCTTTTTGGTGGTTAGTATCTTCAATATCTTTGACATAAGCAAGATGGTTGAATCTTCGATTGGCATGATCATGAGAATTGATCAAACGAGTAGAAAGAAAAGCATTCTTCTTGTGAAGCTCAGAACAGGTGATCTCTAACCCAGCTTTAGTATTACGAAGGTTGTTCTCAGATTCTGCGAGTGAAACAAAATTCAAAGGATCAATTATACGAATATAGAAAAATTTAAAGGTATATCAGAGGCAGTCAAATTTTAATGACTACCTTCTCTTTGTGAAGTAAGAAATTGAGCTAAAGATAGACAATAATTCTTCATCTGATCCATAGCTTCATCAAAACCATCGCCAACTAATCCTTTAAGTCTGGATTGAAGCTTTTTATCTTTGGAAAGAAGATATTTTCTATCCTTCGCAAGTTTTATGTTAAGGTTTTCTAGTTGGGAATAATCTTCTTTAAGTTTATTCCTCTTAGTGTTCAAGATTATATTCCTATTAAGAAGGGATTTCTTCTCGACAACAAAAGAACTTCTCTCTGCGTCTGAAGACTACTTTAATTCCTCAAGTTCACCTTTTAACAAATAAAGGAGATTTTATTGATCGCAACATTTACTCTGAAGAATATTCAATTGATGCGAGGAAACATCCATTGAATTCAAATACGAACATCTTTCTTCTAATAAGGTTTTATTCTCTTCTAATAGGGTTTCTATTCTTAAATCGGCTTTAGTTAAAGAAGAAGTGAGCTGAGATATGTCATCATTCAAAAATTTGTGATCATAAATTAGTTGAGTATTTTCTTGAAAAAGAACATCTAAATTGTCAAGAGCACATGAGTGAAGACTAGATAAGTGGGAAAATTGGTTCAAGAGACTTTCATGCTTGGCTCGAAACTCTTCTGCAACTGATTCATGATGAAGTACCAACATTCTACATTTCTGGATTGATTCTATAAAGGGGAATGGGTTTTAATGGGTGTTTCAAACATACGAGAAATAGAAACAAACAAAAAGAGAAAATATAAGGATAATAGCAATACCTTTTAATGCATCATTTCTCTTATGAAGGATTGCACAATCTAGAGAATCATTTTGAAGCTGATGATTCTCTTTACGAAAATTCTCACACTCCGCTTTCAAAGACTTCTGAGTTTGGCGAAGCAACTCAACTTCTTTTTCCAAGGCTTGACACGAAATAGAAACATCAGGATTGATGAAGTTGTTAAGTATTTCACAAAATTCAGACTGCGAACGAACATTAGAAGACCTCGCAGTATTACTTAAAACATCAGATAACATCTGGAAAACTGAATGAATCCCATCTCGAACTTCTTGAGGAAGGGGAGAAGAATTCGAAGGAATAATAGCAAGTTGTAAATTGCTTGGAGCAACGGCATTCAAAGGATTGGGAGCTAAAATAGGTTTTTCACGAGAAGGGGTTGAGAAGGTAACTTGTGAAGGTTGATCTTGAAGAAGTGTTGATACATTGACAGGGGTGGGAGACTGAAAACTGGTTAATGGAGTAGAGGCAGGAGTTTGCGAAGAAGTGCTTTCACGGGGGGGAGAGGGAAACTCTTTATCCATCACAGGAAGGAAATCACTGATTGAAATTGATGGCTTAGATTTGATATTACGAGATCTCTTGGTAGGGTTAGATTCTTCACCGACCTACGAATCAAAATGTAGATTTAAAACTGAGGCAACAATATATTGTTTCAGGAAGAAGACAGAGTATTTTAACTACCTTTTGATTCTTGGATCTTCTTCTTCGAGGGTTAGGATTGGATATTTTAGTTGGAGATTTCATTTGAGAAGTAATTTTGCTAAAAGAAATCAAAATCAAATAGTGAGTTAAACAGAAATAAAAGAGATAAACAAGTAAAAGATGCAAGAGATAAAAGAAAATTACCTCGGAGAGCTCATGATGGAATTAACAGGGAGAGGAGGCAATAACCGAGGATGAAATGTGAGAAGAAGATGAAGTTGCAGAATTAAAAAGAGAAGGTAAAAAAGACAAGGAAGGGAATAAAAGGAGTATTTATAAGGGAAAGTTAGGAAAAGACGGTTACAAAAGACGTGTTCGAATTCCGAAAAGAATAAGTAACGGTCATATTCTCACGATCATTGCTTCTTCGCAGAAATGACATGAGAAGAGGAAAAATGTAGGAACAGAATATCGCAAGATGTAAGGTTACGAACACAGTAACAAATACAAGAGAGAAGTGTTGCAAAATAATGCGATAATAGAAGAGGCCCGGGAGAAGTATGAAGGGTTTGCGAATATAGAATAAATTCACAATCAAAGGTTACGATGTTTCGCAAGGATATATGTAGCTATATAGATTTCACTATATATAGTAGTTCAAATATAGAATTGAACATGTTCTTTTGGTGAGTGTTAGAACAAGTCTTAGGAGAGAGAATAGAGAAAGTTGTAACTATTCTAATCTCCATTAACATATTTCTTTGTAATCAATTGAAAGAATTAATCAAGATTGTCTTTTTTCATCAAGAACTTCTTAAAGTTTTACAAATTCTATTGAGGGTGTAGTTGTAGGATTTCCTGCAACTACAATTATACTCAACGCCTTGGCCACCTCAAGTGTATCACCAATGATAGTACCATCATCAAGGTACCAGTCATGTAAATCAAGTTTGCACCTGGAAGCAATAGACTTCACAAGGGGATAAAGAGTCAATGCAAACAACAAAGGACCAAGCGGATCACCTTACCGGACACCGAGTGCAGACGATAAAATATATTGGTCATAATAAAGTCTAGCAGGCCTTGTGTAGCAAAATTCAACCCAACGAGAAATAACTGGACAATGATGGAGAACTTCGTTGATGAGATGACAACGACTCACCATGTTGAAAGCATTAGAGACAATAAGCAGCATTGACATCTTGTCTGAGTGACCTTTCAACTCTAAAAGCCTATTTACATCGTGTAAAATACTCTCACCTCCAACTGGCACACCAACACCAAATTGGTAATCCCCCAAATAAGAAGCCATGTCCTTGCCAACTGAAAAAGAAGCCACATTACAAACAAGCCTTCGCCAAATAGTTCCAACCGCAGTTGGCCTAATACCACCATCGGGTTTGAGTAATGGAGTTAGGGGTGCGCTAGCTATGAACTTGCCTAAACCATTTGGGCATTTTTCCCGCCAACCAAAGGTTGACAACACCTGTAATTGAGGAAACTAAATCATCTGCGACTGCCGCTGCTGCACCACTCAACACATCGCATAGGTGTTGTGCACGTAGACCATCACGATCACAAGAGGTACCTTTTGGGAAGATCTTGATAGCACCAAACACCGTACGTGAGTCCACAATGATGGGATCAGTGTTTAAAAGATCGCAAGAGACTGACGGTGGAGGAGCGTCTGGATTTTTTAGCTGCAATTGAAAATAGGTACTCTTAACACATGGGGAAACAAGATAGAACCCGAATAGCTGCTGTAAAATGACCGCAACTCATTTTCTTTCGACAGGTGTTCATGTTAGCTACTTCTTGTATCTTTTTAACTTCTTGTTTATTAACTATACGGCTGGGAAGTTGTAGGAACTTGCTAATCAACGTATAACAACCATTAGCCTCCTTTCAAACAGCTAGAGCGTTGTTAATAGCCACGACTTGGAACTTTCGGTTACCGGACCTCTCCTCAGCTGTGGACTTTGGTTTGTACAAAATCAGGGTACAAATTGGGAGGATAAGAAGATGTATCCAAGCAGACTGGTTAGCGGGATTGACTAACACTTTGTCGAGGCAGGCTTTCAAGGTTCTCGAAAATCTAAGCCTACATTGGTGAGGTATACAGGTGACAGTAGTAATCTATTTTTGCAAAGCAGCGTTCATCAATTCAGGGGACAGGGAAGCAAGTTTTGTTTCCTTCTTAATCACCTCCGTAACCTCAGCAGAAACAATATTAAAACTCGTAAACCCTGCTGGCTTAACCACCCCATGGATGAGAAAGTCCGCAACAGATACATTGAGAGGTCCTACAATTACATCACCATGAACAACCCCTTTCCAACCTTTACATGGCATCTTCCAGGCATGAAGATGCAGGCACTGGCAGCATAACCACATACGAAGTTGCATAAGTGCTATCTCCCAAGCACGATATACATTCAAATCATTAGAGATTAAGTCTTTGCATATGTTCATGTTGTCATCCGAGGAGAAGTGTCTGTCATGTATATCACCTGCAATTTGCGGATGATCTAATTGTCTTCTTAGATGACGACTGTGAACAAGTGATTAATCTTAAGAATGTCTTGCTGGGTTTTCACATGGTTTCTGGTTTAAAGGTCAATTTCCAGAAGAGTGCTTTAGTGCCGGTTGGTGATGCGATGAATGCAACGGAAGGGGCTGCCGCTTTTGGGTGTTCAATTACTTCTTTCCCTATGAAATATTTGGGAATTCCGTTAGGGAGTAAGTCAAAGGCTGTGGGAGTATGGGAGGTTATTCTTCAAAATTTTCAAAAGAAATTGAGTATGTGGCAAAGAAAATATCTTTCTAAGGGTGGAAGGCTGATGTTAATACAAAATGTTCTTTCAAGCTTGCCGGTATATTACTTATCTCTTTTTCAAATTCCGAGGTCAGTTGAGAAGCAAATGGAGAGGATTATGAGACAGTTTCTTTGGGGATCTATCAACAACAAGCCTAGGAGAGGATGGGTGGGTTGGACAAAGGTTAACTTGCCAAAAGAAGGGGGTGGTGCAGGTATCAAAAAAATCAGAATCATGAACAGGTCTCTACTGGCAAAATGGATTTGGAGGTATGGAAATGAGGAAAAAGCTCTTTGGAGGCGGATAATTCACGGAAAGTTTGGAGGAAATGAGAAGGCTTTTCTTCCTAATAAAACTACAAAATCAGTTGGCAAGAGCCTTTGGAGTGGAATTTTGAAATGCAGAGACCATGTGGAGCAGAATATGCATATCCAAGTGCGGGGTGGAGACAGATGCCTTTTTTGGAAAGATGTTTGGTTGAATGGTCAACCTATAAAAGAAATGTTTCCAAATCTTTTCAGGATCAGCAGGGTACAAGATGCTACAATAAAGGAAATGTTGACTTTAAACAGTGGGAATGGCTGGGATTTTGCTTTTTGCAGGGGTTTGAAGGAGTCAGAAATTGAGGACATTGCACATTTGTTGGATCTACTTTCTACTTTCAATGCGGGAGTGGTCATGATTACAGAGTTTGGCAAAATGGGACAAAAAATTTCTCAGTTAAGGATTGCTATAAATCTCTGGAGGAGGATGGTTTGCTGATTTTTCCATACAAGTGTGTGTGGAATCCAAAAATACCACAAAAGGTAATTTTCTTTGTTTGGTATCTTTGTTATTATGCTGCACCAACAATGGACGGTTTGAGGAAGTCTTTTAATGTGAATGGATGCTTATTATGTAAGAAGAGTGCTGAAACAAATAACCACCTGTTTCTACATTGTGAAAAAACAAGAGAGGTATGGAACTATTTTTTGGAAGGGTACGGCCTACAATGGGTGTTTCAATATAATGTTAGAAATACAATCTGGGAATGGAGGAAAAAGAAGGGAAGAAATCTTAATTTGAGAAGTAAAATTTGGGACATAATCCCATTTGCAATTTGGTGGGCTGTTTGGTTGGAGAGAAATGCTAGAGTTTTCAATGGAAAGTATAACTCTATGGGAAATTTGAAGGACAGTGTCAAGACTTGCATATACAATTGGTGTGTAGGAACAAACATTTTTGAAGGAATCACTTTGAACATGGTGTTACAAAACTGGGAAGCGATTGTTCATTAGGGGTTTTTGGCTACTACTTGTTCTGTTTTTCATAAATTTTGTTTTCGTTGGTTGACAACTGCTTATAAGTTGTGGTTTGTATTGTGTACACTATCTTCATTACTTCCTTGGTGATGGAGTAGTTTTTTTCAATAAATTTAGCCCTTTCTGAATCAAAAAAAAAAAGTATCTGTCAGTTAGTGCAACATCATCCATGAAGTGAGAAGATGAAGCTGACCTATTCAGCAAACCAACATTCTGTGTAGGAGTAGGTGGCAATAGCAGACTACAGGTTGAAGATTTAGTTGTTCATGCCATGTATTCCAAACACAAGACCCTAAAACCCTAATAGGCCGTGTAAACCCTAAAAAAAAAGACAAAGACAAATGAAAAGCAGCGAGAAAAGGGAAAAATAAAACCTCAAAAGCGATTGAAAAAAGCAAAGAAAGGGAAAAATAAATAACTACATGAATAATTTTTTTTTTTTTTGGGAACATTATCTATATACCCCTACTATCAGACCCCTTGCAAAAATACCCTTATGAACTTTACAAATACCCCTAAGCCTAATACATTATTAAAATACCCTCCTTTATATAGTGTATATACAAAACCACTAACCACTATTTAAAAAAAAAAAAAAAAACTATATATATTGTCCACCGCCAACCACCACCGTCGCCAACCGCCGCCGCTAACCACCACCACTAACCACCACCACCGAAGACCACCGCCGTCGCCGCCAACCACCGCCGCCGACGACCACCACCACTGTCCACCATCGCCAACCACCACCACTGTCCACCAACACCGCCAACCGCCACCACTGTCCACCACCGCCACCGCTGTCCACCGCCACCGCCACCAATCACACCGTCGCTGCCACCACCGTCAACTACCATCACCGTCGCCAACCACCGCCACCGACGACCACCACTACCATGTGGAGTCAACTTTCTGAAGTTGTGTCCATATAGGAGGAAATTAGCTCAAGTTGTCTTCAACAATAAAGGCAACTAGCACAAAGTTGTCTTCAAAAAGTGAAAGCAACTAGCCTAAGTTGTCTCCATATATAGAGGCAACTTGCACAAGTTGTCTCTAAAAAAAATAAAAATTATGCACAAATAAGTGAACCTAGTGTGAATCGAACACACATCTTCTGACATATAGTTAGTTGTGCTACCATTGTACCACAGGTTCGCCACACCATCATTATTCAACCAACAATTCAAAAAACCACCATATAACACCACGCCACACCCTCCATCTCTGCTACTACAACTCTACATGTAACAGCTTCATGACCACAACCATCTATGAACACTTGCAACATGAGCCAATAGCTGCAGTCACTTCCATGCCCCTACTCAAACACCATCAGCAACACACAAGCAGTAACAACTTCTTGTTCTGCTTTCAATTAATGACTGGATTCATATTGAGTTCCTTCTCAACTTCCTAAGCATTAATCTACTCTCTTGACTTTAAAGCATGAGCACCAGCAGCACAACCATCATCAGCAACTCAACACAAACCTTGTGTTACCATTGCACCACAAATTCGTCACAAATACTCTAAGATATATGTATAAGATAATTTCAGATGAATAAATGGACCAAGTTGCCTCCGAACTGGAATCAACTATCTCAAGTTGCCTCTAATCTGGAATCAACTAGCTTAAGTTGCCTCCAAAAGTGAAAGCAACTTGGTCAAGTTGTCTTCAAAGTTGGAAGCAACTAGCACAAGTTGTCTCCAAATAGTAAAAGCAACTTGGTCAAGTTATTTCCAAAGTTGGAAGCAACTTGATGAGGTTTTCTAGGGTCACAAAGCAACAACTTCATCATAACAAGAAAAAATTTAGCTACCTGAAAGCAATGTGGCGTAAACTAATCAAAATACACAAACTCAATATTAATTTTGGTAGTATGCAATTCACGACAAACCTAACTCAACACTTTGCATCTCCTTAACGTTAGTTGAATCAGAAATGGCATGAGATATTATTAAGATGCAAAATATAATCTCTGCAACAACCATTTTTACCTGTCAAAACAAATTCTAACAAATAACATACGGAAACAATAGATAAATCTTTGAGTATACAAACGCTCTGCTAGTTGCATCGTTTGTAACTAAGTGCGCCTGAAGCAACCTTCAAGAGAATAAACGATCAAGTTTCTGTCAATAGAGAGGTACTAGTTTATGTCTACTGTTCTATTGAAGAAGCATTCCCGTCCCCTGCAGGTCCCTGTAAAGTTGTAAGACACGTAAAATTAAACTTTAAACTATTAATATTGTAGATTGTTTGCATTATCATATGAAACATCGTAATAGATTAGCACAATCAGTCATACTATTATTTTAAGTATTCAAAGGCTTAAACCAACACCAACAATCTGCTTCATGTGCTAACCACTGGTGCCAATCGTGCGATGAAAAAGACTAATAAATGTAAATAAAGAACGAAAATGAAGTCCCACCTAGGGATCCCACTGGCTCCGTCATCGAACTTCCGTACCCCCAAAACCTTCACCATTTCTTGACAGCGGACTGCCAACTGAGACAAAGATACCAATGGTTAAGCACAAGCATGCCATAACTATGAAAACATACTATAATCCAGGTGCCATGTAATGTTGAAAAATGTTGGTTAATCTAATTAATGTGCTTTTACTCAATGAAACATACTCTTCCTTTTAACTATAAAATGAAATTGATGACTGAAATCATGCAGGTGCAAATCTGATGCACTGTCAACACTATGCAAAACCAATAACATTTGAACACCTATACATATGCTCAGGAATCTATTTAAGTAACAACAGTAAGTATGCAAGTATACTTCTATGCTTAAATCACTTTGGTTGGTTCAATACCAACAGCAAACCCACCAACTTTAACAACTTCACCACCACCATTAACAAACGGGAAATAATTTGGATCAAATCACAACACAACTCCACAAGGACCACAACAAACCCATTATCATTTTATAAAAACCAAATCAAATGATATTGAACACGAATCAACTAAATCAATATCAGTAAGCATTTGAGACACAAATCAAATAGAAATTATCAAAGATTAAAGATTAATTTTGCTGAAATTTATTGAATCAAAATAAAAACCGTAAATGTTACCTAGTTTAAACTCTTAATCGATTGGTTAAATTTTGATTTAATCTTCGTTTCGATTGGTATTAATTATTACATCATATATCTTCAAAATTCGATTTCAAACTGTATCATAGGTTTTGCAGATCTAAAAATTGAAAACGTGATCGTTAGATTGAATCTTCAACTCGATATTACGAAATCTAAAACCAAGAAAATAAATATGATCTCTGAATCTGATTTCGAAATCAATTTTTACCTAAGAAGATGAAGAAAAATTGATAACAAGTTGAAATCAAACATATAAAATGTAATAAATCTTCTGAAAGTAGCGGCGAAGGTAACAGAGATGGTGGTGATGGCTATGGCGGCGGCGATTGGGATGGTGATGGTGGTGGGAGCGATGAGGATAGTGGTGGTAGTAGAGATAAAGCATTTTTCTGAGATTTGTGGATTAATGAAGAATGAACGATATTGGAAGGTTAAAAGAGGAAATTATATGATTTATGGTTTTATTAAAATTTCAATCATGCCATTAGGGGTATTTGTAAAGACTCATAAGGGTATTTGTGCATGACCCATGAATACTAGGGTCATAAATAACATTCCCACTTTCTTTTTTTATTAGGTTTGGTTCGTCAAGATTCTGATTCTAGCAATATGCAAATTCGCAGGTATTTTTCCCGTAAACCTATAACTTTTGATTCCGTTTTATTGAAAAAATTGAGTATTAATTATGAAAAGAGGGTGAAAATGGAAGTTACAGTAGAAAGTTCGGTTAGTATAAGTTTTAAAAAATCCTAATTTGGTAACCGAACTTTCTGAAACCAAAAAGACGAAGAACGCTTCGGCTAAATCAAATTTTCTAGGCATAACCGAACTTTTATATAGAACAAAAAATGCAGAGTTTGGTTAGTTCGCAAAAGTTTCTCCTTAGCTGAAATCTTCTCTGTAAACCCATGTGTTGACTTCGGTTAGTTAGCAAAAAAAAATTCCTTAGCCGAACTCTTCTGTACAAACCCATATTAAATTGAGTTCGGTTAATTCTCTTTTTTTTTTCCTAAGCGAACTTTTTTATTCATGTAGTTCGGCTATTTTTTATTTATTTTCTCCTACCCGAACCTCAAGTTCGACTAGGTTTGTTTTTTTTTCTCCTGAAGAAGATATGATGAATCCTTTCATTCCCTTGAGTGATCTTGAAAAGATACGTTTTCCCAACTTGATCAAAGACAAACATGAACTTACAAATTTTGTGGATAGTGCATGTTTCAATAAGTATCAGATTCTTCGAGGAATGAATTTCACTGTTGAGAAGAGATTCGATTCAGAAGTCACATAACATGAATATGTGAAGTTTTTTCAAAACCAAACTGGGGAAAACTTTTTGGTTTTGAAATAATTTGCCTGAGATGGTAAGAATTTTATATGCTAATATATTCACCATATTGACCATAAGAAACTTACCTTTGTAACCTTTGTTGGATGTAATCCTCTGTATGTTAACCGTGAGATGATTTCATATATTATCAAGTACAATAAATAATCACTAGATTACTGGTGTTGAAATTGATCATGATACCATTTATGTAGTTGCAGGAAATCCTACACTACACCCCTCACAAGAATTCATAATAATCAACACATCTTTTAAAGATTAAGAACAACACTTTTATTAGTTGATTCACAGAAATGTTACAAGAAATGGAAGAAAACAAGAATACAATCGCTCTTTAAACGTTCTCTCTCCTCAAAACTTTCTGAGCCTCTCAAATTGATCTCTCTCTTATGAGCCTATTAGTTCTCTTTATATAGGGTAGTTACATAGTGGATGGCAGCTAAGTTGTCCTTTAATTTCGGATCTGGCTGGCGATATTCTCGCAATAGTTCTAATGTTGATCTTCGCAAGTACTATAAACTTCGCAGGATTATCATGCTTTTCCCATGTCTCTGACATCGTCATCTGTTACGTCATTCTTTAAATTGTCCTGCGACATTCGCAAAGTGTAGTTGAAAGATTCACAGGAGCGTTGTTGTTAATTTCGCAAGAATTTTATTGTTGCGAGATTCTGATCCTACATCTTTCCTCTTCTCATGTCTTCTCTGCGAAGGGGAGAAGGCCATGAGAATCTTACATCCTCAAAACGCCGCAGCTTTCCATCTTTCCATATTCTCTTCCTGACAGGACTCTGTGAATTAAGTTTAACTGTTTACACGTGTCGAACTCTCCTCTTTTTATCAACACGTCCATTGTTACCCAATTATCACTCTTTCGTCTATAAAAGGGAAATCTAGTAAAAAAATAATATTCTTCTTTTACTTCTCTGTCTTCCTCGTCTCTTTGTTATCTGTAACTTTTTTCCTTCTGCAACTTTCTTCCTCTAAAAGCTTCATCTGATACTGCTTTCATGGAGTCATCAAGGTAGATATTCTTCTGACGTTACTAAACTCGATCTTATTTATCTAAATTATGTTCATCCAAACGATCTGATCTATCTTTATTTGATTTTATTAAATTCCCATACTTTTCTTTTTTGTTTCAGCGAAATCACTTCTAACACCAGATTCATAATCCAAAACCCTAATTCTTCCAAAAATTCGCAACAAAGTACCGTTGTAAACAAAAGGAAGTCTGTGAATCATAAGGTAGTAAGAAAAATTTATTCTCTTAATAAAAATATTGTTGCCTTTGTTTCTTATCTAACTTGTTATTCGCAGGATGGTGAAGAGGTTAATAAACCTCGCAAGAAGTCTCTCCAACCTAAGCTTTTTGATATGGTTGTTTCTTTTCCTCCACTGATTCATACACCTGAACCTCTACTTGTTAGCTTCGAGAATATCGCAATAAATTCTGTTATTGTGACCGAGCCTGTTGCAAATGAAACCCTTTCTTCCCCTGCGACTAATACTTCTCAAAATAATTCCATCCCAACCCCAACCATTAATCTTCCACAAATTCTATCTTCTAGTAACATGTCGCTAGCAAAGAATGATGACCAACAACTTTCTGTCATTAATACCATTTCATCTGAATCTCCTCCTTCTCCTTTTTCTAAAAACGTTATGGATGGTGAAGAAATTTTAGGCAGATATTTCGGATGATGTGAAAAAATCCTCTATTGATCCTGTTAAATTTGGCGTCTACGAAATTTTAGGCAGATATTTCGGTTCCGAAAGAATGATTTCGCAAACATCTTTGGAGAAAGAAGTTGAAACTTTGAAAGGGACTCTCCAAGCCAAGACTTTAGAATGTGATACTCTTCATCAGAAGCTTAACAATTCTTCATTGGACTGCGAGAATCTTCGCAGGAAAAATAATGAATTAAAAGGTATAATTTTTTCTATTTTTGTCTTTGATTTTTCTATGTTAATAGTTTTTCTTCTTTTCATACTCAATTTTCTTAAAATCCTTTGTTCGCACATTAAGCCTTAAATCAGAATCGACTAATGGGGATATTCAAAGTCAATCATTCTCAAGAGATTCGTGTTGATAGAGATGCTTGGATGGATCAATATAACCGATTAGATAATCTTCACACATATTCCCTTGATTAAATGAGAACCTTACCAAAGAGAACACACAATTAGCACAGAAACAAGATTTATTAAGTAGTGAAATATCTCACCTCTCTTATTTGTTAACCATAGCTAATTTAGCGATGGAAACTTTATCAGATGAAAATAAGACTTTATCTCAAGAGAAGCGGGGTCTGTTAAATAAGGTGGCGATTTCCTCGCAGCAACTAAGTATCCTTCAAAGAATGTATGATAACCAAGAACGATCTCTTCATTCGCTAAAAAGTGAACTTAAGGAAGTAACTGAATCATCTACCATTGAGAAAAATACACTCATCCAAGGTAGAATAGCTTTAAGTATAAAGTTAAGTCAGCTCAAAGAACAATACTCCAAATTAGAGGAATCCCATTCCACTTTTGCGAAGGAAAATACTTTTCTCCTCTCTAAAGAAAAGAATTCAAAATCTCGCCTGAAAGGTTTAGTTGGAGATAAATTTGATGATGCTATGAGTCATTGGGAGAATACTTGCTTGGAACTAATTCAAAACCTAATTTCGCAAAAGGAATGCAGTCTTTTTGACTGCCTTAGCCATTTTTCTTTTGTTGAATTTATTTGCAATATCTCTTTTGAGAAATCTTTGACTGAATGATTTTTATTTTTATTGTTGTTTCTCACAGCATCTGAGGAAAAGCTTCACTCTACTATCTCTCATTTGAATGCTGATTTGGCTAAAGTTCGCAAAGAAAATGGATTTCTTGCTGCTCATCTTGCCCATTCTCGCGATCTAGCAGAAAAGAAATATGACTACCTTGCTTATTTTAAAGATATGGAGATTAGAAATCGCGATAAAGCTTTTCTTCGTCAAGCTAATCTTGGTGCGCATGTTCTAGTGAATGATATTTTGTTGTCCAACTCTCTTCCTCCTGTGTCAATCAAACCTATAGAAGTAGGTGATGATGAAATTCCTCGTGTTGTTGATAGTAATTTTGACTATGAAAGTGGTCAAAAGGATTATTCTCAAGAAAACCTGGTAGATAAGGAAGAAGTCCCTCTTGAAAAAGATGCTACTGATGACAAAACAACTGCTGGTGATAAGTCTAGCGAAGAAGAAGCTAGAATTAATCAAAATGGGGGCAATATTGGCGAAGATGACGTAGACGGAAAAGATGATAATTCTGGCAAAGATAATGGAACTGGCGAAGTTAACACTGAAATCTGAACTTTATCTTTATTTTCTTGAGTTATTTCTTCCTTTTCTTGCGAATGATGTACTTTACGCTACTTCTAAAATTCAATTATGCTTGCGAGAAAGATAATGATGCTTTGTTTATCAATTCCCATACTTGCTTCTCAGTATCTTTCTTGCAATGAAAAAAGTTTACATGCATTTTAAAGAAATAGTTAATGTTTATAATTATTCCACTACACCATTTTAAGGTATTAGCAACCTACCATAGCTGTTGTTAAACGGTGTCGCAATAGGCTTTTGCCGTTGCTAAACACGGTGTCGCAATTTTTAGCAACGGCACAAGCTTTGTTGCTAATCTCAGTCAGCAAGCCGTTGCGAAATTTTTTATTTGCAACCACAGCCCGTTGTTGCTAATCTGATGCTAATTACAGAAATACACTTACCCGGAACTAGATATTGTTGGTTCTGGTTCTAATTTATTGGTTCTGGTTCTAGTTTAGCAACACAGCTCCGACGTTGCTAATGTTTTGCAACCACAAAAAAAAGGTCAAATATATGTTTATTGACCTAGTCAAAATTCATTTCCCCCCCCTGCAATTACCCAGTTCCCCATATTCAACATCCACACTGATATACAAACTACATTTGCCATACAAAACTGTATTGGTGAGAATCACAACAGAAGCTGCAAATGAAGATACAAAACTCTATTATATCACCAAAAAGGATTCTTTAATTGAAGTGTACTTAAAAGTATGAGTAAGAGATACAAATATATACAAGTATCATAAGCTAATAAAGAAACACATTATCTATTGTCTGAAAAATAAAACCTTTAGCTCCGCAAAGAGTTTCCGATAAGCTCCATGATAAGCAAGAACCAGATGGCTGACCTGCAGGGAGTAACCACCACGAAATGAGAAGTTGCATAACAGAACCAAACCCCTCCAAGGTAGAAGAAAATATAACTAAATAAAAACATCCATGTGAAACAGATAAAAAATCAGCCCCCCAGTAGCTTCCTTTGATGCTTGTTTCATCAGAAAAGCACGTGTCATCTTTCATTAATACCTCTTAGGCCTGGAATGCCGTCATCAGATTTCCACGGTAACTGTAATAAAGAATCCTACTGAATGATAAATATATGAGAGAAATGAAAATTTCATCTTCAAACACCTAAACAAAACTACCACTCACTACAGCTCACAAAAGCATAATTTCTATGGCATCTAAAAAATGAGAAACTTATCTGGATTTACACAGGAAGTTAAATAGAAATAACCTGTTGTTGATCATGCAATTTCCAGGAAAGGAACATGTCCGCTGTAAATAGAAGCCAATCAAATTGAAAATTCCCTAACACAACCTGTTCCAAAAATGTTAAGATAGTTGATAGAATTTCACACTCTCTTTTCTGCAACCTTTGATTCTTTTAAGTTCAAGAAGAAGGTGAGGGATGAAAACCATATATTACATGGGCATATCTTGAAAGTGATATTCTTTCCTCCAACATTTACCTACATCACCACCACCACCCATTCATCACAAAAATCAAACAGATGAGGCACCACCAGCACCAACTATAGACAGCACAGGACATAAGCTTTTGCTGATTCCTGCGAAACTTTAAGGGTGTCAAGTAACTCATATATCACATATAAATATGACAATATATTGATAAAAATAATCTAAGAGTAAGTAATAAGATTACATGAATCCATTGTCACTTTTTTTTTGTTTAATAGACATGTACTAGAACTGCCAGTTACACAAATATGCAAGAATTAGAAACTGTTGAATTATGAAAACCCACAAGACCCAATGGCTTAATGAATAAAATGCAAATGATGTAATGAAGATCTCAATACAGACTTACCGGATCGTACTAAAAATGACAACATTTAGTTAAAAGACTGAATAATAAAATTCCAAGTGCAATACTATCCAACATAGATTAGCATAAGACATGTGCTGCATATCTTGAATAACAACTTCCTCGACACTTGTTCGCAAATTCCCCTTCTGGATACTTGTTCGCAAATTCCTTGATAAGAAGATAAGAGTTTAGCAATTTACTAAACATGTGAACACAGTACAAACCATACTCACTTTAATCAGTGAAATGAAATACAATGATCTTCAAATTATACAATAAATATAAAGAATGAAGTGAGAAGAAAAGTCAGATCCCCACTTATTCTAATCAAATCCAAGTAAAAGACAAAATCAACATCAAAATGATGTTTTCATTCAATCACTTACATCCTGGAGTCGTAGGATATCCAATACAAAAGAGTTAGAACATGGGCAATAAGTTTTCAGGTACAATTAAATTCAGAACCATAATCAAGAAAAGATAAAGCTAGCTGCAAACGGGTAGATTATGTGTTCTTGAAGTCAAAGCACTTGAAAAATATTTAGGAGCTTACCTGATAAGGGTGTTCACTTTCTTAGTCTGGATATCGTACATCTTCTTGACTGCAACCTTAATTTTCTTATTGTCAGCACGGATATCAACAATGAACACCAGGGTGTTGTTGTGTTGAATCTTCTTCATTGCTGATTCAGATGTGAGTGGGTATTTCAAAATCTGGTAATGATCAAGCTTGTTCCTTGGTGGTGCACTGATATGAGGGTACTTGGGTTTCCTCGCTGTCTTCAATATCTTTGGCCAGTGAAAGGTGACTGATATACAGATCTTCTTAACCTTCTTCTTTATCGTTGATGCTCCAGCTTTGACTGCCTTGGCAGAATTCAAAGCCTGTACCTTCGGGTCGGAATTCTTTATAGCAACTGCACAATAAGCAAATGATATTAGACACAAGATCTGCAGCCAATATACCAAAAGAAGTCTACAAAGATAAATAGTTTGTTAAGGATACAAAATAGACATCCCAATCAAAACACAGTGGATACAAAACGATCATACTAACTCATAACTAAACATATTAAAGCAAGTCTACAGAGATAAACAGTTTGTTAAGGATACAAAATCAACATTCCAAACAATATACATATGTTTCAATTGGTTATCCTTGCAAATACCAACTATTTTTTGAACAACCATACTAGTTCAAAGCTAATAAAACTAAACAACATACATATGTTTCCTAGAAAATAGTTATCCTATTAATATCACATCGCCAATAAATACCAACAAATCCCTAATTATTGGCAGCATTCAATATGAAATTGTTCAACATAACATGATACAGCTGTAACCCCAAAAAAAGCACGCTTCAGTTTGTGCTAAAACCTAAACACACAAACAAACCATTCATAGATCTCAGTGGCCTTTGTGGAGTTACTGATACTGAATTTATCTCCCCGGATGTAAACTGCTAGGCTGGTTTAGCGAAGGTTAGCCTGAGTGGTTAAATAAATATGGGTCAGTTACTTCCTTGGCTAGGATTCATGGAGAGGTCCTCAAAATGCTAAACCTTAGTGACTGCAGTAAGGTTACTGACGATGCAATGACAACTATCAAGAAGGAAGACAAACTCGCAGAAGCAGGCTTTTGTCAGAAGAGTAATCGAGTTGCATGATAAATACTATGCTTATGTGACGAATTATTTCAAAAAGGATTATCTTTTTTACAAAGCACTTAAGGAGGCATTTGGTTCAATTGCAGTAAACTATGGACTTGATGTTTCAACATGTACTGTTTACAGATTTTGCAGTTGCATCACTTCCTTGTGCAGGGGCTCAAATTGCAGTTCCTATCCATGGGTGGTTACTCTCACATATCTGGCTGACATGGACGATCCTTTAATGGGTTGGAATCTCCAACATTGTATGTCACTAAGAAACAACACGAATGACTTGGAGGAAATGTTATATGCGCAAAACAATCCTAGGAAGCAGTAGAAGAAACCCTTGACAGGGTAATTGTGTAAAATTGGTTCACAAGGTGAGCTGAAATGTCACTTTAAAGATAAGGGTTTAGCAGACCATGTTACTGGATATTCCCCCTTCGTTATTCAATCCAATACACTCAGTGTTTATTCTTCACTTATGGAAAATAGACCCAATCAATGGGATTCAATCTTATTTTGGTTGTTTAGCATGATACAAATTCAAGAAAATATGCTTTAAACAGCAAATGGTGCAAAGAACTGACTTCTTCAGATAGTAACTCGTCAATTTGTGCAGTCAGATTCAGTAAACAACAAACTTACAGTTCACAGAGGGGACATCTGTTTTGGTGTCAAGAGGTGCGTTTTTCCTGGTTGCATTGAGCTCCTTCTTATAGCTTCTTCGTTTTGCTAAGAATAGAGTCAAAGGGTCTTACAGATGGTTATTAGCACATATGAAATGATTAAAATTACCATTAGAGAAAAACCCTTAATAGCGCTTATCATAATGTATTGATAGGAGTGAAAAATGATGCACATTCGAATTACCTTGGTGTTGTTCGATTCATTCATGGTATGCACAGTTATATTCGAAATCCTTGATCAATTACTAGTGGAGAAGGAGAATAGCATCTCTTGATTAAAGTCTTTCAGATTATCAACTGTGAACAAATGGACAAGAGATGTTACATTGCTAAACTATAAAATGTTTAAAGAAATAAAAAAATAAAATAAACAAGTCTCCCATTGAAGAAACAATACCTAGGGATAACTTCAGATTATAACATCACCACCTAAATTGGCATCAACACTAACAATTGAAATACACAATATTACAAAACCAACACTAGAAATTCATCAATCCTTGAAATAACTTGTACTACCAAATCAAACAAATAAAATAAAATAAAATCTTAACTGAAGTATCAAAATAAGATTCCCGTCTGTTGTTCTGGATGAATTAATTTCGTCACTACCTCATTCTTATGATGATTTCCACAACTAACAGCATCAAAAACACTTATGTGGCAGTGAGAAAAAAGATCCACTCAATCTGAATTGGAATTTGATAAAAACAACATGCAACATAGATTTTTATTCAAAGTACTCAAGTTCTTCAACCTTGACAAACCCTAAAACGGAAAAAATTATATTAGAATGAGGGAGTTTGATAAAAACAACATCCAACATAGATTTTTATTCAAAGTACTCAAGTTCTTCAACCTTGACAAACCCTAAACCGAAAAAAACCTAATTGCAGGGAGTTTGAAACTGGGTATAACATTTAAACTCAAATCGAAGAAAAATAGAAGAAGAAAAAACAGAAACCCAAATCTCACAGATAACCAAACCTAAAATGGAACCTAAATCATAAAACTAGTGCAAAAGGAGAACCTTATTATCTGATTATTAGAACGATGCTTCCAAATCTCACAAATAACCTAAAATCTCAGATCGATGCTTCCAACTGAAATCCATTTGCAAACATAAACCTAAAACCATCATATACAGAAAACAAAACGATTATTACCTGCAGATCGAACTAGGGTTGCTGTGGTTCAATCGATTTTGTAAAAGGGGGTCTAGAGCTGATACTGATGACTTTGTGCTCTTGATTAAGAATAAGTTATTTGAAAAAGAGACTAGGGTTTGCTTTTGAATTCGATATGGGGTCTTGAGAAGTGAAGAGATTAATGGTGGTCCTGTGATCGATATGGTCATAAGGGTTGTTGCTGAACTAGGGTTCTTCAGAGCAGCAGCTTGAACAAGAAAGAGAATAAAAAAAATGTTGAGAAAACTCTAAGAAAAGAAATATAAGGACGATAAGGGGTGGGAAAAAAAGAGTACTTGACCAGACTTTGACTTTGGCGTAAACATAAGTCAAAGTGTTCCCGACCACACACGCGTTTAGCATGCCTGAACAACTAGAAGTTGCTAATCGCAACTGAAATTTCGCGGTTGCGAAATTAGCAACAATAACCCGCCGTTGCGAAATATTAGCAACGAAACTTAGCACCGGAAATTTCACAACGACACTAGTGATGTTGCTACTCTGGGTTGCTAAAACCTTAAAATGGTGTAGTTTTCTGTTGGTCTTATTTTGCCTTCCTAGTTAAAGGTCTTATTTTGCCAAAAAATATTTGCGACAAAATCGCAGGACGTCCTTACACTTGCATGTAAAAACCCATTGATCTTGTCTTATCCGCGTTTTGTCAATTTTGTTGCGACAATATGACATGCCTAAGTTTTCTTGCAAAAACAAAGCCCCATGACATTGACGTCTTGCGATGAAATCGCAGGACGTCTTTACACTTTCATGCAAAAACCCATTGATCTCGTCTTATCTTTTTCCCTTTGGCTTCTTGCCTTTTTATAATTGTTGCACAAATATGACAAGCCTTGATACTCCCGTGAGCAAAAAGCATCATGACATTTGCGTCTTAAGACACTTATCAGCTCCCTAATGGAGGGTGCCGCCCTTATCTTCCCCATGGTTTCCCATTTAAGGATACGTACATCGGCCATACAAGACTAGCTCCTCCCATCCAGTCTTAACAACAACCAGTTGTTTTTGCAGCCTCTTATCCCTTTTTCCAATATGGATTATGGTTACGAGACTGCACCCTAAGTGGGGTTTTCTTCGGGCCGAGTGCATCATAGTCAAGACTTGCCAAGAATGGCCAGGGTAGTTGCATACGCCCCGGGCACTCTTGGCTCAACCGTGTACCTGGGCGCCTTGATCATACTCTGCACTCCTTAGAAGAGACCCTCGGTCGTCCAACTTAAATCATAATAGTTTAGATTGAAAATCCAAGGTACCTCTCCTAGATGAGATTTCATGGGCCCCAAATCTCCATGACTCAGGTTTCAGCAGCGGTATAACCTTATCCCTGAGCCATGCAACAGATACCACCTTATATGACGCACTTTAGGTCTTACATTTGCCTCTTGCGAAATTTTATTCGCGAACTAGGGTGTATGTCATAAAGTTTCGTCCCATTCTAATATGTCAATATTTTCTGAATTTCTATTGCGAATATCGTTATTTCTGTAATTGTTATAAAAACTTCCTTTATGCATATCTTCTTTATTTCATCATATATTATATCAGCATCTGGTTTTTCTTAGAATTTATTACTGGTAATATCTCTTTAGATATAATCTGTTCCATGGTCTAACAAGTCTTTGACCCACATCTTTACCCTCTGGATCCATCAATTTATATGCCCATGTTCCAACTATCTCCTTAATGATATATGGTCCATCCCATTTTTTCGCTAACTTTCCACCACTTTCTCGGTGATAACCTGGTGTTTCTCGCAGCACTAAATCACCTGGTTGGAACTCATGTGTTTTGACACGTTTGTTATACTCGCGAGCTAATCTTCGTTGATAATTTTCCATATGTTGTAAAGATGTTTCTCTCTTCTCTTCTAACTTATCAAGTTTTCTTAGAATCACACCAGCACTAAGATTATTCTCCCAAGCCTCTCTTTTTGTTGTAAGAATAGCAACTTCTGTTGGTAGCACAACTTCAACATCATATGTTAAACAAAAAGGTGACATCCCCGTTGCTTCTCTCCTGGTTGTGTTGTAAGCCCAGAATGCATTATGTACTTGTTCGCACCATGCTCTGTTGTACCCTTCTAACTTCTTATTTAATATATCTGTGATTGTCTTATTTATTGCCTCAGCTTTCCCATTAGCCTGTGGGTATAAAGTAGTATATTTTTCGCATTTTGTCTTAAATGCATTAAGCAATATTTCTATATTCTGCCTTTCAAATTGCTTCCCATTATCAGATACCAACTGTGCTAGAATTCCAAATATGCAAATGATATTTTCAAATATGAATGTAAATATGTCTTTGTCACGAATGTGCTGTACTGATTTCACTTATTCCCATTTTGTGAAATAATTTGTTGCGATAATTAATTATCTTTTTTGTCCAGACCCTGTTACAAATGGTCCCACAATATCTAACCCCCATTTTCCAAAAGGACATACATTGGTTGAGGATGATAAGGGTGCTTCAGTTGCATGTATTCTCTTTCCATGTCGCTGGAAATCTTCGCAACGCCTTGATACTTGTTTTGCATCTTCATGCATATATGGCCAATAATAACCTTGTTTTTTTGCTCTATATGCCAAAGATCTTCCTCCGTTGTGGTTGCCATCATCTCTACTATGCATCATTTTTAACACTTTATCTCCTTCTTCTCGTGTCAAACATCTAAGTGATGGTCCATTAAATGATTTTTTATACAATATACCATCTTTTAATTCATAATTTGTTGCGCGACTCTTTAATTTGTGTGCCTCCAATATGTTTCTTGGTATTTCACCTCTTGCCAAATAAGCATGAAGTTCTGTTCTCCAATCTGCGATATTGTCTTTTGGCCCTTCTTCACCACCTTTTACTATCATTACGTCTACCTCTTCTTCCTCTTCTTTATTGATTGATGGCGATAAAAGTGTATGTATCTTTATGCATCTCTCAGTTGGATCTGTCATCATGCTTGAAATTAAAGCATAAGCATCTGCGAGCCTATTATCCTTCCTTGATATATGCCTCCATTTTATTTTTGGGATTTTTGCTGACAATTCTTCAACAAGTTTTTTGTATTTCTTCAAGGATGGTTCATTTGTTGTGTATTCTCCTTTTATCTGGCGAATGACTAGCTGTGAATCACTGGTAATTCTAGCATTTTCTAATTTCATTTCTATTGCGAATTTTAGGGCATGTACCACAGCTTCATATTCTGTTTCATTATTAGTGGATGCGAACTCCAACCTAAATGAAAAAGCCATCTTTGTTCCCTCTGGTGAAATCTTGATAATTCCAACTCCATTACCTTCCCCATTTGAGGATCCATCCACCAATATCTCCCATCTATTTGGTTCTGTTAACAAGTCTTTTGGATCTCCTTGTTCTTATTCTAGATCCATCATCTCCTTAACAACTTCATCATCTTCTAATGGAAATTCTGCTAAAAAGTCTGCGACAACCTGCGACTTTGGTGAAGATAACACTTCATATTTAATTTTGAAATGTCCTACTTGCACATTCCATCTCTTTACTCTGCCTGATCTTTTTGAGTTCTTCATTACTGATTCAATTGGTACATTTGTTAACACTTTAACTTTATGTGCCTAAAAATATATGCAGAGCTTAAAGGTCGCATAAACTAATGCTAGAATTAGTTTTTCAATCTTAGAATAATTTCTTTCTGCGGCATTGAACGTCTTGCTAATGTAGTAAATTGGTTTTTCAACTCCTGTATCTACTCGTAATAATACAGCACTTAATGCATGCGAAGTTGTCGCAAGATAGATTAGCAGCTCTTCTCCCGATTATGCCTTTTGTAAAATAGACGTATTCGCCAGGTATTATTTTATTCCTTGAAAAGATTTCTCACATTCATCTGTCCACCTGAATTTTGTTCCCTTTTTTAGTATGCTGAATAAATGTTTACATTTATCAGATGATCGCGAGATGAACCTTCCCAGCGAAGCTAAGAGTCCATTTAACTTTTGCACATCTTTTACTGTCGCTGGTGTTGGCATATCGCGAACTGCTTGCACTTTTTCTGGATCAACTTGTATTTCTTCCTTGGATACAATGTATCCTAAAAAAATTCCTGACGCAACTCCAAAAATGCATTTTTCTGGATTCACCTTGATATTAAAGTGTCGCATCTATTCAAAAATCTCCTTCAGATCTTGTACATGGTTTTTAGCTTCTTTACTTTTTATCAACATGTCATCTACGTACACCTCTAATGTTTTGTGTATCCACTTTGTGAATACCTTCTCTACCATCCTTTGATATGTTGCTCCTGCGTTTCGCAAACCAAATGGCATTTTTGTATAATAATATAATCCTATTGAAGCGAAAAAAGCAGTATGTTCTTGATCTTCTTCGGCGAGAGGAATCTGGTTGTATCCTTTATACCCATCTAGGAAAGATATTCTATCATTTCCTGTTGCTGATTCGACCATTTGAGGTATATCTGGTAATGGGAAGTTGTTGTTATGTACCTATGGGCTTCAAATCTTTGGGCTTAACTCTTCTCTAGTCGTTACTGCTTTACCTTCCTGTGGCATGTTTCTTAAATTGTAAAGGGCTTAATTGTCCTTAGAGAGGGAATAAACAGATTAGGTTAGGGGATCAACGAGCATTGGTCGTTGGATCACCAGTAGAGAGTAGAGAAGATATTTATGGTGAATGTTTGTTTCTGTCTGAACCTAATAAGAAAATTATTCATTTGAGGCTTTATCCCTTGTGGAAGAGAAGGTTATTGTCTTTGTAGTGTCAACTCTCTAGTCGATTCACTACATTTGGTATCAGACTCTTGATCATGTGTACCTGAATTATGACAGGGGGAGGCAATCAACCATCGACAGTAAAACAGGTTGTTGTTATTCAACAACAACATTCCGAACGTTTATCAGTATTGGAAAATAAACTTTAGGGTCTAAATTCTGAAATTAGTTCACTTAAAGACACTATGGGGATTCAATTTGCAGTTCTCTGTAAGCACTTGGGTATTCTTCCCACTATAGAATCACCGGATTCGAACGTACCAGAGACTCAACAACCAATTCTTCGTCTCACTTCAGGTAACCTTCTTCGTCATCCTAAAATCGATTTTCCCCGTTTTGATGGTACCAATACTCGAGGATGGATTAGGAAATGCGAACGATTCTTTCATCTCAATTCGGTGGATAATTTAAAACATGTTGATTTAGCTTCCATTCACTTTGATGGCAAAGATGATTCATGGTTCTTAGATTACCAAGAGGGTCACACAATTCTTGATTGGGATAAATTTGTTCATGATGTTTGTATTAGATTTGAAGATGTTTCTTATGATAATTATGTGGGTAGCTTTAATAAATTATCTCAAACTTCCATGGTTGAGGAGTATTTTGAACGTTATGAATCTCTCAAAGATGTTATAAAAGCTAAGCATAAACACCTCTCTGAGGATTATTATACATTGAGTTTCATCAGTGGTCTTAAGGAGGAGATCCGTAATCCGGTACAAATGTTCAAACCTGCCAGTGACATTGATGCCTTTTACCTTGATAGAATGCAATAGGCTTCTATAAAACTTCAGAGTAAACGTTATAGATACCCTAAACCATTTACACATTCCAATACTTTTTCCTCCCTCCCCTCTACTTATAGACCACCCTTGTCACCTTTGACAACCATACCTGCTGCCTCATTCCCTCCCTCTAAACCCTTTGTCACACACCCCCAACACCTACTAGAGACGACCCTCTTATTCCCCCTATAAGAAGATTGACACCAGCTCAGATGAAGGTAAGAAAGGATAAAGGATTATGTTATAATTGCGATGAAGTGTATAAACAGGGACACATGTGCAAGACTCAGCAATTGTTCATGCTAGTTGCATCTGCTGAAGAATATTCCCTCTCGGTAGAGGAGACTGAAGAGGATACTAGCTCACCTACTCACTCTACATATGAAAGCTCACGGATTTATAAGGAAAAAACGAAGGCATTTGATGATAGTATGATTACAAAGAAACAATTTTGCATTGGGCAGAAAGTGCTTTTGTTTAATTCTCGCTTGAAATTATTTCCGGGTAAATTGAGGTCACGTTGGATTGGACCTTTTATTGTCACTAATGTGTTTTCTCATGGTGTAGTTGAAATTCATAGTTTGGATACAGGAAATGAACTTAAAGTGAATGGGCACCGGTTGAAACCATATTATGAGAACTTCTCTTCGGATGTCGTGGAAGGAGTTAACCTTGTGGAAGTGCTCCCTATGGAGGAGTCTTAGAAAACGAGGAGCACGTCAGGTTGACGACTTTAAACCAAGCGCTAAGTGGGAGGCAAACCACCGGTTTTGTATCTTTACCTTTATCTTTTAATTTTTAAAGCATTTGCATTTATCTTTATTTTCTTTGTTTTTGCATATCATTTGCGGAATTTCCCACCTTGGACTTTCTTTGGACGATTCAATTTTACATTGAGGACAATGTAAAGTTTAAGTGTGGGGGAGCATTTATATGTTTGTATAGTTTGTTTTATGCCTTTAGTAAAAAAAAAAAAAAAAATCCTCTTCAGTTGCTCATGTGCGGCATTCTTGTGTTGAAACACATAGCCAGTGACAAGCCCATGATTAATCTTCCAACCCAGCTGCTTGTAGGCTACATAGTATGTGGTTGTATTTCCTTGGGCCCTGAATGCATAGTTGTTGAAAATCAACGTCATCTCCTGGTTCCCTTCCACCAACGTCCTCGGTGTCCAGTTTATTGGCATGGCACTTTTGCTCTTCTTTGAGTTCTTTCACCAACATCAGCGTCTTTTATTTCTAAATCCACTTCTTTCCTTCAATAAGAGTCATCACTAAAGTTGTCGTGCTGTTCAGACAGAAAATTTGCATCACTAAAGCCGACATACTTTTCAGACAGAGATGAAGAAATAAAAGCAAATAATGAGAAATAGTTAGTCTCCGACAGCAGTTGCACCTTCTTGCCTTTAAAACACGTTTCTTCTTCTTTTGTTCAAAGTGACTCCAAAGTACCTAAATACTCAAAAACAAACATAAGATACATATTTTACAAGAAAACTTAGCGAAGAAATCATAAACAATATATAAATATCAAGGTGTTTTAGACACCTATCAACAGAGTCCCCCATGGAGATATCCCTGCATGCCCTAACTAGCTTAGTGGCGCAAAACATTATCCGAGTTCCAGGCAGGCTAAATCACAAAGATATTTTTGTACTGGTAGACATGGGCAGCACACACAGCTTTTTGGATGCTCGACTAGCTGAGCAGCTGCATCTCCACATTCAACCTACGGGTCATATGCTCGTCACTGTGGCTAATGGTGACACTAAAACGAGCTCAGATGTATGTCCTCAATTGTCGTGGTCCATGTAGAATTATGATTTTTGTGCTGACATCAGAGTTCTTCCCTTAGGAGGGTGCGATATGGTTCTCGGAGTTGATTGGTTAAAACAACTAGGTGATGTGATTTTTAATCTAGCCGACCTTCGTCTATCATTCTTCCATCAGGGAAAACAGATTACCTTACAAGGGTGTTCATCTGCACCTTCTTGCAGCATGATTAGTGGGTCTTTATTTCTCAAGTTTCTTAAAAGCAAGACACCAACATTAATTGGGCAGTTTTTTTCTCTCACAGCAATTCCTGTTGCTCCCACTCCTTCTGCTATTACTTCAGTATTAGAAGATTATCAAGATGTGTTTAAGGAGCCAAAATCTTTACCACCTGCCAGAGCATTGGATCACCGTATTCCTCTTAATCCAAATACAACACCTACTTCCCAAAGGCCGTATATATGCCCCTATGTACAGAAAGCGATGATGGAAAATCTTGTGCAGTAAATGTTAGACACTGGAATTATCCAGCACAGCAATAGTCCATTCGCTGCCCCCATTTTATTGGTCAAAAAGAAGGATGGCTCATGGCGATTTTGTGTCGACTATCGACGGCTGAATGACGCTACTATCAAAGATAAGTTTCATATTCCATTAATTGATGAACTACTTGATGAGTTAAATGGGAAGAAATTTTTTTCTAGAATTGATCTTAAGTCAGGTTACCATCAAATACGCATATATTTATCTGATATTTTTAAGACAGCCTTTCGTACACATCACATCCATTATGAATTTAGAGTTATGCCCTTCGGCTTAACCAACGCCCCAGCGACCTTCCAGGCCCTCATGAATCAGATTTTTCAACCTTTTCTTCGAAAGTACGTCATCGTTTTCTTTGATGACATACTTATTTATAGTGATTCATTAGAAGAGCATGTCTTGCATTTATCTCAGACCTTGTACTTGTTAAGACAACACTCTCTATTTTCCAATTGGGACAAATATTTCTTTGCTCAAACTCAGTTAGCTTACTTGGGCCATCTTATTACTTCGGAATGTGTTGCGGCAGACCCAGACAAACTTGCGGCAATGGCGAACTGGCCACAACCCACACATTGAAGCAGTTACGCGGCTTTCTCGGGTTAACAGGTTACTACAGAAGATTCATCCAGGCTTACGGAACTATCAGCAAGCCATTGACTGATATGTTGAAGAATGAATCTTTTCATTGGTCTCATGAGGAATTTCAAGCATTTACTTCACTTAAACAAGCTATGCTCCCTGCACCTGTTCTGGTGTTACCTAATTTTTCCAAGCCTTTTGTCCTAGAAACTGACGCATGTTCCAAGGGAATTTGTAACACCCCGTATTTTTAGCATGGCGCATGCTGAAAGATGCGCCATGGGCTGAGATGAAGCTTCATCCAAAGCTTCTTTGCATAGTGAGATGTGTTTGGAAAAGGGACAATGTTTGGTGCCAAGTAAGGCATATCGCGAGGGCATATTGGCAAAAGTCCAATGTTGCATCATCATGATGTATTAGGCCATATGGGTAGTGGCCTTGAGCTTGCAGCGCAATCATTGCACGTAAAGATTACGATGAACAGTGAAACGCAAAGATTGCGATGAACAGTGAAACGCAAAGATTGCGATGGGTGGAACGCAAATATTGCGATGAACAGTGAAACGCAAAGATTGCGGGGAGTTTATGAATGATTTTTGGTCTTCTTTCCATACTTGTAAAAATGTCATTTTTACATATATAGGGAAGGGTAGTTGGTTGAAGGTGCATATGCGGACTATGCACCAAGTGAGCTTCATAGCTTAGTCGTAAGTGTATAAATGATGCCTAAGGCTCATTTATAGTTGTGTAGCCTTGAGAGAGGGCATTTGATGCTTAGGCATCACTATTCCACGGCGCGGACTCGATGATGTATAATCATTGTGCATCTTTTACGGAATGGCCTACAGACCATGCCATTATTATTTTTGCTAAGCTATGGCCTAGCAAACGAGTCGGAATAAGTTGATTTTCCCTTCGAGGATGAATTACGGTCAGTGCTTGATTCCTTTAGAGTAAGGAAGGATACGTAGGCATCCGCAATGAGTTGCAGTATTTCCGGTCCAGCACGTTGGCCCCTCATATCATCTAAGCTCGGTAGCTCGAAGCAAGAGATGATTGTGGCCATACTTGATAAGGCTAAGTTGCATGCCAGTAAGTGGATTCCCATACTTCCTATCAAGCTACAAAGAGTTGGTACGCGAGGTGACATATGAAATGGCAAGGGATTGGTGCGGCCTATGCCTAAGTCCACGTCTTATGCCTTAAGTCTGGACAAGACACGGCGGTATTACGGTTGCTCAGCTAGCTAGGAAATTCAGTGATGAATTCCATATGCTGAGGCAAAGTCAGAGATGCATATGAAGTGCATTAGCATTGGCCTTATGGCCTTGAACCCTTTTGCAGAACAAGGGTAAGTTGGAAAGGTGTGGAAGCTTAAATAGATGAATCATGCTCCACGAGCATGCTCGCAAGGGAAAGTGAGCGTGCATTTTCCAGGGGATGAGGCCCGGATCGTAGCTTCATCAGTGGCGCACCGGGGGTGTTGAGGCCTGCGGGGAGACGCACCGAAGGCGTAATTTTCCAGTCCGTCACAAAATTGGTGTTGTCTTTATGCAACAAGGTAAACCCATTTCCTTATACAGTAGAGGGTTAGGTCCTAAAGCACTTTCCTTGTCCACTTATGAAAAGGAATTATTGGCCATTGTCATGGCGGTTCAAAAGTGGAAACACTATCTGTCCCACAGCCAATTCATCATCAATACGGACCACTATAGTTTGAAATTTCTTATGGAACAACGAGTTACTTCAGTTTTGCAGCAAAAGTGGCTGATGAAGCTGCTTGGACTAGATTACGTCATTCGCTACAAGAAAGGCCTTAATAATAAGGCTGCAGATGCACTATCAAGAATTCCTCACTCTCCTGTTGAATGCCCGGCCTTATCATTATCACAACCTCAGTGGGCCCAAGACATCATTCATAGCTATAGTGAAGACCCCTTAGCACAACAAATGATTGCTCAGCTGCTAATCCAACCTCCTCACAAGGCTTACTCGTACACTGCTGGGATACTCAGGTAAAAAAAAACAGACTGTATATTGGTTCTAGTAATCTGGTAAGGGATCATATAACTTAATCTGTTCATTGCTCCGCTGTTGGTGGGCACTCCGGAATGTTATGCACATACAATAGAGCTAAAGCATATTTCTATTGGCCTAAGATAAAGGCTGACATACAACAGTTTGTAGCTCACTGCCAAGTTTGTCAATGCAACAAAGGAGAAAATACACACACTGCGGGTCTCTTTCAGCCTCTTCCAATTCCAGAGTCGGCTTGGAAATACATAGCCATGGACTCCGTAGAAGGACTGTCATTGTCTAACAAGAAATCAGTGATTTTGTTCATGGTTGATCGACTAACAAAATACAGTCATTTTATAGCTTTAGCTCATCCATTCACGGCTATATCTGTGGCGAAAGAATTTCTCCATCACATATTTAAGCTTCATGGCTTACCATCGTCTATTGTCTCGGATAGAGACAAGATATTTATCATCTAGTTTTGGAAAGAGTTGTTCAAAGCCTTGGGTACTTCCTTACATCTCAGAACCTCGTACCATCCATGGACCGAAGAACATACGGAACGTACAAATGCTTGTTTTGAGCAATATCTCAAGTGCATGACAGGTACGACTCCTAGGCTCTGGTCCAATTGGTTGTCCTTAGATGAATGGTAGTTTAATACTAATTACCACACAAGTTTGCGAATGACACCATTTCAAGCCTTGTATGGCTATCAATCACCACATTTAGCATTTCCTCTACGGTCCACCACCTTTGTGAAAGTTGTTCAAGACTACTTACAAGACAGAGATCACATGTTATAACTACTCCGCGAAGACTTATTAAAGGCACAAACAAGGATGAAGTTTTTCGCCGACAAGCACAAAACTGATAGAAACTTTTTTGTGGGTGATATGGTCTTCCTTAAATTGCAACCTTATCGGCAAACGTCTGTCGCTATCCGTAATAATTTCAAACTATCTTCTAAATATTTTGGACCATTTGAGATTATGCAGAAGATCGGTGATGTTTCCTACAAGATGAAGCTTCCAATTGGGTCACGCATACACCCAGTGTTTCACGTGTCTCAGCTCAAACAAAAAATTGGTCAGCACTACACTCCTTCTCCAAAAATGCCACTCGTGGATCAGAACGGAGCTTTCTTGGTAGAACCTGCAGCAGTTCTCGATACTCGCTTTACACTTCGAGATTGACACTCTGTGACTCGGGTGTTAATCCAATGGGTGAGTGTACCTCCAGAGGACGCGACGTGGGAAGATACTAGTCACATTAAAGCTCAATTTCCACACTTTGTCCTTGAGGACAAGGACACTTAAAAGGGGTGGGCATTTTTATGTACCTATGGGATTCAAATCTTTGGGCTTAACTCTTCTCTAGTCGTTACTACTCTACCTTCCTGTGGCCTGTTTCTTAAATTGTAAAGGGCTTAATTGTCCTTAGAGGGAATAAACAGATTAGGTTAGGGGATTAACGAGCATTGGTCGTTGGATCACTAGTAGAGAGTAGAGAAGATATTTATGGTGAATGATTGTTTCTGTCTGAACCTAATAAGAAAATTATTCATTTGAGGCTCTATCCCTTGTGAAAGAGAAGGTTATTGTCTTTGTAGTGTCAACTCTCTAGTCGATTCACTACAGCTGTCTTTAGGACAAGCTTTGTTTAGATCAGTAAAGTCTATGTAAATTCTTATCCCATTATTTTTATTTGGAACCACAACCATGTTTGCTATCCACTTCGGGTATTTTGCTTGTCTTATAATTCCTGCATCAAGCATTTTCTGTAGTTCCTCTTCTATTTTGGGATGGTAAGTTGTTGCAATTTTTCTTATCCCTTGTTTGAATGGTCTTGCGTCTTGGTTGATCTCCAATTTATGACATGCAACTGATGGATCTATTCTAGGAATTTCACTCATGTTCTATGCGAAAATATCTTTATATTCTCGTAAGAGATTGACGGTTCTTTCTTCCTCATCTGTATCCATCTTAGTTCCAATTTTCAATATTTTAGGTTCTTTTTCAGTTCCAATATTTACTTATTTTGTTGGTTCTATTGCAGTGTAACTTGCTTCAGGTTCTCCCATTGGTGTTGGTTCTTTTATAATTTTTGCTGGTTTATCTCCTTCCTGCGAAATTTCACTGGGTACTCCTTTTCCTTCTTCTGCTCTTATCATGTAGATTTTAAACCCCTCTTCTTTCTTTTCCTCTTTCGCCATCTTTCTGCGATCTTTTCGCTTCTTCACTCGTCCTTCATAATTTTTTATTTCAATCTGATAACATAGTTTCGCACCTTCAATATCTTCCCTAATTTCGCCAATCCCGCTTGGCATAGGAAACTTGATGCACTGATGTAATGTTGATGCTACAGCTTTGATTGTGTGTATCCATGATCTTCCCAACAACATGTTATATGGTGACTCCATATCCACCACACATAGCGTTATTTGTGTTTCAATTTCTCCTAGCGAAATTCTCACTGTTATTTCTCCTTTTGGTTTAGTTGTGGACTTGCCGAAACCATAAATATGATATGTTGGATGAGACATTTCTTCATCTTTGTATCCCATTCCTTTGTATGCATGATAAAATATTACATCCACTGAGCTTCACATATCTACCAAAGTTCTATTCACCGCCCATTCTTCCATAGATTTTGTTGATTTCTCATTTTCTTTTCGTATAGCCGTTACTGTGATTACCAAAGGAGATGTATAGTTCAAATTTTCTTTTGGTATCTCTGCCGCTGTGAACGTAATTTTATGCTTTTCCCAATCCTTCAACGAGGATATTTTTTATACCATCATAATCTTCTTTCCTTCAAAATCTCGTTTATGTATCCTCCCTCTAATGTTTTCATGGAACTCATTAACCATCATTTTTGTGATTACATTACACTCCAATCTTCTTTTATTCTCATTGATCTTAATCATCTTTTCTCCAACTGTTTTATTATTTTATTTTATCATTTTCTTGATTTAAACATTTTTCACAATAATCTCCACAATCTTTAATCAAATTTTCTGGATTCACAGGTTCAATCCCCTTACTCTTTCTAGCGCCAATATATAGTTACAGGAAATCCTACACTACACCCCTCACAAGAATTCATAATAATCAACACATCTTTTAAAGATTAAGAACAACACTTTTATTAATTGATTCACAGAAATGTGTTGATGGTGGTTTTTAGTTTAGGGTTAAAATCGCAAAACACTAAACCATAATAGACAGTAATGTCACGAAATTTAAAGCAATAAGCATTTACTAGGCACATTTACTGAAACTTTTAATGTGTCTCTAAAATAATTACCCGGGTATATTTTTCAAAATTAGGGTTACGACGAACCAAACCCTAATTCCCACGTGTGCCAATGGCAAATCATGCCAGCCACACCGACCGCGCCAAGGCATGTCAACCATGCTAGCCGCACCTATGTGCCAATGGAAAATCATGCCAGCCACACCGACCGCGCCAAGGCATGCCAACCATGCTAGCCGCACCTCTGTTCCAATGAAAAATCATGCCAGCCACACCGACCGCGCCAAGCCATGCCAACCATGCTAGCCGCACCTATGTGCCAATGGCAAATCATGCCAGCCACACCAACCGCGCCAAAGCATTCCAACCATGCTAGTCGCGCCTCTGTGCGAATGGAAAATCATGCCAGCCACACCAACCGCGCCAAAGCATGCCAACCATGCTATCCGCACCTCCGTGCCAATGGAAAACCATGCCATCCACACCTAGCCCAAGCTAGTCACGCCATGCCAAAACGCACTCTGCCTTGGCCCTAGCTATGCTAGTTACACCAAGCCAAGCCAAACGCCCCTACCTTGGCCCTAGCACGCCATACCAAACACGTCTCGCCATAACCCCACATGTCGTGCCACCATGCTGGCCTTCCCCATGCGGCTACCAAATTGAAGCCAGGCGACCATCAACGGTTTCCTTTCAATCCCAGGAGCAAATCCCGGTCGTCTAAAGTCCCTCACGACTTTAGGCCCAAAACCCTAGATTGGTCACGTATCTAGCCAAGCTAGCCGCGCCATGCCAAACATGTCTTGCCATGGCCCCTCATGCCGCGCCACCATGCTGGCCTTCCTCATGCGGCTACCAAAGTGAATCCAGGCGACAATCAACGGTTTCTCTTCAATCCCAGGAGAAAATCCTGGCGGCCTAAAGTCCCCTCACGACTTTAGGCACAAAACCCTAGCTTGGTCACGTACCTAGCCAAGATAGCCGCGCCATGCCAAACATGTCTTTCCATGGCCCCTCATGCCGCGTCACCATGCTGTACTTCTTCATGCGGCTACCAAAGTGAAGTCAGGTGATAATCAACGGTTTCCCTTCAATCCCAAGAGCAAATCCTGGCCGTCTAAAGTCCCCTCACGACTTTAGGCCCAAAACCCTAGCTTGGTCACGTACCTAGCCAAGCTAGACGCGCCATGCCAAACATGTCTTGACATGGCCCCTCATGCCGTGCCACCATGCTGGCCTTCCTCATGCGACTACCAAAGTGAAGCCAGGCGACAATCAACGGTTTCCCTTCAATCCCAGGAGCAAATCCTGACCGTCTAAAGTCCTCTCATGACTTTAGGCCCAAAACCCTAGCTTGGTCATGTACCTAGCCAAGATAGCCGCGCCATGCCTAACATGTCTTTCCATGGCCCCTCATGTCGCGCCACCATGCTGGCATTCCTCATGCTACTACCAAAGTGAAGGCAGGCAACAATCAACGGTTGCCCTTCAATCCCAGGAGAAAATCCTGGCTGTCTAAAGTTACCTCACGACCTTAGACCCGAAACCCTAGCTTGGTCGCGCTCCTAGTCCAGGCTAGTCACGCCATGTGCCCGTGGCTACCCCTTGGCCCCACATGCAAAGAAAAACCAAAACCTAGCCAAGCTATCTGCACCATGCCTTGGACCTAGCCGTACTTGTCACGCCATGACTAGCCAAGCGCCCTTTCCTTAGGCCCTAATCACGCCATGCGCCCATGGCTACCCCTTGGCCCCACATGCCAAGCCAAACCTAACCTAGCCAACCTAGTCTCGTCATGCCAAACACACTTTGCCTTGGACCTAGCCATGCTAGTCACGACATGCCAAGCCAAGCGCCCCCGCCTTGGCCCTAGCCATGCCATACGCCCATGGAAAACCCTTGGCTCCTCATGCCAATTCTAAACACACCCTAGACATGCCACCCTGTTGGACCTTACTACGCGGCTACCAAAACGAAGGTGTGCAACGATCAACGGTTGCCCCTCCTCTCAAGATGCAACATCTCGACCGTCGAAGGTCACCTGGCTATCAAGTTCCCCAATCTCTACTTGCCAAGCCACAACAACGTTTTACATGTTTTCCAAAACATTCGAGACATCAACACACACAGGGGGATTCTCTTTGGGTATTGATTTGGTGGTCTACAGCGTGCGGCGTACACTACGCCCCTCATAAGGAAGTGTTATAAGGGTGAGGCGCCTAGTAAATATGGGAGTTATGTGGGAAACGTTCATGGGATATAAATCCGTGAGTTAACAAACTTTATGGAACATCAATTCCATAACGTTAACAGTTTCATGAAAACCAATTTCATGCATTAACCACTTTATGGGACATCAAGTCCATGCATATAGTTACCACCTCCTCACATTTACTTCCCCACTCCTTAATGAGACCAAACTGCGTTTCTACCTCGACTTGTATAAATAGGTCTTACCTATTTCCATTTGGACAACAAGTTCATTCGGACAAGACAACACTCAGAAATACTTACTTGCTAGCTCTCCTCGTGAGCTCTCTTACCTTTATAATAACAAGTCGTAGAAACCCAACTGCTCTTCCAGAATCAACTATTCTGGTCTCACTACTCTCCTTGCTTCCCTTCCCAAAACCAAACCATTCTCCTCCTCTTTGTGACCGAAGCAAGTCTGGAACGACCATTTCTTGGTTTAGGCCGGACTTGTACAGATTGATCTCTAGAATCTAAAGTACTCCCTTGCAGTACATTATTTAGGGTTTAAATAGTCTCTCACCTTCACACCCGCAATTACCAAAATCAGCAAAAACTATTTTCACCTATAACAATTGGCGACCACAGCGGGAGGATTGATCTATCGGTTATAATGTCAATTTTTGACCATTGGTCTCGTTCTTCAACCTAGAGACCAAGGTGGTAGAAAGATGATCCACCCCGACTCAGCTACTCGACTCAGTTACTCAACGGCTCAATTATTAGTCATGACACGACAAGGGATGACTAGGGACTTCCTAGAGGATAAAAGCAGATGATCCGCCCAAGGATCGATGGCTCGGTTATCAGACGGCTTAGTAATTACTGGGGACTTCCCATAGCGATGTTTCCCACAAAACTCAGTCTTACACCAGGAAGGTCCACTTTTCACCAGGAGACCTAAAAACCGAGTAAGTCTTACCTAGACAAGATACGTGGTTTACTCTTTCAAGTTTTGATAAAACCCGTAGTCATGATTCGTCCAAAGTCATTTATCAACACAGTTCCATGGTTTTCTTGGGATGTCTATGACACTTTTAATCATAATCAAAAATAATCCTAAACAATTCAATTGTCAAGGTAGCATTTATCTATTAACCTGAGAAAACCAGAAAATCAAAAATCCAAAATCAAAAACCAGGCGTCTCATTTGCCTTTCAAAAAAAAAAAACCTAAAGGTAAGAGGTCCAAAAGACAGATATATATTCAAGGAAAGTTTTCCAACAACGGATTGTTCCTCTTGGCGAAGGCCTCCTTTGTGCTCTGGAGATCCGCCCTTTTCAATTTCAATTGCCGGCACAATATCTTGAATTCCGCTTCCTGCTTATTCACCATGTCCGCGGATGGACCTTCGACTGTTTCGACCAGCAAACTTTCAACATCAGAGAGACCTTCAACGAACCAAGGAATGTTGAATTCGAAGCCCATGCACATGTCACGATGGAACTTCCAGCTCGAGATTATATCCTCAGAAACTGTATGACCAGTCACGTTGCATATCTCATCAATCGAAGACAAGGCCTCCTCCACACGCTTGACCAACGCATGTCGACTAGTGATCTTCTTAGTCGTGGCAATGTGACCGTAGCTTTCCCAAATATTGGTATATAGTGTCGCATGTTTAGTGGGCACGCTAAATCCACCAATCAACACATGACCCGAGAAAGGGGCCAGATACAGAGGATTGAAGGTGGCACCCGCAACTGAATCAACAACTTGCAGGAGATCCCTAACTATAATTTTACCCCCCGAAGCACCCTCCTCCACCTGAGTAATGGCGGCGCCCTCAGGAAAATGAATTTCCATGTTCAAATTGCTGGCTGGTGCAGTTTCCGTAGTAGGAAGTATGGTTACATCTTCGCTCTGGTGGTCTTCCCCTTCAAGATAATCCTCAAGAACGGTTTCCTCCTAAAAATCAAGATTTAGTTTGCTGCAACAAAAAAAAGAAAAAAAAGGGGGAATGAAGAAAACGTGGGGAAGACTCACTGATTCACTTTCAGACTGACTAGAGGAAGACTCAGCACTATTTTCAGAAGAACTACTCTCACCATCGCCAGACTTAGAACTTTCATCCTTCTCGGATTCTTCATCACTACGGGTAGGCTCGACGACGCTATTCTCAGTCTCGGAAAATGACACCTTTTGACCGCTTGCAAGTTTGGCAAAGGCGTTCGTGCTACTAAGATCCCGGACGGAATACAAGAGCGTATTCTCAGAAAAAGAACAAAAAATATAGACGTTCCAAGCTCAAATCAAGAAGAGATCCATACGTACCCACATATTGGATGAACTAAAAGTCGGCAGAACTATGGGGTCTGATTGAAAGTCGCCCGCACGATATTTAGATATTCGTTCCTTAACCTGGGGACTATCTGCATTCGGACTAACGAATTTTCGCTTGGGACCCCTCAGCAGTGGATGTTCTGCTAAGACCGTGGGAGAAGGCTTATCATGACGATTCTCTACCACGTCATTCACGAATCCCTACATAGCAAGAAACTCATCCTGCCAAAATATGTTATATTTGGACGTCGTTGATGGATGCCGTCTCGCGAGCAGGAAAGGGAAACTTTTACCGGACACGAAAGCACTAGCATCAAGAACAGTTGACAACAGGACTTATGGAATTACTGGCTGACGAACGAGTGGGACCCCCTGGTCAAAACCCTTATGCCGAGCTGCTCTATCGATGTTGTAAGAGGATGCGTTGCAAGATCCTCCAAAGAAATACGGCACGTAACCAGAAGTGCAGCTATGCATGAACACCATCTCTCCAACACCCAGGCCCTCTTCATCAGAAGACAAAAACATGTTCGGAGCATGAGCAAAGGTACTAATCTGAGTTATGGACCTGTGCACCGGATCCCATGGACGAAAATTAACCGCATACGAGTTGTCAAGAAACTTAATCAGTTTCGGACCGGTTTTTCGACGCCTATTCGACCAACATAATATTCTAGAGCCTCCCCAAGACTCAAGAAGTATGGCCAATGGTTTCGGGGCATACTTCGCGAATTTCTCCCACAACCATGCCTGGAGAAAGGCGGCATGAACATACGAATCCACCTTTATATGACTATTCAAGGCGCGCATGTCCGAAACCAGCTGGTCCAGGTGTGCATACATGGAACCAAGAAATAAACCACCGAGGGGAAGAATGACACCTTTTTCCAATTTTATGGCAAACTTGATAAATCCATGTCTTATCTCTTTCTTTCCCGAGCCGTCATCAAAAATATCTCTGGATAGCCATAGAGCCGAGAATGCCGTAACATGAAGCGTACTATTCTTCTGGTTTGGCTCTAATACGTCAAGAAACCACTGGCACACCCACCAGTCATAGAAGCACTTCGTCTCATTCTCTTTCGGAATGAACCCCTTTGATTTCGCAACTAGAGCGGCGTGCATTTCTTCTTCATCAGCAGACAACTTAACATCAAGATTTCCAACTACGAGAAGGTTCAGCAGTACAACCACACTTTCCAAAGAAATGGTCATCTCGCCCCACTTGCATACGGCCGTATGAGTGTCCGGGCACCATCTGGAAAAAAAAGCAACAACCCTGGAATGTCTTTCCTAATCTGAAGCACAGCAGAAGCCGCAACAGCACCGACAATTTGTGCCCTGGTCAAATTGGTCTTTACAGGTTCCTGGTCCATCATAAATCGTGCCCATTTCTCAAAGGAATGCAACGGACTTGCAGGGATTTGAAAATCGATAGAAGAAACACGATATTCTCTCCTATGAAGGCAAAACCTTATTACGCCTCCTGGCTGAACCGATCGATCCTCCCCTTCGCTTTCCGAGTCAGTCAGAAGGATCGACACGTAGCTGGGATGATTTATCCTAACTGTGGCCGATGTGGTGAAGAATTCATCATCTACGTTTGGTTTGGAATTGCAAAGGTCTTTTGGTACAGCAGAACTCTCCTCAAGTGACATCATAACGAAGATTTTCTCAAACAACTACAATGGAGCAATGCGAAGGGATATTATTACAAAAGGTGCATGAAAATTATTTTCACCCAAGATGTGAGCCAGTTTGTTTCAAGACTGTACCCTATGGCATAGAATTCTTGTCCAACTGAGGAGGAATGACCCACCAATGAAACCGTACACATGGCCACACCAAAACGAGGAGCAACCCCTAAAAATCTAGGATTTCGTGAGAAGACGGGGCCATTTCTATCACGTGCCTACCTTGCAAGGGCAGTCAACATTACTGTGGTATCCATGCCTAAGTGTTATGACAAGCTAGGGCAAAAAAATACCTAAGATTCACGCCAACATTTCCACAGGGTCATGAAAAGGTGCGCCTACAACTAGGGTTTACAAAAAAAAAAGGAAAAGGAGTTAAAGAGAAGTGTTGGAAGGCGTACCTGGGATTCACTAGTCCACTATGCTTTACTGCTATCACACGGCTGGGAGGAATAAGTAGACGTAAAACAGAGAGAAGCTGGCCCTCCATTTATATATACATGGTATGTGGGAGTTTGAACAAAGAAAGGATTTCCTATTTTGAGCCAAGAAGGGAAAAGAGGAAACCGGTCCAAGCAAAGGCCAATCTCCATGTCCAAGACCTCGCTCCATAACGCGGCCCCACTGTGCCCATCCACTGCCATGTCTCCGACCAAGACCTCACTCCATCACCGCGGACCCACCATGCCTAGTCTCCCCTGCACGTTTCACCATGTCATTGCCGCGGCCAGGACCACGCTACCTCTTGGCCCTTCGAGCCAAGCCGTCCACTTGCTATGCCCTCCATAAACGCGCCTCCCTCACCTTGGAGGTGTACGACCATACCAAGACGGTAACTTTCTCCTCAAAGCTCCACGGTCTCCATTCCCAGTACAACGTACGCAGGGCCGCAAGCCAAAACTCTCTTTACTACTCAAAAAGGTTAGTCGGATTCTCCTGACCATCTTTGCAATGATTTACACCTCATTTCCGTCCTTGTCTGTCACCATCATATGCTTACCTCGCAACAAGGCACCTGTTCCGAGCTAAGTAGGGGACTTAATGTTGATGGTGGTTTTTAGTTTAGGTTAAAATCGTAAAACACTAAACCCTAATAGACATTAATGTCACGACATTTAAAGCAATAAGTATTTACTAGGCAAATTTATTGAAACTTTTAATGTGTCTCTAAAATAATTACCCGGGTATATTTTTCAAAATTAGGGTTACGACGAACCAAACCCTAATTCCAACGTGTGCCAATGGAAAATCATGCCATCCACACCGACCGCGCCAAGATATGCCAACCATGCTAGCCGCACCTCTGTGCCAATGACAAATCATGCAAGCCACACCGACCGCGCCAAGGCATGCCAACCATGCTAGCCGCACCTCTGTGCCAATGGAAAATCATACCAGCCACACCGACCGCGCCAAGGCATGCCAACCATGCTAGCCGCACCTCTGTGCCAATGGAAAATCATGCCATCCACACCGACCGCGCCAAGGCATGCCAACCATGCTAGCCGCACCTCTGTGCCAATGGAAAATCATGTTAGCCACACCAACCGTGCCAAAGCATGCCAACCATGCTTGTCGCGCCTCTGTGCCAATGGAAAATCATACCAACCACACCAACCGCGCCAAAGCATGCCAACCATGATAGCCGCCCCTCCATGCCAATGGCAAACCATGCCAGCCACACCTATCCCAAGCTAGCCACGCCATGCAAAAACGCACTCTGCCTTGGCCCTAGATATGCTAGTCACACCAAGCCAAGCCAAACGCCCCTACCTTGGCCCTAGCCGCGCCATGCCAAACACGTCTCGCCATGGCCCCTCATGGACCTTACTACGCGGCTACCAAAACAAAGGCGTGCAACGAACAACGGTTGACCCTCCTCTCAAGATGAAACATCTCGACCGTCGAAGGTCACCTGGCTTGCAAGTTCCCCAAGCTCGACTTGCCAAGCCACAACAACGTTTTACATGTTTTCCAAAATATTCGAGACATCAACACAAACAGGGGGATTCTCTTTGGGCATTGGTTTGGTGGTCTACAGCGTGCGGCGTACACTATGCCCCTCATAAGGAAGTTTCATAAGGGTGAGGCGCCTAGTAAATACGGGAGTTATATGGGAAAAATTCATGGGACATAAAGTCGTGAGTTAACAAACTTTATGGAACATCAATTCCATAACGTTAACAGTTTCATGAAAACCAATTTCATGCGTTAACCACTTTATGGGACATCAAGTCCATGCATACGGTTACCACCTCCTCACATTTACTTCCCCACTCCTTAATGAGACCAGGGTACGTTTCTACCTCGACTTGTATAAATAGGTCTTACCTATTTCCATTTGGACAAAAAGTTCATTCAGACAAGACAATATTCAGAAATACTTACTTGCTAGCTCTACTCATGAGCTCTCTTACCTTTCTGATAACAAGTCGTAGAAACCCAACTGCTCTTCCAGAATCAACTATTCTGGTTTCACCACTCTCCTTGCTTCCCTCCCCAATACCAACCCATTCTCCTTCTTTTTGTGACCGAAGCAAGTCTGGAACGACCATTTATTGGTTTAGGTTGGACTTGTACAGGTTGATCTCTCAAATCCAAAGTACTCCCTTGCAATACATTGTTTAGGGTTTAAACAGTTTCTCACCTTCACACCCGCAATTACCAAAATCAGCATAAACTATTTTCACCTATAAACAAAATGTTACAATAAATGGAAGAAAACAAGAATACAATCGCTCTTTAAACTTTCTCTCTCCTCAAAACTTTCTGAGCCTCTCAAATTGATCTCTCTCTTCTGAGCTTATTAGTTCTCTTTATATAGGGTAGTTACATAGTGGATGACAGCTAAGCTGTCCTTTAATTTCGGATCTGGCTTGCAATATTCTCGCAATAGTTCTAATGTTGATCTTCCCAAGTACTATAAACTTCGCAGGATTATCATGCTTTTCCCATGTCTCTGCCATCGTCATCTGTTACGTCATTCTTCAAATTGTCCTGTGATATTCGCAAAGTGTTGTTGAAAGATTCACAGGAGCGTTGTTGTTAATTTCGCAAGATTCTGATCCTACAATTTCAAACAGTTTCATTGGAAAAAAATGTAGATAGGGAAAAGGGAAGGTTACCAACCAAAGAGGTTGTTAGAGCATTGCTTGGTAGAAATCGCATGCGTTGCTATCTCAAGCATGTTTGTCAATATTATTGATCAAAACTATACGTCTTGATTTCTAGTTTACTTATGACTAAGTCTCGATCTAGGATAGTTAAGTATATTTGAGCTCCAGACTCCATGGCGATTATCTTATGAAGACGAAGAACTAATCAAGGAACCAATGGAACTTCATCAAACCAAAAAGGTATATGGAGACTTGAACTTATCTAGAACTCAAAAGTCTATCTATCTCCTAATCTTGAGACAATATTCGTATAAGAATGATAATTTTCATACATACATATTTGCTATTTCGAGCCGAGTTTACTCGCCTATCTTTTTCTCGAAATATGAGTTGGTAAGATTTCTCTTTAACCACCTTTCATCTTTATCCGTGATGAAAGTCATGATGACGTTTCAATCTTGAAAATAGCTTTGATGACAATATTCGATTATTTATGTCTAACGACTATTATAACATTATAGAAGAATATTTCAATGATTGAAATGTAGAGTTGAGATTACGTAACCACCTATGGATATAAGCATATATAGTGTGTTCGCACATTAGTGTATAAATACATGTACCGGAAACCAAGTACGTGCATATGTGTGCATGCGTTATTGGTGAAGGAGACAGGTTGGGTACGCGTACTGGCGGAAGTTCACGTCCGCGAATTTATGCTGAGTTTGAAGTTTACGAACTTACAAACCAGTCACCTTAGGTACGCGTACCCATAGAGTTTTCATCCGAAATTTTTTGTTGGGTTTTCAAACCCAATTACGGTAAATCTAGAGTACATGTACCCGTACGCGGACCTAAGCTGGTTATATCTCAAATCGGTTATCTCATGAACTTAAACAATAGATCAATAAGGAATGCAATCTTTGCAAACCGAGGCTATATTTTTCATGAATTGATTCAAGTGAATCAAACCGATTTTGTTTCAACTGTGTCTATGTATAAAGATCTAAGCAATTGAACAACTCTTGAACTAGTTCTTATGAGTCATTTGAACTAGTTATGAAGAAGATGAATATGGTTGATATGAAAGTGCTCATATGGATAACCATTGGTTAACTATTCGTGAACCAACTAAATGTACACATTTAGGTACAGTTACTCAAACCTAAATGAAATACAGTTCATTTGTGTGTGTGACAAGCTAAGTTTCAATCTAACGATTGAAAGATATTAGCTTGGATAAATCGGGTTTTTCATCTAACGGTGAATATTGAATGCTTTGTTACTAAGGTAACTTAGACTGCAAACCCTGATTTGAAAACTATATAAAGGAGACGTCTAGGAACTGGAAAAACTAATCCCCACACCTCCTGTGTGATATTAGTTGGTTTTGCTAGAGTAGATTCTCATTTAACCGTAGGTTTCTTCTCGAGACCCTGTCGGTTAGCGACTTGAAGACTTCACTAGGATTGTGAATCCAGACAAAACTACTTCTCTTGTAGTTGAGCGATCTGATCTTACCATTTTATATCGTATGAGTTCAATTGAATAATTGTCTTGAGATTATATCTCCAATAGGGAAAGATAAAAAGAAATCACAAACATCTTCGTCTCATCGTTTGTGATTCCGCAATATCTAGTTTCGCTACCATACGATTTAGATTATTGTGAGGTGATCAATAATTCTAGGATGTTCTTCGGGAATATAAGTTCAGGTTATTGATTGGTTCCTGTTCACCTTGATTTTATCAAAAGACTAAACAAAACCATAGGTTTATCTGTGGGAGACAGATTTATCTATTATCGTAGACTTTTATGTATGATATAGATTTGTTTATTCAAGTCTTCGACTTTGGGTCATAGCAACTCTTGGTTGTGGGTGAGATCAACTAAGGGAATCAAGTGCGTAGTATCCTTCTGGGATCAGAGACGTAAGGAGAACAACTGTACCTTGAATCAGTGTGATATTGATTAGGGTTCAACTACAGTCCAGACCGAAGTTAATTTGTAGTAGGCTAGTGTCTATAGCGGTTTAATACAGTGTGGTGTTCAATATGGACTATGTCCCGGGGGTTTTCTGAATTTGCGGTTTGCTCGTTAACAAAATTTCTGGTGTCTGTGTTATTTCTATTCCGCATTATATTTTGTTATATAATTGAAATATCACAGGTTGTGCATTGTATCGATCAATTGTGAAATCCAACCTTTGGTTATTGATTGGAAATTGATTGATCCTTGGATATTGGTTTTTGATACCATCCAAGTTTATATCTCTAGTATTTGATAAAGACTCGTAGATTTCTATTTTCTTGAGTATAGATCAAATCGAGAAATAGAGATATTAACTCCTTGATATACTTTTTATTATGATTAAGTCTAACTGTCTAGTTGATTCTCTTAAAACTATATTTGAGTTACTCCATACATATTACTAATCGAAATATTGGGTGAGGTTGTTAGACCCCCGCTTTTTCAGAGGTACCCTTGTACTTAAAGGTTTTCGGGAAACTTGTTATCGCAACCCTCTTTGCTTGCACAAGAGACACATTACAATGGGACAAGGAATTTGCTGAATTTGTATACTTTCTGTTAGAAGGTAACAATCAAATTGATTTATGCAGAATGATTATCAATCAGAAGATCAGTATTTCTGAATCCTTCACTGCCCGGATGTCCCAAAGGAATCTTGGATTCCCCTGTCTTATCACCAAAATTTGTGAGAACACCATGGGGAAAAATTTTGGAGATGGAAAATTGACTAATGTGTTACTCATAAAGTTATTCAACAGATGAGTGGTAGACAAAAATTAAGACAAATTATTGCTTCAACTATTTATAGCAATGGGGATCTCATGTTTCATGTCCTAAACTTGGTAGACAATTAAACTGTATTCAGAGACAGTTAGCCTTAGCTACTCGAAAAGATACAGAAACTCTACAAGGTATCCTCAACATTGATAAAGAGTTTTGGAAGGGCGAAGGAGACCAGGATTCAGAACTAGAAAAAGAATATCAAAAGTGGTTCGAAGATAAAGAGTATTTTACTTTTTAAATCTCAATAGGAATAGACATCAATTTTCGATATTTTGTATAAGGTTTATTTTGAATAATACTATCAATATTTATTTATGAATAAAATTATTATTTTATAATTTTTCTGATTGCATAGCATGTGTATGAATGTTTATATTTTTGCTATGTGATTTCGGATTTATGAGATGTCTGATTTCAGTTTTTATTAACCTTAATATTCGATCTCATTTGGTGTAGCCCTTATGATTTGTGTGGATTTTTGATTTAGCTGGACTAAGTTCTAGCCCATGTTGGTAGGCTTTATCAAAGGATCATAAGGTGTTCCGATTGAAACTCATATGTGAAAAGTCACAATATGTTGATAATCAATTTATGTTTACATAAGTTGTGTTTAGCATAACATATGTGTTTCGGGTTTCAACTTTTGCTATTGACATGCATCAGTTAAAACAGATTCAACCTTTCTCTGGTAAGGTTACTTTTGTTGTTGTTCTTTTGTTCCTGTGAGAGGGTGACAACAAATAGGGAAAGAGTTCTTATTTGAACTTGTGCTTAATGATATCGGGGGAGAAGTGGTTGCGGAAATTGAGGTAACGATTTTATTTGTTAGTTAATTGTTTTTCCTATTTAAGAAAAGCATGTTTATATTGCATATATTTTGCTTTTGCTTAACAATATTTTGGTACAATTGATGTGTTCCATTATAATATGGATTGAATTATATGATTCAATTGTTTCCGGTTAAGAAAAACTGTGTCAATTTATTGGCTTATGATTTGGTATCTTCTTTATTTTTAGGTATCAAGTGTTTTTTCTTAACGAAATTCAGAGAAATTGCAGTGCTCTAATGTGTACATTTGTTTCAATTGCTTCCGGTCAAGAAAAATAATTGCAAGTCAATTTATTTTGGTTTGTATCCATTGTTTTTGGCTTAACATAATTACGGGATCATTTGTTTAGTCCATGTGGTTCCAGATAAGAGACACTAAGTTAATCCTGATCTTAGTTAGACTTATCAATTGGAGGATTCGGTTATTCAAGTCTAATCGAATTCCTTCACAAGAAAAACTAGTTAACTAACCTAGTGTTTGTCATATCTAAGGGGAAAGGTTTAAGTTATTTTTTGAATAATAAGAGCCTGATGAGAGAAATTAATAGAGTTAATTCTGATCTTTATTTTGATCTTGTCGAAACAAGCAATTGTACATACATAATCGGTTCAACAATATAATTAAGTATCTTAGTTAATTTGTTGGACTATAGGGAAAATTGCTTCAGGCAATTGTTTCCTTGATAACTTTTTTTTTTTACTTAAAAGGTTAAGATTTTATTGTAAAAGGAAAAAAGAAACAGGATGAGAAACGCCTAGGCGATACAAATCGGGAGACTAAAAAGCCTTCCCAAGACAAGGTGACAACCTGCATACTTATGCAAGAGTCAGATCTACAAACAAAAAACAAAAAGAATCGCCAGGGCGAAACACAAAGAAAAAGAGCAAAACAAATGCTCCAAATTACAAGTTATAAGGAACAAATAGATACCCCCATAGATAAACACAGCAAAGAACAAGAGACTAAGAACACTTGTTAGCTTGAGATCGTTGACCTCTCCCTAGTATCTCTTGATTACCTTCTTTGAATCTCCATTATTTTCATTCCAGTTGAGCCTATGAAGCTCTCCGTCTTCTTTTTTTTTATATATTTTATCTTCACAAGATAAGAACTTAAGGTTTTTCTCAAATTACAATCTTCAAGGTGCTCATTGTCTTCTTCCACATCTTCAATAGTAACTCTATCCACCAATGAAGAAGCAATGACAGTCGGATTTTTTGAAGACTCCTTTCTTCTATTGATCGAAAACCTTCTTTCAGTATTAAAGTCGTTTAACATCAGAAAAGGATTCTTTTTTGGAGAACATACTAGATTCACAATCTTTTTTGGTGAATTCGCTGGCTTACCAATCTTTTTTGGAGACAACACATGCTTCACACCCTTGTTCTTTCCCTTAGTAGGAATCCATCCCCCTGCGAGGCATCAAAAACATTTTGTAATGATCCGTCCCTACACCAATATAGTCCCCACTTTGCCACTGCGGTTATCCGACAGTGTGGGGTTTTCAACGGGATTCGCTACAGTTATCTAGCAGCAACTTCCAGGGAGGTCACCCATCCCATGATTACTCCCACCCGAGCACGCTTAACTGTAGAGTTTTCTGCCAACTCTGGATCCAATTGTGCTGAAAAGGCCTCGGTGTTAGGAAAGGACAAACCATTACCTATATTCCAATTCATCGGCGAACCACTGCCGAAATCGGGGTATTACAATACCACCACCTTAAATTGGAACCGTCCTCGACTCCGAAATATATATACAATCCCAGGTCTCCGATGTTCCCTGCCCATCATGAGAAGCACCTGTACCAACCCCGTCCAGCGTACCTTCCCACCCTCGGCAGGTGACCCGTTGTTGGCTCTGATACCATTTGTAATTACTCATTCCTCCACCGATATTGTCCCCACTTATGCACTACGGATATCCCGCATTGTGGGGTTTTCAACGGCGTCGTTGCGGTCATCCGGCAACAACTTCACGGATGGTCACCCATCCCTGGATTACTCCTGCCCGAGAACACTTAACTGTGGAGTTTTCTGCCAACTCTGGAGCTAATTGTGCTGAAAAGGCCTCGGTGTTAGGAAAGGATAAACTATTACCTATATTCCATTACATCTGCAAACCACTTTTGAAGTCGGGCTATTACACATTTATATTCCCATCGCTGCTGCCTGCATTCAGTTCCACATCTTTATTTCCAGAGGAAGTGCTAATTTTGTTAGTGATGATCTTTAAAACCCATTCACTTTGACTACTTCCTGCAGTTCCATTTTCTTTCATCTTATCCACATCTTTACTACCATCTGCAGCTTTATTCCTCTCAAAATTTGAGTTCACTACCACCTTAATCTCCCGATTCTTTCTTTTATCATTTGCATCCACTGAAAAACTTCCATCTGAACCAACTAAATTCAGATTGCCACCCCCATCATCCACATAAATGGAAAAAAGTCTACAGGAGTGGAGAACCCAAGGACTACAGGATGTTAGCAAATGGCGTGCATTCCCCAGCCGTTTCTTTGCTGAGTTGTTAGAGCTCCTTATGTCATGACTTTTCCCTGCCCATGTAATTAGGATAGCGATACCTAGGTTTGTTACTTCTTTTAGACTTTTTCTCCATCGATTGACGACCTTCAACTTGTTCTCGGGAAAACAATCCAGCACTGATGAAGAAGTCGATGTAAGCATTTCTTTCGTACAAGCGATTATGGCATCTCCTTGAATGAAATAATAATAATTATTGTTGATGAGTCCAGGAAGAAATCATTGTAGATAAGCAGCATGTTGATGAAGCGCACTCTTCTTTGGGGCATGGGAATATGGAGAATTTCAGACATCCCGAACCAAATTGAGATAGCGGCGTTATCAATGGAGATTCTGGCATTGTCGAGCCTTCAAATGATTTAGAGACTCCCTTAGTAAGTATATATCCTGTAATATCTTCATAAAAGTATGAAATTGCTGATTTGTGAATGAATGAATGATAATCCATGTGAGTATACGAGTAATTTCGTCGAAATATGTCACCAGAAAATTTTAGACTTCAGCCTTTAATAAAAATGATGTAGAATCTTTGTACGAAGTCGTATTTTCTCAGTATGCCCATGTATCCTTATGCTCGTTAAATTTCCAAGCTTTGGTAAAGAAGAATTTTAAGTTTTGAGAACGTTTAGGGGTCGAAATCGATGAAACAGTAAACTTCCAGGAGACCTTCAGAAAAAATTTAGCTGGCATGTGGTCTAATGTTTTGGCCACAACTCTTCGTTAATTTCTCCAATTACTGTGAATTTTGGATATGTTATATAAGACATCCATACAAAGAGAATGGTATATGACCCATCCCTATATTCTTCATCAATTGCTCCCAGATCGCCTCTTTGTGCATGACAATGAAAAATCATCTCAGGCGAGCTTGTTGTAAAACACTCTTGTTGTGTCTTTGGACCATTCGCTTGTGTCTTGAACGGTTGGTGAAGGATTTTGATGTCATTGATTCATTTGAGGTCAGGAACCCTTGATTGATACATGAGCATGGTGGTGCTTGCAGTGCCACCTTCTGTCAGTAGTAGAAACATTACTTCTGAAACCCTAGTCACGGGACCATAGCTGATGTTGCTCTCAAGAAGGGGTGATGCAATGACCATGGTTTCATATCCCGGTGGTAGAATTCTTTTTATGATGAATGATTAGCACATGAGAGTCTGGTGCCATGGGTCTTGGACTGTGAAACTGATCGTCATGATCAGTGGACCGTCAGTCCCCAGTATTTTGTTAGATCTCTCCTCTTCGTTTTCTCTTCTTCTGGCAAGACTTGGATAGAGGACCTAGGTAGAAAAATTGATGTAAAGACCTAAGTGGTCGAGGTTAGAGGTACCTTGATGAAGTACTTAGTGGAAAGACCTGGTGGACACCGATCGACTGTGGAAGTCATGAATCCCGTCTAAGAATTGTTGCTTGCATGTTGTATGCTTTGGAAGCTGTATGAACCTCATACGACGTCGGAATTCGATGATTGACCCAAAATTTTGAAGTTAAGAGACTGAGTTATCAAAGGAGAAAAGAATCACTCAATTTGGAGTTACAGAGGTCAGCCAACAAAGCGTGCACATTTGTAATTTGTAATCCCGTACAAAATTTTCAGATTTCGTAGACCTGACGGTAAAGGCCATATCTTTCAGCTCGTATCTCCGATTGATGCGCCCTTTTGGTATGTTGTAGAAGAAACATAGAAGAACATCTTTCGTTGAGGAAGTATTGTCCCATTCCTCACCCATTGGTACGTTTTTGTAAACCTATGGCCTGGAGCATGTCATATCTCATTTGTAGAGGCGATGAGAACATCTTGTAGAAAACTTTGAGTTGTGCCCGTACGTCGTGTAAGCTTTGAGAAGATGTTCATACTATCATATTTTCATGTCTACATATCTTTATATGAATCATTAGGGCTTGGAGAAGTACGATCCATCGAGTAAAACTTCAGAGAATGGATAGTTGATGAATCCGTATGTTGTACCTGAGACTGTTATTGATGCTGAGATCATGATTCAATTTTCTCCAGAATTTTTTGTTGATGCTGAGACCATGAATGGAGTTCCTCTACATATCCTTGATGATGCCGATACTATGGTTGGAGTTGCCACATAGACCGAAGATGATAGTCTTTGCTCCTCCATCCATTGAGCCTTTATATGCACGAACTAGTTGGTGGTTTGAGCATTCCTAAGGTGTAGGTGTACTGGGAGTACAACCCAAATTCCCCTGAACCATATGACTTTATTGTGAACTGGCTTTGTCAGTGAATCGACGTTGTTATAGCAGTAACGATCTTCATGATTGGTGAAGAGAGGAAGTTCATCAGTCCTGCAGGGGCTTGTGATGTAGAGAGATCTCGTTGATGAAGTTTCATGGAATCACATCAGGTTGCAATGACTTGCTATGTCTTGAATCTTGTCCAATAAAATCAAGTCCCCATTGCATGTTCAAGAAATTTGTGCCATCGATGGATGAATGATGTTGCATCTTCTTCATAAGTCTTGTCATAGAGATAATGAAGACTCGGCGGTTGTAGTTCAGTTTCGCTTTGATCATGTCGGTGGTGAATCAGTGTGTCGTCGTCGAGATATTTATGCTGAAGCCAGAGGAGCCATCATCGAAGGTGTACTCTTTGATTGGGAGTACAAATTGAAGACTTCTTAGATGCTTGAGCGCTGAAGTGTCATATCCTTTAAGCATCAAATGTCTTAGGTTTTATCGTCTCGGCCCTGAGTGTCTTTTGTTGATTTAACATCCCTTTCATTGCGGTAGTGGGATTCAACACTTGTGCAGACATCAAAGCTTTATGATTATGTAGCCCACATGGACACTCCTGCAAGGCTATGGAGAAATTCCCAAAGTGTTCTTTGCCATGCTTAGACATCATCTCAGTAATGAATGTCTCAATGCTCGATTCAGAGAAATGTCAGATTCAACCACATGGTAAAATACTAATGCGATGAAGCTACCATTCATAACATCTTGTAGAGTTGCTAGGAGTCCCCATCCTAGGATAGCATGTGAGGAAATAAATTACATAGACATGGAAGGAATGAGACTTTCCTGAGTGCGGAACCTCTTGATGAATATTTATGCATCTTTTGAAGGTTCTTGCTTTAACCTCGTCAAAGTTCGAAATTCCTCCAAGTGCTCTGATGATGGAACGTCCGCCAAATCTTCTGAATCATAGCTTTATTTTTTGGAGAGATGTGAAACCAAAGGCGCTTTGTAAGTACCCATCTTTTCAACGTGGATCCATGCTTGTCTGAAGAACATATCATATCCTGGATCTTCCTGGTTACGTGAAACTTGGTTTTTGTCCTGGTTGAGCCAACTTTCATTTTGAGAGTGGTGAAACCGTATACATCTCTGAGCGTTCCTTCATGGTTTCTGATTGATATGGGAGCATGAGTGGCTTCTTGTCGGGTGTGACTCTGAGGGATTTCAGTGGAACAATATTGATAGCGGTACCAGCATCGACCAATGTTCTTCCAAATTCTTTTCATCTGAGATGGACTGTGGTAAGCAGTCCCTTGTCGTGCATCTCTTTGTCTGTGGATGAAGGTTCAAGGAATATTTCCAGGATGGACAAACGTCCTACACAATGTAATTTGGTGTTGTGATCATGTCCTTCCTTTGTGTTTTAGACAGATAGAGCAATTTCACATATACGCTCGATCAACGATTGAACTGCTTCTTTGATTGGTTGTTCAGAGAGTGTAAAGGTTCTGACTGGGAGAGGATTCAGTCCACAGTTGAATCTATTGTGGTACAAGCATCTCTTTGAATATGTGCATCAAAATATTGCAGTTACTTGTTGGATGATCGATGAACCTATGAAGGCAGTACCTGGGATTCTCCATTCCTTCTTCAGTTGGCTCTCTCCTGATGAACGACAATATGATTGCACCATCTTGAACCCAGACTTCCAGTAACTCGATCACTCCTTCATGAGAAGAGAGAAGTTTGAGTCTGTCTGATCATTTCCCCGTTCGTTGATGCCGGGTCGAGATTTGTGCATTTCAGGATTGGTTATCTTTTCAATGCGCCTTCAGAGGAGCTTGGGATATTGTAGAAGTGCTCTGATGCTGTGTCTCGGCTTTCCTTTCATTCCTTTCAGCAACAACAACGTTTGTTAAAGGCTGAAGATTGTACTGATTGTTGACTAGGCGTCGGCTGCTTCGAGGTTTCTCCACCTTGCAGACTTTGCTCTTTCCAGTAAAATAGGTGTAGTAGTCGCTGATCGTTTGGATGCTTCATGAAGCTCTAAGAAAGTATGGAATCAAAGATTTTCTAGCAAGGCTTTATAGATTCTGTTGACGCACAAGTCCACCAGTTGTTGTTCAGTGACATTCGGGCCATGATAATCCAAGCTTGGACTCCGAAACTCTTCACATAATCGTTGGGATGTTCATTGCTCTTCTGAGAAATTCTTCCTAAGTTGGAGAGAGTAATATGCTCTGATATGAAGAAGTATTTATTGTAGAAGGCATTAACCATTTCTCCCCAACTAGCGATACTCTCAGGTGCAATGTTGTTGTACCAGGTGTATGCTCTGCCTGTCAGATATTTTGAGAATTCCTTCAGACAGACGACATGGTTGTGATCGTTCTCTCCTAGTGCCTCTAGGAATCGAGAGACGTGTTCTCGAGCGTTCCCTATTCCGTTGTACAACGTGAATGTTGGGTAAGTGTAGACCTTCAGGAAAGGAATTCTTTGCGTAGCAGCAGGATATGGAGGTTGATGACGATGAACAAATGATGATTTGTCTATTCCTCAATCCTCCATGAAGCGTTTCAGGTCTTCACGAGTGATGAAGCCTGCAGGTTCCTTTGTTGGTGGGTTATCTGCAACTTTGTGCACCTCATCATCATCTACTACATGGATCGGAATGACTTCAAGATCAGCAGCCGGAGATGTTTCTTTGGATTTTCCTTTCTTCTGAGCTTTCTCTGACATCTTGTCAGTGAGAGTTTTGAGATAATTGCAAAGTTCCTTATGAGTGTTGGCCATGTCAATCACAAGAGTTTCTTGCACCTTCATGATATTACCTATGGTAGGTGGATTTCTTTTAATTTCTTCAGGAAACCTGGATTGTCTCCGGTGTTGGTTTGCGGAGGAGTGGTATCACCAACACTGATGTTGTAAGCAAGAGTAGTTTCTGAAGTACCACCATTATTGCTAGTTCTAGCGTTGTTTGGGTTAGGATTTGTAAGAGCTTGACTTAAGATCAACCATTTTGTGAAAGTTTGAGATTGCAACCGAGAGATTAATCTCCCACTGTGGTCGCCAATCTGTAGATGGGGAAAAACGGTTCGCTGGTTTTTTAGGAAAGTGAAGAGTCGAGTGTGTTGTCGAGACTCCTCGAACCGGGCAAACTGCTTAACCTCACACAGATGCACTGCAAAGGGAGTGCTTAGATTCGAGAGATCAATCTGCAGGACTCCGGCCTAAACCAAGTCAATGGTCGTTCCAGAGTCAATTCGGTCGCAAAGAGGGAGATCGGTTGATCTGTAGGAGGGAAGCTGAGAAATTATGTGGGATCAGTGATGATCAAGGATTGTAGATGTGTTGTGGGTTTCTGAAATAATTGGTAAACTGTGGAGTTCTGATAAGTTCTGAAGGATTGATGAATTCTTGAGAGTAGTTACTCGAGAAATTCTGTGTAGACTGAAAATGTTGCCTTTAATGATCGTGCATTGTCCTCAACCATGGATTCAGAGGATTATTTATACTGTCAGAGTTGTGAACACCTTGATCCCTGTAAGTGTGACGGTTTCATTAGTGGAAGAGTGGGCAAGAGGAAGATCGTGGAAAAGTTAGTTCCATGTCGTGTGGAGACTTGACGGATCATGCACCCACTACTCTGTTAACTCCTTCAACCATTTACACAACTTACGCACATTTCTCTTCATGGGTGAATCCACGTGTTGTAGGCCACCAGACCAAAACCCTAGTTGTTATCCTCCAATTTGTGACGTGATTTATGTCTCACGAATCGTGGAGTCTACATGACAGACGTGTATTTAGTTTGTCAGTTGTTGTTGATTGATTAGGCAATGAGCCTAGGTTTTGTTGAACCGAGCATGTTTGACAAATGCTCAGTGATTCATGAACATTAATGTTGGTCGTCTGAGCAAATGTTATAAATTCAACAAGTTGTTGAATATTGATGAGTTACTGAATATATGTGGATTATTCGAGCAACTTGAGCAAGTATTGCTTGATTCGGAGAAATACTGATAAATTACTAAATACCGATAGTTGGGTCAATATTCGAGCAGCTAGCAAGTATTGCTCAATTCGACGAATTACTGAATATGGAGAATTTGACGAGCAACTGAGCAAGTATTGCTTAATTCGTCAAATTAACAAATGTTGATAATTTGACGTGCAATTGAGCAAGTGTTTCTCAATTCGACAAATTACTAACAATTTATTAAATATTGATAGCTGGATAAATATTTGAGCGACTGAGCAAAGTTGCTCAATTCGATAAAATATTTACTGGTGACGTGATCCAACAAAATATAAAAATATTGGTAGATTATCAGATATTATAAAATTAATCCTTATGAATCAACATATAAATTTATTTGGTGTGTGAACTTGCTCGGAATGATGATTTGTTGAGCGTTTGTTCGGAAACCCTAATTTTGATGAATTGCTCATTATTCGACGAATTGCTGAAAATAGGTCATGAGAAAAAGAGGGACCGGCCCCACGGACCATGGACGTCCATGTGATGCCTAGTTGCTCGAGTGAGCGTGTACCAGGGTTCTCAGTTGGAGAGTTGGTGAAGGAATGATGATTAAGTGCCGGTTTCATCATTTATTGAATTATTGCTGGGTTCAACATTAGGTGATGAATCTTAGTTATGAAAGATGGGACCGACCAAGAGAGCATGGGACCGGATCTTGGTGGTCACGGGACTATATGTTGTCCGTTTGAGCAATCCCCAGGTTGGTTGGAGAGAGTTTGGGCCCAATACGAGCAATTCAGCAAATTAGGTCAGAATTATGAAAACATGTGGGACCGGCTTTGTGCAAGCCCTAGGAATAACCTTGGTCGAGCATGTGCGTGTTTCCATGGTGTCTGTGTCTCCGTACTGAGAGTTTTAGTATTTTTTTATTTGCGCTCGAGCAACATTGTGAATTTTCAGAAGAGTTTCATCTTGACTGAAATTTTTGATTTTGTTGGAATGAGCATGTATGCTCAATTGATCAATATTTTGTAAATATTAAAATAAGAGTATTTTAACATCTAAATTTGCCGTGAGAGGCTAGCCGGTCACGTGACCATGTTGGCTCTTGAATTTTCATGATTTGAGCAAAATTTGAGAAATTATGAAGAAATCATGATTTTCGCTCAAACCAAGGAGTTTCATGAATTCAAGAAAAATAATAATTATAAAAGACTAGGGATTGCAGGGTGTGGGACCGGCTACAGCTAGGGCATGGCTGGCCAGCCATGTTGCCCGGTCCGGCACTTCTTTCCCTATTTTATAATATTATTTTCATGACTCCGTGATATTATGAAGAATCCATGAGTTTTGTTGAAACGAAGGAGTTTCGTGAAATTGGGGAATAATGATTATAATAGGCTAAGGATTGTAAGGTGCGGGACCGGCCACGACTAGGGCATGGTCGGACGGCCATGTTGCCCAGTCCCGCACAACTTTCCTTATTTTATAATATTATTATTTTTCATGAATCCGTGAAGTTATGGGGAATTCATGAATTTTGTAAAAACAAGGAAAGTTTCTAAAATCAAGGAGTTTTTTCTAGAGTTCATGAAATAACAAAATAGGGCAAAATAATAAGAGAAGCATGGGGACCGGCCACGGCTAGGGCATGGCCGTCCGGCGGGCCCGACCCCTGGGTGCTCCTTATTATTTTATTAATATTTGTTGTTTTCTCCTGTTTTGCGTAGGATTCCTCATCTATTCATGTTTTTGGATGCTCGTTCGTGCATCCGGGTGCTCAGTTGTGCATCATTGTCGAGTACACTTACACCATTTTTCATGGGGCTTACCCATGGATGGTCTAGATGCCCGATTATTGAGTATTTATTGCTAATCCATGAAATTCAGTGTAACATAATTCATGAAACGAGACAATAAAATAAGTAGTTATTTATTATCAATTCATAGGATCAGCTGTCGATTCGACCATGAACTCGGAATAATAAAATAAGCATTACCATTCCATGGAATCGTGGATTCGACCATAGAATCGGAGTAATAAAATTATCTATTACCATTTCATAAGATTAGCAGTTAATTCGATCATGAAATCGGAGTAATGAGATAAATTGTTGTTGCCATTCCGTGAGATCAAGTCGATTCGATCATGGAATCAGAGCCAATGTTATTTCCATTCCATGGGATCAGGCCGTGGATTCGAACATGAAATCGGAGCAACTGTTATTGTCATTCCATGGGATCGGGTCGTGGATTCGACCATGGAATAGGAGCAATTGTTATTGCCATTCCATGGGATCAGACCGTGGATTCGACCATGGAATATGAGAAATTGTTATTGACATCCCATGGGATCAGGCCGTGGATTCAACCATGGAATATGAGAAAATTTTATTGCCATTCCATGGGATCAGGCCGTGGATTCAACCATGGAATAGGAGCAACTGTTATTTCCATTCCATGGGATCAGGCCGTGGATTCGACCATGGAATAGGAGCAATTGTTATTGCCATTCCATGGGATCAGGTCGTGGATTCGACCATGGAATAGGAGAAAGTATTATTGTTATTCCATGGGATCAGGCCGTGGATTCGACCATGGAATAGGAGCAATAACATATTATTCTGGTAATTCAGTGGTGAATGTCACGGCAGAATTAATCTATGTGCATAGTCAGGAGATGGCTAATCCTGAGGGTGCTCTCAGACTCTACAGAGAACACCCGAGTCTATACACGTCGCTCTACATATTCATGATCAGTGAGTGTCATTGTCCTGAAGGCGTTGTTGCTCTTAATCTGACGAAGAACCGCACAATCGTTCTTCTATGTAGAGGGGGTCGCTCTCATGTAGTCAGGGAACAGTGAGTATCACCGACGTTGTAAAGGCATTAAGCCCTCTCAATAAACAATTATGTAGGAGGACCGCCCAATTCTATTATTCTACATAGAGGGCACAATGAAATGCCAAGGATCGAACGCTCAGCTAGTGGAGGCTTTCGAAAGACATATTCATCATGTCTTCGTAAAATATGAATCGTCACATGCGTGAAGCCGTATCAGAAACATGCAGTATCATGATTTTACGGTTTTGACCTTTGTTGAAAATCCACCATCAACAGTAGCCAAAGATGCAGCTTTGAAGCCAACGTCCCACGGCCAAGACGAATTTACGCAAAGGGAAATGCAAGGATCACGGATTCCTCATGCCTTCCGCTAAAGGTTAGCCAAATATTCCTGATAATCTCTTCGTGACTTGTTGTTTCGATTTTATACTCAAGGATCACGGATTCCTCATGCTTACCCCGCAACAATGCCATTGTTCCGAGCTAAGCAAGGGACTTAATGTTGATGGTGGTTTTTATCTTAGGGTTAAAATCGTAAAACCTTGCATCTAATGTGACGTCACTCTGCAAGAAAATAGAGTCACGTGTGCTAACAAATCTACTGGCAAATTTATTGAGCTGCTCAATATACTTACATGAAATTTATCCAAACTAGCGAATGTAGCAACCATCCCAGATGTTATGTATATTTCGGCGCCTCATGTATATTCACTTAATATAAGTTCTTTTGAATGCCTTATATGCTATGTTCTCTGACTGAACTCTTAATGTTGATATGGCATGACGATTTGTGTTCACTCGCAGCAGAGTAGCACAAATCTCCAAATATCAAAGATAAGATCTTTGCATAAGGTATTCAATCAGAAAATCATGCTGCTCTCTGGCAATAAACTTGCAGAAGTTAGGGTTTCGCATCTCACGCAATATATCAGACCTTGCTTGTCAAAACTAATCCTAAACAAACTAAACAATTAATCCGCCATGGATCGGCAGGTGTAACCTCGCCCAGAATAAGAAAAACAGGGAGCCGAAACATCATAGGGAGGCGTGGCCATGACTTAGGCCAACTGGCGCCACTGGCCACGCCCCATCCTAAACCGGCCTTATTTCACATTGACAAATCAGGTTTCCCTAAATGCTCCACATATATTATGGATGAGACCGGCCCCATGATGCTTGTCGGCCCTACTTCTAATTGACCGATCAGGTCACTCTAAAGCCGCCACACTCTCACCAGAAGTGTGGTCGCGCCTTATGTTTGGCCGACCCCCTTTTGTGGCCAATCAAGTTGCTCTAAACTTGCCACCATACATTAAAGACCAAACGCACCCTGCCGTGATACCATGCTAAAACTAATAAGCCAAACGTACTCTACCACGACAACATATCGATCGGCATGCCAACATGCCACTCTACCGTGGTAACCTTCCATAAATATCCACCCACGGCAATTCCTACTCTCGTGGACGTTTTCACACTATGGCCTTGCCATGGCGCCATTTGCAAAAAAGTAGCGCCATGCCTCAGCCACGTGCCACGTGCAGTAATTAGGGTTTTGACATGCGAAACCCTAATTTGGGTAAACTGCTACCAAAACCAAATAACGTTTCCCAGAGAAATGGCCATGCCACATGTGGGTCCGAGTCCACATCGCCTGGCCACACCAAGCCCTAATTCTTCCACGGAGCCTTATCCACGCCAAGCCCTAATTCTTCAATGGCGCCTTGGCCATGCCAAACCCTAATTCTTCCATGGCGTCTTGGCCACACCAGGAACCATTTACGCAACTGTGTCAATAGCATGCACAAGCCAAGCCAGCCATGCTGCCGCGCCATTGACAGGCACCAACGCAAGTTAGACACAATCAACATATACCCTTATTCATAAGATGCGATCTCAGCCATCGAAGTTCGCCACCAATCCAGTAAGCTCGTGACAAGTTTTAGGCAACTATCCCAAAAACGATCCTAGCATCACATATGCTATTTACATGCGGCAAACCTCTCAATTTCAACTTGCCACACGTAGCAAAGTGCTACATGTTTTCCACGAAAATATTTGAGACATCAACACATGTCACAAACTGGGGGATACTCATCAGGGTATTGGTCTGGCGGTTTACAGCGTGCGGCGTGCAATACACCCGTTACAGGAAAGTGTCATAAAGCGGGGTTGTTAGTAATGGTGTAAACGTATCATTTATTATGGAAACATAAATTCCAGGCGTTACCCGTTAGCACTTCTTCCATTACTCAATCGTTTCCACTTCCTACGAGACCATGGTACATTTTTGTTGCGACTTGTATAAATAGGTCTCACCTATTTCCACCAAACGACAAGTTTTGTTCAGGAGAACAATACCACATCCAGAACTCATTTGATAGCTTACTCACTCAGCTAGCCAGTTCAACTTTCTGACACAAGTCGAAAAACGCCCACACTTCCAAAATCAATTATTCTGGTCTCAACACTTTCTTCGCTTCCCTCCCTAATACCAACCCTTCCCATTCACTTTGGTGACCGAAGCAAGCCTGGAACGACCATTTCTCCGTTTAGGCCAGGATTGTATAGATTGATCTCTCGAATCAAAAGTAGTCCCATGCAGTACATTGTTTAGGGTTTATATTCGTTTCTCACCCGCACACCCAGAATTACCAAAATTAGCAGAAACGGTTTTCACCCACAAACACTAGCATATGACAATCTATTTTTTCTTGAGTATGCACTCATCTGCCAAAAGAGGATTGCCGATATAACTCGAAATCAAACTCGGACCTTCGTCATCCCACATATGTAGTAGTACCCCGTAGATCAAAACCAAAATTGGAACAACATTAATATTTTAAAGATTTCTCGATCAAGGGTGACCTTGGTCTCAAGGAAAATAATCGTTTTGAGATATAAAAGGAACCTAATTCTAATACTATTCTACGATCATCATCATTCAAAAATTCAAACATAAAAGCACAATCACCTTGGAGTTTGATGCTTACCTCGCTTTTAAGTTTCCACATCTCGTTCACTGTATCTTTAACAGCTGAAAAAGATAGCCTACTCCCCACAAAGAAACCTATAACAAGTTATTCACAGTACTTTATAATACTCTCAGATAAATTATTGGAAGATGCTGCAACCACTGTTTTTCCATTGATTTCAGAAAGTGGCTTTCGACTCATTTTTGACTCAATGAAAATAGATTTTGGCCGAGGGAATACCAACATCCAATTATTTGTAGAGTTAGGGTTTGGGTTTGAATAAGAAACCCCAATATCACAATTTGAAGAATTTAAAAGAGGGAAACTCCCTAACCACTTGTTAATATCTAATTCATGAGTTGATCTTCCATCTTGTTTGCCAATAATTTCATCTATTGGGTTTGAAATCCGAGATCCACTTTTAGTTGGATTTAAAACAAAAAGTGGATGAAATTCTTCAAAAGACTTGGAAATGATTGAAGCAGATGAAGAAATAACATCATTGGATGCATGATTATAGGTCACAAATGACAGAGAGGATGGTGATGATCCATCCACCATGCTTGAATCGAAGGAGAAAAATCTAGTTTTGTCGCCTCAATTTTGCTTCCACGTCAGCACTCTTTCTCTCTCATCTATCATGTCGAATAATACTTCCTTGATAATATATTGAAACTAAATTACTTTTATATTTTCGGTTTTAATATTGGTAATCTAAAATGGTATGTGAAACCTTCGTGCTTAACTCTTATAGGTTATACAAGTCTTATAGATTTGTAAGATCCTTTAGGTTTGTCCTTTATTTGCTCGAACCTTTGTATTTTTGTGACAAAAAGGGGGACAAATATATGGAGTAAACAAGTGATTTATAATCACTAGGAAAATACAATTGTGCATAAACATAATATCTAACAAAAGATTAAAGCATAAATGGGGAGAAACATATCATCATGTTGTGTAGTATTTAGACTACAAATGGGGAATAACAAAGATGTTCGGATTTAATATTTAGCTAGCTTGCCTTTAGGGGGAGTAAAAGCTTTTGTTATTCAAATGTCAAAAATAGCATTTATTTATTGAATATATGCAGGTTATTGTGTTGTTGAAACTTGGAATCGAGCATATGTAGAATGAGTTATTTTGTAATTCGTTCAGCTCCATATGTAGTAAGAGTTTTGTCACTAAAATTGACAAAGGGGGAGATTGTTAGAGCATAGCTCAGTTGAACCCACTAAGCATTGGTATGCCAAGTTTGGTTGTCATATTTTAGTATCAAATCTCATCTAGAGTTGCTTGATTAAACACTAGTCAACTTCGTTTATGTTATGAAAAAGCGGGGGTATAACAACCTCACCCAATATTTCGATTAGCAATCTGTATGGATAACTCCGAGTTTTTTTCTAGAGAATCAACTAGACTGAATCAATAGAAAATTTCTCAAGGAGTTATTATCTCAATCTCTCGATTTTATTTACTCAAGCAAATATGATTCGCGAGTCTAATCAAAGAGAGATAACTTGGATGGTACCAAAGACTAATATCCAAGTGTCAATCGATTTAAATCAACAACCAATAGGTCGGATATTCTAATCGATTGAACAACGCACAACCTGTATTATTTCAATTATATAAAAAAATATAATGCGGAAAAGAAATAACACAGATGCCAGAATTTTGTTAATGAGGAAACCACAAATGCAGAAAAACCCCGGGACCTAGTCCAGATTAAACATACACTGTATTAAGCCGCTACATACACTAGCCTACTCCAAATTAACTTCGGTCTGGACTGTAATTAAACCCTAATCAATTTTACACTGATCCAAGTGTTTGTGGGAGAAAACTACTTCTGCCGGTTTAGGTAATTTTGGGTGTGTATGGATGAGAAGTGAGTTTAAACCTTCAACAAATGTGCTTCACGATGAGCACTTTGATTCGAGAGATAATCTATACAATTCTGGCCTAAACCGAAGACACGGCCGTTCCAGATTTGTTTCGGTCACAGGTGAAGGATGTGAGGTTGATCTTAGGGAGTGAAGCGAATAAAGTGTTGAGAGTGTGAAGGTGAAGGCTATTTGATGACTTGTTAACAGAAGGTTGAGCATGCTAACAAATGTTGCAGGCAGGCTCTGGATGTTGAATACGATGGTATTAACACTTGGTTTTCTGTGTTGTTCGGACTTCTATTTTTGGAAATAGGGAGGAGAACCTATTTATACAAGTCGATAAGCCTTCATTACGTCTCTCGTGGGAAAGTGGAGGAAGTGGAGTGATGGAGGAAGTGGAGTTGTGTGTTAGTGCCACACGGTTGCTTGCCCACTTCTCCTATCATCGCTAACCGCCCATGTTTCCCTGACACAATCTTGTGATGGAGTATTGCACGCTGCACGCTGTAAACCGCCAGACCAATACCCCAATTTGTATCCCCCAGTTGTGACGTGATTAATGTCTCGAGTGTGTGGATCGCGGGACCCACAGAAAATAGTGTAGGGTAAACCGTGAACTTGGTATAACATCGCATCCAGCCATCTTCAGGTGACCGTTTGGAGGCTGTATAGACAGGCCATGCCTTGGTCGGTTACCCTGTGAAGAAGAGTGACGGATGGTGGTCATGATGATACCTTGTTTTCTGGTTGATTCGCACCCTAAGTCATTCGTCCAAGCTTGCAAAGTTGGACGGACGAGATGGCTCGTAGCCTTGCTTGCGACCGTTGGATGGGAGGCGCGCATGCTGCCTCTTTCGGCCCAAACGTTTGCATGCTTAGAGAGTTCCAATGGAGGAACCGATCAGCCCTGCATGGAGGCGGTACAATGGTGCTCACGCCCATGCCTGCTTGACTCGCAAAGATTTGATTTAAGCCACTCGACTCAGGTGGCAAAGATGAGTGGTCGAGATTAGAACTTATGGAGGGGTCGTGACATGTTGCCTTTGGGCGCGCGTACCGAGGTGCTCGTCTATCACTGACCTTGGACGACTGGCTAGGCATGAAGTCGGGCCCATGGTGGTCATGCTAGCATGCTCAGTTCGCTTTAAGTATCCATCTTGTCCTTCCATCCAAGCCCGCGAAGATGGACGCTCGAGATGTTTCTACACCGCAAACCCTAATTAGGATTTTGGACCGGCCACTTTGGGCGATCGGTTTTGGGTTGCGTGCGCCTCCTTTGGGGAGACCGACCATGTATGCAACATCTTGGGTCGACAGTGAGCATGTACATGCTTGCTCTATGACCTTGGGCGCAATCTAAGCCATCCAACTATGCCTGCTAAGTCGGATGGTCGTGATCGTTTTGGATCTTCTCAACCTGCATAAGGCGTTAATCTAGCCTTGTTTGGGCAATAGTTTCTTGCACCACGGCTTGCCTATGAGGGAGTCGGTCATGTAGGTATAAAGTGGGCCCTCTAATGGTGTACCATCACTTTACTACTTATTTTAGGGTATAATCTAAGCCGTCCAACTATGCCTGCGAAGTTGGACGTTCACGATTAAAAGGAACCCTAGCCGTGCGTCATGCTCACTTTGAGCGCACGTTTTTGGAAGGACCAACTGTAGTTGGTCTTGACCGTTCGGCCATGTATGAAGGTGGGTCCAAGGTGATCATGGTAGCATGCTCAGGACCCCCTGAATCTATATCTACACCCTTCATCTATGCTTGCGAAGTTGGACGGATGAGATATATTTTTGGGTTTGTTTTCAGCAAGCGAGACTAACACGGGTAGTCTTGCATGCATTCAACGGGGCTAGTATAACCTGCCGTCAGGTAGCCTACGGGTGTTTGCACGTCGAACACAAGGCTTTAATTAAAGCATTAATAGTAATGCTGTATACCTACAGAAAACTGGGATGGTTGCTACATGCTCCGTTCTGGGTATGTTTTAATTCTCAGGGATGGTTGCACATGCTCCAATGAATTAATATGGCGAGAAGTATTCATCGCCTGAAGGCTGTATCCTTTGCAGGACGTCAGCTTACAAAAATTGGCTTTTACAATTTTACCCCTGAACAGAATTCCACCATCAACACTTGATTCCCTTAGCTGATCTCACCCACAACCAAGAGTTGCTACGACCCAAAGTTGAAGACTTTAGCAAACAAATCTGTCTCACACAGAAAAGTCTACAAGATAGATAAATTCGTCGCCCACGAATAAACCTATGAGTTTTGTTCCATCTTTTGATAAATCAAGGTGAACATGAACCAATCAATAAAACCAGGCTTATATTCTCGAAGAACAACTCAGTTTTATCAATCACCTCACAATAATCTTAATCGACGCAGCGAAAAAAGATATTGTTGAATCACAAACGATGAGACGAAGATGATTGTGATTACTTTTATATCTTGCCTATCAGAGATAGAAATTTCAAGCTAATTATTACAATTGTACTCGTGCAATAAAAACAACAAGATCAGATCACACAACTACAAGAAAAGTAGTATCGGTCTGGCTACACAATCCCAATGAAGTCTTTAATAAGTCGTTAACCTGGTTTTAGAAGAAGAAAACCAAAGGTTAAAGGAGAATCGACTCTAGCTTAGCAAACTAGTATCACACAGAATGTGTGTGGATTAGGTTTCCCAGTTGCTAGAGTTCTCCCTTATATAGTTTTTCAAATCAGGGTTTGCAATCAATGTTAGCTTAGTAACAAAGCATTCAATATTCACCGTTAGATGAAAACCTGATTAGATACAAGCTAATATCTCTCAACCGTTAGATCGAAAACTTAGCTTGCCATACACACATGTACTTGACGATTTTGGATTTGTGTAATCGTACCCAAATGTGTACAATAGTTGGTTCAATATTATTCAACCAAATGGTTAGCCAAATGATTACTTTCATATCAACCATATTCTTCTTCACCATAACTAGTCCAAATGACTCAAATGAACTAGTTAGAGAGTTTTTCAATTGCTATGAGATCTTATATACTACACAAGACACAATTGAAGAAAAAATGATGTGATTCACTCGAATCGATTCATGAACTATAAAGCCACGGTTTGCAATAGCATTCCTTAGATAATTTAAATAAGTTCACGAATATCGTTTTTAGACATAACCACTCAAGTTTGCGGACTGGGTTCGCGGACTCACATAACCGGTTGGAGTTCACAAACTCCAGCAGAAATTTTCGGGTTCGAGAACTTCCGTCAGTTCACGGACTGAAATCGAGCTACAACTCCAGCAGAAATTCTCGGGTTTGAGAACTACGCACGTTCGCGGACTGCGTTCGCGGACTGGGTTCACTGCTCAAGTTACGGTTTTCACTTGATCAACAAAGTTTGAAAACTTCGGTTCAAGTGCTAAGTACTTATACATATATGTGTTACCACAACAATATTTATATCCCCCAATGGCTATATTGTCTAAACTCTCATTTCAATCATTGAAACATTCTCAGAGGACGTCATATAGTTGTTATTCACAAACTAGTTTTCGTCAGAGCAATTTCCAAAGTGATTGAAACATAACATGAATTTCGTCACTAAGCAAAGATGAACTTGGCTAAAGCGAAAGCTTTACCAACACATATTTCGAAAAATAGATAAGCGAGATATACTCAGCTCGAAATGTCACATGTGCATATCTTTAGTCTATATAGTAAAACGACTTTTGTCTCAAAAATAGGAGATAGAGTAGATAAACTTTTGAGTGATAGATAAGTTCAAGTCTCCACATACCTTTTAGTCGATGAATATCCACTGGTTCCTTGAGTAGTCCTTCGTCTTGTATGATGATTTCCATGGATTTCTTGATCTCAACTACACTTTCTATCCTAGTTCGAGACCTTAGCTATAGTAAACTAGAAATAAAGACTTTATAGTTTTGATCACTAACATTGACAAACATGCTTGAGATAGAAACGCATGCGAGTTCGACCGAGCAATGCTCTAACAATCTCCCCCTTTGTCAATTTTAGTGGCAAAACTATTAATACATATGGAATACAAAAAATATATAAATAAATTTTATAGTTCCTATATTTCTAATCTTCAACAATACTTGAAATCTTCGTCACTTCCAAGTAGTCCAATGATCCCAAAGGTTGTAAGTTTAGCATCATCGTTGTTGAAAATCTGTAGCTATAACAATGAGAAAAGCATCGGTTCTCAATCATTGTTATATAGTGTCATAGTATTATTACACAGCGTCAAAGTCCAATTGCATCACAACTTCAACAACAATACTATGGTGATACTTTACTCCCCCTTAGTCAATACTCCATCTCACATGGATACCACTCCCTCTTACATAATGATCCGAAAACCATATGTATCTATAGTGTGAACTGCAATTAATTCTTCCCCTTTTTGTCAATAAAATTGGCAAAGGTACAAGAACGGGATCCTAATGAAATTTCCGTAAGAGACATTTCATGACCAAAGGTAAATATGTATCATCTTGTTTAGATGCAATCATAAAGCCGAAGCTAAATGCATTCATCAAGGAGTTTATAAAGATGCAAGATAACCCTTGTAATATTCCACAGCCCACAAAGATTTGGCAATTAAGCACAAGTTCAAAAGAAATCTCCCCCATAAAATGTCATCCCCTAAGGAACAACAAGAGCGACCTTAATTTCAAAAGAAATGAAGGATTTCTTTAGACTCAACAAATTACATACAAGTATGAATTTGGAATCCAACAAGAAATATTCAATCAAATTAACTACATCGAACCAAGATTAATTTGACTAAATATGCTCAACACAAGTAAACTTATGGAGACTTAAAAAATTAATTAAATTAATCACAAGAGAACTTGCAAGTAATCTAATTGTCATACTCAACCAAACTAATTACAAGAGTAATCAATTTAATTGGCCACACTCGACATAAGAAGAACTTACGGAGTTCTAACTAAATAACCATACTAGATGATTGATTTAGTTCATTCGGGCTCAACACAAGAGATTATGGAACCCCGACTAAGATTATCATAACATGACAACCTTAATCATAAATGTACCCAACATAAGTAAACTTATGGGATACAAAATAAATAACCACACAAGTTGATTAATTTAGTTCTTAATGCTCAACATATAGCATCTCATGGAACAACCAACCATGCCAATAAGGAATCGACTTAGTCGTATCGTGCTCAACATGAGATACACAATGGAACCTTCACGGTAATACATAATAATATGGATCAATAAGGCTCTATATCGTGGATAATACAAGGATTCATCCTATGTTTCCATCACCATTTGCACAATGACACACAATAGACATAATCCTTGAATCACAAAAGATTTTAACCTATCTTACATCAACAATTGACAATATAGGCTTAACTTTTGTGTTTGTCAAAAGTTTATTCATCCTTTTATCAATATATGCATATCAATTCACGAACGACTTTACTTTTGACAAAATATGGGACAATCAAGTTCACGGACGTAAACACACATATCCCATCAAAATATTGCAATATATAAAACCATAAAGATTAATACTGCAACCATCATCTTCCAAACAAACTTAGAATTTTTAAACCAAAAAATATAAAAACAAGAAGAAGATGAAAACATTGGATAGCTATGTGTAATCACAATAATGGCTATTCCAAAATACTAGTTATTCTTATAAACAAAAAGAAACAATAGAAGATTTACTAGACATTAAGACCTTTGAAGAATTTATTATCGTCCCCGCACTCCTTGTCGTCAACAGCCATGGGAACATAATGTTCATTGAGGAAGGAGTTTATATAAATGAACCTTCTTGGTTGCTGTTGTCGAACCAGGGCCTTCCGAATCTCATGAGTCTTATACACAAAATCCTTTATTTGTTAAATCTCATTTCGCAGCTCCTTCAACACATCAAGAACATCAGAAAACTTCTGAGAATTTGAAGGAATAGCTCTTGGCTTCCTCATATTCCTTCTTTTTCTTTTCAAGGTTGGAGGCAATGGAGATTTTTCTTTTTCCTTCATGATTGATGGCTTAATAGTCGCATTACATTCTTTTCCATCGCAAGACATCATTCTTGGAGCGTCCATCAACGAATGGGTCTGTGAGAGGAATTCACAATTGGCTCAACAAATAGTCTAGAGATAAAAAAAAAAGTTTTAGAGAAGGAAAAGGAATGTCTGGTTCGAAACCTAAAATAGGTTCGTAAACGATCAACTCTTATCCCTATCAAGAGTAAAGTTGTCGATAATACCCTTTTTTCTTTTGTTTGATAGACAAAAATAAGACAAAACTACGAAAAGAAGAAACAAAACTTTTCTTAAAGCCTGAGAGGTACAAAATCATTGTCTATTTTGATCAGGCACATGAGACAAGATTTTAGACACAACACAATTAAGTTGTGCTGTGGTGAACACCAATTTGTCCACCAATTTCCTCTTGAGAGGAATCCATAGACCTTTGTCTATCAAAACGGTTTGACCATATTTTCTTTTCAAATGGTCTTGATTTTTCCTTGGAAACTAACTTCTTAGACGAATATAAAATCTTACATACCTCTGCGGTCTTCTGAGCAAATTTGAGCTTTCTTGCTAAATGATTTGCTCTTCGTTGAAGTTTGTTGACGTGTCTTTGTTTATGTTTGAACTTGTAACACCTTGAGAGTTCATGTCCTTTTAATGAACAATATGAGCACGTCACACTTGGATAATAATCAGGCTTCTGAATTGTGCACGCGTCTAGGCACAAAGTGGATCCCGAGACATTATAAATAGTATTTCCAAGAAAAGGGTCAACTTTTTCTTTCAGAATGGTTAGATTATCTTCTGAAAGAATATCAAAATTGATATGTGTATTGCTACAATTATAAAAATCAATATTTTCACCAATAAGTGCAACACTTGATTTCCCGTCTTCATTAGAGTCGTAGCTATCAGACATTTCATCAAGAGTTGCTGCAAGACCTTTGTTCCCAGTGTATTTTCTATAATTTGGACACTCATTTGCAAAATGACCAAATCCCTTACACTTAAAGTACTGAGGCATATCCTCATCATCAGTCTCATCAATATCCATGTTTTTAGGAGGAACACGATTATGAGGTTTGACTGATGCCTTAGGCTTATCTCTGGAGAACCGTTTGATTCTCTTCAATAGAAGATCCCTAAACTGTCTTGTGATCATCCTGACTGATTTGTCAAGATCTTCATCTGGTGAATCTGTCTCAGAGTGATCATCTTCAGAGATATACACTTTTTTACTTTTATCAAGTAATTTAGTGTCCTTTAGTGCTTTGAACGCAACATCCTTAAATTTGGATGAACGTTCATGATCAAAGATCTTAAGCTTTCCAACCAACGTGTTTCTGGAGAGATTATCTAGGTTATTTCCCTCAACAATGGCATGCTTCTTAGCATCGTATCTAGATGGAAGTGATCTGAGAATTTTCATCACAATTTCCTTTTCAGGAATAGTCTTACCCAATGCAAAAGATGCGTTAACAATTTCAGACACTTTGTAATTAAACTCATCAAATGTTTCTTCATCTGCCATACAAAGGTTTTCCCAATCAGAACTAAGGTTTTGAAGCCTAGCTTCCTTTTCACTGGTGTTTCCTTCAAATACGGTTCCTCAGATATCCCATCTTGCGACTTAGTGCAGTTAGACACATGGTGCTGAATATTTGGGGTAATTGCATGTATAATTGCATTCAAACCGTCGGAGTTTTACTTTGCAGCAAGAATCTCTGCAGGAGTGTATTCCGTAATATTCTTTGGAACATTTACATCTCCAACTGCATCAACGGTAGCATTATAGACATTAACAACATATAACCATGATTGGAAATCACGTGCTTGAAGAAAAGCACGCATAGCAATTTTCAACCATAAGTAATTAGTGTCATCGAAGACTGGTGGTACGTTTATTAAGATAACACCTCTGTCCATAGAGTCAGATCGCTACAAACACAGACTTGTAAGGTCTTGAACGTGTTTTCTTGCTCTGATACCAATTGAAAAAGTGGGGGTCTAACAACCTCACCCAATATTTCGATTAGCAATCTGTATGGACAACTCCGAGTTGTTTTCTAGAGAATCAACTAGAGTTAATCAATAGAAAATATATCAAGGAGTTATTATCTCAATCTCTCATTTTAATTTACTCAAGAAAATATGAATCGCGAGTCTAATCAAAGAGAGATAACTTGGATGATACCAATCAACCAATATCTAAGTGTCAATCGATTTAAATCAACAACCAATAGGTCGGATATTCTAATCGATTGAACAACGCACAACCTGTATTATTTTAATTATATAACAAAATATAATGTGGAAAAAAAATAACACATACACCAGAATTTTGTTAACGAGGAAACCGCAAATGCAGAAAAACTCCGGGACCTAGTCCAGATTAAACATACATTGTATTAAGCCGCTACATACACTAGCCTACTCCAAATTAACTTCGGTCTGGACTGTAGTTGAACCCAAATCAATCTCAAACTGATCCAAGGTACAGTTATGCTCCTGCGCCTCTGATCCCAGTAGGATACTATGTACTTGATTCCCTTAGCTGATCTTACCCACAACCAAGAGTTGCTATGACCCAAAGTCGAAGACTTTAGCAAAAAAATCTGTCTCACACAGAAAAGTCTACAAGATAGATAAATTAGTATCCCATGAATAAACCTATGAGTTTTGTTCCGTCTTTTGATAAATCAAGGTGAACAGGAACCAATCAATAAAACCAGACTTATATTCCCGAAGAACAGCTTAGTTTTATAAATCACCTCACAATAGTCTTAATCGACGCAGCGAAAAAAGATATTGTGGAATCACAAACAATGATACGAAGATGTTTTTGATTAATTTTATATCTTGCCTATCGGAGATAGAAATATCAAACCAATTATTACAATTATACTCTTAGGATAAAAACAGCAAGATCAGATTACACAACTACAAGAAAAGTAGTATCGGTCTGGCTTCACAATCCCAGTGAAGTTTTTAAGTCGTTAACCTGGTTTTAGAAGAAGAAAACCAAAAGTTAAAGGATAATCGACTCTAGCTTAGCAAACTAGTATCAAACAGAATATGCGGGGTTTAGGGTTCCCAGTTGCTAGAGTTCTCCCTTATATAGTCTTTCAAATCAGGGTTTGCAATCAATGTTAGCTTAGTAACAAAGCATTCAATATTCACCGTTAGATGAAAACCTGATTAGATACCAGCTAATATATCTCAACCGTTAGATCGAAAACTTAGCTTGCCATACACACATGTACTTGAAGATTTTGGGTTTGTGTAACCGTACCCAAACGTGTACAATAGTTGGTTCAATATTAGTCAACCAAATGGTTAGCCAAATGATAATTTTCATATTAACCATATTCTTCTTCACCATAACTAGTCCTAATGACTTAAATGAACTAGTTAGATAGTTTTTCAATTGTTATGAGATCTTATGTACTACACATGATACAATTGAAGCAAAAGCGATGTGATTCACTCGAATCGATTCATGAACTATAAAGCCACGGTTTGCAATATCATTCCTTAGATAATTTAAATAAGTTCACGAACATCGTTTTTAGACATAACCACTCAAGTTCGCGGATTGGGTTCGCAGACTCACATTATCGGTTGGAGTTCACAAACTCCAGCAGAAATTCTCAGGTTTGAGAACTTCCATCAGTTCGCGGACTGAAACTGAGCTACAACTCCAGCAGAAATTCTCGGGTTCGAGAACTACGCACGTTCGAGGACTGCGTTCGCGGACTTGGTTGACTTCTCAAGTTCCGGTTTTCACTTGATCAACAAAGTTCGCAAACTTCGGTTCAAGTGCTAGGACTTATACATATATATGTTACCACAACAATATTTATATCCCCCAATGGTTATATTGTCTAAACAAACTGTCATTTCAATCATTGAAATATTCTCAGAGGACGTCATATAGTTGTTATTCACAAATTAGTTTTCGTCAGAGAAATTTCCAAAGTGATTGAAACATAACATGACTTTCGTCACTAGGCAAAGATGAACTTGGCTAAAGCGAAAGCTTTACCAGCACACATTTTGAGAAATAGATAAGCGAGATATACTCAGATCGAAATGTCACGTGTGCATATCTTTAGTCTATATAGTAAAACGACTTTTGTCTCAAGATAGGAGATAGAGTAGATAGACTTTTGAGTGATATATAAGTTCAAGTCTCCACATACCTTTTAGTCGATGAAGATCCACTGGTTTCTTGAGTAGTCCTTCGTCTTGTATGATGATTTCCATGGAGTTATTGAGCTCAACTACACTTTATATCCTAGTCCAAGACCTTAGCTATAGTAGACTATAAATCAAGACTTTATAGTTTTGATCACTAACATTGACAAACATGCTTGAGATATCAACGCATGCGATTTCGAACGAGCAGTGCTCTAACCGGTTAAACTAGATAGTCTAGGAATGTTGAGACATACAAGTGTTACTCCGAAGACCTGAAGAATGTGAAGAAGTAACGACTACAATGACGACATCATCCTTCCACTTGAGGTTAGTAATATTTACTTGATCTTGTTTCCATTCCTTACGTATCTTTCAAGTCGTGTTATATTGAAAACATAACATGCGAAGTTGTATATATTGTATATAATACTCTAGTGGTGAGACTTGGTCGTAATAGTATGATCAAAGTGTCAAGGAAAACATATTACGAAGTATGAAAGTTTATCTTTTGGAACTTCGTAAATACGACATCGACATAATCTATTGTAAATAGTTATTTGATTATGTGTGTATTATATAGTTATGATTTCATCCTAGAAAACTATGTATCTTTACATGAGTTTAAGGAAGTAGATGTATGGACTTGTTTTCATAATCGAAAGGGAAATCATGATTGGTCTTTGTTAGAGCACTGCTCGGTCGAACTCGCAAGCGTTGCTATTTCAAGCTTGTTTGTCAATGTTAGTGATCAAAACTATAAGTCTTGATTTATAGTCTACTTATACTGATGTCTCAGACTAGGATAGATTGTATAGTTGATCATTAGACTTCACGACATTCATCAATTGAAGACGAAGAACTACTAAGGAAAGCTTGTGGAACTTCATGAACAAAAGGTATGTGGAGACTAAAACTCATCTATATCTTGGAAATTCTATTTCTACTCTATCTCCTATATTGAGACAAAAGTCGTATTACTATATAGTATTCGATTATACACATTTGGGATTTCGAGTTGAGATTAACTCGCTTACATATTTCTCGAAATATGTGTTAGTAAGCTTTCTCTTCAACCAAGTTCATCTTATATTCTTGACGAAAGTCAAAAGATGATCATGTGAAAATCGTCGAGTAACATCTTACATGGTTTGTGCGATAAATCATTTCGTTTAGACTTGGAATGTTTCGTTATCATTATTTAAATAACTTGAAAATTGCTTTGATGTTAATAGTGTGTGAAAACGGCTATTGTCATCCTCTAAGAAAGTTTCAATGATTGAAATAGAGTTTAGAACACTTAACCATCATTGGATTATGAACATAATATGCATTCTTGCATGTATGTGATCCATGACCGGAACTATAGTATGAATACCCGTATGCGTACCTGTTAGTTGTGAAATTCCGAGTACCTAAGTACACATACCCGTACGCGTACTGGCGGAGGGTTTTGTTCCGAAAATTTCTGCTGTGTTTGGAAGTATGCGTACCTGTTTGCATACTTGCGAACCCAAACTCAAACATGCTACTTTAAGTATGCGTACCCGTTTGCATACTTGAGTGGTTAAAGTTCTAAAATCGGTTTGTTCATGAACTAATACATTTATATAATAAGGAATGCATTCTTTGCAAACCGTGGCTATAATGTTCATGAATTGATTCGAGTGAATCAAACTTATTTTGCTTTAATTGTGTTTTGTATACTTCTATGAGAATATAGCAATTGAACTACTGTATAACTAGTTTCACTTGAGTCATTTGAACTAGTTGTGATTAAGATGAATAAGGTTGATATGAGAGTGTTCATATAGATAACCTCGGTTAACTACTGTTGAGCCAACCTAGTGTACACGTTTAGGTACGGTTACTCAAACCTAAATGAAGGTACATTTCATTTGTGTATAACAAGCTAAGTTCGATCTAATGGTTGAAAGATATTAGCTTGAGTCTAATCAGGTTTCCATCTAACAGTGAATATTGAATTCTTTGTTACCAAGGTAACTAAGATTGCAAATCCTGATTTGAAAACTATATAAAGGAGAACTCTAGCAACTAGGAAATCTAATCCCCACACCTCATGTGTGATACTAGTTGCGACTAGAGTCGATTCTCCTTAAACCTTAGGTTTTTTACGAAACCCTGTAGGTTAATGACTTAAAGACTTCATTGGGATTATGAATCCAAACCCAAGTATTTTCTCTGTAGTTTCATGTTCTGATCTTTCCTTGTTCTATCGTATTGAGTACTATCTTCTCTAAGATTTGCTCGAGATTGATTCTCCGTAGACAAGATAAAAAGTAGTCACAAACTTATTCGTCTCATCGTTTGTGATTCCATAATATCTTGTTTTTCTACCATACAATTAAGATTATTGTGAGGTGATTGATAATACTAGGCTGTTCTTCGGGAATATAAGTCTGGTTTATCAATTGGTTCCCGTGCACCTTGATTTATCAAAAGACGGAACAAAACGTGTAGGTATTTCTGTGGGAGGAAGATTTATCCATTCCAATAGACTTTTCCGTGTGAGACAGATTTGTTTATCAAGTCTTCGACTTTGGGTCATAGCAACTCTTGGTTGTGGGGTGAGATCAACTAAGGGAATCAAGTGCATAGAATCCTGCTGGGGTTGAGAGACGTAAGGAGCGCAACTGTACCTTGATCAGTGTGAGATTGATTAGGGCTCAAATACATTCCAGTCTGAAGTTCATTGGTAGTAGGCTAGTGTATGTAGCGTCTTAATACATTGTGGTGTTCAAATCTGGACTAGGTCCAGGGGTTTTTCTGCATTTGCAGTTTTCCTCGTTAACAAAATTCTGGTGTCTGTGTTATTTCTTTCCGCATTATATTTTGTTATATAATAGAAATATCACAGGTTGTGCATTAAGATTAATCAATTGTGAATCCAACCTTTGGTTGTTGATTATATTGATTGACACTTGAACATTGGTCTTTGGTACCGTTCAAGTTGTTTCACATAATAATCAGGCTCGCGGATTTTTATATGTTTGATTTGATGATTACATTGTGAAACAGAGATATAAACTCTTTGATTTACTTTTCTATAGATTGAGTCTGTCTGTCTAGTTTTTTCTCTTGAAAGTATTTGGAGTTTGTCTATTCAGATTGCCGAACGAAATATTGGATGTGGTTGTTAGACCCCCCCGCTTTTTCAGTCTTGTTGTTCTTTGAATATCTTTTGGATGACCAACGGAAATGACTTTGGTAGAACCTATCTTAAATTTATTGAGACTTGTGGTATAGCCGGTCATAGACAATATAATATAGCTAGTTGCAATCGGTCATGAGTTACATGGAAAATCAAGTTGTAATCGATCACAAGCTATATTGTAATGCAATTTATAACCGGTCATAAGCAAGTTGTAACCAATCACAAGCTAAGTCGGGAAGTAATGTGTAACTGGTCACAAGCTGCTTTGTGAGCAAGGCATCACAGATTACGGCCTGTATTGGGAATCATGTTTGTTAGAGCATTGCTCGGTTGAACCCACCAAGCGTTGGTATGTCAAGTTTGGTTGTCATATTTTAGTGAGCCAAAACTCATTTAAGAGTCACTTGATTTAAATGTACTAGAGTCAACTTCGTATAGGTTAGCTTGAAAGTATTAGGGTGAGACATTACAAGTATTGCGAAGACTTGAAGAAGTAAAGAAGAACGGAGCTACAACCACAACATCATCCTTCCACTTGATGTTAGTGATATTTGACTTGAATTGTTTCATTCCCTAACGTATCTTTCAAGTCGTGCATATTGAAAACATAAAATTGTGAAGCATGAACACTCTAGATAGACATAGTATTAAGGAATACAATATGAAGTTTCTTGCTTAACCATTAAACTTTGTATATGAGACATCGACATAATCGTATGAATGCTATTTTGATTATGTATGGGTATGAGGTGAGGATTTCATCATAGGGAACAATGTTTACATGTGTTTTAAGGAAGTAAGTTCATGATATATGTTGTGAACCGAAAAGGAAATCGCCATGCGTTATTGGGGCTGTTCTTCATTGCATATCTTATGAACGACCAATATGTGTGATTAGTATAACCGCTCATGAATTGTTTGTGTTCTTGGTAAAACTATTTACATGAGGCCTGACTTATGTATTGGTATGTCTTTTATTAGTGAAACTAATCTTAAGTAATCACTTGGGGTATGATCGGGTTGTGAGTGTCTGAACTTATTACTGAGAGAAGGGGAACTGATCCTAGTAAGAGGTGCAGTGCATCACAATGGGAACCGATCCTTGTATGAGGTGCATCAAGGTTTATGGAAGAAAGGGAAATCGATCCTATGAACATGTGCAACACGTTTTTGGGAAGGGGGAACCGATCATATGGACATGTGCAGTGTATACAAGTTAGATATCAAATATATGTGGGGAACCGATCCTAGTACCTAGTCATCCGTATATTTGGTAATCTAGTGTAACTATGCACAGTACTCACATGGAGGTAGAACTGAAACTTGTTTTGGTAGAACCGTAAACCCATGAGTTGTGATTGAGTGTTACTTGATCAATCACATAGTTCTTGAAAGTCAGATGAACCAATTCTAAACTTGTTTGGAAGCGTGGTAAATCGGTTTCAAGTGAGCAAGTATGAAAAGGACTTGCAAGAGTAAGATTTCGACACTATTTGAACACGGTGCATTAATGCTTATTCTATATTGTTCAAAGATATTCCTTAACGGCTAAGAAGGAAGTAAATCCCAAGATCGAATTTAAATAAGTTAAGAATCTTTTTAATTAAGGGTTTTTAATTATATATGGAAAATAAGAATTAGTAATGTGCATTTGCTAATTAAAGATTTTCCAAGGAGATTTTGATCATTATTTTTGTACAGTGCATTCACAGGAATTATTAAAACCGAATTTGGGTTAATATGGAAAATATCTTGAGAATATTTTCGGTTTTGGAAATTCCTTGGTGTCCAAACTTCCTTGTCTATAAATACTTTGAGTTTGCATTTCTAGCAAACTAATCTTGCGTAACATAAACTTACTCTTTTGTCTTTGTTACTGGTGAAGCCGCCTGTCGGAGAGGAGATTAATTTAATTCGGTAAAATCTCTTACGGCCACTCAATTTAAAGTCTTCTTTGGGATTGAGAAGCTCTAGCGCGACCCGTTGGTGGGAAACTAGATATTGCGGTTTATCTTTAGTTTTCATATTGATTTGATTGACTAACGGTGGTTGAACTTTGATTGCACCTAGTTTGTTTATGCTTGAGAATCTTCTTTTCTAATAAAAGATTCACTCAAACTAGTTCAAGGTTTCGACAGGGATCTTTAGACTGTTGTTATATCTAAAGACGATCTTGTGATAATCTATTGTTAATAGACTTCATTCTGTATGTGATTGATCACAAGAGATTCAAGTAGTTGTATGCATGTGTTTATTGAAGATCTAAGAAGATTTGAAGACAAAGAAGATATTGAAGATTTATGACTTGGTTTTTATAATCTTTGGTGTGCGCAATACTTGTTTGGGAAAAAGAGGATCCGACTATAATTGATTTATCCTTTTGGGTATTTTGATAGAATAATTGAGGAAGATCGGCATCAATACGATTCCTTGTGATTAAAGGTATTGATTGGCTTAATCTTAACGATTGCCTTTGGGTGATTGAACATAAGATAGATCTTGGAACCTGGCAAAGGAGTTTATGTTAAGATAAACAAGGGAACCGTTGCGCAACTCATATCACTTGGTTGAAGAGAGTTGATACCAAAATAGATTTGTTGTTCATTTACTGTTTGGGATACGAACCAAAGGAATTGGTCCAAGTACGTGACTTGTTTACAAGTTGGAGGCGTGGGAATACATACGGAACTAGGTGAACTATAGGTTTAGTTGCTTGGTCTCAACTATACGAAGTTGGTTTATTTTGTATAGCGGCTTAATCCTGAGAGTATTCAATTCTGGACTAGGTCCCGGGATTTTTCTGCATTTTCAGTTTCCTCGTTAACAAAATCTTGTTGTGTCATTTACTTTATATTTCCGCATTATAATTATTTTATTATAATTAAAGTAAATTGCACAAACGTTAATTCCTATTTACTTGATACGTGAATCCTATTGAGTTTGGTTAAGTCCGAACTTTTGTATCAAGTAAACACACTTTGTTGTTGTATTGTCTCGATCTCGTATCCATAGACGATCACACAAAGTGTGAAACAATTTGTTGTATTGTCTCGACTCAGTCCATAGACAATCACTTTCAGGGAAAGGACTTATAGGAAGGAAAAGTAATAGATTGAGGTATGTTTGGGATACCCTCACCTTTTCAATGTTATAACCGATCACAACATATTTTTGGAGTTATGGTTTAATCGGTTCCATGTACAAAACCAATAACCATGGTTCACATATTTCTTCATGGTGTGTGTGAATTAGGGTTTTGGGTTTTTCAAGTTGAGAAGCTTCCGGATATCAACGTATTTGAACATGTACATAACTCTTATCATTTATTGTTCAAAGATATTCCTTGATACTAAAGGTGATCCCTGGTCCGAAAAAGTGAAAAACATTTAATTATGATTTTCATCATATATGTTTTAATTACCATCAATTAAAGCATATCCTCTGGAATATATTATTAGTTAATGTGCTAAACTAATAATAAAATTTTTTCCATGATAGTTTTCGGAAATATTGGTTAACATTTATTGGGAATAGGAAAACCGAATTTAGGTACTTTAAATATGAATATCTTGAGAATATTTTCGTTTTTGGATTTTCCTTGTTGTCCAAACAACCTTGGTTTATAAATACTTGAGTTTGTATTTCTTGCAAACTATCCTAAGAGACAGGCAAACTTCATTTGTTGTAGTGTCTGGTGGATCCGTTTAATCGGAGATAAAAGTACCTTAATTAGGCGAAATCTCTTTCGACCGCTCCTTTAATGACTTATGTGGGGATCAATAAGCTCTACGAGTACCATTGGTGGGAAACTAGATAATTATAGTGTTATTAGTTTTCGATTATTGATTTGATTGACTAACGGTTGTTGAAACTTTGATTGCACCTAGTTTGTTTATTCTTGAGAATCTTCTCTTCTGATATAAGATTTACTCAAACTAGATCAGAATATCGACGAGATTTTTAGAACCATCTTCGGATTTAAAGACATCTTGTGATAATCCATTGTTAACAGACTATGTTCTGTGCGTGATTGATCATACGAGGATTCAATTGTTATTGTGCAGGCATTATCTTTTAATTGTATTTGAATAATCGTATGTTTTATAAGGTTTTCGTTTGTTGAGTTTCTTACTTGGAATCACGATTTAGTTTTTATTGCTATGAATATGATGGAAGTTCTGAAGTAGTTTATGAGTTGTTAGTTTCTATCATATATTTAGAAGTTATAGTGATTTCCTGGTTTAATATTTCTTTTATTTAGAACTTTAGTTATTTTAGGTATTAATAAAAGCCCATATAAACAGACATATGGGATGGCCCCAAATCATATCTTTTATCAAACACATTATTATCAAACTAGTTTGTAACTTTTTTTACGCAAATTCTCTTTTATCTTTTCGGTATCTCTTCTTTATTGTTATTTATTCACATTTTTATTCTTCCCTTCACATCTCTAGTAATTTCATATTGCATTCTTATCTTATCGTTCTATATTAGTTGGCATCAAATGCATTAAATTTAGATTCTCATCTAAATTTCGATCGTTGTTATCGCTTTCGCAAATCAAAACCTTAACCTATTTTATTTTTTAAAAAAACCTAGTTTTCTTTTTCTTCATCCGAAAATTTATTATTTACGAATTTTAAGAAGTACATGACGATTATTTCAAACATTTTATAAGAATGATTCATCCTTCATTACCTACGGAACCTTCCCATAAGATCAATTGAATTTACCAATGGTTTCCTATATACTCCTTAACAAGGCAGACGTAGTTGAATTTATATATGTGGATTTATTTTATTTTATTTTTATTTTTTTTCTGATAAATCTCATAAAATTTCATTCATGATAAAATAAAGATTACATTGATTCCAATAACATCAAGATCAAAGGTCGAATACAATTGAAAAAGGTACTAACAAAGAATAATTCGTGAAGAGAAGTAACAAACTACCAACAAGAGTACAAACCAATCCGGAGGTTGAAAGAACAGTTTTGGAATTGTAATCTAACCATGAGAGTAATATGCCAAAAGTATTGAATTGATCACCACACTTGAACTTCCATCTAAAATCTCCATTGAAATCACTAAGAAACACCATGAGAGTGCATAAAGAACCTCCATAAGGGAGAAGACATAAACAAAAATAGAAAAACACCCACAAGAACATCATAAAAATCTCCTAAAAATAATGGAGATTGAAACAAATCTAACCTAAACTACTAGATACCTAAGAAAACAATAAAAATAAAAGAAACTTGCTCAGATATAGTCCAAAATGGACTATATCTGAGCACTAAGCTTTAATGGTGGTGAGAGTTTTTTTTAGGTTTCGAGAAGGAGATAGAGAACAGAGAGAAATTTTGATGAATGATTTAGACTTTATACGTGGATTCATCATATGAGAATCATGTTGTGTTGTTTTATATGTCTGCGGATATGTGTATTTCAATCTCATGATGATTAAAACAAAAAAACTAGTCTATGGTCGACTTTGTGGCCAGTTTTAACTAATAACCAAGCTGACCGACCGATATGCAACCCTATCTAAAAGACAGAAAATATGCATAAAAAAATAACATTAACTCTACTTTATGTACCTTTGTGCCTATGGATGAGCTCCTAAATTGTGTCCAACCTTTTCAGCTAATTAGTCTTTAAACAAGCGTGCACAAACGCTCTCTAAGGTTTTGAAAAGGTTTAAGGATTTTCCGCCTAAAATAATCTCGGAAGCTCAATGTGCTTATGTTAATGATCGACAAACTATTGATAACACACTCTTCCTGGCAAATGAGTTAGTTGATTCAAGATTAAATATGCTCAAGTGTAAAATGTAGGATATACTAAAAATAAGTAGGCATTGGTAATACAAAATAACACTGTGTATTTGTTTTGTTTGCCAATATCATCATAGTACAATAATGGTAAATTATTGAGTCATGACACTAATAACCTGAGTTTAGATTTGGTGGCATCCAGTTTTTTATCGACCAAAATAAATAAATAATAATATTCTTTAACTTCAAGGCCATGTGAAATTGCAAAATCAATTCTTCCTTTCTAAAAGTTCGAAGAAGAAGAAAGAATTTCTCCTCAATTCCTTTTCTCCTCCCTTCTCAAAAAAAAAAAACTCAAGAGTTGTTTCATCTTTCTTGCTCAGATTTGGTCTTTTTAGACCAGATCTGAGCAAGGATTTCTTTTTCTTGTCTAGTTTTAGGTAATAGTTATCGAATAAGATGTATCTACATCATTTCTTGTGTCTTTCGACATGTTTCTTCGCCGTTTTGGGGCGATTTTTCTTTGTCGTTGTGGGGCGAGTTCTTCAATCTTTGATGGCTGGTTCGTGGCTTGCTTCTCTCGATTCAAAAACATCAACGATTCAACACTCCTTCCTTTCAGGAGCATATCTTATCATAGAAGAATACAATCAAATCAAATGGTCAGAATTATTTCCGGATTATACCATCATCTTTCCCTTCTACATAATCAAAAATTGGGTATCTCTGCGGTTTATCGCTCTTTCTCTTCGCGATTTACTTGTAGTTGATATCCTTATTTGTATTAGGGTTTTGATTATCTTGATATTTTTTGATGTTTTTGTTAATCTTGTAAGCGAACATGTAATCACTATTTTGATTTGAATGAATTGAGATTTGTTGATTGACAAAAAAAAAAAAAAAGTCTGAAAATATCTGACTAAGATGTGGTTGGGTTGAATCTTTATTTTTTGACACATATTTTACTAAATATCAACCTTCTCCAAATTCTGGTAAAATAATTATTTTTTGAGAAAAATATGAAGTTGACGGAAAAAATAAATACTAATAAACATTCAAACCGATTTAGAATTTTATTTTCTATTTTCTATTTTATATGACGTGTATCATTAGTATAAAACAAGGTTTGGATAAGTTTGTCTTTGTTAGTGGTGGTCAGGATTTGTCTGGACAAAGATAAATCAAGGGTTGTGGTTCCTCTGATCACCCCTTACATCTCGCAGGTGTGACCTTAATTCCAATATTATGAATGAAAAATGAATACTCTTTGTGTGTACAATTTTTTTAAATGAAACCATCATTAGTATAAAACAAGGTTTGGATAAGTTTGCCTTTGTTAGTGGTGGTCAGGATTTGTCTGGACAAAGATAAATCAAGGGCTGTGGTTCCTCTGATCACCCCTTACATCTCGCTGGTGTGACCTTAATTCCAATATTATGAATGAAAAATGAATACTCAAGCAAAAAAATTTAACGGGGAGGTTCGAACTCATGACCTATTGTGTCATAAGAGTGCCCTCTAACCAGTGTTCCATCTTGCTTGGAATTGATAGAAAAGATAAAACAAAGCTAGGCTAAGTTTTCCTATGTTAGTGGTGTTCAGGATTTGTCCTGACAAAGATAAATCAAAGGTTGTGGTTCTCCTGACCACCCCCTACAACTCGCACGCGTGGAATTAATTCCAATATTATGAATGAAAAGTGAATAATCAAGTCAAGATATGGAATTTCAAAAATTATAACGGGGAAGATCGAACTCATGACCTAATGTGTCATAAGAGTGGTCTCTAACCAGTGTTCCACCTTGGTATGAATTGATAGAAAAGATAAATCAATAGTGGTGGTTTGTTCAATTTAAATACCATAATTGCTTTATTAATTAGTGTTTCACTAATTGCACATAATAAATAATCTATTCATTATAAAATGTTTTATTAATTAGTGTTTCACTAATTGCTTATAATAAATGACTAATCATTTTTTAATTATAAATATTTTCTTAATTAATTATAATATTTATTTCTATTAATAAGTAATATTGGTAAATAATATCAATAGACATTTTCTACGACAATGAGTTGTAGAAGAGGTGGAGGCCGAAAGATTAGTGGTGGTTATGGGCGGAGCCAAGCATAATTATATTTATTTTTGTTCTTTTATCGTAAATGGGTTATAAAGTCCATTTTTCACATATATCCAACTTGCCAAGAATTTTTTCTCCCTCTCTCCTCAAAATCCTGGCTCCGCCCCTGGTTTGTGGTGGAAGAAGTAGTGACGGTGAATGCTGGTGAGTAGGGCTGTCAATGGGTACCCATTACCCGTACCCGGACCCTAGAGAAATGGGTCCGGTTTTGGGTCCTAAAGTTGGACCCATTAACAACTTTAGAACCGACGGGTAATTACCCGATTGGACCCGAATCTTTACGGGTCCAAACGGGTAATACCCGCAGGTACCCGCGGGTAATGGGTACCCGGTTATTCTAACTTTACTTCATCTTTTTAGCAAAACTATATGTATTTTGTTAGTTTTGGCTTAGATTTTTTTTTTCATTTTTCATACATTTAATATTTATTTAGTACATTAATGAAGAAACAATAATAATTTTTTGTAAAAAAATTTAAATTCAAGCTAAAAAAAGAAATATATCAAGTTTTTGAAGTTTTTTTTATAGTTTTCTTGATACCAAATGGGTACCCGGAACCGACGGGTACCCTGGGTTTTTAAAGGGTCCAGTTCTGGGTCCATAAATTTAGGAACCGGACCCGACTTTTATAAGTAGGGTCCGGGTCCAGTGATACCCGGGAGGACCCGGACCCATTGATAGCCCTACTGGTGAGTAGTGATGGACAATATTAATTTTATGTTGTCGTTACAACATCGTAGTTTGGAAGATGTGGTTGGTTATTTTTAACACTATTTCAATTCTGAAATCACATAAAGTACCCTAGAAGATGACATCAAGTTTAAAGTTAGTAACAAACATAATATGGCTAACTAAAATGTTGAAAACTACAATCTTAGAAAGAACGATCCAGAATACCATAAATTTTTTTTTATAAATATTCAACATAGAATATGTCAACTTTTGGTAAAGGATCTATTGACAACCTAATAATTTGAAATAGGATCAGGGAGTACAATATGTGTTCAAGGTTCTTTATGAGGTAATGTGTCGCCATACGGAAGTCACAAAATGTCCAAGACTTTTGAAATTACCAAAGACTTCGTTAAGACGAATTGCTGGGCACAATACTTTGTTGAAGATTTAATGGCAGAGGTTCGCATATATACAATCCCTTCGAAAAGATAATGGTTACACATTTTAAACATTGTCATCTAATGGGTGTTGAAAAATTACAGGAAAATCATGTCACATTGGATAGTATGTATCATTCGTCCGATGAAAAAAAAATTATTCTCTTCCTATTTGGAGGATCGAAAATATGACCATGATAGATGAGTCAGCTAGAGCGAAATATGAGCATGTGGAGACTTTTATGGACGATATTGATTAGTTGATTTCACTGAGATGAGCGTTGCTGACGACATATTTCCAAAAAATATATAAACTTCCATGTTCATGTAGAGCATTATCTCATTATAAGCAGTGAACCTAAATAAAAAAGTGTCTAGAAGTTAAGATTGTATTTCTTTCGTTTGAGCAAATCTCCGGCGGTAAAATATTAAAGGAAAAAACAAAGAAAAAAAGAGAGGGAAATCCTAACTATTATTAGGAAAAACACATATTAAATCATAAGTAGTTGATAAATATTCGGGACACAAATTATACGATATATTAAAAATGAACCAACATCATGGTCCGTGCCGTTACGGCACGGGTTAAGGGCTAGTAATCATATAAAGATATGGAGTCCAAATATGAAGGCCAAATCATAACGCTCCGGTGTATCTCTAATGTAACACTAGGCTTCGGGACACTGTAACGATACGGTACAGTACGTCTGTAACGCCGTAGGCGAAATGAAATCTCTTTCCCTTAAAACGTTACAAGCACTCTCTCTCTTTAATCTAAAGTCTAAACGCGACTCACTCGACTCATCCATTTCGGACAATCAGAAAGAAAATCTTGAAAAAGAAAGAAAGAAAAGAAAAGGAGAGAAAAAATGGCGACGACTGATGATAACACCACCGCTGCTGCTACTGTTACTAAACCCCCCAAAAAGACTAATCTGTTAGATCCTCATTCAATCAAACATGTTCTTGATGAAACTGTCAATGAGGTAAAACAATCTTGATTTATCTTTTTCAAAACCCTAGATATCTCTTTCAATTTCTCGTTATTCTAGGGTTTTTGATTGTTGAATACGTTTGAATTTTGCAGATCGTACTTGCTCGTGGATATAAAGAGGATAACACGATGAGCAATATAAGATTGTTTTTGGGAACTATTATCATTGCTGTTGCTCTTGTTGCTCAATTTTACCCTAAGAAGTTTCCTGAGAATAAAGAGTTTCTCATCTGTTGCATCGTATTATATCCTTTTTTTTCGTTCCGTTCTTGGTTGAATCGAAGGATTTTGATGTTGTTGTTGGAATGATTTAGATTTCTCTTTGTTGATCCTTGACTCTTCGCACATATATATTCTTGAATATAGTGTTGCAGGTGATCATTTACACTAAGGAGAAAGACGCAATTCTGTTTACTTATCCTCTCCCTGTAAGTTCTTTTTCTGATTTGGCTTTGGATTTCTTTTGATTTTGTGAATGATTGTGGTTGCAATTGTCAACGCGAATAAATTAAAATTTTGTTTTGGTTTGTGAACTAAATAGAATCATTCAATGGGATTTGTATCTCAAAAACCATACTGTTGCATGCTTAGCATTTATGAACATGTTGAATTGCCCATGTTTGTGTGAGTCTTCATGATGAGCTCGGTAGGGGAATTCATTTCCATTATCTCCATGTAGAATTGCACATGTTTCTGTGAGTAAAGTTGATGATCGACGACTGAGGGATTCCTATTTCCGTTGTCTTCATGATGAGTTCGGTTGCGGAATTCAATTTCCATCATCTCCATGTTGAGCTAGAGAAATTCTTACATGATAATTCTGCATATCTTCTTTTCGGTGTTTCTTGAAAATTGTTTTGTGTATTTTGGTTTTGTTTCTTTTTCCACATCCATACGAATATGTTGTTGTACCAAACTTGATGGCTTTATCTACTTCATATCCAAAGCATCAGGTTAGTTTGAGGAACATATTCTCATATGAATATTGAGGTTAAAGTTTTTAGTTTGCTTAGTTTTCTGGTGACTAAGATGAATGTTGAGGTTTAAGTTTTTAGTTTGCTTAGTTTTTTGGTTACTAAGATTAAAGTTACAAGCAGAGAGTAGGAGGTATCTCCTTTTATTTTGTAGCCGAGCAAATACTGAGAAAAGTGGCTTGCAGTTACTGAATGTCAATCTTTCAATATTGAGATGCTCATATTTATCTAATAATGCATTAACCACATAGAGTTGTAAAATCTCCTCTACCATGATTCATGGAATCACTCGTAACTATGAAACAACGGTACACATAATCTCCTGAAACTATGTAGTCAATAGATATTCATAATTCCCCATGGCTATGAATCTGTTGGAGTCAATAGATAAAGGGTAAATTGGACCTATTAATCAAGGAGGAGCCAGGCTTTTGTGAACAATGATTTTTATGTACTTATAAGGAAGATAGTTGGAAATTTTGCTCATAAGCTTGAAATTGGGACCTGAAAGAATATAGTATAGTTTGTAGTTTATAGTGCATTTCGGTTTCTGTATACACTGTGTGTCGACTAAACAGTATTTGTTTTGACTAAATGTTTTATAAGGTTAACGCCGTTTTGTAATTCCCGTCTGTCTTCCTTGTGTTGGCCATAAGCTGTGCTGCATGTGATTAATATCATGAAAAGAAGCAATAGTTGAAAACTATAAGTAATACTTGTATTCTAGTCTAGTTAGATGGGGATCTTCGAGGATAGGAAACTGTATGTATAATATTTGCCAATGCCATTGGTTGAGTGTGCATTCCAGAATCTCAGCCACTAGTTTGGCTGCTGTCACTGCTGGTGTACGCTTCTTCCGGCCAAACAGCTCTGTCTTGGAGATCTAAAAAAGGTTTACACAGGGTTATAGCTTATAGGGAAACCAGGAAAAAAGTTACAGACCTAGCAAGCATGCAGCTTACCATTTTAGAGATGTTCGGCTGTGATAATGAATGCAAAACGCTATATGAGTGAAAAAATTACCCAGTAGTAGACATTTGTTGCATGTCGTTTATCTGTCCTAGGTGGTTGGTTGCACATCTGCTATGTCTTTGGCTTAATCTTTTCAATCTAGTTTTACTGACTGCATCAACTTTATCAATGGGGATTTCCATTAAAGTCATATAATGATCACATTGTTGGGAGAATGGAGATTAGATTGCTCAGCTGAATATTCAGTTTTTACGGGTATCTCTTTGATAGATTTTCTTTGGACTTTGTGAAAGTTGGATAGAAATAAATCAATAATACTAAGTATACGCCTTTTCTTTGAGTATTGTCAAATACAGTTTAAGATTTTAGTTTCTGTTGTCTATTGTATTTTTCCAAATTGGAGTAAAGCTCTTCAGTAGTACAGTATGAATGTTCTGTTAACCTTGCTTCTTCCATTTCTTTTTTAAATTCTAGGGATCCTTCAAAAGCACTGGCTTAGTGGTGTCTTCCAAACTACCGAGGTTCTCTGACATGTACACACTATCAGTAGCCAGCGCAGACCCCAAATCTGCCTCTGCTAAGAAACCAGCCGAGCTTACCAAGAGTGTTACTCAATGGTCTATTTCTTTCCTCACATCAATTATGTAACTCTTTTACTTGTTTAGAATTCTCTCCCAGGCCACATTCTTATCTGGTTGGAACAATGTGGTGTTGCAGGTTCACCAGTGAGGGAGTTTTGGTGGAAGGTCGCTTCAAGAAAGATGTTGAGGCACTAATCAGCAAGTATTCTGGAGAATCTAAAAAAAAGAAGTGATGTACAACCAGCTTCTGAATTTTAAGTTCTTCTCTATTAGGACTCATGAAACACAGAATTTAGACAGCAAACAAGTTTAAAGTGGCAAAACTGCCTAGCTGAGTTGATTGTTGTTGCGTACTTAGATGGCATTTTGTTATGCAACCAGGTATTATTCAACAAAAAGAAGATAAAGTAGATTGTTTTAGTTTAGTTATCATGTTATACATTTTGCATTAGTTCCTTTTAGGCTCCAAGTATAAGTGCAGATGCATTTCCTAATTCCTAGCTGAATCACAGTTTTCAGTACTAATAAAAAGCAGGAGGGATTGAACGACACAAACAACTGAACTTTATCTGAATTAGACATTAACAGATTTAAAGTTTAACTATGACCGGATTAACATGTAAGATTATATGCTTTGGCGAGGGGAGAGGCACTGCTTTAGATTAGTCGTCTCATCTCTTTACAGTTTAGACTCTGAGAAGTAAGAACTGCTCAGAGCAGCAGAAACATGGTGCTTCTGACCTAGATATTTTTTGTGTGAAGTGCCACATAAGTTATGGGGCACATGGGCCCAAGTACGTTCCAGCCTTATACAGAAGTAAAGAAAGGCCAAATAGCTATAGGTTATAAAAAAATACAGGATATTTGCAAAGAAAAATATAATCAGCATGGCTCACAAGTCGATAAATAAATAAATACACAGGATACTCTCCAGTAGATTAGTGCTACTAGTGAAATTTGGCTGCTTTATTCGTAGAGCTTTTTATGTCTTTACGGGATCCTGGTGCTTGGGGTCGTGCAGTAAATTTTTTGCCTTTACCGGCATTGAATATCGCCTCAATTATAGAACTGACAACCCATGGTGGGTGCACAAAATAATGAGTACTGACTAGGCTCCAACAATGGGCGTGCAAATTGACAACCGCTAATAGTGGGGTGTACCATCACGAACCATTTTGGTTAGTAGAAATTTACGTTTAATCCCATATTTGTTGGCTTTGGACGCTTTAGTCCTACCTCCCAAAGCTTGGTAACAGGAAATCCAAATATTTTCCCTTAAAGGCCTAGACAAATAAAACTCTCACATTAAACGGTGACGAAACCTTTTCTATTGGCCTAGAAAGGTCTTTTCTAATGCAGAAGCTATGGTGATGACACTTGGCATTACTCTATTGGTTGTAATAATTAATATTTAGTTACAATTTGGATACATTAAATACTTCACTGTCCACTAGTAACGGTGTTAAAAAAAAGTAAGTAGACAATACCTATGTTAGAATTTAAACTTGAATTATTTAATTACACCGTGTTTACACCTATACTTAACCGTACTTTAGTAAGGGTGGACAAAACTCATGTCCAAACCATTAAAAAAAAAACCGTTAAAAAAAAAAGTTTAACTCTTGAAAAGGAAATCCTTAACACACCAAAAAAAAAAAAAAAAAAAGGAAACCGTTAAAAAAAAAAACGTGAAAAAATTAAAAATTAAAACTTGGAACCACTAGGATTGCTAGGAGTTTGAGGCTAAATCTTTTGCTATCAAAACCTTAATGCTGTTTCGTTAAATTAAGGAAACCTGTGAGTTCGTGTTAAGAAGGGAATCAGCTTAAGGAAACCTGTGAGTTTGTGTACAGAAGGAAATCCGTGATTACCTTAATTAGCTTTTCTTTAGTGTGTGTATATATATATATATGCACGTCAGAACACAAAATCATGTAATTACAACAAAGTTTTCACCTAAACCTAAATCATGGAAACCTTTCCCGATTCCGATTTTGAGTTATAACATCGAGTTTCTTTAGATTATTAATTGAGCGGAGAAACCAGAGAATTGATTTTCTGCCATTGTTTGCGGATGATCAAACAATCTCCTTTTTCAAATCAAAACGAATGAAGAGATTTTACAGAAACCCTAAAAGACCGATGCAATCCTCCTTTTTCCTAACACGCCTCTGACTCACTTCTCTAGGTTATTAAGGAAACCAAATTATTATGCATTTCGTGAAATTGTTTGTTTCCAGCTTATTATGGAAATCGTGTTAGTGAAGAAATCGTGTAAGTAAGGAAACTAGATGATTCATCTGTTGCCTATATATAGACTTCATAAACGGTACAATTTAACTCAGAAAATTAGTCAATTAAACTTTTGGTTAAAATCATGGCAGCCTTTAAACAAGATCAGGTTTTGGGATTTTTTGTGAAGTATTTTGAAAGAAGTTCTCTGATTTGGTTATAGGAATCGTTTTTAATGTCTTGCGCTTATAATATCACATAATACATAATTTTCAAAAGCTATTAATGTTTTGCATGGCTGCCGCTAAAAATCTAACTGGTGGCTGAAGGTGAAATCAGAACAATGTATCATGTTCAAGAGGTATTCACGGTAACAATTTATAAATTCTTGCAATTAGCAATTCCTTATTGAATCAATTTTCTGAAATTTTTTATTTGTATTATTGTTCACGGTATGATAAGGTGCAGTGATAGGTTTTTCAGGTATAGTGGATAGGTTGTAAATCATGTTTTGACCCATTAGTCATTTGCTGCCATTTATTTTTATGGGGATGCTGTATTTTATTTGGAGTACATACTCTAATTAACGTGTTCGTAGTAGGATGTGAAGTACACTATATTTTGGAAATGTGTTGGCAATGGGTGGTGATGGTTCTGATGGATGGATGCAAAAACCAATGTACGTGAGTTTGTTGGTGGTTCTGGTGGTGATCTAATTAGAAGCGTATTTTTTTTTAATGTATCTTAATTGTATATGCAGTTTGGAAGTAATGGGGTTTGTAGATTTACCGTGGTGATCTTAATTTTCTTTAGTTTCTTTTGGTTAGCTTGATCAGCAACTAATTGTAGAAGTTCTTAAATTTGGCACCCGACACTCATTTCGGACATTCCTTACACTGTACGAGTTGTGAAGCTTGCATACTGTAGTATTGCAGTTTACTGGTGATGATGGTGGACATTTCTACAGGTTATAGGTAATGATGTTGAACCCAAGATCAATAGAAAACATGAAAGACACTAACCATACCAAGGTAGTCGTTGTTTCGTTCATTTTTTTCCGATATTAGTATGGACCATCTTATTCCTTGAACTGTAACATATTATATAACATCTATATGGTTCTCCATGCACTTAGCCCTTTCTTGAGTAAAAAAATATAGTTCTCCATGTCCATTTCCTGCATAAGAAATGTCACTTGCATATATAGAATCGCATGTATATAGAAAAATGGGCATTACTTGATGCGTCAATCAAGACCATCCTATAATGCATGGGAAGAGGCAAATAATATCTTTGGTGAAGCACCTGCTCTATGCATTCAACAATTATATGTACATACCGTTATAGTGTGTATCAAGGTATAATTTCCTGTAAGACTACATTGTACAGGATCTGAGTGCAAGAAATTTTGTAATTTGTAAGGCTCTCTTAAGTGATTCAATTCCTCTAGGTGATACAGATGTTTCTACTTTTTTATTCTTATGCATTAGACTACTTTAGTTGGTTAGCCCTTCCTATGAGCTAAGCTAAACCATTTTCTTCTTTGCTCAACGCTTAAATTTTTTATTTGCGTAACCTTGCATGTTTTTGGTGGGTGAATTGCGTACATGCTCCAACAATTCTTTGTTTAACGCTTAACTTTTTAGTTGCTTAAGAGTTCCATGTTTTTGGTGGGTGAATTGTGTACATGCTCCAGCAATTCTTTGTTCAACGCTTAACTTTTTAGTTGCTTAAGCGTTCCATGTTTTTGGTGGGTGAATTGTGTACACGCTCCAGCAACAATATGTTCATGGGAAGAGGCAAACAACGTCTAACACAAAAAAAAAATGGTTATATTAAAGAGAAAAAACCTTTACAGAAATAAGAGTCTCCCAATTACTCCAAATGAGACTAGGAGAGACAAACTTAAAAAAACGTCCCTTTAGAGGGGTCTGGAAAAAAAAGCGGAAACAACTAAACAAGCATGCATTATTGGTGCCAATAGGAGTAAAATCACCACGTATAATTTTGATTGGGATCAACACGTAAAATTGAAGTGTAACTCACTTCTACAACTCTTTTACTTCTTCTTACGTGTCTAAATTATATCCTAAATTTCCATACATACGTTGTTAAAATGATGAAAACATAATACAATTGTTATTTGTGGAATAGGAGTGCAAGAACTTATTAGTTACGGGATGATTATGAAGTGTGCCTTTGGGTGAAAAGTGGAACGTGAAATTCATCTTCTATCAGATACAGTTATATCCTAATATGCAGTTTTGGCACCATTGCAGTGCAGGTGCTGATGACATAAGACGACAAGAACATATAAGAGATGGATTGCGGAGTCTGATGATAAAAGGTGTTCCTGACAAGAACGATAAGATCAAGTAGATGATAATTAAAAGAAATATATATTAAAAGTTATATGCCCAGTGCGTAACACGGACACAAATCTAGACAAAAAAAAAACTCTCGCGTTTAACGGTGAGGAAGTCCTTGCTTCCTATTCGTCGAAATAAGGTTTTTTATTTTATTTTGTGAAATGAGAGTTTTGGTGATGACATTTGGTAACATATGATTGGTGTAAAAATTAAAAATCTAAAAAGTTAAGGTTAACTTAACGTGTTTGGAATTTTATCAAAATCCAAATTCAATTTGGAATTCGGGTACTTATTACCATATTTGTACTCATTTTTCCAAATTAATATTTAAAGGGAAAAGAAGAAGAAAAAACGCGTATTATTTTCTACGAAAAATAAAAGAAATAAATAAATAGAATCCGCACATATATAATGTATTCGCCCTGTCACACCAAATCATCGCCACGGGGCGGAAAGAAATCCCTCGCATACAAAATCAAAAGTACATCGCCACGGGACGGGGCGAAGCCCCGCTCACAGCAAATCAAAAATACATCGTCACAAGGTAGGAAGAAGCCCCAACAATACCAAATTAAAAATACATCGCCACGCGACGGGGCAAAGGCCTGTACACACCAAGTTAAAAAGAAAAAGAATGCCCATTGCGTAGCACGGGCACAAATCTAGTTTAAATAATTTGAAATGAGCTAGTCCAAAACCGAACGATTCAGTCCAAAATGTTTATTTTTCATGACTAAAACACCCATCCGCTCCTTTTTCATAATTTACTTTCTGTGTGTTCATTTTTTTCTCTCGTTGTCGAAACTGGAAACAGCTCTCCCGAAGAACAAATCCTAAAAACTACCCTCGTCTTAGCGAAAATTCAATCTCCAAACATGAATTTGATTCAAACAAACAATTGATTCAACTTGAGAAACCTAGATCGTCATCATCAGTACCTTGTCTTGAAGATTTAGGAGAAAAGTTGATGAGATCCAATTTTCAGCAATTTAATTTGAAGATTTCATCATTGATTGCGATTTCAAAGATAAGTTTAATATATTCCTATCATTTTAATTGGATCGGAACTGTTAATTTAATGATTTTGAAATCAATTTTAGGATTATTTTTTTTATGGTTTCAGAAACCTAGTTACTTAGATTTTAGTTCGAATTTTCTTATTCGATTCATGATCAAAGTTAAAACTATATACCACATTTGAATCTTTGTTTTGAGATAAAAATTTGGACAAAATTTTTACAAAATTTCTTAGAGATCATCTCTATAAACCTAACCTAGATTTCAATTCTTCTGTTTTATTATGTTTCATTTCTTTGATTTGTAGTTTGTTCATTTAGTGTTTTAATTTGCTATATATTGGTAGCTTGTCACTAATGGAAGTGTTTTTTTTCCCTGTGCTTGAAAGTATGGATACAGTAAGTTCAACAATTACTATTAGTATAGAAAATGTAGGAAGACTAATGATTAATTCGTTCTCTCTTTTTGTCCTCAAATTATGATATATGTCACTCGCTTGTGCGTGTCATTCAAATTAGTATTATTGGTTGTTGCGGTCATTGATTATGGAATATTTTAAATCTAACTATTGAACAATGTTTTTATTTGTAGTTGGAGCTGATGTTGATGGCGACATTATTCAGCTTATTCATTTCCCAAAGATAAGGATGTCGTGGATCTAATTCTAAGTGGATAGCCGTCCGTGCTTTCTGGAGGAGGTGAACTAATGGTTGTTGCTGCAAGCCTTCAACCAGTGGTGCAACTCTTATTGCCGCTAATACCAAGAAAGAAGAAAAAGTAGAAGAGAAAAAGGAATCCTCATATGTAAGTTTTTTATTTCTTTTCCTTTCTCTTATCATGGTAACCATTGGTTTAACATTTGTAGTTTGGATGGTATACGTAGATAGTAAAAGTTACTCCGAAATTTGGTGACTACAAAATCATTTTTATGTTTTAACTACCATTGTTTAATAATAGAATTGATTTAGGTATGAAATCTATAGTATAGTTTATTGACTGGTTGGTTATTGTAATCCAACATATCATTTTTGTGCAATTCTTATTGCTATAAGCAAATGTTAGTTAAATTAGTAGAAGGTGTGGTTTCACAGTCATTGTTATTGCTTATTTTTGGATGTGGTGTAAACTAAGATAGAAAAACTAATATTATCGGCAGCCCGTTTAGTTTGACATAAGATCTTTTTACGGAAGTTTCATTTCTGGATAGGGAAATTATGGCGCTTTACTGCTTAGTGGAAAATGTTGAGTTGGTTATGTTCCGCAATGACATTTATAATTAAAACAGAGGCCGCAGTTAACTCGTTATTCAACTATTTCAATTATTAAAAATAATCAAATCTTATTTGAATATCCTACTAACAAATCAGTTTGTTTTCTCAAATGTCTTCACAGGCATATGAAGGTTTAGAATTTTTGTAGTCGCTAATGCTTAGTGTTATACAAGCTAGTGTCAACTGCCTAAGGGTGACTAGCTTTGGAAAATTTTAGTGTGTACATAATTGTACACATTGATTCTTAATGTGTACATAATTGTACACTTGTTGATTTTCATGATTATTGTTCATCTCTTGATGTTAGTTTATTCACCCTTTTAACCTATCTTCTTTTACGTGTTCTCACTTTATAAATCATATTTGTAGATGTGTAGATATTTATACACCATTGCCTGTTTTCACATTATGAATCATTTCTTATTTCGCTTTCTGAACATTATATTTTTTTCCATCGAATCCATGTATTATGTAGCTTATAGACAAAGTATGTATTGCGGGTGATGTATTGCGACAAACAAATGCAGTATCCAAAATCATGATCTGATATATGAACCTTTATAGGCTGACCGAGTTGATTTTTTTTATCCAAAATCACATTATTTCAGCTTTCGATATCGTCGTCTAGATTTCTTTGGCTTGTAAGTCTTTTTTGTCTTTCCACTTTCTGAGTTTTAAATACCTTTACTTTCTTATTGTCATTGCCATACAATATAATTGCCATATTAAATGAAATGTCTCTATGAAATATTTAGTTTGACCTGACCTAAATATATGATGTGAACTCCAATTTTTTTGAATTGGTTAGAGAGGAAGCTTTGGATAATAGAAAGATCTAAAAATAAACATGACCTGGTTGAAGTTAAATAAGATTCATAATACAAGTTATTAGACATTGATGATTTAGTTTTTCATTTATAGTTTCCCCTTCAACATCTTCCTACAACTCTCCATTTTGGTAGAAATTTTTATATAGGAATTAAACATCAAAAGTTATTGGATCTCTTTCTTATACTTTTATGGTAACTGCAGGGCCTTGTGTCATCTTCTTGACCCTATGAAGTTCAAGAGCAAAGATGACTTTTCTGAGAAGCACAAGAACCAGATATCTTTTAAGGTATATCTATGTTGTTGCTTGTATGAGTTCATTTTTTCCATCTTATTTTTATTCCTTCGGATTTATCTGATCTCCTTTTGGACCTTTTTACAATTAAACATTCTTGTTCTTCTTCACATTCTACGAAGAGTTATTAAGGATGTTGAGAAATCCTTGCCTCCTAAACTTTAATGTATTCTTTGGCCTCATCTTCATTTAGTGTACCTCGACCTCATTCTCTGCCAGAACCAGCAAACTTCATTTATGCTATCAATGATTTCTATATTAGTTGACGTGCACATAGTTGTACACCTGTTGATCATTAATGTGCACATAGTGGTACACCTGTTAGTTGACGTGTACAAATTTGTACACCTATAAATCGTTAATGTGCACATAGTTCTACACATCTTGATGGTTAATATGCACATAATTGCACACCTGGTGATCATTAATGTACACCTAATTATACACCTGTTGATTTCTAATGAGTGTATATATCGATTCTTGGATTCAATATTTTGTTTTGTGAACTGAATGTTTCATTAGGTGCTCTGCATTTAACATGATTTTTTCATCACATTGGTTGGTATTGGTGTTTATCGTCTTGTTTTCTTTGAAATGTTACCTCCAAAAGCTTGCATTCATATCCAAGAAGGTGGTATTAAGGGAGGAAAAAGTGATGCAAATGAAAACAGTTGTTGATGCAAGGAAGGATTGTGCAGAAGTTTCTCTTACCAGGTGAACGAGCTGGAATGATTTATATATGGCACGTGTTTTGTTATGTCCTCATCTAAATGGGTTCCCACCAACAATTCATAGAGTAGTAACAAAGGTGTACATAATTATACACATGTTGATTCTTAATGTGTACATAATTGTACACCTATTGTATGTGTTTCTCTCTGTTTATATGTGTTTGTTCTGTTTTACATGTACTTAGTATTTGTTCGATTGTAGATGTATTGTTGATAACTTGTGATTGTATTCTCTTTGTTTCAGGATCCTTTGTCAATGGAGAGAAAGTCCCAGCCGTTAATTTGAATTTGGCGCCAAAGTTTTACCACCTCGAGCTGAAGTTCCAGAGAACTTGGCTCATGTTAGAAACTACATGAAGGTTTGCAAAAAGCTTGTTACACATACTTAATACCCATCATTAGTTTTGTTTGCATAAAACTACTTGAAGAATTGCTAAAATCTTGTTGTTCTTAAATACACATACCATATGCCCATCATCCGTTTTGTTTGTATATTGAAGAATTGTCTTTTATCACTTATCATTCTAGATTTTCCGATTCAACCAATTAAATTCTCCCTGTTTGGTGGTTTCATTTTCATTTACACGTGTTGATTATTAAAGTGTATATAGTTGTACACATGCTATTCATTTTGAAGTCTAAGAAATTAGGGAAAGCACTAATGTGTACATAGTTGTACACACATATTATGTTATTTAGGTGTGCATAGTTGATTATTTAGGTGTAAATAGTTGGACTATATTTATGTATAGAAACCAAAAATTAGAGAAAAAACTAATTGTACAGGTGTTGGATTATAGATGTGTACAAAGTTGTACACTATTGTGTTATCTCAGTAATATGTGCATTTTTGTGGTATAAATGTTGGATTTTTATACCACAAAACATCAAAAGTTACTGCATCTCTTTCTTATACCATCAAAAGTTGTCATCTCATTAGAAATTTAGATCCTTGTAACATCTCTTAGACAAAGATAATGTACATTCTAGGATATTTGTTGCAGCTTCAGTGCCATTTTCGAACAGTTTTATTAAAATAATCTCTGCAGACAAATGACTAGGTTTAAGCTCATACTTGTAAGTTAGTATAATCATTTTTTCTGAGCTGTAGCCTGTAAGAACTGGATGGTTTATCAATGTGTTACCCAGTATTCATGCTATAAGTGATTGCTCAATTATATATGCCTAGGTGAAAAATAAGTTAGAAACTTGTGCTACAGTGATATTTTAGCTTACGAGTCACCAATATCTAGCTCCCACTGTATAATTATTTTGATGTTTTATTAGATTCATTGTCAGTTAAAAACTTTATGAAACAATAGTTTGATCTCTGTGCTGACCACTTTTTCCTCTTCATCATTGTAGGTATATATGAACAGTATAAATACATCATTTCCATGTCTTGTGTATCAACAAGATGCTTTCATGTGCCGGAGCTGACATGCTTCAAACTAGTATGAGAGGAGCGTTCGCTAAACCCTTGGGAATGGATCACCTAGATAACTTGTTATCGTATGAGATTCAGTTGCAGTCTGCTTTTGCTATGTTGGTGTACAAACCGGTGCACCTTGTTTTGTCTCTTGATTTTTGGATAATTGTAGAAATGTACATGTTTGTACGCCAATGTAAACTAAGATTTTTTTAAAATGAGAATTATATAGTCATATGGGTACTCTTTTTATAGCTCTCGGAAAAAGATTTCCGAATATATAAAGTTTGTGAATTTTGGACAAATGGTTTGAAGGATAAAGTGTTTTTAATTATTTTTATATTATTTAAAATCGCTGACATCATTGTGAGTCACTTTGGACTAAACTATAAATATTTAGACTAAATTGTAAATCATGAAGGTTATTTATGTACTTTCAATGAAAAATGACTAATTTGTACCTAGTTGAATGGGTCATGACTAACTAGTATATTTGGATGGGGTTTTGGACTAAACCGTATTTTCCCCTTTTGGCTATCTAAATCGGGTGTACAATACGTCCCCACCTATGGCAAATTTCGTGACCTATGGTGGGTCCCAAACAATCCCAAAAATATCTTCTAATGACGTGGATCCTATTTGGTTGGTTCCGGTTATTCGTGTGAATCCCACGTATTATACAACTAACCCTACCTTCATACTGACGGGGCACAAATCATCGAACTTCGGACTTCAAAACCGATAATTAATCATATATTTGTAATAAATAACCTTTTGAAATCCGTAGGGGTCTTCTTCTTTATATTGTTTGTTTAGACTTTCTTCTTACAATTCTCCTCTCTTATCTCCGTCATCGATTCTGTGTTGTATATTCAGAAGAAAAAAAAAAAACCCTAATCTTATAGATTCAGAAATCAAACCCTAATTTCTCATCCTTCTGATTGAATTTGTATCTTGTTTGTTTGTTTGTTGTGTATAATAATGGTTAATTCAAAGGAAGATAAATTTGTTGTTGGTGGTGGTGATAATGAAATCGATGGTTCTCATCCTCTAAATCAAGTAAATGGTGTTGAGGAGGATGAATTCGTAGTTGAAGTTGCCTCGATGGATTCTTCTACGAGTGTATCATCATCGTCGTCGTCATCGTCATCAAGACTTGTGGTGAACAGGAGGAGTGGTACAAATGAAGGTAGTTTTACAGAGAGGTTAAGAGATATACTTAGTGGTGAAGGAGGAGATGAAGATCTAGCGAATGATAGAGGGAATAATTTTGTTCAGTGGCTTCAAGCTTTGGATATACAGTTACTTGGTGCTTGTCGAGCGGATGAGAGGATGAAGCCTTTGTTTAAGTTAAATGTGTCAAGTGGTGTAGCTGAAGATCGATTGCTTGCTCATTTGAGTCAGGTTTGTAGCTTCTTTTAAGCTTTTATCTTTGGATTATATGCTAATTTTATGATATGGGAGATTCTTTATTCTAGATTTGATGCTTATTGAATTGTGATTCATCGTGGACAGCATTTTGATGCAGCGGAGGTTGGGATACTAGCCAGATGCTTGTTTATGCCTCTTGTGTCGATTCGTGTTGGAAAGGTCATCAAGCAAGGGTCTCTTCTTTGTCCGACTGCTGAAAGGTGATTACCTTTTAAATTACCTATTCTTGTTATCTTTATTGCTATTTTGTTTGCATTAATTTGCAAATTGTCGATACTTCGTACATAAAGGCTATTTTATTTAGCCGCTTGGGTGTAACTCTTTTAAAAAAGTTGATTAGGAGTTGTGAGTACTTGACACTGTTCTTGGAAGGAAGGCACTTGATGAATATGTTCCGAATTAGGCAAGTGTTAATATTTTGTATTACCAACTATAGCTCAGTGTGTACTATTTTTTACCTGTTAGAAAAACGTGTATATAGTAGTTTAAGAGACATGGCCAATGAACTTGAGAATTGTAAAGACTTAGTAGTTTAAGAGACATATGGCCAATGAACTTGTGAATTATAAAGATTTACACGATATGCTAAACGACAAATAATATTCTAGATTTTGTATTTCTATTAAATGTCCCATCATAATTTCTAATGATGACAATTTATCATCTACATATCTGTAGTGGATTACCAAATTACGTATTTCGTACTTCTCTGCTCAGTGTGCCTTCGATATTATCCAAAAATCACATTATACCCTGCCGTACCACAGCTATTTATCTTAGTATCTTACCTCAGGTACTGGTCACTGAAATCTATTGTGCACTTAACCGTTGTTACCTTTCATTATGCATGCCTGGTTATAGATATGCATTGATTATATTGTCGTGGAATTATACGATATTCATGTTGCTAGTACCAACTAAATTTTAGGCTTGCTCAATAGATAGTGCATTAAGATCATATACATTTGAGCTATATGGATATCCTTCCTTGTGATTGTCGCATATCACTGCCTGGAGTAGAAGTTAGTTCCCCAGTGAATTTGTCTGAACTTGTATGTTTATGAAAGTTATCTCTGAATACGTTAGAAATAACCAGCATTGTAGAAGATTGTCTCTTCCTTGCTCCATGCATTGAAATTGTTAATGTTCTAAAATGTTGCTTAAGCTCTTTCATTATTTTAATCTAGGACTTGCTAGGGACATTTGTTGAGTGTCTTTGTATGCATTGCAGATGCATGTCCGGCTTGACCTTCTCATGAAAGTCTAGAAGTTCCTTTATGAGTATCGGGAGACAACATAAAGGTAGGTAAATAAATTATACAGCCACATTTCAAATCATAGGGTTGTGAGCTTGCAACCCTCATAATAGTATGTGGAAATGATAAATGTTAGACTACAGTTGTATGATGCTCATCATGAATATTTATATGCCTGAAGACACTGTGCAACAATGTGTGAGTTCTCTTTTTGAAGAAGCTTTTAATTCATTGGAGTTCACCAAATGAAATCTACCAGTAATATAGTGACTGGAAAACTTGTCCCATGTATCTGTTGATAATTTACTACAAGTGCTGGTTTCTGTTTTCAGTCTGTTCTCAATTTGTTACAGTTAACACTGTTTGCCGTTTGTAGGTGAATTGGAAGTGTATGATGTGTATCATGATTCCTGAATTAGGATGAAGCTAATTTCATGACCTTGAATTAGATAGTTTGTCCTTTCCAGATTCTTGTGGTGCACTTGTTTACTGACCTTCATTCAACGTTTGAATTTTCTGGTTCTGGAGGAGCGTTACTTCTCTAGAAGCATTGAGCTATTATGTAGTTACCTAATAACCTGAAATTTAGTGTTTGTTTGCCATTCTCTAACAGATAACATTCTGTAGCCAGGATTATCTTTTCGTGTACATCTTGGTTCTCCTTTTTTTTCTTTTTCTTACACAGAACTGGATCCACTATTGGAAATGTGGAATGACTTGGTATCTCCCTTCTGAATTTGAACAATTATTTGGTGAATTCCTGTTAAATTTTATCTTTCTTATGTTTGATCGTTTGATTTATGATGCATTGAGATCTCCAGTTAGTTTGTGTCTTTTTATGCTTAATAAATATCATGTGTTTTATATATGATGATTCAGTTAACTGTTGCATTAGTCTAATTCTGCATTTTGTACTCAGTGTGCAACATTAAATGAAGTGGTACATGGCTTGCTCACTAACATGGAACCAACAAGCCAAAAGTGGTCATAGGATTACAAGTGCATACTTTAATGTGTATAATTCATCTTACCGCGACAGTTACATGCGATTTCGTCATTCTTGCTTGTAGCTCTAAACATCTGAGAAGCTAACCTATAGTCAAGCTAGAAGTATGCAAGACCTATAAAGTATAAACCACTATGCAGATAACTGAGGATCCTCTAGATTTAGTTGTTGTATATAAGCTGTTCCCACTGGGGAGCCAACTGTCTTTGTCAACTAACACAGATTTTCAAACCTTCAGGTTCTCAGGTATTACAAGTAGGAATTGGAAATTTTAAAAATGAATAACCATCAGTTGTTCAATAAACTACTTTTGTTATTTTCAACCAGGTCTGCATTTTGAACTACTAAAGGAGCTAGTAGTGCTCGATGTGAGAAGCATTAACACCATTTATCTTAACCTACTGGAATGCACACACACACACATTATATATTATATATACACACATTATATATTATATATATATACACATATAAAGAGAGAGTGGAGAGAGAGAAAGAGCAGCTTTTCTTAAAACATTTTTTTATTAATTTTTCTCTTGAATGAATAGAAATTTCATGTTTCTTGTTCTTACCTTGTAACAGGGGAAATCTAAACCTGACTCTGTTACCAAACTCAGATTTGCGCATCTCATTCGTGGGAGATGATGGTTCCACTGAAAGATTGGCTATGCTCAGTGAAGTTTCAGAAAGTTCTATGGTAGTAATTAAAGAAATCCAGGCTGATAGTTCTGGTCGTTCTTTTCTTGTGCAAGTCCTGGGTGGTCAAGACTCATATTTCTGGTGTTCTGAGAAGTCAAAGGCGTTCGGTCATCAGTTACTGGCGAAGGTATATTAGCCTTTCTAACTACCACAATGTCCAGTTGACAACCCAATAGAAATGCTTATTTATCCGTCTCTTTTCTACCCCCTTCTGAAACAGTTGAAGAATTTACTTGCGAAGAAACCATCTTTGTCAAAGCTAACTGGAATCTCTGAGTCACGACTTGACTGCTTTGCAGTGCATCTTCACGAATATCTTCTTGGATCATTGACTGGCGCAAAAACAAGCACGTCCGAAGAAACAGTCTCTTTGTTAGGTTCTGCATTTGACGAGTCATCTGAATTTCATTCCAGCACCCTAGTCTCATCCTTATCTTCAAAGCCTTTCCGTTCCCAACAGAACAACAGTAATGTGGCTGCTGCAAATTCACTTAATCAGGGAACCAATCGTTTAGTTCCCCTCTTGGAAAATGAGCTTATGGAAAACCTTAGGCTGCATGGAGACAGTTCTTGCAGCTTTCCAGGGATTGATGACTTGCCTCTTTTTTCTACATCCACGATCAAAGAGCTTCCAACAAGGCAAACTGATAATAAACCAACAGAGTTCGGCACATTGGCTCCTCTCTCATCTGTTAGCTTGGAATCTTTTGGAACTTTTACTCCTTCAAATGCATCAACCCAAAATCTTCCCTCTTTTCAAGATTCCACTCCAGGTTCTACTCTTTTCTCTCCCTACAACAACTGTTGGTATCCCCCTTCGGCACCAACCCTGCAATATACAGTTACACCACCACATTTACCAATGACGTTGCCTGAATCTCTTTCTCTGCCACCACTAATATCAGCTGTTAGATCGTCCTCAAGTCCACCGATCCAACCTATGCCGTCGCTAAATTTGGCTAATTTTCCATCATTAGATTTCACTGATTTTAAGACAGACCCAATGGTGCATGTACATTTGTCAGGCTCGTCTTTCATTGCAGGGCCTAGCTCACAGCAAATTCAGACTTTTACGCCTTTGTTCTGTGACTCAATTGTGCACATTCCCGTTCTTGATGTTTGCTCCTCCGGCGGGCAAGGCTACTTGGTAAGTGCAGGCCCAGCTATTTCAACCACGATAATCCCTCCTTCACACCAAAACATTGTTAATCCTTTGATGCCACAAACTGAATCTTCGGCGGAGAAGGGAGCCAGGGAAACCCTGCAGTTATTGCTAGCTTCAACGCAGATGGTGAACAGCCCACAGTTGATGATGCAGCAGGTTCTTACCCTAACCGAAGAAAAGCCATGTAGTAGCAGTATCTCTTTTGCAGCAAGTCATGGTCTGTACAGTGGAAATAGAGATGTCAATGCTATTATTGCTAACAGCATTGCGACTATTCCTATGATGTCATTGCCAAATGGGGTCTCTGGTGCAGGTTTGTTTACAAAGAATAGTCATGATGACGGCACTAATGAATCAGAAATTCAGTCTGGATTTGGAGGAAGATCGTACTTCTTGGATGATGGTGATGATGCAAGGGGTTGTTCTTGATTGAATCATGTCATATCCCAAGCGATGATGGTAAAGGCATTCAGATATAGTACAGAATATATTTTTACTAGTAGTAGTCATTTTGGGTGTAGCCTCTTTTTGGCCCTTCTAAATGGGCAATAGTTCAAAGGAAAAGAAAGTGTAAATGTGCTGTAAAAACTGTCTTTAAGAGAACATTTTCAACTGGTATTGTTGAAAAGGTTGTTGTTAAGTGTTATTAGCTATATTGTCTTGTTTTAATTTTCACTTTTGTTTGTCCCCCCTGTTTGTCTCAAAATTTCGTTTTCTGGAAGAAAAATAAAATGGTTGGAAATTTTGCCAAGGCCATATTTACTTTTCATACAATGACAATGAGCTTGAACTTTTTAAAGAACGTTCATAGTTGATACTTTATACACAAATGGCAAATTCGCATTGCACTTTAGAGCCTTTAGCTGTGCTTCTGAGCTTTATTGTACATCCTAAATGGTTTTCCTCATGCAGGAAGTTCGAAGAGACTATTGTTCTACAACACGGGCAGCCAACTAGACTATCTTGCAAGTATTTTTTCTCTCTTTTTTCTTTTTGAAGCATTATGTTGCATGTAAGTTGATAGTTAGAATTGTTCAAACCTTACAAAATACAAATGTCTAAGAAAAGGCCTTGAATTAAGGGATCAAATTTTTAATATTAATCCTCTAGTTTTTCAGTTTTTCTTTTTTTGGTTTGGTTTGGTTTCCAAACAAATGAGAGTTCAAACCCCAAACATGGAAATTTGATGTTTGTTTGTTTGTTTCAGAGAAAGAAAAACAACCATGGAGATTTGATCCATCATTCTTTGGTTGCTTTTATGCTCTGGGTAGTCAATCTCTGTTCGATCTGAATTAATTGCCAAATATTCATGGAGTCCCAAAGCTGGTTCATTTTTGTTCCAAGGAATTCCGCATTTGGCTTTTAGAGGTTGGTTTCAGTTTTTGCATTGTTCTACTAGATTAGCTTTTTCTTTTGAGAATTCAAAATGGGTATGATTCATTTAGTAATTCGTCTATGGAAATGTACAATCTTCTCGATTGTAACTTGTTATCGGTCAGTTCGTGATCATCCTTTGGTTTCATTAATGGTTATAATTTTATACCTGTTATATACATTTCTTCCTTCTGTATTTGGATTTTTGGTTTCTTCCTCTCCCATTGTTGTTTGCACTGTTGTTCTTCTTGGAGCACTTCTGAACATCGGGTATCCTCAAGCACCCGAATTCGAACCGAAACTGAAGAGTAGTGCCACCATCAATGTACCTTCTTTAGAAGATGATAAGAAAGAACAGGTTGTCGAAAATGTGGATGTGCATGAGAGTGCAGGTGTGTTACCAACAAAGGAAGATGCAGCAATTGATAATAGAAGCGTATTGGTTGAGGAAAAACCTAAACTCATCCATCCACCAAAACCACCACTTCAGAAAGACAGGGAATTTCATAATATGGGATTCACTAGGAAAAGAGATACTCAGCATGCCAATCAGCATAATGAAAGTGCATCCAATTCTAGCTCCACCAAGGTCTTAAAGAAAATGAAGAAGATGAAAATGAAGGGTCTTAAAGTTGATGTTCAGAAGCCTGTACCCAACAATCCTTTGAAGGAATGGTTGAAAGATCCGTCGCGGCTTCACAGGAATGACGACAACGCAGAGTCTTCAGATTTTGGTTCAGACCAAGCTCAATGCGCATCTCCATTGGACTCAATTGCGGATATCATTCCGGTTCTTGATGAGCTTCACCCACTTCTGGACTTCAAACCACTTCATACTAATCTCGAATCCATTGAGGAGTCTGATGCTGCTTCCGAATGGTCTGGCCAATCTAACGATGGTAGTTTAGAATCGGAAGTGAGCGAGTCAGAGGATGGTAGTGAAAACCAAGAAGTAGAAGATGAAGAAGCACTTGAAAGTGAAGATGAAAGAGTTAAATCCGTAGTTACGTGGACGGAAGATGATGAGAACAATCTTAAAGACCTTGGTACTTCTGAGCTTGAGAGGAATCAATGGTTAGAGAATTTAATTGCAAAGAGAAAAGCCAGAAAAACATTGAGCATGGACATAGACAGGGATTTGATAGACTTGGAAACCATTGAGCCTCCAACACAAATTCCACCAGTGGTGACAACAAGAAACAACCCGTTTGAGTATTACACAAATGAAACTGGTGAGACACAACCAGTTCCTTCATCAGCTCCTTCAGTTTTGTTACCGAGAAGAAATCCATTCGATCTTCCGTTTGATCCATTTGACGAAAGATCAAATTTAAATGGAGAGAATTACCAGCAAGATGTTACTCCAGTTCACCTGGACAAGGACATGTCCTTTTGCAGGCACCAGAGCTTTACTTTAGGAAGCACATTTGGGTCGCATGCTGGGAGAGATAGGCGCGAAATAAATTTGATTTCATTCCTAGCAAATGAAGAAAGAATGGGATCAGAGGGCACAAGAGATCCTGTATTACAGAGAAGTGAATCTAAATTGAGCTGTGTTCATGAGACTGACACTGCATATTCAGGTTCAGATGAAGAAGCAGAACTATCACCAAAAAGTAAACTGGTCTCTGAAATTGGACACTCTCCTGATCTTGCTGAACACCTAAGCCAAACTTCTGAAGATATTGATTCAGTGGAGGTTGAGCAAGAAGACAAGAAAGACGTAGATTCGAATAAGGCTGAGATCAACAGAGTAGACTCTCACTCAAAGATAGAATCGGATTCCAAGTCCTGCCCATCTTCATCGTCATCAGCGTCAGAAGTGAATGAGAAAGGTCTACATGAGCATGCCAATGCTGAGAAGGAAGACAAGGCAACAAAAGGTGAGTCTGTGGAGGAGGGAAACAGTGATGCTGTGAGGCCATCATTATCACAAATAGAAACTGAAGTGAAAAGCAAAGCCATGGAGCAGCATGATGAGACACAAGTCCAGGAGCCTATTTTTGATTCAAGTCCATCAGCGGCTACTGAGACACATTTTGAAGACGTTTTTGAAGACGCATTACTTTCTCAAGACAAGGGTATGGAGAATTCAAAGATAGGTGAAAAAGCTGGCATACCCACAGAGGAAAAACCCCTGGTATCTGAGAGCAATATGAATGAAGATAGCCGTAGCAATGAATTGGTGAAAGAAGAAGCTTCACAACACCAATCTGAAGCGGAAGAAAATGTATCGAGACCAACTCAATTGTCTGACGCCAAAGAAAATGTGGATGAGGCCTCAAACCCAAAAGCTTCAGTGGTTGAGGAATTTTCGGCAACGGAAACGGTTGAAGCTAATGATAATTTGGCTGAGACTACTGCAACATCTGCGGAGCCGATATCCTCAGAAACAGAAAAAGTTGCAGCTGGTCCAAGTAATGAAGTCCCCGCATCGACTGTTAATCAAGAGATTCATGCTGGGGTCCAAGAACCCAATGTTAAGGAGGAGGAACAGCAAAATGGGACTTCCGGATCTTCTTTGTCAGCATCAAAGGAAATGCCAAACTCGGTTGAGCAACAGGCAGTTCAGATATCGTCTAACGGTCTTCATAAAGGACCTGAGGTCAGTATAGGCATGTAACTGAAACTCAGTTGCACGAAAAGTTATGCTACCTCCGTCATATAAAAAGCGGGTCTTTCACTTTCTAATATAAACAAGGCTTTGCTAGTACTCATAAATTTAACAATTGCACTTTTGTTTTGTTATGCAGGAAGTATCTGTTGTTGATGAGAAGCCAAAAGAGGAGGAAGCTGAAACCATAGACAGCCAAGCAAACGATGGAAATGATCAAAATCTAGACGATAAGGAGTTATTTTATGATATGCCAGAGCCATAGTTTTTTCCATGGTGAAACCCAATCTCGTCCAAAAAAGAAAACTGATGTTAGATTTGATGTACGGAATATCAATTTCTTGAAAGATCAATTCAACATATGTAAGAAAGTGGGCACACAGGTGTTCTGTTCTGTATTTGGCAATTTGAACAAGAAAATTTCTGTAATATATATCGTCGGGGTTAGTGGGTGTTAGCAGGTTAATCTTACCGTGACAAAAAGACATAAATTTCTGGTGGGTTTGGTTATAGAATTCACAATTTCCAGAATTTGTAATCCTATGGGATTACAAATTCTGGCATTCATGTAAATCCCTCGTATGTTTGGTAACTCAGTAGAGATTCCTAGGATTCATAAAATTTTCTAGTGTTAAAGTCCATGTATCGTTTGGCATTGCCCTAAGAAGCTTAAAATTGTATATATATAGGATTTGGACTAAAAAAAGTAGGTCTACAATAAGTTTCCTAGCAAATCTTAGGGGAGGGGTCGGACTCCATATTGAGGATTTGTTGGAAAAGTGAATCCTGTCGGAAACGTAATCCCAGGAATTTGGGCAACCAAATGTAACGAGGGAAATGTAA